>CM074733.1:148934380-149536302 GCA_037367245.1 Phrynocephalus guinanensis
TCCCATGCAGTCCTCTCCAGCAGACACACCCTTCGGCAGCCGTAGAGGAAGACAGCTTCCACAAGTACCTATAAGAAGTGCCAGTATAGAGCAAGGTATCAAATAACAAACTTATAGTTCAAAATCTTAGGTTTGTGTTCTTTTATTTTTCATTTTTCCCCCTAAAAGATCTCTTGAACTTGTTAACAGAAGCATCACTGCTTTATAGGTTTCTGCTGATAAAGCCCTATTGTCACTTTTTTTTAAAAAAATTACAAACTATTCTTGTGCGGTTGATTATTCCACAGCTATTCTCTTTTAAATGATATGCTTTCTGGTCATTTTTGTACTTTTAAAGCCATTGCGCAGATAGATCTGATTGTGATCTCATTTTTTTTATTTTATTTTAAGAAAAGGGCAGACTGAGATTCTGAAGAGTAATAAAGAATAAATTCTGCTTAGCCACGGCCAAGTGCAAACTGCTGACAGGAATGTGAAAGGTGCTAATTTATATCCCTTTCTGAGCATGTCATAGATTGAGTACAAAAGGTCTTGTCGGGGACAACTTAATGCATTTTCGTGAACATCTAAGATAGGTGATTGGGCAGATATAGTACTGGTCTTGTTATCCCAACAAATACTAATATTTGTTCTTTATTGTTTTGACAATTTAATGACTGGATTACAAAAAAACCAATTTTATGCCTCCTTTCTTAAAGTGAAATAAGTCACAGCTATTTCAGTTAAGAAATCATTTGTATGTTTAGATTATTTGTGTCCATTTCAGATGAAAAAGTTACATTAATAGCTTACAACCTTTGTGATGTGATTCTATGCTATGGTGGAAACCGCTCAAATTTTTATTATTTGCTAATTCAGCCATCACAAGTCAGTGTTTCTTAATGAAAAAAAGGACAAGAGACATCATTATACAGTTACTAAATAGGAACAGCCTGCCAGAAAGTTGTTTTCCATTGCACAACATACCTTTCCACTGTATACATATGGTTTTGATATCTAACATACTTGCTCCTGCTATTTCATATTGTTACAATCTCATTTATTTGACTCAAGTCTCAGTAAGCACCTGTTGTTAAAAATATTCTACCTTGCTGTTCACCCGTTGTGCTCGTTCTTCAAATATTAATACGACGGAAGGTGTGCAATAGAGAGTACAGACAGAGCATTTTGTGAATGTTCATTTATCATTTCTCTTGACATAAAGTAAATGAGAAAATAAGTGGGCTAGAATTTCTATTTTGCAGAATTTTTCTCATGGATGTGGAATCTTTCATCTACTTTCTTATCACTGGGTAGGAAGTTGCAATAATGCTACTCTTTCAATCCATTTAATACTGGTGGGATCATTGATCAACCTGTTATGGAATATGGGACTAGAATATAAAACTGGCTTCAGTAGCTTATAGATATGCAAAATATATATGCAAAAAAGCGAAGCTAAGGGTGTTTCTTCCCATGGTTGTTCTTGTAGTTAAATGCAATTAATTTAATTTAATATCAGTTGTTATCCAGGATGTTGGTACAAATTTAGTGAAATTTAGGTTGGAGTGATTGGTTTGTTCCCATTATTACAAAGTAAAGCTTGCTCTATTATAAGGTGCCACACCTTTTGAGTCTGTTTGAAGCTAATGATAATGTGGCTACATCTGCCCGTGTCCTTGTGTGTCTTCGGTCCTTCCTGCATGCCAGCTAGAAAGACATGAGAAAGACATGTGAATTCAGTGTGAGAGCATTTTTTAAGTATTTTCTCCTTCATTCAAGTAGAAATGTATCATCTTCAGTGCTTTGCACATCAGGTTTGACAGCATGATGTGATCTCTTGAAGACAACTTGGGGGTTGTGAATCACACAAACATCTCCACTGATCTCAGTAGCATTGGTTTCCTAGTGTGGATGAGGGATGGATTCCCCACAATAGCTCCTCCCAGGAGGTAAAGGATATCAAATATCTGGACAGCTTCAGTGGTCCTCTGTAACATATAATACAATTCTGCTAGTAGATGAGTGTTTGTGCAACGGCATTGTAGGCGCTGAGAAACATACATGTGATCCATGGGGTTAAAAGTTTTTTTAAAAACAAATTGAAATGTAAATGTTACATTGTACAAGGGCTGACATACAATGTAATCAGGAAAAGATTTATTTCAAATTACTAGACTTTACCTCCATTACAACTTCTTTTCCTATATTAATGTACAGCATTTCATTGAGACATATAGCTGCTGGCAGAGCTACCTGTCAATTTCTTGATGTTACAAGGATGGATATTTTAGTCCTTTCTCATTATGTTTCATTTCTTTTCTAATACATTGTGGTTTATTTTGCCGCATAAAAAGGAAGGAAATATTTCCATCATGTCATATGGGAGTCTCTCATGTCATTTTTTTCTTAACTATCCAGATGGGTCAAAAAATAAGCAAGACTTTGTGTAGTAAGAACCAAATGGTGAAGTAGTATAAATATAAGTAAATTAAAAGTAGCTCTGAATATTATACCCAAAGAAGGTCCTTGACTGTAAAATAGAGTGACAACAGAACCATTGTTCTCTAAGGTTTTCTTCTTCAGTAGAGAGTTGAGCAAATTTCTTGGTCTGAAAGGGATGCTTCCGGCTTGTTTGCTGTCCATGGCAGTATCACTAGCTTTCCGTGCAGTTGTTGCAAGAAAGAACAAGCAGGAGTATAAGTGGGAATGAATGGGGGAAGGTGGGAGAAATGGCACTGGGTGGGGTGGGGGCAGAGAGTAGTTCTACTGAGCGAATATGCAACACACCTGGTATTTTATTATTTGTCATGGATCTCCCTACTTGGGCTGAATGTTCTGACAATAATGGATGTGGCAATTGACAGCTGTAATGCCATGATTCCCTTCTTATACTTGTTCTTGATACATTTATATTCTTATGGAATTAGGTTGCGTGCAACATATTAGGACTGTGGCTAGTGTGCAATTAGATCAGTTTCATTCTACATTCTATTTTCTCTGGCAACAACAGTGTTACAGAAAAACATCAAAGGGGTTTTCTATATATATCTACAACCATATTAGCTTAAACATATATTATGTACACATCTTGGGGCTTCAGCACAACAAGGCATCTGTTTTCATAACCTATTATTTGGCATAGTGAGGCTTTTGAAATTTTTGTTCACTCTTTTTAAAATCAAACATACCTTAACCAATGACTGACTTCATGTTATGAACACATAAAACTTTTGTTGAAGGCATATAGTTTGTTGTAAAAAGAAAAAGAAAAAACATTCCTGTTACAGACAATCGTGCACCTATAAGGGAAGAATGTCTGAGCTGGTACTGTATTTCTATGCAGAAGTACGATCTTATGTAGTTGCATCATTTTGGATATATATGTAAGGCCACTGTGATATTTATACTACACTGAGGGGAATGCCTGCATTTCAAAAACAAATGTATCAGGCTGAACCGATTAAGCCTTGCATCTTTATTGCTCCAATTTATTTATATATATTTGTTCTACAGTATATTTTATGTAAAATGTATTGCTTAATTGCAGAGAATGTAACTGAAATCTACATTCTTTGATTAATTAATCCTAGCAGTTTGCATCAGGAAAATGTTATAAGATTAACAGGACTTCGACATTTGGCTATCCAGTACTGTATATTGATTATCAAGCAGTGTATATCATGTATATATCTATTGATAAAATATATATGATAGCTTATATAAAATATAGCATTTGGGTAATGTAATAATTTTAATATTATTTATCTCATCTAAAAGTAATTGGCCCTAATTTAATGACAATTAAGTACAATTCTATTTGGGACAAAGATGTGTATAAGGCAAAAATTGATCCTTTAATACATGATATTGTTGTTTTGAGTAATGAGAATATTCTTTGGTTTAGGTTTCAGACAGGGGGAATTGTGCATTTATGGAATTAATAAATTTCCTGTTTACATGCAGAAGTTATTGAAAAAGTCTTTGAAATTTTGTATTCAAACTATGCTAATCTTTACTGGAGTATTGTATAACATCAAGGGGGGGTGGGAAATACAACCATTGCTTCCAAAAAAGTGAATTTGGTTTCTTCTTAAGGTAATACACATAATAAAGCAGAATACATTTAATCATTGTGGGTGATTGTGAGAGAATTTTAAAAATGATGACCATTGCTTTTTGAAAACTCCAGGACTAGCTATTTATTTAATCAGTTGTTTGTCACCATACTCACATAGGTGCTTTGCTCTTTGTGTTTTGGCATTCTCCATTGTTTGCAATGCAAGTTTTGCTTTAGCTGTATTGCACCTAACCTTAGAGTGCTTGCTGATGATGAGCTAATAATTAGAGTGTGCAATTATTTCTTAATATGCAGTGAGTAACAAGAAACGATATGTGCAAAGTTACGTTTGATGCTAATAGTACATTTAATTTTTGCCTTAGTGTGAAATTCTTAAATGATAGAATCTGTGGAAAACTGATGGGTGGAGATGCACCTTTTCATGCCCGTTAACTCCTTTCCCCATGCTTGTTTTCGTAAGTGCTGTTCTTGTTCGATAAAGGTGTTAACTTTTAAATGATGTCCTTATTTTAAACATTTAACAGGGTAAAAAAACTCCAGCCACAATCCATCAGAATGTTAACTGTGCTGAAGAAACTGATTTTGGTGGGCTTGGGTGTGGTTCTTGGCTGTAGACTTTATAACTTGACATCCAAGCTCCTCCCATTAACTTGATGCATGCTTCAACTGAGCATATAGTGTTTCTCATTCTCATGTGTGACACCTTTTTTTGTCTAACTTTAAATTTGCTGATTTCTTTCTTTTGTTCCCATCATTCCGTGCATTTTATTCATTGAAGAACGAGAGAGCTATAGCTCATCACCAAAAGGTAAATATCCATGTCAATTTTACTAACACTTGTCATGTCATTCTACTTTGATTCTGCACTAATTTCATAAGCAGTCCATTTATGTAGGTTACATTCAACCGAGAATGTACATCTCTAGACAAGATTATTTTGCATCATCTGGTCCATATGTCTTGACAGTTTTAAAACAATTGCTTTCTCTCATCTCCAGTTTATTTAATGCGGGATTATTTTAAGAATTGACTAACTGCAAACTTGACTACAGTGGTCCCCCGCCCTTTCGCAGTTCATATACTGCAGTCCGGCTATATTGTGGGACCACAGTATATGAAAAAGGCCCCTTAGGGTAAGGGGGGAAAGTCCTGTTTCAAGGCTCCCATACTTACCCCAGGACTGGAGGTGCCCCAAACAGGCCTGTGAGGGCCTTCCTGGGCCTTCTGGAGGCCCCAAAAAGGACCTCCCTGCAAACCAGAATTGACATCCTTATCGCTGAAAATCATTTCTGAGGCCTCTGAGAGCTTTCTAGGACCAGAAGGCCCGGGAAGGCCCTCACAGGCCTGTTGAGGGCAGCTCCAGGTTGGGGCTAAGTACAAGAGCCCCCAGTTAAACCCCTCCCCAAGGCCTGACTCGACCTGCATCCGCATATCACATATTTTCAATTATCGCGGGTCAGGTCAGGTCCATAACCCCTGCAATAGGCGGGGGAATCACTGTATCATCTTCCTTGGAAAATGGCATATTGCAGATAATCACTCCCAGTATTACCAGGTTTATAGAAAGACCTGGCTGAGGAACCCATGTGATAAAATGAGCTGCTTTCTTTTCCAAAAGCTGTTCCCTGTAAAGATTGACGAAGATTATATCTTTTTTTTCCTGACAGTCCAACAAAACTGTGCCCTAATTCAGACACTTATTTTAGGTTTCATGAACTGTAGGTTATTAAGGCAAGAACAAGCATCACAGCTAAGGTGCACTCATTTTTTGCATATTATTTTAGGGATTTATTTCTGACTAGCCTAAAGCCAGAGGTACTTGCTCTATCCAAAACAAAACTGTGGCTTAGTGACACTTAACTAACCAGGAGAACTAATAAGACAGTCTGTAATGTTTGATTATTTCTTGGTTTCTACAGATATGTTGAGGCACAGCAATTTATTTTTGACTGAGTGTGGACCACTGCCTTTATAGAAGAGGAAATTAAAAATGTTACCATCTAGTGATCCACGAGAGGAAGGGTGGGAGGAGGAGAGCTTGTCCCCAACATATTCCAAGCTTCATATAAGCTTTTGCCTTTGGACAAAGGCTTAGAATAGATTACTGTAGAATCTTTTTCAAGAATGTAAGAGGCATGTTCTCAATGAGGTATTGCTTCATGTAACAAAAAGGGGATTTGGTGATAATTTTGGGCTTCTGTTCTCACTGTTTCTCATCTCCTCAGTATTGGATCTGCCAGCATTTGGGATTGTAATAAAAGGAATGTGGCCTGTTTGCATGCTCATATCTAGTCCAGTTTCTGAGATGTATTGCAGGGTTCAAGCAGATATAACTGCAGTGATTGGGTGGGTGGGTGGGGGTTAAATAGCATGAGCAAAAAGTAAAGTGTTCTGCTTATATACCACCCCATAGTGCTTAAAGCACTCTCTAAGCAGTTTACAATTTAATTAGGCAGGCTACACATTGTCCTCCCCCCCCCCCCCAGCAAACTGGGTACTTATTTTACCAACCTCGGAAGGATAGAAGGCTTGAGTGAACCTTCAGCCTGGTACCTGGGATTGAGCCCCAGGTCGTGAGCACAGTTATAGTTGCAGGACAGCCATTTAACTACTGTGCTACGAGACTCTTGTTTATGATTTTAGTTTCATAAATGAGCCAGTATTTTATAGATTTTTGAAACTATGCAGAAATAACCAGAAACCAGGTTTTGCTTGGCAGTGTGTTAAACATTAATTTGGGGCTATGCAGACATACATGAAATTGACAGTAGGGCCAGCCCTACTACTGGGCAAAGAGAGACAGTCAGCTCAGGTGAGAGATGCAGGAGAGTAGCAGCAAATGGCCTACAGTAGATCTTGTGTCTGAGCCACTGGGTCATTTGCTTCTGTTGGAGGACACAGCTGTGTGCATAGTCCAGCCTTCCAGATCCCCTGGCCTAATTTACGTTCTTCAGATGTGAGGGAAGAGGTTACCTCATCATGAGTACTTGAAGTAGAATTCAAGTGGTGGTCCGATCAACTTAGGGCCTTTTTACACGACCCCTAAGATCCGCTGGCCACTTAAATTCGGACCAGAGATCTTAGGGGTTCGTCGCTCTTCCTCTGTCCCCACTCCCCTCCGCACTTCCTGGTTGCTGGCTGCCTGAGGGAGGGAGAAAAAAAGAAAGAAAAGAATGCCGGTTTACCTCCGTTTTGTTCCCGGCAGCATTCAAATCTCTTAAAGGGGCGGGGGGGGCAGAAAAACAACAAACAGAAGCCAGGAGAGCCCCGCACTCACTATCCTTACACCGGATCAAATATTTTTCACATCCAAAAAGCAGGTACCTGAAAGCTGCGCTGGGACGCGCTAAAGTGGGCAGGGTTGCACTTAATTTCCTGTTAACTCCGGAGCTGGTGGGTAAACATTTTTAATCTCCGGAGCTGGGAGCCATTTGCCCCGGAGTTTAGGGGTCGTGTATAAACGCCCTTACATATGTGGAATTTGTTGCAGAGGTTTGAATTTTGGAAAGACTAGTGACGCTCCACAGCAGAGGTGCAGGGATTTGCAGGCCAGAATAGCTTCAAGTCCCCCAGAGTAGACCACCCCCTTTTGTTTATTCATTGGCAGTCTCAGTAACATACTTTGAGGCATTGATAAGAGAAAGAATGAAAAAGGTTTCATTACTTACAATCGAACAGATACAGTACTCCCTCGCCAGGGAAGGCACCTTTCATGCGGGTGCCAGAGAACCGGCCAGGCGGCACTAGGCCTGGGGCAAGCTGTGGGTTGGGACTGGCAGGCCTCTGCGGGGCCTCCTGTAAGTACCCCGGGCCAGGTGCTGCCCAGAACTGGCCTCCCATGTGCTTCCCAGGCCTGTACAATACCCAGAAGTGGCTTTTGGTGACCCGGAAGGCACTTCTGTGTTTTTTGGAACTCACTTCCGTTTTACCAGAAACCACTTCTGGGGCCTGTACAGGCCCAGGAAGCCCCTTGGAGGCCCGTTCCAGGCAGCACCAGGACTGGAGTAAGTACAGGAGGCCTCAAACAGATCACCTGGTCCCGGACCGACCCGCAGATAAAAGTGTCCGCATAGTGCAGATTTTCCTTTATCGTGGGGTTTGGTCAGGAATGTACCCCACAATAAACTGAGGAGTACTTTGACAGCAGACTGACAATTGTCACAGCTTTCAGCAACTGGCCTCAACAGACTAATTGCTTCCTAGACAGACTCTAGAGAGGGAAACTGCTTAGCAGAGCAGTGAGGCTCTCTTTGAACTCAGAGGCAAGGAAGGAAGGTTAGAGACTCATTCCAGCCCAGAAAGACCCCTCCCAGCCAAACCTGCAAAAGGCAGCATGCAAGGTTGCAAAACAAACAAACAAACAAACAAACCTCCAGCAGAATTGGGAGGGGGAGAACTGTAAACCCTGTTTATAATCCCTTAGCAAGTATTCAACCCTTTGACATGGAGGGTTGGTAAGGACAAGCAGTGAAAAAGCAGTTGGGAACACAAGCCCAGCTGGTCAGAGGAACCAAGGAATAGTTAACAGATGATAGCCATAGTAAAGAGCCCAGTGCAGTGGGACTCTTAAAAAGGCATTTCTCTGATACATGACCACTGTATCACAACACCAACCCATACATTGTACAATTCTTTACCAAGACAGAAAAAGGCTAGAGGTTGAAAACCAGAGGTCAGAAGTAACACGTTGAAAGACTAGCTGTTAATTGCTACTCTTTGGGAAACATGAATAATAGACAATGTTGTTGCTTCTAACTGTGACGTCAAAATTAGAGCATTGATTAGTTTAGAATTTTGGGGCATGACTTTGGCTTTGTTTGGTTAAACAGTTGACAGTAATGACAGAATGATATTGCTACTTACTCAGGGGGACAGTGAGTACTATGTACTAAGTTCTGTTTTAGTAATGATTCAAAATTTGGCTTAGAACTACTCTTATAGAATTTCCTTTGTTCTATTGTTGTCTATGCCATTAAAGACATCTTCTATAAATAAACTTTTTTAAGCATATTGTAATATTTTATTTATTTATTTATTCATTGATTTGTAGATTAAATCAAGGGAAGGGGAAGGAATCAAGGGAATAGGGAGGGATGGAAGGGTAGGGAAGAAGACAGAAATGAGGGGAAGCATTGTAATCTTGTATACAGTACTGCAAGATGCTTTATTCTCTTGGCCTTTTCATTGTTTTTGTTTTTACTTGACTTGCAGTTTTCTCAACTTTATTGTTTTTGTTATAAATCCTCTTTATCTACATTTGCATCTGCATATATGCCCCCTAAAATGTCAGCTGAGGATGTCTACCATTTTAAATCAATTTATTTCTGTGGTGAGGCAAATCTTTTGTGAGAAAAACTGTGGAAGTTAATCCTGATAAAAAGCAAAAAGCTGCAATTTGTTTTGCTTGAGTTACCTTTGTGGGAAAAGGGGTGTGTGTTTGTGTTTAAAATCATCTAAAGTAGTCATCACTTCAGGTGATTTTAAACACATACACACACACCCCTTTTCCCACAAAGGTAACTCAATCAGTCTTTTTCCATTAGTATAAGAAAAACAAAATGAGTTTGTAAACACTTGCACTGAAATAAACTTGTTAGCTCTAGCCATAATACTTTGGCTTTTATTTTTGTCTTCCAAAATGGAACCACTTTGGGCTGCAGGTTGAGGCAGGAACATGTCTTCTTCTTCCTAATGTTTTCACCTGGTCTTCAGATCTTAAAATCCCACTTTGCCCGATTGAAGGCACAGGACACAACCCAACTATTTGCATGTCCTCATTAACAATGTCCTGCTATCTCTGCTTGGGTCACCCACATGGCTGCCGGCCACTGATTTTCAGGTAGCAAGCAGTTTTGGCAACAGTGGAAAGTGCCATTCTGAACGCCTGCCCACACCATGGGTAATTTATTATTAAATAATATTTCTTGGTGGAAGATAGTCCTTATCCTTGGGGGAAATTAGGGAGAACTGGGGAGTAGAATCCTGTGGAAATCTCATTTCAAAGGAGGGGCATTCAAACATATTATCAAGGCTGGGCTATGGGTAGCAGCTTTAAATGAGCTTCTATTCATGGGGACAAGCCAGTTGACAGGGGAATCAGAGAATAAGAACTAATGAGCAAACCAGGAGCCAGGGTTGAGAACAAGACTGAAGTAAGGATGGAAGAGCCTGGTAGCAAGAGGTAGCAGAATCAAGAAGCTCACAGGACAGGAAGACTAAGAAACAGCTAAAGGCTCTGTAGTGCCCAAGGAGCACTGTGTTTCTCAATCAAGGTTCAAGTGGAGCAGGAAATCTTTTTTTTTCCTATCCAGGGCAATTCAGGACCTGAAAGGATGAATAGGATGTATAAGAATTGTGCCAAGTGCTTACATAGTGTGCACCTACATGTGAGCAGACACTCTTTTTCACATCTGCTCAACTTGCATACACTGGAAGTTGCAGGACTGTGATAGCATTGGGGATGGAGCCATCAGGGCATGGCCCCACCCACTCCTTTTCCACCTAGATGTTGAGAAAAAGTCCTATGTGGCAGACTGTTAGTGAACCTGCCTCCAAACCTGCTGTAAGTGTATGTGGAGAAGGGCATGTGGAAAAGGACGCATGAAAAGGGGCATGTGAAAATAAATAGATGAAATCATCCTGAACATGTCATACACTTACTGCTTTGTGTCACATCATGGAATGGTCCTAGCAATGCTGTGGAGGACTTCAGAGTTTGAGAGTCAAAGTGAATGTAAGGCGGAAAATATATTATCAATGATCAACCCATTTACTTTTCCCTGTGGGATTTCCTCAGTGATAGCTACCTCAACAATGATCTACAAATTATGTCTGTATTTATTTTGGACCGATAAATCACAAACCCTATCAGAGTTACTATAGTGATGGATTTCCTGTTTCTGCCGGGCACTGGGCTTGGTGACCCTTGGAGTCCCTTCCAGCTTTACAGTTCTACAAGTTTCTCAAAAGAGATTACCGGTACATTGTATGTGAGATATGTAGGGAAAATGAGAAAAAAAACATGCACTGTTTAAAAAAAAACAGATGGCTTTCATTAGTTGGGGGAGCACCTCTGCAAAAAATGTGATAATTATCTAGTCTGATCACCAGAGTGGTTCTCATAGTATTCTTTTCTGCAAAAAGAAGAAGAGCCAGAGAGAAGAAGACTTGAATGGAGAAATCCAAGGCAACTGCATCTCACCAGTTGTGCTTAAATGGGTATGCAGGATGAATCCTCTGTGTATGTGTACATAAGAGAGAGAGAGACTGAGACAGAGAGAGAAGGTGGTTAAAGAGATAAGGAGAGGATGGCTAGTGATGGAATCGATTCACATTGGAGTAAGCTTCCACCTGAAGTGATCAAAGGACCATTCAATCCCATTCAGGCTTATGTCTGAGTTGATATACAGAGCATTATATGTTTTTCTGTAATGCTTTATCAAGCCACAAATGTGATCAGTGTACATTCCAGTTTTGTATGTTTGTTTGATGGCTTATTTGTTCTATTTATGTGCTGTTCATTAGACAGTAACTGAAGGTAGATATTCAAATTGACTTCCAAGGGATTATATTCATTAAACTGAACATATTTTGGTTTAACCACATTTTGAGAGGCTGATGAATCTGGGCCTCTCCCTACTGAGAACTAAATTGCTGATCCCAACCAGAGGAGACCAAGTGAATCAATGCTACTTGTATGTGTGTTAATTTATGAAATTCCCATTAATTCAGTAGGTCTGGTCTGTTTTATACCTTAAAGTTCTTCCCTTGGCTCAGTGTGTTTGGCCTAGATTTATGTTTGGATATACTGGTGTGATACTAGTCTTTAAGGTGATCTTAAATGTTTGAAGTGCCAGTTATGTTGCTCTGATTAGGAGTGTGCACATGCCAAAAAATTGTTTTATTTTAGGATCTTTCAGAGAGGGAGCTTGGTTCTCATGTTTTCTGTGCACCGATCCTTTTATTTCACATGAAAGAACCTGCTTGTTTCAGGTCATTTCATTTTATTCCCCCCATTTGAGGTTTTGGGCACTAGTACAAAAAAAGCCCCAACAACCTGTAAAAACTACTAAAAAAAACAACCCAGATGTAAGGCAACAGGGAATCAAAAAGCAAGCAGCAGTACATGACAAAGAAAAACCACCAGCAGAACGGCAAGAATGGTATACCCCAGGCTGTGCCCAATTAGCAACAACAACCACCCATGCAGCATGGCACCCTGGAATAGTCACAAAGACCACCCACCCTTCCCACACACTTCCAAAAAACAAGCAAATAGTCACAAACTACTCTCTCTCTCTCTCTCTCTCTCTCTCACACACACACACACACACACACACACACACACACACACACATTGAATTGAGGTTGAGAGGAAGGATTCCCTAAAGCAGGGGTCCGCAAACTTTTTAATCAGGGGGCCAGTTAACTGTCCCTCAGACACTGTTGGGGGCAAAATAATACAGTATGACCACTATATCCGATGATTCGCCATCTGCAGATTCAGTTATTGGCAGAGAGCAAGTGGTGATGCAAGGGCCCAAGCCCAGCCTGCAAAATTGGGTGCAAAGGAGGAGGAGGCTGCACGGTTGGGGAGTGCCTGCCTGCCTGCCTGCCTGCCTCCAACATCAGCAGTGGTGGCCGAGGCTGTGCGGCCCGCTCGCCCGCCTGTGAAGGGAAAGATGGGGGTGGAGAAGGAGGGAGAGGAAGGCAGCGGCAGACAGGCTGATGGGAGTGTCTGTCGGTGGAAGGCAGCAAAGCCCCATGGTCTTTATGCATGCTTCCTCTTTCTCCTCCTCCTTGTCTCTCTCACCTCCCCCACCCCATCCACTCCAGCCTCTTCCACACCCCCATCTCGGCATAGTCATTGCTGCCAGGCAGAAGCAGAACTAAGCCCTCCATGCATCTCTTGCTGGGATGCCCTCTCCTCCTCCTCCTCCTCCTCCTCCTCCTCCTTGTCTCTCTCACCTCCGTCCACCCCATCCACTCCAGCCTCTTCCACACCCCGCTCTTGCCATAGTCATTGCTGCCAGGCAGCAGCAGGACTGAGCCCTCCATGTGGCTCTTGCCGGGCTGCCCTCTCCTCCTCCTAGTCTCTCTTGCTTCCCTCCACCCCATCCACTCCAGCCCATCCCATGCCCCATCTTGCTTTTGTCATTGCCGCCTGGCAGCAGCAAGACTGAGCCCTCCATGCAGCTCTCGCCAGGCTGCCCTCTCCTCCTCCTCCTCCTCCTCCTCCTCCATCTTCTCCGGGGTACTCCTCCATTAAGCATCTGGGGTCCCGGGCTGGCGAAGTTTCCCAGCGGCAGTGGCGGAGGAAACTGTGCAGACTCAGAGCTCCCGCTCGCCCACCTGCCTGCAACAGCAGCGGTGGCCATAGCAGCAGAGGAGGCCACTCAGCCCCGGAGTGCCCGCCTGCAAGCACCACAAGTAGGAAGAGGCAGCCCAGGTGGCACAAAGGTGTTTACAGCAGGCCCGTGCCTGGCCTTCACCGCTGAGTGGGGTGGGTAGTTCTGCAATTGCCAGCAGGCCAGGATCAGGACCCTGGCAGGCCAGATCCAGCCCCTGGGCTATAGTTGGAGGACCCCTGCCCTAAAGAAAATCCCAAGAGAATTGTATTTCTGCAGTTATTTTCTGATGGCACCAAACTCAAAAATTCCTGGTGACCTCCCTCAACACCTTCATGTAAATAATACATGTAAAAGAACAAGCGATTCTTAATGTTTCCCTTTTTTTAACGGCCCACCAGTAACTCTAGCAAATAACTCTTATCACTATGGATGGAAACAATGGGCCCACATTTTCAGAAACTGTTATTTATATTTATAGGTTATAGTTGTTCTTTTATATAATTTATGGTAAGCTGGTGATATGAAGAACATGTGTGTTTGTATGGAGGATTTGTAGGAAGATGAAAGGTTTAAAAGAAACTGACTTAATTTTTTTAAAATGCTATATACTGTTATTTATTTCTGTGTCCACTGTAAGTACATGTTCTAGTGTTAGAGATGACCTTATCTCTGGAAAAGTCTATAGCCACTGCAAATACTATGGTCAATCTCCAGCTGTAGCCCAAGTCCCAATAGACTGAACTCTGGCACTTCTTCACTCCCTGATGGCTTTTCCTGAATTCATTTACGACAGTGTTGGTGAACCTATTGTACGGGTGCCAAAGGTACAACTCGGAGCCCTTTCTGTGGGCACCCAACATGGACCCCTCTTCACAGCCACCTGTATTCAGGTTTAATTGCTGTATTGGCATTTGACAAATAATTACAGTGGAACCTTGACTTACGTCATTAATCCGTTCCAGTGGTCTAGACTTAAGTCAAACATGACTTAAGTCAAACGAACTTTTCCCATAGAAAGTAATGGGAAAATGGATTAATCCGTTCCAGATGATGAAAAAGACCCTCGAAAACAGCAATTTAACACAAATTTGACTGGGATAGGAGATTCCTTCTGGGGATGTAAATGAAATGTCTCTTCAAAGAGAGGAGGCGGCAGTGGAATTATAGTCCACAATTTTTACATTTCTTCTTCCTTTTTAAATAATAGGTTATATTGTAGTATTGTACTGTGTTTTTATTGTTGACTATATGATTCTTATATTTCTTTTTATATAGAGAGAGCATTTTTACCAAAACAAATTCTGGGTGTGTCTAACCACACTTGGCCAATAAAAGTATTCAATAAAATAAAAGTATTCAAGTTATACACGTCCACTTTTTAATGTTCATAGCAACAATGTCTAACATTTAAGTTTTACTGATTTTTAACCTGACGTTCCAAGTCCTGAACAACCCTAGAGTCCCACAACTGTACAGCTCCCCAACTAAGGGCCTTTTCACACGACCCCTAAGATCCGCTGGTCCCTTAAATTCAGACCAGAGATCTTGGGGGTTCGTTTCTGTTCCTGCGTCCCCACCCCTCAGCACTTCCTGCTCCTGTCGGCGTGAGGGGGGGGGGAGGGAAAAAAAGGACAAAAGAAGCCTTTACTAACCTGCCGGTGCGGTCGAACTTGCCATGAGCCCCATTACTTCCTGGTTCTGTCTCAAGGAGCTCAAAGGGGTGGGAGGCAAAAAAACAACAGACAAGCGAGGAGAGCCTGGCACTCTTATCCGCATCAAAAAAATTTCACCTCCAAAGAGAAGGTACAAGAAAAGTGCGCTGGGTCGCGCTAAAGTGGGCGGGGTCACACTTAATTGTCTCCAAACTCCGGAGCTGGTGGGAAAACATTTCTAAGCTCCGGAGCTGGGAGCTATTTGCAGCGCAGCTTAGGGGTCGTGTATAAACGCCCTAAAATGCTTCCATTGTGGACCAGACTTCTGCAGCCAGATTTTTTACATGACTGAGCCGACTGTCTAACCAGCGAGGCCAGCCCCGAGCTCCCGGCCCTTCTTTTCCTCCGGCAGCAGCGGCGGATTCGGTGAGGCTGAGGACCAGCTCCAGGTGCTCTGAGCTGGCCTCGCCGAAGCCGTCGCTGCTGGAGGAGAGGAAGAAGGCAGGAGCAGTTTGGAGGCAGCAGCCGCAATGCTGGGTCGTGGATGCCGCCCGATTCCGGTGCCTTGCGCCGGGGCTCCGAGATGTAAGTCAAAGCCTGCGACTCAAGTCAAACAGGCCCCTTCTTGCTGCAAGTCAAATATGCTGTAAGTCAAGCAGTATGTAAGTCAAGGTTCCACTGTAGTGGGTTTTGAATTACAGTTTGGGCACTCGGTCTCTAAAAGGTTTGCCATCACTGATTTATATGATCATGCAGCACCTCTAAAGCAGCCTTACCCACACCTGTCTGAGCCCCTTTCAAGGGCTTCTACTTGGTAGTTACAATCACTACGTTTTAGACTGTTTCCAGCTTGTGTGCTCTCTGGGTGGATCAGAAGCAAGCCTTTCCAACTGTCAAAGTTTGAATTTCTGACATTGTAAAGTGGTTTAATAAGCAAGCTACCCCAGGATATTGGCAGTTGGACACTTTCTATGTTCCCTGGCAGAGGAGCAGGGAAACTATTGCCGCATTACGGTGCTGTTTTTTTTAAAGAAAACAATATTTTCAAGAAACTGGGTTTTTAAGTGAAACAGGACCTCGGTGATAGTCTACCAGAGACACTTCCCTAGCACCTCCACCAAGGAGCAGAGGGTTAGGGTCAGGGTTTATATAATTGTTCCACTTTAGTTTGAAGTGGCTGTCTTATTCAGCCACCTCAGAATATCAGGAACTGGACCAAATGGGGTCGCTTGAACTGCGATGCATCATTTCAATTTCACCCAACCCCAAGGGACCCCATTTAGTTCAGATCTCACTTCAAAAGACCCAGTGTAGACAAATTCTAAATCGAAGAGGGAATATAACTGATTCATCTTAGAGATGCCTTCAGTTTCAGGTAGTCTTCCCCAAAGCAGTACCATGGAGACGTCATTGGATTCCATCTGCCATCTGCCCTAGCCAAGTAGGTCAGAAATAACAGGAGTTGTAGTCCCTGCAGTCATGCGGAAGAAACCAAGTTGTGAATGTCTAAGCTAAGCTAACCACTGGATGTTGACCTGTCCTGAACTGCATTTTAAACCTCAAATGAGCAGTCTTTCCCAGCCTTCTGATTCAGTGCTGTCTTCTACATACAGTCATTCTCTTAGACCTCGGATATTGCTCTAAGTCTACATGTACAATGAATCATAAGAATATATTGACAGAAGGGTGGCATTAGTGTGAATTCTGCCTTTCTGATTAGCAACCACTACAAACGAGGAAGTATGGAATCTGAACAATTACAAAACAGAAAAAAACCCTGTGATTTTAAGACAAAGTATAGTAACTTCACTAGCTTAAACACACAGTCTAACTCTTATGTGACATTGGCTGAGCCAAGTGCATACATATAAACATAAGACATATATAGTACTATACAGTATTACAGTAATAGCAGATACTAGCAATATAGCCAAGTCAACCTCCATTTGTAATATGAGTAATGTCCAAAATGTCACTGATCTATTCCAGGTCAATGACTCCCTGTAGTAAAATATGAGTAATCCCAATACAGGGCAGTGGTTATCTATAAAAAAATTGACAAACCCTGAACTTGTAACACACTCCAGTATCTTATTTTGTGGAGTAAGCTTTCTCAAAAGCTCATCCTCCTATTCTGTAGGTTCTTAAAAGTCAAGGTAATGATACACCATGGATAGGTATCAAGTTTATTTAACGAAATACTGTATAGTAAGACCCCAGCATTTAATTATAAATGCTAACCTTACTCTTTAGCAAGGCAAGAAAACCTTTCATTTTAGATTTTGCAGTTTGGGGAATATATCCCCAGGGTGGAATGGTTAAAGAGTAAAGTTAACAGGTTGGCAGCATCTCATTCCCTAATATTCAGGGCCGAACCCTTAGGCCAGGTAGCAGGCCTTTATGTGATGTTGCAAGGGTAAAGCCCTGTCACGTCACTTCTGGGCCAGGAGGTTGTAGCAAGTGGGACAAGGATAGTCTGGCATAAATAGACTCAGAAACTGAATGTGACCTGGCTAACCAGTTAGTAAAGCAACTGAGAGAGACAGGAGATAGTTTTCAGTGGCCACAGAGGTAGCAAAGTGTGCCCATCAACTGCCACCTGCCATTTTGGCCAGGAATTGTGTCTGAACTTTAACTAGAGAGATAGCATGCCTCAAAACTGGCACATTGCTGAGAGCAGAGGTTGCAAAAATTGCTCACTCTCTCGCTCTCGCTCTTGGACCATAGTTCCTAGAAGTCCACAGCCACCATGGCCAGTGGCTGTGCTAGCTGAAGGATTCAGGTCACTGTAATATTATCTTACAATTTTTATAATTTTATTATTATAATACCTGAGGAAATAGTATGCATTGTCTGTCTTCACCATAATATAGGATGCAAGGCATTTGTGGCACTTGGCTTTTTTGTAGTAAAAAGGATTTTGGAGCCGTGCAACCATTAAAACAAACAAAGTCAAAACTAGACTATGGGTGATACCTTCATAAGTTGCTAGTAGAAAAATAAAACAAGTTGCTGAGCTTTTCTCAAAAGCTCAGCAACTTTTTTTATTTTTCTACTAGCAACGTATGAAGGTATCACCCATAGTCTAGTTTTGACCTTTTTGTGTCATTTTTCCAGACAAAGCCAGAAGCCTACGTGGAATGGAATTCTATCATTTCCATGTGGCTTAGCATGCTATATTATGGGTTTGGTGGGTGAGAAGGCTGTGCAGTAGTGCTGCTGACAGATAGGGATGCCATTTTTATAATTATGGAACATCCAGTCACAGAAGCCACCTAGAAATCCTCAGGCAAACTCGTGGGAGAGGAGGAAGCAGAGCATAAAACAGATGCTTTTCTGCCACTATTGTCCGTTTGACTTCTAGTAGCTTATCTGGAAAGAAGGGAACACCTCCTTGGTCACACTGCTGATGAGCAGTAAGATTGTCCTACTAATAAACCAATCGGATGAATTCCAGGAAGCAGTGTGACTCAAGGGGGATTTCTTTCTGCTTCCCAGTTGATACGTCTGTACTAGAGATGGGCACGAAATGCCAAAATGGCATTTTGTGGTCGTTATTCGAACCCTGGGGCCACTTCATTTTCATTTTCGTTGTTCGGGGGCCTGCTTTGTTTTCGTTTATTCGTTTTTTGGGCATGGTGGCAAGCCAGCCGGGAGAGCGTTCCTGCAGCCGCGGGGAGCCCGCCCGGGGCTGTGCTCTGCCCGGGCGTTGAGGGAAGAGCAAGCTACCCTGCTGAGATCCCTGGGATCTCCTGGACCCCTCCCGCCCTGGGCTTTCTGGGGAGGTGGTGGTGGTGGTGGTCCTCGCATCCTGGGGGGGGGACGCCAGGCGGGTGTGCCATCGAGGGGTGCCGGCAGCGAAGGGGCAGTGGGGCGGGGGGTGGGCAGGGGGCAGGCGGGGAGCAGATCATTGAGACCCCCCCCAGTGTGTGTGGTGGTGGGGTCGTCCCTAGTCGCTCACAACCCACCTGGCGGCGGCGTCTCCTCTTGACTGAGGCGCTGCTGCTGCTGCTGCTGCACAGGGGCCAACACCACTCTTCCCGGCAAGCCGGGGCAGCTCGGTGGGTCGGTTGGTCGGTGGGGCTCTGCCCCGCGGGCGCGCTGGCTGGCTGGCTGGCTGGAGCCCAGCGGGTCGGGGCGGTGCGAGCAAGCAAGGGGGGCACTGTGCTTCCACCCCACACCCCGTCTGCCACCCCAGGGAAGGCTCCTTGGAGGCGCTCCACCTCTGCTAGTGTGAACGGCGAGGAGCCCACCCCGCACACCTGAACGCCAGCCCTCGGGGGAAGCGCCCCCTTTGGAGCACGAGACGGTCATGGGTGGGTTGCTGGACTTTGTAGTTCCTGGAGGAGAACTTTTGGGGGGGTCCCCATGCTCCGTGTGCGCCCCTTCCCCTACCTCCACACACACACACACACACACACACACACACACACACACACACACACACACACACACACACACACACACACACACACACACACCGCGTTCAGTCGGGGGGATGCTGGAGCCCTTGAGACACATCCTTCAGTGGCGGCAGCTTCCCAGCTCCAGCGGGAACCCCCGGCTCACCCTCCCTCCGGCCATGGCTGGTGGGGACCCGTCGATGTGGCCGGCGCTACAGCTGAATTTAATTTTTTACTGCTGACCACATGGCCCACGCTACAGCTGTAGTGCGGGCCATCTTTTTTTTATTTTTTTGTTTTGTTCCTGGGGGTCCCTGAAGCCAGGAAGACTGGACCAGGAAGGCCAGCACCAGGTAGGTCATTCATCGCGCACGGCCATTAACGAAAACGAACAGTAACGGAGATAATTTTCTTGGTTCTGTTCATTTCGTTCCTAATTCTTCAGCAGGGTCGTTATTCGTTCCATTATATATAACGGAACGGATAACGGATAACGGAATGGAAAAAAAATCATTTCGTGCCCATCTCTAATCTGTACAAAAGCACAACATGGAGATAGGAAAACATCTGTTTTGTCTTATGACTTCTCTTCTCACAGTTCCAAGGGTATGCCTTAGGGATTTCAGGTAACATTTGGGACTGGAAGTCCTAGGACTGTAAAAATTCCATTTCTACTGACACGCGTTAGAATGGCAGCAGGAGTTTCAAGGAATTCCTCTGGGTGGGAATGCAAATCTCAGGGGAAACTTGATTTGGTTTTGTGAGCTAGCTTTAAAGCATAGCCAGTCATTTCTACCCAGTTTCCTAAGAAAATACACTTTATTAATTTTTGGGACTCTTCTCTATAAATTTTCTATGCTATCCGTGAAGGTTGGTACCCAGCCAGAGGAAGTAGAATTTTATCCACAAAAGCTTGCAATTCATCTGACTTTTTAAAAATGGTTTACTAAAGGTATTGCCCTACTCTTGCATTTCCCTGATCCTAAAAACTACATAGCATTTACCCAATTCTTTCCAACGTAACTGAGTTTCCCAAATGTCATGGCTGTGTCTCATTTTCAGTAACTAAGTCAGTTTGTCAGAGAGAAATGATACGAATATATTATTACCAATTTATCTTCTGCTGGTTGCAAAACCAGTTTGTGTTCATAAGCCAAACATATGGTTTGGTTTGCTGGAACTGGAGGTTCCCCTGTCTTCAAATCAGAACTTGACAAGATAAGAGGAATTCCTTCTCCTCACAACCCTTCTAGTCTAGCTTTGAGCACCCTGAAAGGCTGGACTTTGGTTAAAAGGAAATAGTCATACCTCAATATGTCCGTGAAGATTCTCAGTCATCCAGGTGAGTTTATCTGGAAGTTGAGTCATGGCTACTGGACTTCTTTTTTGAGAGATAGAAACGTTTCACTGTTCATCCAAACAGCTTCATCGGTCTGAATACAGCTAGTGCAAGTCCTCCATCTTATATTCAGCTTTGACCTCTTGTCACCCTGGTCTGAATTAGGCTCATAAGATTAACAATGGCCTGAATAGGATCGTTAGGGAGACAATAGTATCCATAGCCTTAAGGTGAACAATGGCCTAAGGTGCTGAAACCCATCAAGAATGGGTCGTTAGCTATGGCCTTGGTGGTGAAGGCTTTTTGATTTGTCTGGGTACTTTGGAAAGCACAGCCTGATAAGTAGCAGATAGACTATGCTGGAGCCCACCACCTCTGTTGAGGGAGGGATTTTCAATGCTCACATGAATGGCTCCCCTTACTCCTCTCTCAAACCACCTATCTTCTTTTGTCTAATATGTGTACATCCTCATCTTTGAAAGAGTGCCCTTCGTCCTTCAAATGGAGGTGTACTGCTGATTCTGGTCCTGAGCTGTTACCCCTCCTATGTTGGGCCATCCTTCTGGTTAATGGCTGTTTAGTTTCTCCAATGTAGAGGTCTGAACACTCGTCACTGCATTGGACTGCATACACTATATTGCTCATTTTATGGTTTGGTATCGGATCCTTTGGGTGGACAAGTCTCTGCCTTAGTGTGTTTGTGGGTGTACAAAACTTTCACGTGTCCTGAAGCTACCGTAATTGCTGAGGGTGCATTTTAAGAGTGTGCTATTGGCATGTACAAATGTCTCATTTGTTCATTTATTTGCTTGCTTGTTTGGTTGTTATTCAGATAGCTTGGAATATACATGTGCTAAACGTCAACACCTTTTTAGTACACTCCATGAGTGAGCTGGTCGGTGAAGCTGCACTGTTCTAATTTGGACGTGTGTGCTTTTACTTACATGTGGGTCCATGTATGTGTGTGCTCCCTCCCCCACTCACAGATACTTACATGCACAAAGATGCAGCTGCGCACATCCTTCTGAACTGAAAGCTTATGCTGAGATCAGGGATGCCACTCTCCTGTGTTCTTCTGGAACCGACTAACATTCACCCATCTCAGTCTCAGCCACTTTGTTCAGCTGCTTCCGATCCCACTTCCACACCAGCGAGCTGATGGGACTGTTGAGTCTCCATAGACAATCTAGATTGGGCAACCTTCAGAAGTCTTAAGGATACTCTTACCTCATATCTCATACTCATACCTATCCCGTGCACACATATAGTATGGGAAACATGAAAAATATGTGACAAATAATGAAATGCAATGTTTATGTGAATTCAAGTCACTGTTAATATTGTTGCATATTTAAGTTAGAATATAAACTGCTGTATATACACTAATTAAGGCATTTATAAAAAATGTAATAGCAATTTGCTTTCTATAATTCCCTTATAGATAGCTGAATATCTCCTATGTCATCCAGTTGCTAAAATTTGTGGTAGTTTGAAAGGCTCCCATGCCTTTGTGCAAAAGAACATCTTACAACGTCCACTATGGCTCCTCCAGCTAGGATTCTGAATCTACCTAGTTCTTGATTCCCTACCTTTCTACAGGTTTCTTTGACTTGTTTCTTCCAAGACAGCAAAAAGTCTTCACTTTCTTCGTCCGAGATACTACACATAACACTTGGGATGCTGCACAAGAATTTCCAATTTCGCACTTTTACTAGAGTCAGTAGGTTGACACTTCCCGTCGAAATGGATGTAAGGGCCTGCGTGACCCTCCTCTTTGCAGCTGCTGTAGGACCTCCTCCGTTATTCTCCTCCATATGTTGCTCTGTGATTTGGGACATATCTTCTTCCATAACAACAAAGGGTTATTTTTTAAAAAAAACCAAAGGGTTTTTATTAAACTTGAAGCCAACTGAGAAATAAAAACATCACTGAACAATATAGAATCTTTCTCCTTTTTTATGCCAAAACTAGAATCAGTCTTTTGTCTCTCATCCTTAACTCCTTCCCATTCTTGTGTCTTGGTGAGGGAAGCCTATTTTTCCCTGCTCACTTGGACAACTTGAGGTAAACCAAAACAAGCGGGGTGTGGGGTGGGTGGGGCACAATAAGAAATCCTTATGATAATACTGGGGTAAGTGAGATTGATCACTTCCTCCCCCACCCCCTGCTGTGGCTTTTCTACCAGGCAAGGTGCTTGGCAGTCCTTTGCCTGCAAATTGAGCCATGGCTGACAAGTCAGAACTGAGGATTCTTTCTCTTCTTTCTCCCAAAACCATCATTTGCCTCTCTCTTATTTCTCTTTTCCCCAACCCCAAAAGAAGGTGAGTGGTGTGGTCCTGCATTTTGTAGGGATTAAGCCTCTGCCATGGGAACCCCCAGAAAACTATTTCTCTGGACTAGGGATCTTCTCTCTAGATATACTCCCACTTCTCCTGAGGTTGAGGTGTTCTCGGGCTTCCATCTCAGCCAGACAGGACCTTACCCCTGGTTTGCCTACTATTGCAGTTTCTCTGTATTTTTCCTCTTCCTCCTCTTCCATCTTCCCTTTCTGCTCAGCTTCTTTCTTTAGCTCTGTTTTTTCCTCTCTTGACTTCTCTCCTCTCTCTCTCCTGGTTCTCCTTCTCTTCCTTCTCCTCTAGAGGTATGTCTTCCCTTTTCTGTTTTTATTTTTCCTTCCCCCCACCCCACACCTTCCGCCTCCTCCCTCCACTCCAAGTCCAACATCTGATGAGTGGCAGGATGGCCTGCTGGAAGGGGCTTGGATATCTGAAAGATTTTTGTGGTTAGTGGTACCAATAATGTGACTGCCACGCTCAAGATAAAAGTTAAAACAATAAAGGTTTATTGAATAGCAATCAGAGTTAAAACAGAACACAGATTTACACAGAGAGAGAGAGAGATTTAGAGCTCTGTAAAGAATAAAGCTAAATGCATTTAGGGTCTCAGAATTTGGGTGACACTAACAGTGGTCACAGAAATTCTGGACAACCAAATGGTCCAGAGCACTTCCTTAAATACCCTTCATCCTGCCACACTCAGAGTCCAGAATCTTCCACACCAGTTCTGCTTTTACGGGAACAGGATCAAACAGGATCAAACCACTTAGCTCCTAGCCATGAAGTTCCCTCCTTCCGTACCTCAGATGACCTCAACTTTATACATTTAAATCTCTACAAAGTGACCAGACTAAACCCTCCCCATGAAATCAGAATCTCTGCACTGCTTCCAGTTTGATACTATGTTCAGAGACCTAGTTACTAACAAGTGTGTGTTGTGTCGTTACAGTCGTGACCGACTCTTCGTGACTCCATGTCCATGGAGTTTTCTTGGCAGGCGTACTGGGGTGGCTTGCCAGTTCCTACTCCAGGTGCCTACAGCACCTGGTATTCCCTGGTGGTCTCCCATCCAAGTACTAACCAGGGCCGACCCTGCTTAGCTTCCGAAATAAAGCGAGATCGGATGTGCTTAGGGCAAAAATCCATCCCCTAAGACCATCTGCAAATACTTTCTCTTTCAGGTTCTTCTACAGGCAGCTGTGGTTAGGCCTCTGTGGTAAAGGCTCCACAGATGTTATGGAAGTTACCTAAGTCTCTGTCTTGCCGCAGCTTTTTTTCAAACACCCAGCTGTTATACATTTCCCAGCTCATCAATTATTGATTATAGAATATCAATACAAATCCAATCTTATCACATCCCTGGCCGTAAACCACACAGCCTGAAATTGACAAAAACTACCAAAAGACACGCACAAGCAACACAGAGTTGTCAAGCTTAAAGCTGCAGAGGAAATTGGTGAGAAGGGCAAACCTATTCAATAGTTAGTATTTTTCCCTACTGGTGCTCTTGGAACTAGGTAGGGGCCAGGGCCATTTCTTGCTAGGATAAAGTCTCACACAATGCTGATTATACTCGCTGTTTTCAGTTAACATCAGTTCCAACAAACAAACCCCAAAACAATTATTTTTTGTCACCAAAGCTCTGCAGGAGCTGGATTTCATTTTATGTCATTGTATAATAAGGACTAATAAGAATGAAGTAAAATTAAAAGTTTTTTTGTTTTGTTTTGCTGTAACAGGAGAAGATAGCATATTGTATGTAATTAAATTAGGCACAAATTGGCCTGTGTAAGGTGTTCTGAAGTATTTAGAATAGTCCTGTCCTACCCAGCACAGCTTGCACCATATGGTGATGGTGGAACATGGGTTTAGTTGTAGAAAATAGTGCAAGGATTGTATGAAACCCACCTACCATAATTTATAAATGTTACGTAATGATATTTTGAATAGGTTGAGAAAACCTATGTTAGAAGATGCTGAGGTTATCTGAAATGTTATGAAAACCAAATGCTACAATTCTGTAATTATACCTTCATGATCTACTTTGAATAAGTGTTCTTTTTTTTTTAAAAAATCCCGGTTTTGAAATATGTTGTATTACATATAGAATCTTACAAAATGTGCCAGATATATATTCCAAGCCAGTCCAGTTATTGTATCAATATTTGCATGCCTCTGTTGTGCATTCACATCCTGCTTGCTTTGTTGTTCAAATACTTCTTGTTCAGGATGTAATGAGGTTCAGAACTGCACCTAAGACATTTATTATTTTAAAAGTTTTTCATCTGTTTTTAATAGGCTTCCATTATGTGTTTTTACAGCAAATTTAGTAGTGGAGGAGCGAACGAGACAGATGAAAATGAAAATGCACCGTTATAATCAGACAACAGGGTCTGGTTCTAGTCAAGAGCTTGATCGTGAGCAATATACCAAGGTAACAAGAGTATTAAACTATGATGCTTTATTTGAAAAGGTGAAGGATACCAAATGATGTTAAAAATATGATATACCTCAACATTAATTTAAGATGATAATGTGATTTGAATTCCCTAGGAATACTGTACTCACTTCCTGCCTGAGCCAGATTGTCATCTTATACCATTCTTACAATTTATAAGATGCAAAAATAGTAACTTTGGTTATACAGTAGGATAGCCTGGCCTGCCACTACTTTGGTGATACCTGGCTTGGATCACAGAATGGACTTCTATTCATGACAGTCACTATGGACATTCTGGTTTTCACATTGTATAACAGCCATCTTAAAGAGGCATGGACATTTCTAAAGGTTTAAATGTTGTGTTCACAGTATGAGACTGAAGATACAGGAAGAGTAACAGCCTCTGGAGAAAGACATAGACAAAGAGAGGAAAGTTTCATTAAAACCCTTCCTAAAATTAGGGCAGTTGCTTTTTGATTTGATGGGATGTCAAGATTCCTCAGTATCTGGGGGAGGAACTGGTGTGGTGCAGTGGATAGCATGGTGAACTAGGACCCAGACCTGGTTTAGAATCCCTGCACAGCCACATAAACCCACCTGATGATGAGAATAGAGCACACCCTCCTAGAACTTCTCACGTACGTCAAAACTTTATCAAGGAGGCCTTAAGCGAGATGAAACCTGAGGACACATAACAATGGAATAGGGATGGGCATGAAACAAAAAAAATTATATATTTTTGTTTCATTTCCTTTCCTCCCCCCCTATTTTTTGTTTTGTTTTGTTTTGTTTCATACAACTTTTTCCAACAACAAGAAATCGTACAAAACGAACCACTAATGAAATGGTTCATGTCGGGGGGGGGAAGACTCCAAAAGTGGCAGAAGGGAAAAAGTTTTACAAAAGCCCTGAGCTTTTTTATTAATCTTTTTTTTCCCACCCCAGTACCAATCAGCTGGCAGGCGGGGCTTGGGGGACAGAGAAAACGTTTTTCCCCTCCCCCAAGCAGCTTACACAGACAGAACGAAATGGTTCGCTTCAACAAAAAACACCATTTCATTTCGTCTGCTTCCTCGTGTCGTGTCGTTTTGTTTCATTTCGTTACATGACACGACAAAACAGCATTTTTTTCCGTTTTGTGCCCATCCCTACAATGGAATTTTGTTGGGGGGTTTTGAGGAACAGACATATGCAGCAGCTTATGATATTGTTTCAGATCTCTGTTTTCCTTTCGTATGTAGCAGCAAGCTTTACTGGCAATAAGCAAAAGTCAGCCAGGTTTCATTTTAGGATTTTCAGGGTAAGAAATATTCAGAAGTGGTTTACCATTATCGTCTTCTGAGAAATACTGATAAAAGTTAGCTCCTCACTACGGGTGTCTGTGAATGACCCTCTGCCAACATTGCCTTCCACTACTGCTCCTGCCCAGTAGCTGGTCCCCGGAAATTTTGGCACCCCATTCCCATTGGAACTGTCCCTTCTTTTCTCCTGATGCAACTGTCAATCATGAAGAGAGTGGGTGCCATCATAGTCTGGTATCTCTGGTGACTATTCTACAATACTTTGGGTAAACATCCTAACTCTCCAGACTCATGATGGAGTCTAGCCTCCTGACAACATTGCTGTCAGCTTCCCTGATATGCTCAAACTCACTTGGCATTTGCATCCAAGAGAGGGAAGTAGGAAAATGGCAGAAAAAGAGGACACAAATGGCTTTGGAGTTTTCCCCTTAACCTACAAAAAGCAGAGTCATATTAGGAACCACCAGAAGGCATTTAAAGCCATTGAAATGTAGAACTGTATACAGTAAAAGAATCCATAGCAGTACCTAAAGGTGAATTTCGCATATTTAGAGGAACCACATTACAGATCACATTTGCGTCCACAGATAGAAAGGTAAAAATCACAGATCCCATTCTTCAACATGCCACTATAACACAACATGATTACAAGGCATAGATCCTCACAGATCCCTTAGAGCAGGCACGTCCAAACTCCGGTCCTCCAGAAGTTTTGGACCACAACTCCCACAGTCCTTTGTCATTGGCAATACAGGCTTGGAATTCTGGGAGTTGTGGTCCAAAACATCAGAAGGGCCAATGTTTGGACATAACTGCATTAGAGCAGTGCTGGTGAACCTATGACACGGGTGCCAAAGGTGGCACTCAGAGCCCTTTCTGTGGCCACCTGACATCGCCCCTTCACAGCCACGTGTATTCAGGTAAAATTGCTATACTGGCACTTTGTGAAAAATTAGTGGGTTTTGAATCACAATTTGGGCACTCAGTCTCTAAAAGGTTCGCCATCATTGCATTAGAGGATCCCTCCCAAACCATGTTCAAATCACAGAAAGACATCCATAAAACACATGCCATTGTAGAACCACCAGAATCACAGATACTTCACTTCATGGCACTGTTGCACAAAAACTGGGATTCGTTCCAGTGAATGAGAGCACCATCAGAATGCAAGAATATGGGTGCAAGGCATGAATCCTCATAAATGTTCTGGATTTTTACATGGGATGAACAAAGGGCTACAACTAATAATAGAAGTTTTTTGTGATGACAAGCTGAACTAATTAAGGATATGGCGTTTCAGAGAACTAGTATGCACAAAAGCATGGATCTAAGAAATATGTCTTAAGGATCCCCCCCCGTCATGTTCAAATTACAGAACACCTCCTTGCCCATGGACTAAACCATGAAAATCATGCATTCTTTTCTTCATAGCAGTACCATAGAGCAAAAATATAGATAAAGTGCACAGGTTCTTATGGATCCTCTTGGTTTCCAGATTAGATGCTTCAAAAACCAAATGCAGAGCACAAATCACACTAGTGAGCACACTTCACAACAGAAAAAACACAGATCTGATTTTATGACTGTTTTGAGACTATGGAATCTCCGTCAGCAATAATAACCAGGTTTTGTCTGACGTGGATTTATTCTAACATTTTGCCATCTCTACATAAATCCAGGTTGTAAATTATTTGAGACAATATGAATATATATTACTAAAACCTTCCAGTTATGGCTTATGTTTTTAGGTTTCTGGGTTAAGAGTCAACATACTGTGGCACTTGAGTCATTGTCACTTGAAGGACAAAACTATTGGCCTCTGTTTTGTAATGAAGCAGACTAAATCAGCATGGTGACCAAAGTGAAATAAATATAAATACTTCTATCAAAGAGTGATCTAAGCATTGGACAAAAAAAAGCATAAAACTGTGGAGGTGGTAGTTAAGGAAAACATTGGCATAAATCCTGTGGTTCTCATGCATCCTTATATACGCCTCAGGAACTGTAAGAATGAATTCACAGTAACAATGCTGTGTATTTGCTACACTATTGCAAAAAATGCTGTTGCTTAGAGTACTAAATTTCACTAGAATAAGCCCATTGAAACAATGGGGATTTATACGAGACAACTCCTGCATAAATTCTGTTGATTCAAATGGATCTATTTTGCCCATTACTTACTATGTTGATTAGCATTCAGAACTTATGAAATTTATGAAGAAATTGACACCAAATCATCATTGATTCAGTTGGCCTACTCTTTTACTCTAGTGTAATTTACTGTGCTAAGCAACAGGATTTTGGCCAATGAATACTGAATACAAATAACTGAATATATTTTTGTATTGTGGAGTTTGGAAACTAGGTGCTCTGTGTTTGTTTCCATTTTCCTGATCCTCAGAATATAAAGCTCCAGAGACGCCCATCTAAATCTCTGTAAAATTGAGATTTCTATTTTACTCTCAATCTAAGTGCACATGTTACCAAAGTGAAAATCCCATATGTTGAAATCAACTTGGATATAAGCATGAGTTTATCACATTGAAATGTAGTGTGATTTTAGAATGATTTTAGAATAATTTAATTTGTGCAATATATTTTTGGACCATGAACACTTGTGTGATTGTTAGTATTTCTCTGTTCCAGAAACACACAATCCACTATACACAGTAACGCTCTTTTTGGTGGCTTTGTACCAAATAAAAAAAGATGTTCAAGAAATATTTAGATTTCAGGTTAGCATTTATATTATATGTAGCCATGTAAATAAAACTATCAGCCTGAATTTTAATTTCCAGTGCCTTCCACAGAAGAATATAAGTCTGTTTTCTTTCCATTTTAATTAGTTCTGGGATCGTATTCATAAATCAAATGCTCTTCTGGTTCATTTTTCAGCATTTCCCCTCTTAGATAATTAGTGCTACCCAGTGTAGTGTATGAACTATGATTCTGGAGACCAAAGTCTGAATCTCCACTTGGCCACATAAACTTAAAGCCATTCCTTAAATAGCTCATTTACTTTGTTACATGTCTTTCTTGACTTGATAGGCACATAACTAACTAGCATTGCCCAACATTTTAAGCATGTTTTACTAGTTACGTGGATTTCACAGCAGAACAATGAAACTGGGCCCTTGTAATAGGAATGCTGCATCCAAAATATGGGTTGTATCAAATGTTGGTTTTCAGTAGCATCCAGTGTTTCAGAGTATTCTGTTTCAGGCACGGTGTTTTTGATAGTACCCCCTCCATATAAATCCCATCCCAAACTCTACTGCAGTGCAGATTTGTGAAAAGTCGGTGCTTTGACAATTATGCCCAGAAGTGCTGCTCATTCAAAGCCATCCTTGGGTACAAATAAACCCATTTATTTGCATACTATCTAGGATAGAAGCGGCAACTGAAGCAATATGATGTTAACAACCTGTAGATAAAACAGTGAACTCAAGTCATAGCAGTACAGTACATGCACTAAAATAAAGGTTAGAAGCCATGATCTTAGTGAATATAATTAAAATTAGCTGATAACAAAAAGATACTGGCTGAAATCCTTACATGCATCTATGTGCTGTAAGGCTGATGATGTCATCAGCGTTGTTGTTGTTGTTGTTGTTGTTGTTGTTGTTGTTGTCATTATAGAAAATAAACATTTCCTAATATTGTCCGGAAGCCTGAATTTCATCACCGGGAAGCCATGGGAACCGCATGACTGGAGGAAGAAGTCTTGAATTACTAAAATCACTGTCACTGAGATGGCAGACACTTTTAAGTCATTAAAGACTTCTTCTTCCTGTCCTACAGTTCACACAATTTCCCAACAATGAAAGTGGTTGCATGAGATATATGGGAGCAGCAGGACAGAAGTAAGAAATATTTCATTGCTGAAAAATTGCTGCTGCTGACATCATCAGCCTTACTGTACTTGGTGTAATTGTACAAACAAGGTATCAGCCATTGATATAGATGAGTGCGAATCTCTGGCAGGGACTGGGCTATTTATCTGAGGATTCATGTGGCCCAACATGCATAGGACCCATAATGAATTCTGTGCATTGCTTTACTTACCTCCTTGCTCAAAAAGGCTCTAAAGCAGAATTCTTCTTGAATAAAAATCTAGGCAGAGCTAGGCCTAGGCTATACCACAAAGCCTTCAACCTTAGGCCTTTATCCAAGATGAGCCACACTGGGCTTTCTGTAGTTTTTTGTTTGTTTGTTTAGGCCCAAATGGCATTTTCCTGATTTTACATTCTGAGCCCTTGTAAATGGAGGTGTCCAAATCTTTGTTGTAGACACAGAAGTCACCTTGTCACAACAAGAATCGTATGTGCACAATGGTTATAATTAGACATGGGCACGACCAGAAAAAATGATGTTTCGAGTTTTCATTTGTCGGAACGGGTCTGTTTCGGGTCGTTTCCGTTTGTCGCGAAATTTTTCAACAATTTGTCGTTTCTGTTTGTCGTTTCCACCGCGATTTAGCGCGATTTGACTTCCCAGAGCATAGGGGTGTCCCGCTAGGTATTTTGCGCCCTAGGCGGTGGGCGGGGCGGGGGGCAGGTGGGCGGCGGCCGCGGGCGGGCGAGTGGGTGGGCGACGGCGCGGGCCGCAGGCGGGTGGCGTCCCGGGCGGACGGGCGAGTGGGCAGTTAGGATATCACTTAGGAAGGATAGAGGTTCTGTTCTTGGCTTGCACCCCAAATGTGTGTGTGTGCAAGCAAATTGAAGTTGGGAAAATAGAAAATAAATGGTGGTATATAATATATTTTTTAAATAAATCCACACCTCCCACTCCCAGTCGAACCTCCCCCTTTATCCAATATCAGAAAAAAATCCTCACAAACTGCCAGAGAAGAAATAAAGAATAAACTGCTATTCCCTTCAGCAGACAAAGCTGCAGGGAATCAAAGAAATTATTTTCTAAATTCAATTCCCTCCCTGCTTGCCTAACTTAAATCCTAAAGCCTCCAGCCTCCCTCCTCAATCTCGATCGGATCACACCAGCACCAGCAGCCAGCCCTCAACCATATCCATACACCCGACTGCGATTTCTGGAAGGTGCCTCGGCTTTTTATGCCCTCCGAGACATCCAGAAGTGTCAGTCAAAAACCTGGCGATGCCATTGGTGGAATGGTTCAAAAAATTGCATGGTCCCATCCCATGCCCAGCCCAAATGGGCAGGTCTAAAAAAATAAAAAATAAAATAAAATAAAATAAAATCAATACAACATTTTATTGCTATAAAAAACCCACTGCTGCTACTATTAAAATTCAGGCATTTAAAATAAATAAATTTCACATGTTTCTGTGGTGATTTGGTGTTTTTTGACCACGATTTCAAAAGAAAAATTGCGGTCGCCATTTTGGATCCCCCCCACCGCATGGCATGGCAAGACGACGAGGATGACCCCCCCCCAGCCTGGTGCAAGCAGCCCAGGACAGGAGAAGAGGGGGGAAAGGCTGGGGACCCCCCAGAAACCACCCCTTTGGTAGGTGGCAAAGCCTCAGGCAGGCATATTTTCGCCTGCTTTTTTGGCCGGGAGTCGGGGGGGTTAAAAAACTTTTAAAAACCTTTTCTGTGCTTCGCATTGCGCGATCGCCACGATGCCACAAACGAAAACGAAAAACCCGACCAAATTTTTCTTTTTTCGGTTCGAGTTCGAGTTCTGACGGCTTAATTATCGTTACCGTTTCTGTTACGTAACGGAAACGATAACCGAAAACGGAAACGACAATTTCGCCAAGTAGTGCCCATGTCTAGTTATAATGTGTAAATAGGATGGCAGATCTTTCTACTCTGCTGTCATTGAATAGAATCTCTGCTCATTGGATAGAAGTTTTTCTGATCCAGCAAGGCTTCTTATAATAGTTTGGGTGGTTAGGTTTTTTTACTGCAAAATAATAATAATAACATAGAATGGTGACCTAAGTACAGTACATTCAGGCAATGTGACCACTTATCTAAGGTATCTCTCTTTAGAGGAACCTAATCTTGATAATTATTATGATTATTATTTCTTTACACAGTACCTTGTGCTGTTCAGTTGGGGGGGGAGTTATTATTTGTATAAAATCAGAACTTCAATTTGTGTATAAAAGCTCATTCAGTTGACTACTCCCAGTGTGTTTCAACTCAAAGATTTTTTTTTTCAGAGAAAAAAATTATTTAATATTAATTAGTCTGAGCAAGTTGCTTCTGTTCTACAACATGGCAGACTATGATGACAATGATAGCAGATTCTTGCTACAAATGCTATCACAGCTACTTTCACATTCATCCACTTGGCTTCACAAATAGCAGATTGGGTGTAAGTCTGCGTGTCCACAAGGTCCAAGTATTAGTTTCAGTCTATTTCATAGCTATAGTGTAACCTCTCATGTTTTGTTGACAATTGTGTCATTTCCACTGATCTATATCCGTGAATGTGCGCAAGCATGAGTCGAATTCAGCAACTATTACTGGGGCTGATGTGTTCATTCTAAACATTGTGCCGATGCATCTCTCTGTGTGATGCTGCACTCCCATCCTGTTTTACAGCACTGCCCCATTCAATATTAGGAAAAAAGGCATGATTGGAGTGTTTGTTTTGCTTCAGTTTAATTTTATTTATTTATTTATTTATTTATTTATTTATTTATTTATTTATTAATTATATTTATTATATTTATACCCCGCCCATCTTCCCGAAGGAACTCTGGGCGGCTTACAACAATTGACAGAGCAGCAATACACAATAAAAATTAAAACAACACAATAAAACAGTGAGCATAACTATTCTAATAGTTATTGATGGTTAGTGGTATGATTTCTTTTGTATAGGAACTCTTGAGTAGGAATTGTTCCAAATATTAGACATGTGAAGGGAAAGACTTGGATAACTAATGATACTTTCCTATTTTCTGTTTGAAAATGTAGAATTTTCAAACCTTTGAAACTGCATATGCAGTTGCTCTTTTTTTCCCAATGTTTGCCCGAGGGACTATTCCTTATCCTGTTTTGTGAGCAAAAGCTTCTAACTTGGGAAAGGGTGGTCTCAGCTATGTAACTGCAAGCAAGAGATGGTGTGGAGCGATATACAGTATCTCAGCTATGCTCTATTCCACATTACACTGATACAGTTGCTGCCTCTTGGGTTGGAGTGATGGATTTGTCCCAGTGAGGTTATATTATTTTCTTAAGAGTCAACTGATACAAATACACTAGTAAGATAAATAATTAAATAAGCACTGCCTAGAGCAGGCCTGCCCAAAGTCCGGCCCGGGGGCCAAATCCGGCCCATCAGGCCATTCTGGGTAGCCCCCGGCTGGCTGGCCCACCCCTCCCTCCCCCTCCTTCGCCCCATGTTTTTTTTTTTAAATCTTCCACCAACACTGACACTTCCAGGAAGCTTGAGGAGCTGGGCCGGCCGGCCGACCAGTGAGCAGAAGCTTGTGGGGCTGGGTGGGCAGGCGAGGGGACGGGCCACCACCACCAGCACCGCCAGGAAGCTTGGGCGGCTGGGCAGTCTGCCACCACCGGCACCGCAGGGGAATGTGTGGGGGTGGGCAGGCCAGCGGGCCTCTGCCACCACCAAGGAGCTTTGGGGTGGGCTGGCGGGCGAGCCGTCGCCACCGCTGGGGAGCTTAGGGGGGTGCAAGGTGACACAGATTGCCTCTTCCAAGGGGCTCCCTGTGGCCATGGCTCCCTGTGCTTCCTTTGGTCCCCACCTTCCTTCCTTCCTCTCTTGGTTTCCACCTCCCTCCCTCCCTCCCTTGGTTCCCGCCTCCCTTCCTGTGGGTGGGGTTGCAAGGGGTCAATGGGTGGGGCTTATGGGTCAGTGTGTGGGGCTTATGGCTCAATGGGGTGGCAGGGTCAGGGAGCAACTGGCCCCTGACACATTCTCAGCCACCAAATCTGGCCCTCCTTACAAAAAGTTTGGGCACCCCTGGCCTAGAGCCAATAGTTCATAATAGCATTTCCTTAAAACAATTTTAAAAATAAATAAATAAAGAACATTTGGACACACACTGTTTCTTTGAGGGAACTAGCATCACTTCTCAGTGGAGACATAGGAGCGAAGAGTTTATGACTAACTTCCCAACCCTCTTACGCTACAACATCCTCCTTGTAAGGTGCTTCCACTTCAACCTCAGCATTCCAGACACAGGCATACAGGCTTATGCGCATAAACATACCTTTGGCACTCTGGCAGGGGGAAATCGATCTACTACCAATCTTGATTCCCTTTCTCCGAGCTGCTTTTCCTGTAATTTGGTTTCAGGCACTTGCACCATGTAATTTATTACCTGCCGTAATTTGCCCAAAGGCAGAAATCAGTAAAGTTTTTGTTTTTGGATTCTGTATGTTGAATTGAAATCTTGCCTCTTTCCCCAGATGTGGTGACCATGGGATAAAATTTGAAAATTCAATGAACAGTAAATATAATTTAGTAGATAAGAAAGGTTTTCTTCTTAAACAAAACAAATAGTCAGAAACAAACAGGAGGACCTGTGTAAATAGGACCACATCCACACCATACCACAGCCCATTCACTTACAAAGACTCCAGTCCTCGAGGGATCGTGGGCTGTGGGCTGTGGGTGCAAGTAGAAAAAGGAGGAGATGGAACAATCCGCAACCCTCCGAAATAAAAATTATTAACTTGACTCCACAATATAGCACAATTGAAATAAAATTGTTAGCTGGGTCTGTGAAGATTCTCAGTCATCCAGGTGAGTTTATCTGGAAGATGAATCATGGCAACTGGACTTCTTTTCTTGAGAGATTGAAACATTTCAATCAAATGTTATCAAACCATAGACCAAACATTATCAAGCGGCCATTTCAACAGTCCCCAGACAAATCAAGAATACTTCACACCTCCACCAACAAGGCTGTGGCTAATAATTCATACTTGATGGTGTTGGAAAGGTTGTAAAGGTAGGCCATTGTCCACCTAATGAGCCTATTGAGACTATTGTCCACCTAACGAGCCTATTCAGGCCATTGTCCATCTATGAGACTATTTCAGACCAGTGTGACATGAGGTCAAAGTGAACTATAAAATGGAGGACTCGCAACTAGCTTTCCTCAAATTGTCAAAGATGTCTGGATGAGCAGCAAAACATTTCAGCCTCTCATGAAAAGATGTTAGCTGTGTCAGTTTTTTTCTAGAAGATTTTGGCTGTTAAAAAGTAGACTTTAGATGTGGGAGTGAAAGAGGCTCATCTGCTGGCAGCTCTTTTAGAGCTCATAAATTGAAGAATTTATTTATTTATTTATTTATTGTTTGTTTGGTAAATGTTTATCTCACCCATCTGGCTATGCCACTTTCAGCACTTCACAGTATGATAAAACAACAATTAAGGCTTTAAATAAATTCACAGCATAGTGACAGTACAAAATCAAATTAGAAATCTCAGCCAACTAGAACTGAAATGACATAAAACCAATTAATTAGGGAATACTACTATGGGCTGTTGGTTACAAACAGTGTACATAGTTTAGAAACTTTTTTGAAACTGGCATATAGGATGACTGCATGATGGATCTTCAGCTGATGCCTAAGAAAAGCACCTACACTAATACCTTGGTTTATGAGCATAATTTGTTTGTAAACCAAAACACTCTTATATCAAAGCAGGTTTCCCCATGAGAAATAATGCAAACTCAGATGATTCATTCAGGGGTCCCATAAACTATATACTGTACACACAAAATGCCAAAATGCACAAAAGAAGTTGGCTAGAAGTCCACGTCCACACCATGGTTTAGGTACCTGGCAGCAGAATCTGCTCTGCTTGAGACTAACAACTAGATTTTACCCTGTATTTTTAATGTTACAATAATAAAGTGCAATTTTTAGCCCTATATACATCGGACTAGCTGCCCCATGATTAGAAATGGTTTGAAAAATAAGAATGTTGAAAACAAATTAAATAGAAATAGAAATAGAAAGAAATACCTGGCTGGTCCAAGGGAAACCTGCCTTCCTGTCCCCCTTTCAGACAATCACCCACAATCCAGCGTGGGGGGGGGAGAGCCACCATGATCATGTGACCTGCTCCAGGTATTTGCATATCAAGATATTGCTTGCTGATCAAGTTAGAATTCAGAAGAAATATTTGCTTGTCTTGCAAAATGCTCTTAAACCAAGGGATTACTGTAATTTAGAATCAAATAGGAAGAGTCGTTCATGACTGTAACGACACAACACACACACACACAAAGAATTAGACTATAACAATATTACAATCCATTTGTCAATGCCCTGTAAAGATAATACAGTATTCCATAAAACAAGACTTCAAAGAAGTTAGTGAATTGTTGGGAAAGGTCAGGGTAAGGGAATAAATTGTAATAAGCATAATTGACAGCATCTGGCATCAGTGCTTCCAGTGAAATGGCCTTTGGCCAATTTATTATCAAATGAGATTCTGTGGGATCATCAGATAACATGGCCCATTCTAAAGACCTTTGGGGGTCTAATAAGCTGGTATGGGAAAGGGGAGACCAATTGTTGTTAGTGCTTTTTCTGTCATTAATGACACTATAAATATGAATTAGTAAGAAACTAAGCCAGTGTAGTTTTTATAGCAGAGGTGTCACACGTGCATGAGAAGACAAGTTCCCTGGTAGATTAAAACGTAGAATAAGTTTCCATATATAAATATCTGAATAGAAACCTAAAAACAATTATGTCAGCATTTGCTTCAATCAATACTACAGTAACCCCCTGCCGATCGTGGGGATTAGTTGACCACCCCACCCGCGATGCGTGAAAATCCGCAATATGCGGAAGCAGGCGGGGGCGGGAGGCGATCGCGCACCTGTCCCAGAAGCCTCAGAGGAGTGCGGGGCCGGCGCGGAGCGACCCGATCGCCCCCCACTGCCCTCCCATGCACCCCCGAGGCTTCTCGGGGTGGGGGTGGGGGGCACGGAGTGACCCGATTGCCCCCCGCTGCCCTCCCATGCACCCCCGAGGCTTCTAGGAGGGCCCCAGGGGCGGCGCAGAGCGACCCGATCACCCCCGCCGCCCTCCCACGCACCCCCAAGGCTTCTCGGAGGGGCCTGGGGGCGCAGCGTGGAGTGACCCGATCCCCCCCGCCGCCCTCCCATGCACCCCCAAGGCTTCTCGGAGGGCCCCAGGGTCGCCCTGAGGCTTCTCCGAGGTGCGCGGGGGGGCGGCATGGAGCGACCCGATTGCCCACCTCCCGCAGTGCAGGTCCTGCAATCCCACAATGTATTGTGACCGCAGTACCTGAACCGTGAAATGGCGGGGGGGGGGGACTGTATTGTCATGTTTCTAAATATGGCCCGTTGATGTTTTGTCAACCAAAATTCAAAATACCAGGACAGAGGTAACAATGAGAACCACAATGTAACCAACTCTTATTAATTCAATTGGTGTAGTATTTACCTACCAGTTCATGTTGTTGTTGGTTTTTAAGCCACAGTTGATTCTTAGAAAGGAAATGATACCCATAGCAGCACATTAATTAACTAATTAATTTACTAACAAGCCAGGCAAAAGTACAACTGTTTTCCTTAACCATTTCTTATATTTGGCCTCTTGGAAGTGTCCGCTAATCTGGCCAACCGTCGTGAAACGGTTTGCTCCCCTTGGAGTTTCCATCAAAATATTTGTTGCTGCAGTTCTCACAGATTGTGTGGCAACCATTATTTTTAAATGATGATGATGATGATGATGATGATGATGATGATGATGATTGTGTGTGTGTGTGTGTGTGTGTGTGTGTGTGTGTGTGTGTGTGTGTGTGCTGTGTTAAGAAACTCACACTTTCTCTTTTAATCTTTAGTATAACATACAAGCAGATCAGTACAGAAGTTGCGATAACGTCTCTGCCAAATCATCAGATAGTGATGTCAGTGATGTGTCAGCTATTTCCCGCACCAGCAGTGCCTCTCGCCTCAGCAGCACAAGCTTTATGTCAGAGCAATCAGAACGCCCTAGGGGCAGAATCAGGTGAGTTTGCTATATAGTTTCAAACCACTCCCTTCTTTTCTCTTTCTGCCAAATGCAGCCGTGTATCTATTTCCCCAGCATCTACAAATGGCAATTACAGCAGGACCCCTGTATCCAGGCAGTATTGGTTCCTTGCAGATGCTGAAAAATACACACAAGAGTATACACTATTTTAGGGGTGGGCAACTGTCGACCCTCCAGATATTTTGGACCACAACTCCCACAGTCCTTTGTCATTGGCAATCTAGGCTCAGAACTTTGGGAGTTATGGTCCAAAACATCTGGAGGGCCGACAGTTGCCCACCCCTGCTCTACATAGTATGGTCTCCGCCTCCCTCTAGAGGGCAGGTCTGGTAATTTCATCTCTAGAAATAAATATTTCAAAAATTTGTCTGTTGATATTTTTTAATATTATCAGACCTTCGGTAAGTGAACCAGTTGATAACTGATCCTACATATATGGGGTCCTACTGTTTTAGCCGCCAAAAAGAAAAAAAGAAAAGAAAGAAAAAAGGCAACAGCAAACTTTGGATTTGTATACCTTCACAAAATATGGATCATAAAGCCATAAAGCTGATTGTTGGCAGTTCTGAACATTAGGTCAACTAGAAATTCAAATATTCACATAAGTGTGTATTGTAAAGCTACAGTAATGAAATCATTTATGCACGTCCCATGCAGGTGTGGTTGAATACCCCTATAATAGTCAGGAAAATAAGTGATGAACTGCGCACTCGACTCAAGATTTCAGGAATGCTGCTGAAATATTAGTTTTTCCCCTTTAAAAGATGTTTTTTAATTGTATTAAAAGATTTGTCCTATCCCAATAATGCAGTTACACAAGGAAAAGAAGTTTAATGGTTGGTGAGACATTTGACATTATATAATGATTATACTTGCAGAGTACAAAGATCATGCAATGTTTCAGAGTTCATCTCCCCTTGTCTGATGTAACTGTGGGCCATTGAAATCTAAAGCTGGTGGCATGGGTACACTTCCTTGCCTTGTCACCAAAATAGTCTTTACTCACCCTCACTGACAAAGCCAATGGCAAGGGTTTCCCTGACATAATCAGTAATCAGGGTTCTATGGTTGCCGCTCTCTGCACATTCCCACCCACCCCTCATACATAATCAGGTCAATTCCCAATATGGGTTTATCTGCGCCCTAGGAGCCAGTTGCCAAGAAAGACCTCTTACATGAATGGGGGCAAGATTAAAATGTCTCTAAGCTGTCTTCCTTGTGTGTTCAAGTAGCAGTGACCTAATGGCTATACAGGCTGCATTGGGCAGAAGCAGCATATTTAGTGGTCTGGTATCTGAGAACATGATGGGTTCACACCTGTAGGAGCACAGCAGCACCAAGCAGAAGATCTATGCTATACAGCCACTTGTAAAGAGCTTATTAACTTCCTTGTGCCTCTATTTGAACTGACTTTACGTGTTAAAATATAATCAATTCATGTTTTCACCCATAATTTCTCCTGCATGCAGGAGCATCCTGGAAAATGCCATCTTTTATACAGATGATGATTAAGGCAGTCAGGGTCACTAAACTATGATATGGAAATTAGGCACATTGAAAAAACAATGAAAGCTGAAAGAGAATATGTATATGTGTTAAAAACTGGCTGTTTGAGGCATATTCTCTCACATCACAAAGCAACTCTATCAACAAATTTTTTAAAAATGTACATTTTTCGGATAAGGTGATATGCCTCTTTCCATTAAAAGAATCCATCATGTCAATTTTCACTTTATAAAAGTTTGTCTTTGCTTTATTGTTGAGGAAGGACACTGAATCCATCAGGATCTGTTTATTGAAAGTCGAAGATTCACACGGGACAGATCAGAATCCTCTTCTTCTGTCAAAAGGATGACCTGCTGATTTCACTGTGTGATTGGAAACAGATCTGGGCATAAATCCCAATTTGACATCATTGGGTTATAATACAAAGACCATTGATGTCATAATTATAAAGCAACTCCATTGATGTCATAATCTTTCTCTTTTGTCTATGACTGTTAGGAGTTGCCAAGAAGGCCACAAAGGCAAAACAAGACTACGGGTGATACCTTCACAGGCTGCTAGAAAAATAAAAAAGTTGCTGAGATTTTTCCAAGTTGCAACCCCTTTTATAACAGCCAAGAAACCTACAACTCCCTTGCTACATTTGCATAAAAAGACACGTTTAATATTTCCCATCTCAGAAATTAGAGACTTTATTTTTATTTATTTATTTATTTATTTACAATTTTTTTTAGCCTCCCCACTACCAAGAGGTCTCTGGGCGGCATACGACAATGTATTAAAAACTATAAAACTATAAAATTATTACAACTATAAAATTCAATACAGTTAAAACACAATACGAATCAAAATGGATCACCCCATTTTTATGATGCATGCCCATCTCTGTTTCCAATTTGTAGATTTTTGTGACATCACAGCAGTACCAGTGGTTAGAGGGACATGCAAATATACACAATACTTTCTGGTCTCACTCAAACAGGCGTCATTTCTCCCTGGAAGAAGCCAGGGTTGTGGCCTTGTCCCAAGAGAACAAAGGAGTCCATATCATGTGAGATATTAAGCAGCTACTACTCGAAACAGAAGTGTGTCTATGACAGGAGAAATCTATTGCTGCTTGTTTCATGTGTATTCACTACAAAAAGAATGCAGAACTGTTTGGTATGAAATGATAGTAAGATAGGTGTATCCCAGACAATGAGGTTTCTTTCATATACCCTTCAGCGTTCTGGAAGATCGTGGTCTATCTTGATCCCAGGACTGGGAGAGTGGCTGTTTCTGGTGATGCAATTCTGTGCAGAGTCATTAGCAGTCCCCGTGGAATGAACTGGTGGTAGAATGGTAAACAGTGTACATATACAGTACCCTGCTCCAATAAGGACACATAGTCTGTTAGAGTTTACATTAGGGATATTTACTGCCTCTTGAGAAACCTGTCACAAAGTTTTAAATATGATTGCTGATGGTCCTTTTCCATGAAGGAAAAATAAAGTCGGAGAAGTCTTAGGCACAACCTGTAAAAAGCAGAATGAATATTTTTATCTAATAGATGCATGAATCCTATAAAAACACTTAAAATTGGAGTTACATTTTCACCTGTGAAAATATTGCGTTTGTCAGAATTACTGCATGCTTTTATTTTTAAGTGGTTTCAGTTATTTAATTTGTCTTATGTCACTCTCCAGCACCCACCCTCATTTTTGCTTGTTAAGCATGTGTGTATATAGATGAGAGCTGAAGTATTAACATAGTAGGTAATTATGCCTCTACATCTTGAAAAACTAATAGTGGTACTGTAGATAAATTCATGGTGTGCTTGAGCAAAATCGAACCACACTACACTGCTATAACAAATCAATTACCGAAGTATGAATTGCTGAGAAGTAAACTTTTTAAAAAGATCTCTGACCCACTCCTTGGAAGTAACAAACTTTAAACTAAATCCAATTTTATCCCCACCTAGGGGAGACTTATTTAGTTGAATGGGATGCATAACTTAAAACAAGTGTAAGTCCTATTGATTTTGATGGTCTGTTCAAATTGGGACTGCCGTAATTTGGTTTGGTTCCTGTCTCCTTTGGATATCAGTAGTTTTTGAAAACGCAAGGTGTTGGTTGGTGCTCTCTCTTGCTCGCTCTCTTATTTTCCCCACTTGTTTGTTTCCTCTTTGTCTTTGGCCTTTTTGTTTGCTTGGTTTTTTCTTTTTTTTGTATTTTGGAATCTCATGTGAATACAGTATTAGTACATTTAGTGCCTTGTTTTCATTTTGAGTTCTCTGTCTTTAATTTTGCATGCCTGCATGTTTTGACTATGGAAAGGTCAAAGTCCTTAGAGATCTGCAAAACTGATGGGAAAAAAGAAAGAAGGATATCATGGGAATTAGATGACAAGACGGGGCACTGTGGAAAAACAATGACTAATGAAGAAAAGAAAAGGAGGAGGCATACTGTGGCTGATGTGAGGTAAAGGTTAGCTTTCCTTACCTTGTGTATTAACCCCCAATAAGCCTAGTTGTCATTATCTTATGGGCCTAGACCACTGGATGTTTTCCTGGGTTATCTTTTATTCATTGTTTCCTTACACTCTTTAACAAGAGCAGGGAGATTCTCTCTTCACTCTCTAAAGTATTTTTTGTGTTGGGGGGGGGGGGGTCCAGTTGATTTTTTTTGTTTTGTTTTGCAACGGTGGACAATATAATTAAAATTGACTTCACAAACTACCTTTAGTCCCGTTGTACCCAGTTACTCTAAATGTCATAATTCTACAAGGTTACTAGAGAGAGAAACATTCATAAAGATATATTTTTCTTCCGCTGCACTGTTCATATGTTTACACTGAGTCATTCCCTCAAAGTGTCAAATGCACATTAATCCTAGAGCTGCACATATACCTGTTTTACTTATTTGCTGGGGATAAACTCATTTAATTTAATTTTAGTTGTCATTTTCTGGTCTGGCAATGCTGGAAGAATAGGGTTATATTTGACCAGGGGTACTTTTTGAAAACTCAGTAGCAATACTTTGAACTCAATAAAAGGTCTAACTGATTTGGAAAGAAATTACTGCTTTAACATAGGTATTTTCTCTAGCATTAAAGGTAAAAGTAAAGGTTCCCCAGCACATGTGTGCTAGCCATGTCCGACTCTAGGGGCAGTGCTCATCTCCATTTTCAAGCCAAAGAACCAGTGTTGTGCAAATCCGTGGCTATGTGGCCGGCATGTCTGAACGCATTTCTGCGCATGGAACACTGTTTACCTTCCCGCTTTTTACAGCAACACCTATTTATCTACTTGCATTGACATGCTTTCGAACTGCCAGGTTGGCAGGAGCTGGGGTTAACAGCGGGAGCTCACTCCACTGCGTAGCACCCAGGATTTGAAACACTGAGCGGTCAACTTTGCAGCCAACAGTTTCAGCACTCTAGCCCACTGAGCCATAAGAATTAATCTTCTCATTCTTGAATCCAAAACTAATCGTTCTCATCTCATCATCCTATTGTTTCTTGGACAAAATCCTGCTCATACAGGCATAACCAAAAAATGTGAATTAGAGATGGGCACGACTTAGCGGTATTCCCGTTTCCGTTACTCGTATCCGTTACTCTACGGAAACGGTAACGGGAATTACTCCGCCAGAATTCGAGCTCGAACTGACGAACGAACAATTTGGTCTGATTTGTCGTGCTCGTTACTTGCATCGCGCAATGCCAAGCGGCACAGAAAAAAAGTTTTTAAAAGTTAAAAAAAAACGATTCCCGGCCCTAAAAGTAGGCGAAAACTGTCTGAGGGCACCTACCAGGCCAGAAGGGTGTTTTATTTGGGGGGGGGGGTTTCCCCGCCCCCCCTCTCCTTGGTTATTGCTACTGCTGCGCTGCTGGTACCAGGCTGGGAGGGCGCATCCATTTGCCATGCAGTGCGGGGGATCCAAAATGGCGACCGCAATTTTTTTTTTTGAAATCGTTGCCCAAAACCCCACCAAAGCACCACAGAAACATGCGAAAATTAGCTATTTTAAATGCTTGAATTTTTACAGTAGCAGCAGTGGGTTTTTCTTGCAAAAAAAAAAAGTCTCCGTTGATTTTATTTTATTTTATTTTATTTTATTTTTTTACACCTGCACATTCGCAATGATGGGCTCGCCCATGGGAGTGGACCATGCAAATTTTCCACCAATCGCATGGCCACTTGGCCAGGTTGACCACAGAGACTTCTGGGATGTGCCAATCGGGCATAAACAGCCCACCACTAATCGTAGACCAAACCCGAACCCTAAGCCTAAGCCTAACCCATACGCCAGTACACTGTCCTTCTAAGTGGGTCAGAGAGGCACCCAGAGGTGCACCCCAATACTCACCCTAACCTCACCCGTAACTAGCCTAACCCTAGCCCTTGCGCTAACCCGTCTTAACCCTAAGCCAGATCTACTTGCATTGCACTACATGCAAGTACGTGAGACACAGTAGGTGCAAAGAGTCTGCCAGTCAGTCACTTGTGGCTCTGGCTGACTCCTGCAGCTCCCTCCAGGAGCCCGCTACCCCCCCCAAACCAATACTAACAAAAACGAAAAAACGAAACGACTAATTTTTGCGAAATTTCGCGAAAAACGGAAACGAGCCGAAACGGACTGCCTCCGACACACGACAACTCGAAAACGTCATTTTCCCTAGTCGTGCCCATCTCTAATGTGAATGTGCTGAGCATTATGCCTGGCAGCAAAGAAAGGCACAATCAATTGTGTGTCCTTGCCACAACCAATTGCACAGCATAGTGCTTGACGTACTTCATAGATACACACACACACACACACACACACACACACACACACACACACACAATATTTGCCAAATTTGCAATGGATGGATAGATGGCTTATAAATGGCACCCTTGGACACTGGCTATTACCAAATTTTAAAGCCGGCATATAGTAGCAGCAACAACTTTCTTAACTGAAGAAGGGAAGTTGTGCAAGCAGCTATACCCTCTGCCTTGCTGTTCATCATGCTTCCAAAGTGCAGTCAGGTACACAATTGTTTATTCATTGAGTGGATACATGGAAGTACAGTGGGCATCAGAGTGGAGAGGTAGAATTGTGGGCCAGAGTCATGTTATATAATTATACAAGACAAGTGGCATTCCAGAAAATAAATGTTTTAGTCTTTCAAGGAGACACTGTTTCCTCCATCTTCAAGGCAAATAACAAAAACTAGAGAATGTGTCTTATTCCAAGGATATAACAGAGCTTATTCAAAATTTATGTTCATAATCTGTATATTACCCCCTCCCAATATATACTGTTGCATGTATTGGCATGATGTGACTAACTGGCTTAAAAACTAGGGTCACTCACCTCTTATGACGGTGACTAGAGAAAATGCTAGATTCCCCAGCTCTCCAGAGTAGGTTGTGGTGGCAAGGGGGGGGCAGTATAATTGGCTTGCTTCCAGCCAATGAGCCGCCCAGAGTGGCCAGGTGGCAAGATGTGCGAGCTTTAAGTTTAATAAATAATAATTATTATTATGCAGACAGCAGCAGGACCCTCAATAGACATGCCTCAAGGGATCGTAGGCTTTGTTACCATTTATGGAGGTAAAAGCAACCAGGATGTGGACAGGTTGAGGCCCTATCGAAATTGAGGGGAAAATGGCACATATCTTGAGAACTATCTACATTTCATTCCAGTTGCTTTTCCATTTTGAATACAAAATAATCTCCATTACCCACTCTCAACCTTTTTGTGGGCCATGGCCATAAACATAATATGAAAGAAATATAGGCTGTATCAAGACTGTAGAAATGACCTAACAGACTTTATAAGGTACTGTTTGAAGATTTTTTTCCCCAGTCTGTGCCCCCTCCCCTTCAAATGTGCCCCCCAGCCCCCAGCCCTACCGTGGAGGTCATATGTCTTCCACTGAGAATGGCTGAATAAAGTTTTTATTCAAATTATATGTAGGAGAAATAAAACTGCCAGATTTGTCCATCAAGGCCCAAAGTCTCCCTTGGATCTCTGTGTATTCAGTGATTCTCTTTTACCCCGAGAAGCATCTTATGTTTGGCATCTTCATGGTAGATAGGTACAATATGGTTCTCTCGAACCTGGAAATATCTGTACCTCCCATGGCTACCAAAGGGCCAACCAAATTTTTTAAAAGTCTTCCCATCAGACTAATTCCTTGTTCCACCTCCTGTGTTTTGTTTTGTGTTATGTGCATGGATCTCTCTCTCTCTCTCTCTCTCTCTCTCTCTCTCTCTCTCTCTCTCTCTCTCTCTCTCTCTCTCTCTCTCTCTCTCTCTCTCTCTCTGTCAGAAGCATTTGTGCTACTGAAACATGAAGACAGTGTGCCTTATGCAACTCTCCACTTCTGACAGTTTTGGAGGGAAATGTTTTGTCCTTCATTTTAAGCTAATTGTTTTCCTGTGTGCTCAGGGAATTGTCTCAGTATGTGCTATGGAAAAAAAAAACCTACCATCTCCAAGATTATCTTTTCTTCTCATTCTCTCCCTCATTGCACCCACACAGAGGAAACGTTAGTTGAGAACAGGGAAGGATGTTGTGTGGTTGTGTGGAAGCTGAAGGCAGACAAATCTAAAATGGCTGTGGAAAACAGTGCCCATCTACAGTATGGCTTACAGTATACTGAGCTGTGTTGCTGTCCAAGTTTTGTTTTATTACAGCCAAATAAAGAAATGCCCTAGGCTATTTCCTTTTCAGTTCACCTTTAGTCTAAGGTCAGCAAGATGATTTGCAGGGTTTCAGTACAGGTTTGCTGTGCACATGGCAGGGTGAATTAGCTGTGATTACCCTAAAGCTTGGGTCTGGCAGGCTTCAGATTTTTCTGTGGCTCATCATCAGTTTCCAGCTTTGCATCACACTAGGTCCACAGAAACATGCATAAATTAGGATTTTACTGTAGAGTCTAGAATGGGACTTTGTCCCAAGCAGCTTTGCTCTGAAGTTTGCATAAGATTGCAAGTTAAGGTTCTAAAAAGACCAGATGGATATATATACTGTATATACACATATATACAAATATACACATATATTTTCTAGCCAAGGCTGATTTCTGTTGTTTGTTTCTTTTGTTTTAAAATGGCCAACAATAAAAAAAAGCCACGGAATACAATCTGGGGGAGGACTGAAAGGTGGCACACTTCAAATAACAGTTTAGATTATTTTTAGAAGTGTGTTCCTCATTAAAAAGAAGTGATTATCTTCCCCTTTAATCCAGGAGTGCTACTTGCTCTGAAGTTATTAGTATTCATGAGCAGCCTCCTCAAAAGGGCTCCATAGGGGCTCAGAATTAGTATATGATTCTGCTTTTGACAGAGAAGCCAGAAAGCATAGTAAGTGGCAGAGTAGAAAGGGAATGATCGTGTCTAAAGATCAGGGTTACTACACCTATGCACCTACATCAATGAAGACCATGGATGATTGAACTGCTGGTGGTTATTTATTGCCCTGAAGAACTATTAAGGAATGGGAGTGACCTACTAATGAATTAAAATATCAAAGATTTCTCTCTCTGAGAGATCAGCATGACTGGAAAAGTGTGCTAAAAATTCGGAAGCAACTGTGACGGGACTTATTACGGAAAAAGATGTATTTTCATAGAGTACATAGGTGAGTTACTTGAGAAAGAAGCTGACAAATGACTATGTAGTGTTTGGTTTCAGTATTATGTTTATTTTGTGTACAACTGAGGCATTGATACTAAACAATCATCAATTATTTCTGGCTATCTGCCAGATGGGTGGTATGTAAATCGAATAAATAAATAACTAATAAATAAATGGGATAACTTTTTAATAATATCTACATTAATCTTCAACTCATCGTCCCATAGCTATTTAGTATACGTATTGTTTTGTATATAGTTGACCCACATATTTAAATATAAGATTGTAACCTCCAAGTAATCTAAATATGTTGTGTCTGCATGTTGCCTCATTGCCTGCCTCTTCGATGTCCTTTAATCTATTCCCTGTTTGGTCAGATCACGTCACTTAAACCAAGCCTTACGAAAACTGTAGCAGAATACAACTAGAAATAAATGCTCTTGTGTGTACATTTGGCAACATGACCAGGTCCTTTTCTGACAAGGCAAGTTTGAGCAATCCTTACTTGGTTGCCAGGAAAACAAGAATCCCACCATTCATTGGTTGGGTGGGGTGGGGGAGGGGGTAGTGAAACCTCCACGAGTGCTATTCTGCTCATTCACAGGGGATTTTCTGATATATATTTTTTTCATCGAATTACATCTAATTGCATTTTCATCCCTGAAAATCTGCAAGGAACTTTGAACACCTAAACAAGTGTCCCCAAGCATTTAAATAAGTGGAACTTGTTTAAACAACTTCTTTCATCTGTGAAGATTCTCAGTCATCCAGGTGCGTTTATCTGGGAGTTGAGTCATGGCTACTGGACTTCTTTTTTGAGAGATAGAAACGTTTCGCTGTTCATCTAAACAGCTTCATCGGTCTGAATACAGCTAGTGCAAGAGACCTTCTTATAGTCAGCTTGACCTCTTGTCCCCTTGTCTGATTGGCTCATAAGATGAACAAAGCCTGAATAGGCTCGTTAGGGAGACATTAGTGTCCATGGCCTTAAGGTAACTTCTTTCATATTCATGGAAACTCTGGGTATTCCTTACACAGTGGTGTCATCACTGCTGTAACATGTGCCTTTTTATTGAACATGGACTGAAGCAGGACAAAATATTCTGGGTCCCAATGTAAGGGTAAGGAGAATATTTAGGTCAGAAGAATACAAAGCCCAGTTTAGGCATCCTTGAGGGCTTTGGTGTGCCCAGTGGGGCTTTAACATTTCATCTTTGACTCTTAAATGCCATGCTGTTTCCCAAACAATCCTTGAATGCCCTTGTATTCTCAAAAGAGGGTTGTGTGATACAGGATGTTGATGTTTAGTTGCTTATTCTAAAACAGAGCCCAATGTCCCAGTAGGGATGCGGAATTAGTTACAGCCTTGTCTGGAGTGCAGTGTGGTACAGCGGTGCCAAACAGTCAGGGGAAAACTTTTACTTGATATTGAAGTGGCTTATAACAACCTTTTGCAGAGGATGTGGGTTGGGGGGAGCCATTGTTCTTTAAAGGCCAGTTCTACCATTTAGTGTTGTGATATTAGTGGAGGTTCCTGAGCCTTCCCCTTTCCTGTAAATGATGGCAACCGTGGCAGTGAAGACTGCCTTCCTCCCTGACATTTCAGATGCTAGAATGGGAGCATGCTGTAGCGCCAGGAATCCTTGAGAAGGTGACTTACACAGAACCATGAGCTCTTAAATATGGACATTGATGCCCTAGTAAACTGCATGCCCTGCGGCTCCTTGTGCTAGGGATGATGATGACTCCTGGCAGTCCCTTTTGGGGCATCCCACTCATAGTATGCCTGATGTCATCATTAGAACCTCATTTCCATGGGCAGGTGGCACTTGGATTTATGGTTTTGGTAGTGCTCAAAATGCCAGGGATAGAGGATTCATAGCCAGAGGCCCCTTGTGCTGTAAATAACATGACTTCTCTGTGCCTCCTGCTACTGAGGAGATATACAGTATTTGCTTAAAATAGATGCACATGCATCTAGTTCTGATAAACATGAAGTAACATTCCTCTGTTAATGTTTTTTTCTGCTTAATTCCCTGGTGCACATTTTCTGACAGGAAAGTCATTACAAGAAAGGGCTGGTTACAGTTGGATTTCTCCAGTTTAAATCAACCGTACTTGAAAGTGTTCTGTGTGGGTACTGCTAACCAATTATAGCCTGGATCAGCCCATCAACACTTAACACATCAACTCTTGCTTCAGTATTATTAGTTAATTGTTGTTTGCATAACACTTGTCATTTTCACTGCCCATTTCAAGTTCAACTATATTTTCTCTATAATTTTCTACAGACTATGCTCGCATGTGTTCACACACAGAGTGCATCTTTTAAAGTTTCGATTGCTATCTTCCTAAACCAAAATAAAAATTTATTTCTGAGTCGATGCACATACATTGCATTACAAGACTATGTAAGACTCTAATATCTGTAGATATCAGATGTTACCTGACTTTATCATTTAATTTAGGAAAAACTATCCCTTCTGGCAATGTGGAACAGTTCCTTGGGGTGTTTAGATTTATGCAGGCAAGATTAAACAAGATGTCCTCAAAGAGAATGTCCTTGGTTTCAAACAGCTATTTTATTAGAAAAATAAAGCTAAATTGTCATTGCCAGTGGGTGAATACTAATCATATTTTTAAAACATTCCTCATAGCTAGTTGTCTCCTCCTCCTCCTCCTCCTCCTCCTCCTCCTCCTCAATTGTTTTCAGATTCACAAACTATTTTAACCAAGGAATTTTGTGTTAAATTGACTTCAGTGCCTTTAAGCCTGACAGGACTCCATTTGTTCCAATGCAGCTTTTCTGTAGTCTTCATATGGGTGTGCCCCATCTTTATGTGATTTCACTCTTCAGGCTCATCACCTGGACTTTGAATGGGAAAGATTAACAGGCTAGTGCCCCATGGTATGTTGTTAACTATAGCTGTTTGATTGAAATATTGAGCTATTACCCATCACTAGCCTATTTGATTTCACCTGCCAAGAATTTATAGAAGTGCTTAAAGGTAGGGTTTAGAGATGGACACAAGCTGCCAGTTGGGTGGTTCAGCGTGGTTCGTTTACTGGCTGCTCAGCTGATCTCTGTGTTGGCACCCCTCCCCTTCCCGTGGACTCCCACTCAGAAGCAGCTTCCGTGCTCCACCTCCACTGGGTGCCGCCTCCAAGTGGGCTCACTGGAAGGGTCAGGGTGCCAAACCAGAAATGAGCTGTGCAGTTGTTCATGCACACCTCTCATAGGGATTTTTTATTTTAAAAATTCTTGTTCTCCGTGGTGTTCTGAGTCTCCCCATGCTGAGATTTCCAGATGTCAGAAAGATTCCCTGGCCTTTTGTGAAAACAAGACCCCCACTCTTCCCAACCCCATTTCCCTCCTTTTGTTCTGCTGAGGAAACTACATAAATAAACCTGTGCAATAAATATTGCATGCAGAAAATGTAACGATCTAGTGCAGGCTGCTGTTTCTTCTGCTTCTACGGGATGAAAGCTGCGTAGGAAAGATGGCATTCTGTTTAGGAATTGTAATTGTAATCCCTGCCACAGGAGGTGGTGATGCCATCTGGCCTGGATGCCTTCAAAGGGAGACTGGACAGATTCCTGGAGGAAAAGTCCTTCCCAAGTTACAAACCATGATGGAGATGAGTGTAATCTCCGGGCTTAAAACCGGGGTACTTCAAGGGCCAGATGCAGGGGAGTGGTATCAGGAGACAGATATCTAGTTTCATGCGCTTCCAGACGCATCTGGTGGGGCCACTGTGAGATAACAGGAAGCGGGACTAGAATGGGCCTTTGGCATGATCCAGCATGGCTCTTCTTATGTTCCTATGTAATGACTCTGCACAGGAGGGGTGTTTGTTTCATAGAAACGGACCATAAAATGTCAGAAAAATCCAGTGAGATTTTCTGCAAGGTGCCTTGGGAACAAAATCTTGCACAGAGACATCTCATTTGATGTGGAAAGGGGGACTCCCCAACTGCCTATTTCTATGTAACAACAAGAGATTACAAGATTTACATCCCTACCAACTGCAGTTCATGGAATATTCACTAAGACCTGCAGAAATGTCGCCAGGAGTTTCTGGTACCACACTTTCCAAAGGCTGTGCAGAAAGTGGCCCCTTAAAACAGAAATACAAAAAAGCAAAGCATGGCAAAGTGTGTTTCTTATATACCACCTCATAGCGCTTAAAGCGCTTTCTGGATGGTTTACAAAATTATTATACGTACAGGCGACGCATTGCTCCTCTATCAGCAAAGTGGGTACTCATTCTTGCCAATCTCGGAAGGACAAGAGGCTCACTCAACCACGAGCCGGCTACCTGGGAGTGAACCCTGGGCCACAAGCACAGTTTGGCTACAGTGCAGCAGTTTAACCACTGCCTGTATATTGATCCAGCCCAACTGCTCTACTTACAATATATAGTGTTCTATCATTAACTTGCTTTTGATGAACTGCTAGCCATAGGACAACTAAGCTGAGGCTGATTCAGGTTTTATTAGTGACAATTAGCAATTATTGTGACATGAGAAAACTAGGGACACCTGTAATGGGTTGTATTTCAACTGTGCTTCAGGTTTGCCTTCTTTAATATTTTCTTTTTGCATTGTCACTCCACCTGGAAACTGCCGTTGAACATTCTTGCATTTGTGTTTCACCTAAGGTTTCCACCCATGGCTCCTTGCTACTTGACTTCAAGGGTACATTATTGCTAACATGTTTTATAACTCTCCCTCCAGATGGAGGTGAGTCACCAGTACGGGATACATCTATGCTCCAGTGCCTGCACTTATTTCCTTATTTTTTAAGTACAACTTCTAGATAAGCTATAAAGTGATAATTTCTTTGGGGGGAAAACCAAAACACACACTCTTTATGTTTGACTGCAGATGTTCTGTGTGTGTGTGTGTGTGTGTGTGTGTGTGTGTGTGTGTGTGTGTGTGTGTGTGTGTGTGTGTGTGTGTGTGTGTGTGTGTGTGATTACAGTCGTGACCGACTCTTTGTGACCCCATGTCCATGGAGTTTTCTTGGCAGGAATACTGGAGTGGTTTGCTAGTTCCTACTCCAGGTGCCTAGAACACCTGGTATTCCCTGGTGGTTGCCCATCCAAGTACTAACCAGGGCCGACCCTGGTTAGCTTCCAAAATCAGGCGAGATTAGATGTGCTTAGGGCATCTGGGCATCTGCAGATGTTCTGTAGGTTGCATCATGTGGTCTTTCTATCGGCTGTTTCCCATGAAAGTATTATAGATTGGGTGTCAGTGTTTGCTCCAAAACTGTTTGGCTTTTCACAGGCTAGACCTATGAAATATATGACCTCTTTAGGTGAATTTGCTAAGGACATGTGGAAGAAATAATGTTAATGTTTCCTTTCAATATTGGGCAAAGCAATTCTTGTACAGTCTCTGAGTTGTCCAGGTGGGTGAGCTAGAGTCAGGATGTAACAGAAGCATCAGCAACAGGGGGAGTACTTCTGCTTCAAGCCCCCCCCCCAGCTTTATGGAGAAAAAGCTATGTGGGTATGAATAATATATCAGGTTGCAGGGGTGGATCAGAAGTGTTCAGATTCCACAAGAAGACCCAGATGGGGCCCTTCAGCTATGCGAGAGGAGCCAAGGGATTCCGTTCCCCTTCCTGATGGATTCCAGTGATGATGATGATGATGATGGTTCTGTAAAGGAAGGATCTATAATCCCAAGCTGCACCCAGAGTATACTTCCACCAGTTCTTGCTGCCCCCCATAACTGTTGTTTTGGAACCAGCAGAGGTCTGCCACTTCTCTCCTTGTCCCAACTCCAGATTTGAGTGCTTAGAATATTACATAGAAGCTCATTGGTTACAATGCATTTTAGAATCAATATATACAGTATAGCATTGTGCTGTAAGGCCATAAGAACACATCAACTGTAAGATTACTGGGTTCAACTCTCTTGAGGAAGCATGTGCCATTAAGGATACAACATTTAAAAAGTGGTTTATATATTTAATACGGATTCATTGTGACTTCTTTTTTGAAAAAAATATATAATTTTTAGTTATTTTCCCCTAGATGGTGTAGATTGTTTCATCCCAAATATTTACATTAATGACATATGTTTAGCATGCTGAGTTATGTTTTATTGCAATTCTTATTTTGTTAAAGACTACTGTATCTATCAAACAGAAAGTAAACTCATCTACATATAATAATTGATTCATTTCATCGTTCCTTAAATTTGTTGCACCATATAACCATTTTTAAATTAAAGAGGAAAGCAAAATTTGTATTGGATTGTTAACATTGCATAATATTCTTGCGTCATTCATTTTGAAAGACATCTCTTGCTGGACAGGGTTCAGTCTGTTTTTGATGCTCTTGCAGGTGGAATCTGACAAGTACAGTGAATGAAAACAAAAATTAAGTATGAAATTGAAAGCAGAACACTAGTTTCTGTTTAGAACATGAAATTTGGCGGTATTAATACACTTAACCAAAGCTGAGGTGTGTCTAGGTCAACACAAGTTGACAATCTGATGTTTTTAGGTCTATCATTTGTGTTAAACACAGACATGATTTAAATGTCCATGTATGTTTTTACTTTATAAATATAGTACCTTTACTCCTAAAATGCAAGGCAGACGGATGGGAACTTCAGGGAGAACCATCACCAAGAGCACAAGTGTCAGTGGAGAGGTGTATAAGCTGGAACATAATGATGGGAGTCAATCAGACACTGCAGTTGGTACCGTTGGCACCGGTGGGAAGAAAAGACGCTCAAGCCTTAGTGCCAAAGTGGTGGCCATGGTCTCAAGGCGAAGCAGAAGCACATCCCAGCTCAGCCAAACAGGTGAGTGGAAGATGTGCCATGGAAGTACATTGGCTTGTAGATTACGCAGACCCCTTTACGTCTTGAGATACAAAACAAGGATTGAGAGCTTTTTGCATGTGCATGCAACAGTGTGGTACACATGTGGAATTCCCCTCCCCACCCACCCACCCACCCACCCCGAGAAGCATGGAATGGTCACATGTCCTACTCTTTGTAATGTGCCCATATGATCAGAAAGAGGCCAATCACAACCACGGAAAAATTTGTGGTGCATAATAATGTAATGAGTCATCCAAGAGAGAGAGAGAGAGAGAGAGAGAGAGAGAGAGAGAGAGAGAGAGAGAGAGAGAGAGAGAGAGAGAGAGAGAGAGAGAGAGAGAGAGAGAGAGAGAGAGAGAGAGAGAGAGAGAAATGAATCCATTGAAGAGAAATGAAATGAAAACAAATGAAACAACTGCTGCTGGGCCTTTTCTTTAAATTAAAGAAAAGGCTTAGTGAAGTGAGCTAATCAGGATATAGCAGAATGCTGCATTGCATGCTTTCAGCGCCCCTGTTCCTTCTTGATTCTTTAGAAATCTTAAAAGCTTCCTCTCTATCCCCTAAAGAAAGAACAGAGCTGATAAATAAAGAATGAAGTGATGTTTTAAGGATCAAAATTAAAAGTGGTGAGGGGACTTGCCCTTCTATCTAATGACAGAAGACTTAAATGACTTTAAGAAGAAAAGGAAAAACTTCATGTAGGAGTAGGGCTCAATGAGGAAAGTGTTTCTTCCTAATGATCCAGATAAGCACTTGGCAGGTAGGACAAATATTTTTAGTCTTGTTTTATTCCATTTTTGTGTGTTCTTTCCAACCTTATTTGTATTTATTTTCTGTTTCTCTTGATCATCTCCTCTCTAGTTTAGTGTGTGTTGTGTCGTTACAGTCGTGACTGACTCTTTGTGACCCCATGTCCATGGAGTTTTATTGGCAGGAATACTGGAGTGGTTTGCCAGTTCCTACTCCAGGCGCCTACAGCACCTGGTATTCCCTGGTGGTCGCCCATCCAAGTACTAACCAGGGCTGACCCTGCTTAGCTTCCGAAATCAGGAGAGATCGGATGTGCTTAGGGCATCTGGGCAGGTTTTCTAGTTTAGTAGGGTTACATAAAATGAAACTGTTGCAATCCAAATTGCAACCTTGGATATCTATGTTTGATTTTTAAAATGGCAGATAATGTACTTGGATGTGCTGATCAACATATGTCATAGCAAACCTCAGAAGTTAAAGCTGTGGTATGCCAAAACTCATATTATGTGAAATATCCATGTCATGGGCAAAAATGCCCCAGATGATTTGGAGACAGTGGTACAAACATTAATAGCGACGGAATCGGTGGGAAAATATATTTGGATAGCAGAGAGGGGTCAACATTTATTTCTAGGTGGAGAAAGATGTCATGCTAGATGACTGAAAGTAAGACAAACATATAATTCATGCTATAAAAAATCTTAACTTGTTTTTCTTGAAATAGACCATATACATTGCTGTATGATATGTGACATGTCTATGTGAAAAGTGTTGTTCTTCTAAGTAATAAGAGAAACCCAGCACAAGGAGAGTGTGATCTCCCACCTTCACCGATGCTACACTGCCCTTGATCTGAAAATGTCTTCTAAATTGTGGTGATGGTGATTAGTATTCCTGCTTATTCCCAGTCTTTGCAGAAATTTAAACTTTGTATAGAATATGTATAAAATCAATGTGGGGGAAAGATAATGGGCTTCTAATTGATAAAGAGGCACCCACGCCTTCAGAGGTAGAATTTGTGTCACGGCATTGTTGCCACATTTTGGCTGGCAGAAGACTGCTAAATTGAGTGCAATCTGGTAATCTTTGGATGCCCTAGTAGTAGTAGTAGTAGTAGTATTGGTGGTGGTGGTTGTAGCAGCAGCAGCAGCAACAGCAGCAGCACTAATAGTAATGAGGAAACATAAACAACATAGCACCCTTATGATCTCTTAATTTTCAAGGGTGAAGTGTGTTTCCTGAAGTGACCCAATTATTCAGTGAGATTTGGTCAGCCTAGTTTTTCAAGCAAGTCCTCTTTCTTGCATTGCTCTTCTACATTCCATCATTCTGCTATGTTACCCGAACAATGAAGAGATATCATTCTGCTAACACCCACACCATTGCGTGCTCATCTTAAATTATCAATATCTCGTACTTCATACTGCTAAGATTATCACAACGACAGAGGTTATAGTGTTGGTTACAATGTATATTGTTGGCATTGATTAACTTACATCAAGTTGGCTTCTCGTGTGTCTTGAATTTACTTTGGTATGCATTCTAGTTTATGTTAGCATTACTAGCAAGACTGCAATAACTAAGGGCATTGTTTGGAAGCCATGATTGATTGCAACCCTAACCCGAAAGTGGTTTTAAAATGAGACAAAAGCAAATGAGGATCAATCTATTTCTTTTCTAGGATATCAAGGTCAAGAACTGGTTTTGGTCTCATCCTCTTCATGTTTGTTTTTATTTTTCTTTGTATGCTAATTTTCCATGGGAAGATTATTTGCGTAGGTAGATTTTTCCCAATGAAGTAAGTGACAAATTCTTGAGAATGTGAGAAACTCTGGCTTTGTTATTTGTACAAAGTTAGGTGAGCATGAGCTCTCTTCCTCCTTCCCTTCCTCCTCCCACTTTGCAGGTCTAAGTATTAACAATCTTGTTTGTAGTAATTTGAGGTTGAATGTTTTCCTTTCCAAAACAGTTTTAGTTGACACTGGATATTTAATCTTCTTAGATGTGTATCCCTCTTTTTCATTCCAATTCTCAAAATGAAAAGCACAATCTGAAATGTGCAATGGGATAATACAGTGATGCCTCAAATTACGATTGCCCCTAATTATGAAATATTGGAGTTATGAAGGGAAATTTGTGGGTGTGGGGAATATTCAAAATACAAAAATTTAGCCCTATTTTTTCGAGTTACAAAACAGAAATGGAAAGTAAAGGTTCATTTTCAAAATGCAATTTTGCAATTGCAATACTGCCATCTTGTCGCTACCCCCCACTGCAGTACAGTACGACCCAGCATCCACTGATTTACCAACCACAGATTCAGTTATCTGCACTTGGTGATCAGTGGGTACAGGGGAAGTCCAAGCTGGGCAGCAAGGAGGGGGAGAGAAAGAAAACTTACTGCCGCTGCTGCACCGGCCGCATTCCTCACCACCACTGGCCAACCAACCTCTCGGGGTGGGGGGACTTAAGAGTACCCCCTGTCCAACAGGTCTTTGAACTTCCTGCTTGGTTCCCGGGTGATGGACCGGAAGTTTGAGCTCGAGCGGGAAGTTCCAAACTTCTGGTCCTCCCCCAGGACCAGAGTGGGAAGTTCAAAGGCTGGTTGGCCAAGCGGGTCCTCTTAAGGCCCCACCCCACCTTTGGAGGGTGCCTGGCTGCTAGTGGTGGTGGCAGCAGTGGCAAGTTTTCTTTCCTTTCCCCCCTTGCTGTTGCACCCACAGGCTGGCTGCAGAGCCCGGTGGCGAGGAGAAAGGTAAAAAAAAAACCTTTATTCTTTCCTCGCCGCCATCACCGTACTACTCAGCGCCTGGGGCTGTCAGGGGCGAAAACTGATGATGCATAACTAAATATAACTGCATGCAGGAGCGTAGTTCCATATCCTTCTGGATCAGTCACAGATTGCCTAGGATGCCCATTGGCACCCTCACATTTGAGAGGGAGTCTTAATTTATAAATACATCCCAAGCTCTGTGTGCTTGGCAAACCATAAACCAGTCTGGGTTGAACCTTAAAAAGGGTCCACTGTACCACCAAGAGGCAGCCTTTTGGACACTTGCTTATATGTATGTGGAAAAGAAGGAATCACACCAGTCACCTGCACCAGACACCACACCAGTCACATGATTTCTTCATCTTTATGTTATTGGAGTGGTATTGGAGTATGCCCTGTCCCCATTTACAGGGGATGCCCTGTCCCCATTTACGGGGACGATGAAGAAGTGAGAGCAAAAGGGATTTAACTTCTGAACCACGGATTCTCCCCATCAAATATTCCTCCTTTCTTCAATTTCCCTGCTAAGCAGATCTCTGGCAGCAGAATCTATTGAAGGCAACTAATGATATCAAATGGGAGCCTCTGAAGGGTGAATAAATAGGTGAAGGTGAAGTTAAGCACTGTTTCCCATTCTTTTCTTTACAATGCCTCCTCTCCAAGCACACACTTTTGCTATACTTACTTACTTACTTACTTACTTACTTACTTACTTACTTACTTACTTACTTACTTACTTACTTACTTATGTGATTTATATACTGTCCTAAGGCCTGGAACACCTTGTTTTTCTAGTACGGTAGTTGATTGGTAAAACTGTTAAGTCTTAACATAGTTCAAGCCTGTTCAAGGGGATTTATTTCTAGGTACTGAGTTATAGAACTGTAATTGCATTTCTGTAGTAGCACTTCTGTACCTCAGTCCCACTGAACTCACTCAGACTTATTGCCCAGTAAACATATCAGGGTTTGAAATATGTAACCTAAACTTGAGCTGCTGAGGAATTCAGTCCCAAACTAGACATTAAAAAAAGAAATAATTATCAGGACTTTAGGTGGACGGATAGCAGTATGGGTATGCTTTGGCAATTTACAGGGGTAAGCAGAGTAAGCAATTCTAAGTTCTTCTAACTGCAACAGAAAAAATTTAAACCCAGGTTGGTTCGCTGTGTTTTTTTTTTTGTTTTTTTTTCTGGGGCAGGGGGTTGCACTAAGACTTGCCTTTGGCTGAATCATGTTATCTCACTCTTTCTTTCTTTCTTTCTTTCTTTCTTTCTTTCTTTCTTTCTTTCTTTCTTTCTTTCTTTCTTTCTTTCTTTCTTTCTTTCTTTCTTTCTTTCGCTTGAGCTAGTTGCATAATAAACTGCTCTAGATCTCTCTGATTAGGTCTAAAAGGGTTACCAAGAACAGCAGCTATTTTGGACTGCAAAACCAGAAGTAGCCCCCACCCCTACCCCCAGGGTTAGTGTTATTATCTAATTTTCTTCAGTATGTGTGTGGGGGGGTGTACAGAAAGGCATTCTAAAAGTTCTTCAAGATTGCATTCCTTTGTGCTTGCCATCTCTGATTGTAAGAAAAAATATTCCAAGATGGAAAGAATTCTCCATTCCAACCCTCCCCAGCCACCACTAAATACTTTTATCTCTGACTTAGTAAAATGTTAGTTACTTATTTTTATGATTATTACAGAAGGGAGAGGGGGGTGTTCTTCCTTGAAGCTACCTTCTGCCATAATCCGTAGTGGCTGGTCAGCCATATGATTAGGCAGAGAGGGCTGGCTGCTTCACGTAGCAAATTTGGGAATAACATGAAAGGACAGCAAAAATAAGGGCATGCAGATTCTCCTCCCTACTGGGATTACTACCTAATGAATCAGAATAACTTGTCTGGCTCCAGGTACTTGACCTGAAAAGGCACAAGGGGTACCATATGCTTTTTTCCAAATGCCTCAGGCAGGAAAAACATCTTAGGCTTTGCCCCAGAGAGAAAAGGTTCTGCAGACTATTAATTAGCCACTAATGTCCAATAATTGTTGGGCGTGGTGGCTCAGCGGACTAAGGCTGCGAAACTGTTGACTGCAAAGTCGGCAGCTCAGCGGTTCGAATCCCGGGTGCCACGCAGCGGAGCGAGCTCCCTCTGATAACCCTAGCTCCTGCCAACCTAACAGTTCGAAAGCATGTCAATGCAAGTAGATAAATAGGTACCGCCATAAAAAGCGGGAAGGTAAAACAGTGTTTCCGTGCAGCCATGTCGGCCATGTGGCCATGGACTTGCACAACACTGGCTCTTCAGCTTGAATATGGAGATGAGCACCTCCCCTAGAGTTGGACATGACTAGCATGCATGTACGGGGGGGGACCTTTACCTTACCTAATGTCCAATATGGGCCAGTCATGTTATCATCTTGTAGTCACATGGGGGAAGTGGTTGTCCTTCACATGCACTGCATTGATGTCCTGCTGTTCACATTTGTCTCTGCCTATAGTGCCTCCAGAACACACACCAAATAAGCGCATGCAGCCCCCTTCTTTGTTTGTTTTTCCCTTTGAACGGCCATTAACTATTTACACTAGCCAACACTGAACCACGAGGTACCATTTTCTATCGTACTGAGATCGTTTCCCCTGTTATGAAGCAAAAATTGACTTCTCAAAAATAGGGATGAACAAGCTAAACAGAAACAGAGAGATGTGTGTATAACAAGGAGATGCTGTTCAGAAAAGCAAGCCAACCTGTGAGCTAACGCCGCGTGAATTCCACCTAAAGAAGAAGGATGGAAGGAAAGTTCTACCTAAACTATCAGGCAGCATGTTTTGAGTCTATGTGACAAGTTGATGGCCAGGAGAACTGAGACACAGAACATGGACACGTTGCTTGAAAATGCCCTGAATGGAAAAGTAAAATGGGGGTGGGGGTGAGGAGGTGGGGGAAATGGGAAAAGATACGGAATTGCTTTTTTGTGGCTTAAAAAAGGGTGGTAGATGCCTTTGTGCACCTCTGTCTGTTTTTATATGAAATGGTTGGCATAATGTACCTCTCTGGGGCATAGTCCCCTAATACTCTCTCACTCTCCCCACTCTCTTTTGAAAAACAGGACAGGAAGTGCCTACTGAAATACAGTAATACCTCAATTTATGAGTGCCTAGTCTATGAGCTTTTTGCAAGACAAGCAAACATTTTGGAACATATTTGTTCCGGTTAACAAGCTCATCTTGCAAAACGAACACTGGAGCACCACCCTCTCCTCCACTGCTTCCAGCTCCTCGCCTGCCAGTTGGCTCCTGGCTACTACAGCTGCCAGCCGGCCCTTCACTCACTGGCCAGCTCCTCACCATGGTGCCACAGCCACCAGCTGGTTCATTGCTGAAGTGGCTGCTGGCTGACCCTCCGCATGCCCACCAGCTCATCATCACTGTGCTGCCGGCTGGCCCTTTACTCGCCAAATCTCCACTGGCCTTTCTAAAATATGAAAAGTATGAAAGGTGTACACTATATAGCTGTAGGTGCTGTCTGATAATGTATGGATTTGATTGTATTGGGTTTATGCACCAGGAAGGATGATTAGTCTTCTCCCAGTGCAACAAAAACATTCTTATCCACAACCCACCCATTCAAATCCTCCCTGCAAATGTTCTCGCCCTATAATGTCACAGTCCTCTAAAGGAGATGTTGAAGTTGCGTGCAGGACTGGCAAGTCAAAGGGAGATTGCCTTGTTCCTGTTGTGCTAATGCAGTATAATGGAGTAACACATCTCTATCTTGGCCCTTGATATAGCACTTTCAAAGAGGATGGGTGGCTAGTCCTTATTCTTCAGAATATGATACCACTTCTCATTCTTCTACAAGATACTATGACTTGGAAGGTTTTGGTGGTCCATTAAAAGGATGTGTGTGTGGTATAATGGCCCAATGTGGGGCTGGAAAGGTTGGTCTAAAATATGCTTCAGTCATATCCAGTATATAATTTCTTAAGGCCTATGACCACTAGTGATGCTGATCAAGGTAGTGCCTGCTGCTTGAAGCAAGAGCGCACTTTTACAACAAATAAATTTGTTTAGAACACCAAGAAGTAGAAAGTCAGTAGAGAGAAGGTACTGTATACTAGTTTTGTTTATACATAAAAGATTTGTATCTTTCCCTGAGCTATTTGATGGCGACAGTCAACATTTGGAAGTGGTACATTAAATTCTCTTGAGTTTTATACTGGTTGTTTTCCTGTCTTTGTTCCAAATATGAGGAGGTATTAAAATTCATGGTCAATGAATTCTGAGCCCAAAGGCTGAACTGAAGAGAGTTATTATTTCTGCATTTTTCATGGACATTGTGTCTTTTCCTTTTGATAATGACTGGAAAATCATAAACATCTATGCATTATTATGTGAAAAAAAGAATTAAATTTGTTTGATATAACTCTTTCTCATCACCTACAATATAAATATAGGAAAAAGGATTTGTGGGACTCTTAGTGTTTAATCATTCCATCATGACGCTACTTCATGCCAGATTTTTTTTCTGTCTAAGAAAAGCCTTGCTCAGAAATCCAGAACATATTCTCCACCCAGGTATACTTAAACATGCTCTATGTTCTCATTCCTTTTGAAAGCTTACTAACATAGTTGAGATTTAACTCTGCTTATGCTTGTGAGGTAAGTCTGTATTTTGTTCACTTTGCTTTGGAATGTTTCAAACATTGTGCTATATTCAGTCATGTAATTTCTGAAATTGATATTAAGTGAAATCAGGATTGGCAGAGTGTCTTGATCTAAAGCCACATACATGGTAAATAAACTAGATTTAGTCACTAGTTCTACTATTAAAGTATTAGAGTAACTGACTGTCAGCAAAGGTATGAAACTGAATGACTTGAGGAAGCTAATTTTTGAATTGCTACAAGTAAATAGCTAGTGGACCTTGCACCTGTGGAAAAACGCTAGGAAGAAGAAGACATGTAAATAGCTGCTATGATTTGGAATATTTCCTACTAAAATAAGTTCAAGTTGTTGGAAACATCTTTTCTGGGGGGAATTGTTAGAAGAAGAATACATATCAGCTTCATTAGTTCTTTTCTTTGATGCTACATTTCTTCAACGTTCATGAGAAGAGGCGCTGAAATACCAAGTGCAGTCTCACTGAATTCTGTGTAATTGCTGTTTTCATATGATTGGGATCTGTCTAAATGAACAATAATGTTACTGTACCTTTGTGGAAGGATTCACATTTGGTATATTATTTTTTTTACCCATTATCTAAGTCAACGTAATGAAAAAAGGAAAATTGCAACAGAGATTCCACATTGATTACTTCTGGGGGGGGAGGCAGGATATAGTGTGTCTTTTATGTATTAAGCTTTTAAAAATCAGATTTTCTCCTTCATTTGCTTGTACTATGTTCTAATCTCATCTTTCCTCCAGTACTTTGTGCCAACCGTAACTTGATAACTTTCCAAGCTCATAAAGCTAACTTGTGCTTGTTTAGTTCTGCAAATTTGCTAGCTTAAACCTTCATCATAATTTATGATTGGAAAGCTCGTACAATAATCCTGGCATCCTTGCACTACAGTGTTTACTCCAAGCATGGCATCCTTGCACCATTACCTCTCCTTCTGTTCTCGGTTCTCTTATGGGACAGGAGGAGAGCGAGAGAAGAAACAGATCCCCATAAAAATATTAACAGAACTGTTTTTAAAACAGCTTGAGAGTGCACAACAGGGTACACTCTTAATTCTCAGTCTATATTTAAAACGGAGTGCTGTTAGGACCTCAGAAAAAGGAGGGAGGAGGTTCTTCAACCCTCCCAAAAGCAGTGATCCAAGTTTACAACGCTGGGTAGAAGATTTAGCCAAGAAAATAATCTTCCTAGGTTTTTCTTGAAAGAAGAGTGAGGGACTTGGGAGGTGACTGTGGTAAATCCTCCAGTCCCCCTCTACCACAAAAACTGCATTTTTGAAAAAAATCATTGATATGTTCAAGCATATTTTCCACTTTACCTCTCAGCCACTGGGACATTTGGGGGGGGGTTGTACTCTATAATTCTGCAGATGATCTTGGGGTACAACTCCCATCCTCCCTGATTGTTGACCATGCTGGCCAGGGCTGATGAAATGTGGGTTCCGACAATAACTGAAAAGTCATTCATCTCCTACTCTTCAGTCACGTTGGAAGGATCAGGCTACCAATCAAGTCCATTTACTCACATTTCTGTTTGCGTGTTTTAACACCAATGTTTTGAAATGTTCCATTCACAAAATTCCACCGAAGAAGATTTGTGCCTTCCTGCTTAGAAAAAGGCACATTATCGTCCCTCTCCAAATGATCCCTTATGTGCTGTACTTTCCACTTTTCCAGCATGTCCACCTGCCCGCACTCACCCCCCATCCCATTCTCCTCCCTGCCATTTAGAAACACCACTTGATCTCTACCCAGATCCACGTGAGTATCACTGATCCAGTTCAAGAGGATCTCTGCAGTAAAAGGCACTTTCAGATTTTCAGTTCCCCATTCAGTCAGGATCATATATTGGGACCAGAGTACCTGTCGGAGCGTATCTCTCAGAGGTCAGCCGGGACCAGGCCCACAAGGATGGCGCAGGCGCACTCACTCAGGGTGGCCACACCCAGAGAGGCATGGAAATCGCTCACGTGTAACCGCGCCTTCTCTGTGGTGGCCCCTACACTGTGGAATCAGCTCCCTAGTGAGTTGCGCCTAGCAGCGTCCCTGCCCGCCTTTAAAAACCTTGAAAACACATCTCTTCAAGGAGGCATTTGGCGACCTTTTAATTTCCATTTATTTATTTTTTGCTGCCCACATCATCTTTTGTGGAGGTTGTACCCCCTATTTTTATTGTAGTTTGCCTCTGCTTTTCTGTCCGCTCCCTGTTGTTTGTTTTTAATTGTAAACCGCCCAGAGTTCCAGTTTGGAAGATGGGCGGTATATAAATGTAACAAATAAATAAATAAATACATGAAGCCCAGATGTAGAATGTTTTATGATTCAGAGGATGTCCAGATGCTGATGATCTTGGTGCTTCACAAGGTAAATACAGTGGATCCTTGTATAACAAATGGTTTGTATAACATAAAATCTGTACAACATAACATTTTCCAGAGATAGGGGAAATTTGCTTAATAGAATCGTCTATGGGGCAAATCCATACAACATACAAATGGTCGCGACCAGAGATTACTCCATTTTCAGTGCATTCCTATAGGAAATTTGTATAAAGGAAAATTTGCTTAACAGAATTTTATTTGGAACGAATTAATTCCTTTATAAAGATCCCACTGTATGTGGTTTGTTTAAAGAGTGGGTGGGAGGGATTGGTTTCTACTCAACAGCACCTGGGTAATGTATATGTATGCACCAGACTTTGATGGCTCTGGCATTCATATTTGATTCAGAGCTGCTGAAGAAAGTGGTATAGCTATTCCTATAGCACTTTAGTATTTTTTTGTTTTTAGTCCAGAGAGAGAGGGGAGGAGGAGAGGGAGAAAGAGAGTGAGGAGGGAGAGAGGGAGGGAGGGAAGGAAGGAGAGAGAGAGAAAGAGACTGACTCTGGGAGAAAGAAAATAACAAAACACAGACATTAAAACAGCTATAGCAAATCATTTACTATCTGTCTTCTTCAGCTGCTCTGAATCCTGTTGTTGTACCTCAGGTACCTGGAATTTTGAGAATGGAACATTTCAAAACAGATGAAGCAAGTCAGATGATACACTCCAATTTCTCTCTCTCTCTTTCATGTATGTGGCACTCTTAAATTATGCTGAACTAACAAGAACAGTGTATGGTGATTGGGTGAAAAGTAAATAACATAAGAACATAAGAACATAAAAAGACCCGTGCTGGATCGGGCCTAGTTTTATTTTCAATCCCCCTTTTTATAATCCCTAGCATGGAATTGGCCTTCTTCACTGCTGCCACACATTGGGTAGACACCTTCAGGGAGCTGTCCACCAACACACTAAGATCTCTTTCCTGATCCATCATGGATAGCTCAGAGCCCATGAGCGGATAGATAAAGTTTTGATCTTTTGCCCCAATATGCATTAGTTTACATTTGGCTACATTAAAACATATTTGCCATTTCGCAGCCCATTCCCGCAGTTTGGAGAGATCCTTCTGGAGCTCTTCACAATCTTTTCTGGTTTTTACCACATGGAAAAGTTTGGTGTCATCCGCAAACTTGGCCACCTCACTGTTTATCCCTGTCTCCAGGTCATTTATGAACAGATTGAAAAGCACCGGTCCCAGGACAGATCCCTGGGGCACACCACTTTTCACCTTTCTCCATTGTGAAAATTGCCCATTGACACCTACTCTTTGTTTCCTGGATCTCAACCAGTTCTCAATCCATAACAGTAGATTAATAGCACATGATATAGAGATGCTTTGAAAGTGAGCTACATGTGGGCTTTTACATCCTTACTCTAAGGTGCAATATAAATAGGAGGGACAGGTGTACAGAGCTACCTTTGTAGGGCTCCACACATTGTGCACTAATGTCAATGTATCATTTAGACCTGGCTGTGTAAAAAGCATGTGTAGAATTACCATATGATGGAGAGGGCATCACATTAACATACTGAGTGTGTGTATATATAGCCGCGAATCATGGGGCAATGTGGAGCTTGGTAGAAGTATTTTATTTTAGTCAGATCATACGTGTGTGGTTCACTTCTCCTGAGAATGGGTCACATAAGAATAAAGATAGCTTTCATAAAAAGGGGGGGGGGGGCTGCCACTTTTCCATCATCCATGTTTGGACTAATTAACAAGCTTTGTCCATTGAAGACCACTGTCATACAACTGTAGTGGGAAAATGGAGAGTTAATACTTCTCCCAACCCCCATGCTGAACCTCTTCAGTCCAGATGTGGAAAAACACAACTATATATGTTGTGGCAGGGTGATTTTGGCTGAAAACATTATTAATGCAGGAAAAGATGCATGATTTTCACAGTCATATTTTAATTTATACAAGCAGAACTTGTACCTACAAGTGATGTTACTTTTATATCACTTAACTACCAATAGTAGTATAAATGTGCGAAATCTCAATGACATGAAAAATTGCAGAGGAAACATGTATAAAGCCATTTTTCCAAGTGGGACAGTGATAGTATGACATGGCAGGGAAAAAACCAGACCAGATTGAAATGCAAGCTTTCACTTGAACTCAACACGTACATGTGTATGGACATGCACACACAGAGAAGGTGGTGGTGGTGAAAGAGAGATACTGGAGGATGGCAAAAGGGAGACACACCAGTGGGTGGAAATGCAGAGAGAGAAAGGTTGGGGGTCGTTCCCTCTATCATAAAGCCTAACTGATCCGAGAAATGTCTACGATCGGAAACCTCTAAGCTTGGGAAGGAGGAGGGGATGGATGTGTCTGCTCTTGCGCAGGAGCAAAATGTTTCATAGCAGTTGGTGGAGTTTTTTTAATCAGCTTCTTTCAATGTCACTAAGCTTTTTTTGGGGGGGGTCAGGGTCAGGGAAGAGAACATTGGTGTCTTTGTTTCCTCTTTATTGGTGTACATCCTGCACTATTGTGTTTTTAAACCTTAGACCAGTGTTGGCGAATCTATGGTATAGGTGCCAACGGCGGCACACGACATTGCCCCTTCACAGCCACCTGTATTTAGGTTAAATTGCTGTATTAGCACTTTCTGAATAATGAGTGGGTTTTGAATAGCAGTTTGGGTACTCGGTCTCTAAATGGTTTGTCATCAGGATAGGCTTAACATGGCATATGTTTCAATTATATTTGTGCAGGCTGGCACATAAAAAACCATAAGCTACAAAATAAATCTAAGAACAAGTAAACTGGAGAAAGTAAACAAGTGGTGTATAAGTTCAAATTCAACCAGTCTTTACAACAATTCATGTATTTTTCACCTGACCATTGCTGGAGACTTCAGCACTCTTTGTCAGTCTCTGAAGAATCTTCCAGAATCCATGTGTATGTGTTTGCCATAAGAAAATCCTAAACAGTTAGTTTTATTTTATGACACAAGTTCATCTAGAAATGAATTACTATTGGGAGAATGAGAGGTTTAAAGCTTGCTTAAATGCAATAATGCCGTCTAGAATATCTCTTTTAAAAAAAACAGAAAGAGGAGGTATGCAATAAACAAATAAACACTGGTATAACACTTAATTCTCAAGTCAGTTGTGAGTAGAATAATGGTATAATTCAGAATTGGGAAGCAAAATTGGTTTACTTGTAACACCGTTTAATTCCTGCCTTCTATAGAAGTAGAAAAGATACGCAGTAACAGGTGTCTTTCCCTATGTATATCTATAGCAGGGCTACCTTTAGGGCTCACGTTCACAATGTAATTGGCATCACAAGTACTAAGGTTAGAAACAACAACCGCCAAGTATTGACCCTACTCGTGTTGAAGTGGTATCTTATTCTTCCCTTGAGATCTTTTATTGTAGCACTTCAGGCAATTTATAGCAGTAACATTGGTACAATATTGGATACACAACAGCGAATTGCAATGGACAGAGCAATATCTGTATATGGAACTGGTGGGCATTACTTGTGTCTTGTCTATGGCAGACATGCTGCTTTCTGTATGATTAGATTTAACATATAAAAGGTAGCAGACTCCAGATCAACAAAATAAACTTGAACGTTGTGGATAGACAAGAAAGCGTTTCTATTGCTAATGACATGCTCAGATGGGGTGACATTTTTCAAATGTTTTAATAAGAGAATTTTCACATACCTGTCATCACGACTAATTAGACAGCAAAGCTTCCTCCTCCATTATATTATAGTATGTTGTATTATATCATATTGGGTGGAATTCTGTTGCTTAGTATAGCATGTCACAACTACAGTAGGCCCACTGCAACAGTGCAGAACTGGTGAATCATCTCCTCCATAAGTTCCATCAATTCAAATCTACTCTAGTTATGACTCACTATGATAAGAAATGGGATTTCATCCACCATTCTCTATTCTATTCTGTTGCGGTTTCCTCCTTTATCTATGGAAATGCATTTTAAGTGCCTGTATATTTGCTGGCTATATTGTTATTTACAGAATACACAAGCAAATTGGAAACAGAGTGGAGACCTTGTAAAGATGCTCAGACACATGGTTCACATATAATGGTTTTGTGTTGTCCTGTTTGTAAGCCGCCCAGAATTCTTTTCGGAAAATTGGTGCAGTATATAAACTTTAAAATAAATAAAATAATAAATAAATTTATTAATGGCTTGACTCAGTGGATGCTCAAATTCAAGGGGACTTATTCCTGGAACTGAAGAAATCCTAGTCTCTTGGCCTCTTTCTGCCATGAATCACAAACACTATCAATGAAAACCTAAGTGTGGCATCCAGTATAGATACAGCAGCTGTGTTGTGCTTTTTAGGACCCTAGAAAACAGCCTCTGTGGCATAATCCTGGACTTGAACCTAGGTTCAAATGTGAAGTGTGCTACTGATTCATACACTATACATACCACAGTGCCCTAGGGACCGTTTCTGTCTCTCTATACTTGGCATGTCCAAACTTCAGCCCTCCTGATGTTTTGGGCCTCAACTCCATGAATTCTAAGGTTAGATTGCCAATGACAAAGGAGTGTGGGAGTTGTGGTCCAAAACATCTGGAGAGCCAAGGTTTGGACATGCCTGTTATGCTAACTCACAGCATGATTGCAAGAACAAAATTGACAATCCTGGCACTCATGTCCCATTAGTGCAAAGGGCAGTGCTACGCTCTTATTTATGTATTTATTTTTGAGTATTTTCCTCCTTGGAAAAGGACCCAAGGCAGCCTACAGTAAAGAAAGATAATATACACTCCTTCACACTTAAGACATAGTCAGTCTGAGAAACAGGAAAATGAGTGGTATCTTACAGCATTAGAAGGCAGCATTAAAAGTAACAAAGTGTCAGTGCAATCACACAAGGAGAGATATAAGTGGTTATAAAACATTAAGTGTGTGTAGCCATGTGTGATAGATTCATATAAAGACACAGTAGGTAATTCCTCATTCAGGGAAAGCTTGCCTGAAGAGGAAAGTCTTTGCCTGTTTCCGGAAAGACAGCAGAGATGAGGCAGTCCTGGCCTCCAGTGGGAGGGAGTTCCAGAGTCTGGGTGAGCAGCAACTGAGAAGGCCCTTTCGTGGGTTCCCACCACACGTACCTGTGAGGGTGGCAGGATGGAGAGAAAGGCCTCTCCTGATGACCTTAGCACCTGAGTGCATGGCTTTGGGGAATCTACCAGTCTATTGGACTGCCCCTGTTTGCATCCAAAGTTGGGAAAGCTTCTTTAAAAGGTAATTTCTAGTGTAATTTGTTACACCTTTCCTCTGTCCCCCACTCAAAGAAAAATCTGTTTTTTCATTATTTTTAAAAGGAAAAGACATAGGCGTTCTTTAAAGAATGGCAAAAAACCTGGGTGGTGGTGGTGGAAATCTTCTTTTAGTGGCTGCAGACCTGCCTTTTAAATGTAATTTCACTGACATAAAAAAAACCAAAAACACCATGACAGAAATTCTTTTGCACAGGTCCCCATGCATCACCACTGATCAAATGCAATTTTGGGGTGCTTGCAGCTCAACTCGTACACAGTGTGAGGACGTCATGTGCACCCAAATCATCAAAGGAATCCTTTGCTGCTGCTGTCACCACTGTTGCTCACACAGAGCACCACAGCACGATTTCAATGAACATATTATAATTTAAGTACCTGTATATTTGCTGTTTATATTGTTATTTACAGAATACACAAGCAAACTATATTACTTATAACATGCTGCGTTGAAGTTCTCATTTCCACCTTTCAGCTGCAATAGATGTCAACCTGGTGGTTTTGGCAGGACAATGAGTTTTTGTTGCTGGATCTCACTACATGGGGGACAGAGATGTTTATATAAAAGTAACAGAGATGTGGGCAGTGCTAGACGAGTGACCCTCAGATGTGGGCTTGCTCAGAAGTTAACACTGCCTAATGGTGACTATAATAACCGTCAAGTGACCTTGCCATCAGAAGGGTGGTATAGAAAATAAATCATATATAATACCAAGGGCCTTTTTTTTCTTTTTTTCTTTAGGTGCCTGTCAGGCATATGTAAGTAAGGTGGTATGATAGAACCCCCAATGCCCTGCTTAGGAATGCCCCTACATGCCATATCACCTATTGATAGACATTCTCCAAAACCACTTCATGATTTCCACTGAGAAGCATAAGTTGTGCTATCCAGCTGGGAAATTAAAATGAGGTGCACAGGAACACAGTTTGAAAACACTAGTCTATTGAGAACACAAAGCTATTATGTTAATCTGGAGAGGAATTCTCTTAGCGACCATGGAACCTATTTGCTCTGTAGTAAAGCAAAGCAAAGTGTTCTGCTTATATACCGCCCCATACCACTTTAAGTAGTCTCTGGGCGGTTTACAATTTTAATTACAGTGTGCAGGCTACACATTGCCCCCCCCCCAGCAAGCTGGGTACTCATTTTACTGACCTCGGAAGGATGGAAGGCTGAGTGAACCTTGAGCCTGCTACCTGGGATTGAACCCCAGGTCGTGAGCACAGTTTTACCTGCAGTACAGGAATTTAACCACTGCGCCACGAGGCTCTATCTATGATATGATTTAATATGTGTGTCTTACATGGTGAATAAAGACAGCCATGTGCACAATGGCCCATAGAATGCATGGGAGAAGCAAACAGGATTTAGGTTCAGGCCTATTAAAATGGAGACAAGCTTTTTCTCAGCTTCAGTCAGTGGGAAATAACTTATCTATATACATGCCACATATGCATGTAAGAAGCCTTGACACACAGTTACACTGATACCTGCAACATGATCTCTGCAATGTTTAAAACTGATTTTGTAAATATGACAAAGACCAAATTAAAAATTGTGTTTTCTCTCATAAAACTGGACATTCAGTGGACATAGACAGAAAACAAAGATTAAAATACAAAGCTGATGTGTATTGCTTTCACAATGAAAAGAGTACCTGTGAAAATGCAATTACAGTGGACCCTCGTATAACAAACTGTTTGTATAGCAAAACTTGTATAACATAAAAAATCCGGAGATAGGGGGAATTTGCTTAACTGAATCACCTATGATGCGAATCTATACAACATAAAAATGGTCGCGATTAGGGATTACTCCATTTTCAATGCATTCCTATAGAGTTCCTACAAAGGAAAATTTGCTTCACAGAATTTCATTTGGAACAAATTAATTCCTTTATGCAAGGTACCACTGTATTTGTTCCATAACATAGCAGAAATATTTCTGTGCAAAGGAGATTAAAGAATGAAATTTTAGATCAGCATCACTGGTTTTCCTTTGTAGTAGGTGTGTGTCGAGTGCTATTACGCTATCTCATACAGTATGCATATCTACTCAAAAGTGAGTCCTAATAGGTGCAGTGGAACTTTCCCCAGGTAAGTTTTTACAGAACTGAAAAATTAGACTAGACAAGGCAAAGAATGATTACATTTTTAGGTTCTTCATTCTCTGGTGGTGATGAAGATGCATTTGCTGTGTTGATGAAGACGGCATTGGATATGTTGTTATTACTTTTTCTTTCTTGTGTTGTTGTCTTTCAGAGACAGGCAACAAGAAGTTAAAAAGCACGATACAGAGAAGCACAGAAACAGGGATGGCAGCAGAAATGAGGAGTCGTATGGTCCGGCAGCCAAGTCGGGAATCCACTGATGGCAGCATCAATAGTTACAGCTCAGAAGGAAAGTAAGTTGTCTTCTGGACGGCGACAAGAAGAAGTAGCTGAGGAACCCTGATGCTAATAGTGTTGTTCGTTGTCCACCCAGCCTGAAATAAAGAGACAAGACACATTTATGGGATTAATATTGGGGCACAATTTATTAACATTTTATCAGACTATTTCTCCTACGGTTAGTCCTGGAAGGGGGACCAGCAAGGGCAAGTGGCTCTCTGATATTTACAATGACATAAATGGGGCGTTAACAGGAAAGTTAGCTCCTCCAGTGATGGAAAAGTTGTGGGCAGCCCTCCCCAAGCCCTTTAAGGCTAGGGTCATAAATCACTCTCATCTGTCATATATACAGTACTTCTATGCCTAATTTGGGAATTTAAGGGCTGCCCTTGTGCAATGTCCTCTTTTGGACTATTACCCTAAGCAGCTTTTTGCCACTTGCCCTTACCGCCACAGGAAGAGGGGCTACTTAGTATGCCCCCTTCTCCCCACCCAGCCAAGCAGCTCGACGTACAGTCCCCCATAGAGGTCTGACAGAAAGAGCTCAAGGCCCAACTCTGACAGGTGTACGCCATCAGCCCAGTAAAGGTTGGGCTGGCCAAACCGGATGGTGTGGTGGGTGATGACGGACCTGCCCTGTTGTCAAACGAAGTTACTCAGCTCCCTGTTGACACATTTCTGCGTTCTGTTAATTTTCTTGGGGTGAAAGGCCCCTCTCCATACAAGGCGGGGCAACAGATTGGACCACAGAAATCACACGTGTGGGTACAATTTGCTAAGGCTTAGCAGGTCAGCTTTATCCCGTAGGATCAGAGACTTGCTGGGCTGCTGTGCAACGTTGTTGCCACCCAAGTGGATGAGGGCGTGGTGCTCAGGGCCTGGGAGGCGGTTGCCAAGAATGTGTCCCAGTGCATGCTGCGTGGCCCCCACCATTCCAGCACTGCCTATGCCCCTAGGCCAAGGTCATGACCCCGACTTGAATGCCGTGCATACACAGCTGCCCAGAAGATGTGGCTGTGTCCCAGTATCACAACTCTTGTGCAGGCGAGAGGCAGCTCTCCTGAACAGAGAAACAAACTGTAAAGTTGGCAATAGCAGGGATGTGACCCAGAGGCAGACAGAGGCGCAGGTGGCCACACTCCAAAACATGAAGGCAACCTAGAAGGCTGACAACGGGCGGATGTAGGCCCGGTACTTCTGTGATTTCCATCGACCCCCAGCCTGAATTGCCTCAGGCCCGTAGCCCATCATTGCTGCAGTTGAGGCAGCACCGATCCTGAAGGAATGCGTGCCTACGGAGTGTCCTTGCGCACCCGCTCTGGCTAATGCAGTGCTGGTGACCCTCCAGAAATGGTACTTTGTCAAGGGGGAGACATCCTGATGTCTGAACAATGGACCAGCAGAGTTGCCCCTGTAGGCCAGGTAATCTTTGAGGGCATGCACCGGGCACAAAATGGGGTTAGCACAACGCTTAAGGACAATAAGGTGGCCCCTGCCTATTTTATCGGTTTTGGACCTGCACAGCATGAAGGTGATGACCTCAGCCGTCAGGGCCAGGTTAGCCCTCTGCAGAAAGGGTCCTGACAAATCAGATTTGGAACACGCCACCAACTCACTGATTCACAGGGCAGCAAAGAAGGCGGTCAACATGGCTGCTCGAAAGTGGCGTACCTCAAAATAGCTAGGACAAAGCTCCAGCCAGAGGTGATAGAGACGAGTTAAGAGCTCAGGTGAAATAGGAACTCTGGAGTCCACAATTCTGCCCCTTTCCCTGCACCACCCCTCTAACATCTTTTGCCCTCTAAAGCCGGTGTTGACCTTAGTGATAGCCCTTTTGTGGGGCTCTGGTGAGAGGTCAGCTGACCCAGCGAGCAGCAGCTGGTCAATGTCTCTGGGTATGGTGGCCAAGCCCCATTGGCTAGCTTGGCTACTGGCCAGTGTGCCTCCTTCTGGTAGGGGACAAAGGTGCCTCTCCCAGCCCTGGGTTGGTCAGAGCTCCCATTCTGGTGGGACAGGAGGTAACTCAGACCCCAGTCTGAAGGAGAAAGAAGAGACTTTTAAAAAGGGAAGTAGTGGCTCAGATAAAATTGAGCCTGGCCAGGCCTGAAAACCACACTATCTAATGCTGCAGGGATGAGCAAAGAATAGGGATGGGCAGGAAACGAAAAAACAAAATACTGTTTCATCATTTCGTTACATAACGAAACAAAATGAAATGAAACAAGGAAGGAGCATTTCGTTATAGATGAAATGAAACAATCGTTTTTAAATTGAAAGGGACCATTTTGTTCCATCGTTTCCAGAGGGCTCCTGCCAACCTGTCAATGGCTGGACCCCTTTAAACCTGGCCCAGTTGGTGCCAGGGGATCCCCCTGCTGCCAACTGGGCCAGTTTTAAAGAGGTCCAGTCGATAACAGCTCAGCAGGAGCCCTTTTAAAATGGCTCCGGGAGTCCCAGACACCAAATCTGGTGCCTCTAGGAGCCAGGGGAGCTGTTTCGTTTCGTACGATTTTTAAAAAATATATATTCATAAGAAACAAAACGAAACAAAATGGGGGTGACCACAAAACAAAACAAAACTTTATATTTCCGTTTCATGCCCATCCCTAGCAAAGAGTTATGGTTGCTCACGGGGAAAAGAAATGTATGTACCATTTCTGCTTATTCTCTGGAAAGAATGGCTCAGAATCTCTAAAGTGTTTATAAAATAAATTTGTGGTTATGATCTGGCAAGGTTTGGCTACATTCAGCTTAGATCTCGGGAGCACATATAAACAAAATTGTTCCTTCGGTGTATGTTAGCGTTAATGTTTTCATAAGGGATTTAAGACATATCGTCTGCTCTCAAAGGATGTTCTACTATTCCTCTGAACCTTCCAGGATTACTGAATCCCTTTGCTGCCTAATGAAAGATTACATTGTTAGGTGTTGTACTGGTTTGATTACGCTTCATCCAAAAGTTGCTGAAATAAATAAATATTTGTATAAATACAAAGACTCAAATATTCACTTTATGGCGTTATTTCCTCACTTGGTTCTCTTCCAGCTTGTGCACTTGGAAATGCAGAACCTTGTTCACAGCAGCAAAATAAACTCGGGATTAATTTTGTTCTGCCTTGTTTGTTTTGTCACAGCTTAATATTTCCTGGAGTTCGACTGGGAGCTGACAGTCAGTTCAGTGATTTTCTTGATGGGCTTGGGCCTGCGCAATTAGTAGGTCGACAGACGTTAGCAACTCCTGCAATGGGTAAGTATAGATTCCTTTCTCCGCACAAGTCACATGACACCACAGTCTTTAAAAAGTTACTTTTTTTGGACAAGGCATCCTCAAATCAACAGAGAAGGTGAAAAAGTAAAATTTCCATTGTTCTGCTCCAGTCAATGTACACGATGTAAAAGCAGGGGGTGGGAAGATTGGTGAGTGAGGTGAGATATAATTGAAAATCTGTGATATGCGGATGCAGGTCGGGTCAGGCCTGGGGGGGGCTAGCTAGCTGGGGGCTCTTGTATTTACCCCCAGCCTGGCGCTGCCCTGAACGGGCCTGCAAGGGCCTTCTGGAAGCCCCAAAAGGGCCTTCCTGTGAACCAGAAGTGACTTCCGGATTGCCTAAAATCATTTCTGAGGCCCTCAGAGGCCTCAGAAATGATTTTTGGTGATCCGGAAGTCACTTCCAGGCCCGTTTGGGGCAGCACCAGTCCTGGGGTAAGTACGGGAGGCCTGAAACAGGCCTTTCCCCCCTTACGCCAGGGGGGCTTTTTTCATATACTGTGGTCCCGCAATATAGCGGGACCACAGTATATGAACTGTGAAAGGACGGAGGACCACTGTAATAACCAGGTGCTGTCAAGGCCCTTCTGACTTGTAATAACCTGCTTCAGGGTTTCCCAAGTAGAAAATACTCAAAAGACTTTACCATTATCTTCTTCTGGGGGCACTTTGGCACTATTCAACTGGCCCAAGGGCACACAGGTTGACTGTACTTATAGGAGACACCGTGGGCAATCAAAGTCCCAAATTCTGGCTCTGCAGCCAGATACCTGAGCCGCTAAACTATCCAGCTAGCTAGTTGGCATGTTGAGGACCATTAAAACCATTCGGATCAAATCTGTGTGTGCATATATGCAAAGACAATGCAAAAATGTTAAATTCTTTTGGATTGTTTGCAGACTTCATTTTCAGTTATTGTTATGATCTGTTTTAAGATCAGTCCTAGTCTGTCACTCTGTCCGCTATATTGTACTGGCTCCCTATCCATTCAGATATGCATCACTTAATAAGCTTGTTTGGACATGAGAAGCCATAAATAGGCTGTTTTTACATTTCTATAGATCCCATGTAATACTATATTTAAAATAATTGAAAATAATTTAATAATTATTTGAAATAATTGGGGTGATATTTTCTTCCTATCCATTGCTGACATTCATTTTTAATAGGCTCGAGGGAGATTTTAACCTAGAAAACCAACAGAGACTTCTTTTAAGGAGGCTCCACTTCTACCTGAGAGGAGTTCTACCTGAGTTATTTGTTCTACGCAGAAAATGGCTGGGCTTTGGCACCCCCTGCTGATGCCTGGTAGCCATCAAGAATTAGGAAAATTAGACATGAGTAAACACCATGGGTACTCCTGAGATGTGGCTGAAGAAATTTTTCCTATGAGGGTATATGCAAGTCAAAAGCAGGGTATTAATAGGCCAAGATCTTTCCAGAAAGTCCTGCTGACATTTGAAGTAGCATTTAGGCCACTTTAGAGCAATCAGTCAAGAGAATTTATACCAGATATAATCATATATCACCCATAAGGCTTTAAACTTAAAGTTTCAATAAAGGAGAGTAGTTTATAGCATGCTAAAGATTCTATATCTTTAACAATAGGTTTTTCATGGAAATGATATATATTATCATTGTTTTTCCACTTCACTTTAAACCGCCTGATTGATCACCTGTCAGTTTTCTTTCTTTCTTGTTTGCGTATTTACCTAGTATTGGTTTTAAAATATAATTTTAAAGATACTTAGCAGTCACAGAATGTATAACACCTACATCTACTCAGGTAATGAGAAACCAAAACATGAAAAAGAATCCTAGTGACTCAGAATAATGGAATTGGATGGGACCTATAAGGCCATCAGGCCCAAGCCCCTGCTTAATGCAGGAATCCAAATCAAGGTATTTCTGACAGGATGGTTGTCTAATCTTGTCTTAAATGCCTCCAGCATTGGAGCACTCACCACTTCTTGAGGTAATTGGTTCCATCCTTGTACTGCTCTAACAGTTAAGAGGTTATTCAACTTAAATCTGGCCTCCTGTAACTTGAGCCCATTATTATGTGTCTATGTCCTGTATTCTGGAAAGACTGAGGAAACACCCTAGACATCTTTTCAGTTACCAACAAAATAAATACCAGCAGTGGCAGGAAGGCACAGGCTGGGTAACACTTGAACAAGAAGCAACCCCAAACGCTTTGAATAGCACAAAGAAAATGTGACAAGTGACTGTAACTACCTCAGGAATCTGTAACTCAGTTGATAGTGAGAATAGTGACAAAGGATGTCTCCCTGGGGGATACTGCAAAGTTGCTTACCCATGACCTTATTGTGATATATGTAAAGAAAAGAGGCAGCATGGATAACAGAAATGGAACCTGGTTTGTCCCTGCATTGCCTAGTGCTTCCTCTTGCAATGCTGAAGGAGTGCAGGATGTTTGGTGATGTGTTGGTTGCTGGAGTGTATTGAATGACATTCAATACACTATCACCCAGCACTTCTATCTCCAGCTAAGCTTTTGGGGAGGCACCAGGGAAGTGCTATGTTGGCCACTCAAGAATACCTTGCCTAGCTAGAAAATGGTGGCTCAAATTTTTAAAACGTGTTCATTCCTTTATCCCTGCAGTCTGATTTAAATTGCACTAGACAGAAAAAAAGAGATTGATTTGTACAGCCAGAAACAAAATGAAATAATCAGTTAAAATGTAAACTGGGGTGGGGGGGATTGTGCAGAAAGGGAGGCAGAAATTTTTAAGAAATTTTAAGAATAGCAAAAATTCAGGGGGGACTGAGACAAATGTACAGTATCTTCAGCGAATGACTGAAGGATTTGCTGTGCTGATTCATGTGATCCTAACACCCATGTCCTCTCTTAGGTGATATACAGATTGGAATGGTGGACAAGAAAGGCCAGTTAGAAGTGGAAGTCATCAGAGCCCGAGGCCTAACGCAAAAGCCTGGGTCCAAATCTACCCCAGGTAAGCGGGAGGTGGGGGACTCTTGATCTTAAAATCTTCAATTCAATTCTCATTTTTGGTAGCAGGATAGTGTTTTATGACAGTAATCATTGGTTTAACCTAAAAGGAGTAATAGGCAAGCCACAGATACTGTAGTTTGTTACTAACTGGTGCACTTTTAGGGCCTCAAGTAATTTGCAAAAACCAATGTAAAGAGTTTTAATGTAGAAATTCCTATTTCTGCCCTGGAGGGCCACAGTGGAGTGGAGTGTAAATACTAAAGATGAGCACAAATTAAAAAACTAATTTTCAAACTTTGTAAAAGTAAAAAAAGGTGGGGAGCCGTGTGGCCATCAAAACATTCAAAAGTAGGACTAAGCTAGAGGTGATACCTTTATAAGCCACTAATAAAATAACAATCATTGCAAGCTTTCGAGGGCAAAACAGTCTTTTTGAAAGCATGTACCAAAAGTCCAAGCATGGTAAAAGATGTGCTTCACCTGGCAAGATGATTGTTGCCAGGCAGTCATCTTAAATGAGGCAGGAAGTGGGAGGGCTGTTTTAAAGGCTGCATCTGGAAGCACTGAGTTTCAGACCTTAGTCCTTCAAACAAAGGAACATAGATCATGCACCAACTTACCCCTCACATCCATTTGGCTCTTCGAGACATACAAGCCCCTGTTGGCCAGGGGTGGGGGAGAGGATTCATGCAGAAGATCCATGTGCTCCATTTAAGGATTGAGGCAGAATTTAGTGAACCTACTGGGTGTGCCAATTGGTGCCAAATTAAAATAAAATGATACTACCTAGTGGTTGCTGTCTTGCCCTCTGGTGTTGAGAGTCCATTTGCCTCCTCCTTGGTACATTGGAAATGGTGGCTCTTTTCTTGGTATCTTTGTTCCATTGTGGTAAAAAAAAGGTGGGGGAGCTGTGTGGCCATGAAAACATACAAAAGTAAGACTAAGCTAGAGGTGATACCTTTATAGGCCTCTAATAAAATAACAATCACTGCAAGCTTTTCATTGCAAACGTCCAAGCATGGCAAAATATGTGCTTCACCAAGAGGTAATTCTTAGTTCTGAAGTTCTTGGCAAGGAGAAAGGTGGGGTAAAATACTCTTAAATAAATAAATAAATAAATAAATAAATAAATAAATAAATAAATAAATAAAAGTTGCCAAGTTAAACTTTGAAAAAAAGATCCTTAATTCATTAATTCATACTTGTATGTATTGTTACGTTTAACAAATATGAATTAATGAATTTTAGTGATTTTTTTAATTTGTTGATTCATTGGGTAGTAAAATGGCCCCCAAGGAACCTAGAGACACCCACATTTCAGGGAAGCTCCCCCTGAACTGTCCCTACAATATCTCCATGACTGGATATCTGGTTTATCAGTTATGAGCTCCCCCAAAGATGGACTCCTGCAAATGTTCCTCCCAGACACCTAGAGACTTCTGACTCTTCTAGGGTTTCCCCAAACCATCTGCTAAAGGGCACTTACTGGCAGGTGGTGTGCTTTGTGGGTGTATAACACAGATGTCTGAAACCCAGTCTTCAGTAAACTTGGATGGATTGGAGAGGAGGGTAGTGTGTGGTAGATTTCCCGAAAAAAATGGATGTCTCTCTAATTTTCTGGGATCACTTTCCGGGGGGGGGGGCAGTCTTTGTAGGTGTACTACTCAAACATCCAGTATCCAAACTTCACCAACTTTTAGAGGAGAGTCCTGGGAAGCCTTCCTGCAGATTTGGTGTCTCTAAGTGCTTTAGAGACCATTTTATAGGGTTTTAGAGAGAACAAAAAGAATTTACAAATTCATCAATTTGATAGAAAAAATAAATTTGCTTTTCGTGATTTGTAGACCTTGATGAATAGTGAATCAAAAAAACTAATCACAATTTTTGATTAGTCTCTAAGTACTTCCCATTTTCCTTTTATCAAAAACTGGGGGGGTGTGTTTCCAAACAACCATTACAGTGCCCTACACATTGTAGGGTGAGTGAGTAAAAATCAAGCCCCCAAGCTTTCTGATTTTGGCTACCCAATTTCACTTTTATTTCCTCTGGATTCACAGTATCACACAAAGGACATTACAAACGTGCAACACCCATGTTCTATTCTGGAAAGATCTTCCACGCTTAAGGCATCCATTGCTTGAAGGAGTCAACTGCCCTCAGTCTGCCCAGTCTCCTAAAAAGTTTCAAGAAGAACTGAAGCAGTGGCAAAAAGGAACTTAAAGGGGGGGGGGAATCATTCTTATCCCATTCTCCTAACGTAAATATCTCCAAAATGTTTAGAAGCATTGTGATAGATACCAGAGTCTTACTGAATGATGTTACATACTAGAGTGGCACGTCACAGACATTTTGAATAAATTATTTGACAGAGATATTTCAAAATACACTCAGTATCCACAATTGCCTTCTGAAGCTGACACATCAGTTTTATATTTATATTTTCAGCTGCTTGGTTGTGTAGCCAAAACATTAGGTAAGCTATAAATTTAACGAAGTTTGCTGGTTAATGCATATTGTGCTGAGAGACACCAATGCTAAGCTTTGGTGTATATAAAATGGCTAATAAAATAGGTGGTGATGTCAGACTGGGGGTGGGTGGGTGGGGGAGAATCACCTTTCAGTAAATTCCTTAAAATAGAATTGTACACAACAAAAGGAAAGGCAAACAAATGGGAGGTATGATGCTGCCTGAGCAAATACATTCTTAAGTGACAGAGCAGTTCTTTAGACAAGTCAATAAGTTGCAGCACTTCCTAGCTAGGGGTCCAAAAACTCATAAACAGAGTCACTCGTATTACGAAAACTACTCTTTTCGGAACACCTACTGGGGGGAAACCTCCAGAGTGTCCCAACTCCATTATCTTGTGCTGAGACATTGAGAATTTAGGAGAAGCATTTGATTGTGCTCCATAAATAGTCACCATCAATCAGTTTTTCTAAATGAATGTAGGGTTCAAACCGTCAGCTGTGGGGAATTTATGCCAAAGTTCATTCAGTGTTTTGGAACAAATTAACTGCATTATGAAAGATGTTTTGTGGTACATTCTCAGAAGAGGTTACTTGCATAATTCCCTAATCACACAAACAATGTAAGAGGGACTTTTTGAATGCAAGTGGAACTTTGTGCCCATTGAGGCAACCTGATAATTCAAAACAAGAAGGAAGAAGATTGTTGCCTCTTCCTTTCCCCCTCTGCTTATTTTATTCTATTTGATGTTTTATTATTATTATTTGATGTCTTATTATTGTTACTAGGATAATTTTTACCTTCCTTTTTATATATATATTTGTTGTTCAGTCGTTCAGTCGTGTCCGACTCTTCGTGACCCCATGGACCAGAGCTCGCCAGGCCTTCCTATCCTCCACTGCCTCCCGGAGTTTTGTCAAATTCATTTTGGTTGCATCGATGACACCGTCCAACCATCTCATTCTCTGTCGTCCTCTTTTCCTTTTGCCTTCGATTTTTCCCAGCATCAGGGCCTTTTCCAGGGAGTCCTCTCTTCTCATGAGGTGGCCAAAGTACTGGAGCCTCAGCTTCAAAATCTGTCCTTCCAGTGAACATTCGGGGTTGATTTCTTTCAGAATGGATAGGTTTGATCTCCTTGCAGTCCAGGGGACTCTCAAGACTCTCCTCCAGCACCACAGCTCAAAAGCATCAATTCTGCGGCGATCAGCCTTCTTTATAGTCCAGCTCTCACTTCCATACATCACTACTGGAAAAACCATAGCTTTAACCATCCTGACCTTAGTTGGCAAAGTGATGTCTCTGCTCTTTAGGATGCTATCTAGGTTTGCCATTGCTTTCCTCCCAAGAAGCAGGCGTCTTTTTATTTCGTTGCTGCAGTCGCCATCTGCAGTGATCAAGGAGCCCAAGAAAATAAACTCTGTCATTGCCTCCATTTCTTCCCCTTCTATTTGCCAGGAGGTGATGGGACCAGTGGCCATGATCTTAGTTTTTTTGATGTTGAGCTTCAGCCCATTTTTTTCACTCTCCTCTTTCACCCTCATTAAGAGGTTCTTTAATTCTTCCTCACTCTCTGCTATTAGAGTAGTACCATCTGCATACCTGAGGTTGTTGATATTTCTTCCAGCAATCTTAATTCCGTCTTGTGATTAATCCAGACCGGCCTTTCTCATGATGTACTCTGCATATAAGTTAAATAGGCAAGGTGACAGTATACAGCCTTGTCGTACTCCTTTCCCAATTCTAAACGAGTCAGTTGTTCCATATCCAGTTCTGACGGTTGCTGCTTGTCCCACATATAGATTTCTTAGGAGACAGATAAGGTGGTCAGGCACTCCCATTCCTTTAAGGACTTGCCATAGTTTGTTGTGGTCTACACAGTCGAAGGCTTTGGCATAGTCAATGAAGCAGAAGTAGATGTTTTTCTGGAACTCTCTGGCTTTCTCCATAATCCAGCGCATGTTGGCGATTTGATCTCTAGTTCCTCTGCCCCTTCTAAATCCAGCTTGTAGTTCTGGAAGTTCTCTTTCCACATACTGCTGAAGCCTGCCTTGTAGAATTTTGAGCATAACCTTGCTAGCATGTGAAATGAGTGCAATTGTGCAATAGTTGGAGCATTCTTTGGCGTTTCCTTTCTTTGGGATTGGGATGTAGACTGATCTTTTCCAGTCCTCTGGCCACTGCTGGGTTTTCCAAATTTGCTGGCATATTTTATGCAGCACCTTTACAGCATCCTCTTTTAAGATTTTAAAGAGTTCAATTGGAATGCCGTCACCTCCACTGGCCTTGTTGTTTGCAATGCTTTCTAAGGCCCACTTGACTTCACTTTCCAGGATGTCTGGCTCCAGGTCAGCAATTACGCTATCTTGGTTATCAGGGACATCCAGATCTTTCTGATATAATTCTTCTGTATATTCTTGCCATCTCTTCTTGATCTCTTCTGCTTCAGTTAGGTCCCTACCATTTTTGTCCTTTATCATATCCATCTTTGCACGAAATACCCCTTTAATATCTCCAATTTTCTTGAACAGATCTCTGGTTTTTCCTTTTCTGTTGTTTGCCTCTATTTCTTTGCACTGTTCATTCAAGAAGGCCACCCTGTCTCTCCTTGCTATTCTTTGGAAGTCTGCATTCAGTTTTCTGTATCTTTCCCTTTCTCCCTTGCATTTTGCGTCCCTTCTCTCCTCCACTATTTGTAGGGCCTCGTTGGACAACCACTTTGCTTTCTTGCATTTTCTTTTCTTTGGAATATTTTTCATTGCAGCCTCCTGTACAATGTTACAAGCCTCCATCCATAGTTCTTCAGGTGTTCTGTCCACCAAATCTAGTTCCTTGAATCTATTCTTCACTTCCACTGTGTATTCATATGGGATTTGACTTAGGTTATACCTGACTGGCCCATTGATCTTCCCTACTTTCTTCAGTTTAAGTTTGAATTTTGAAATAAGAAGCTGATGATCTGAGCCACAGTCAGCACCAGGTCTTGTTTTTGCTGACTGTATAGAGCTCCTCCATCTTTGGCTGCAGAGAACATAGTCAATCTGATTCCGGTATTGTCCATCTGGTGATGTCCATGTGTAGAGTCGCCTTTTGTGTTGTTGGAAAAGAGTGTTTGCAATGACCAGCTTGTTCTCTTGACAAAACTCAATTAGCCTTTGCCCTGCTTCATTTGGAACTCCAAGGCCAAACTTGCCAGTTATTCCTTTTATCACTTGACTTCCTACTTTAGCATTCCAATCCCCTATGATGAGAAGAACATCTTTCTTTGGTGTCAGTTCTAGAAGTTCTTGTAAGTCTTCATAAAATTGGTCAATCTCAGACTCTTCAGCACCGGTAGTTGGTGCATAAACTTGAATTACTGTAATGTTCAAAGGACTGCCTTGGAATCGTACCGAGATCATTCTATCATTTTTAGGTTGTATCCCAGCACTGCTGTCCATTCCTGTCCATTTAAGTTCACTGATGCCCAGGATGTCAATGTTTATTCTTTCCATCTCACGTTTGACCACATCCAGCTTACCCTGGTTCATAGATCTCACATTCCAGGTTCCTATGCAGTATATTTCTTTGCAACATTGGACTTTCCTTTCTCTTTCAGGCACGTCTGCAGCTGAGCGTCCTTTCGGCTTTGGCCCAGCCACTTCATTAGCTCTGGAGCTACTTGTACTTGTCCTCTGCTCTTCCTCAGTAGCATGTTGGACACCTTCCGACCTGAGGGGCTCATCTTCCAGCGTCATATCTTTTAGCCTTTTGTTTCTGACCATGGGATGTTCTTGGCAGGGATACCGGGGTGGCTTGCCAGTTCCTACCCCAGGAAGTCTTATTACAGGCCTCATTGTCACCAGTGTAATTAGCCTTACAATGATGAAAGCACAGTTCAGCCTGTTTTATTTTATAGCCTCACTGATCAACTGGGACACAAAAGTAGAAATGTGCCCCATTTATAAGAAATATTCCAGACTGAGGCTGATAGATAGATAGATAGATAGATAGATAGATAGATAGATAGATAGATAGATAGATAGATAGATAGATAGATAGATAGATATGCTTTTATGAGCCTTGTATAAATGCTCTACAGGTAAGTTAATTGATAATTTAAGGCTCACATGCTAACAACATTTATGTATACCTCACAGCTCCATATGTCAAGGTATATCTGTTGGAAAATGGGGCCTGTATAGCCAAGAAGAAGACAAGGATTGCCAGGAAGACCCTAGATCCTTTATACCAACAGACATTAGTATTTGAAGAAAGTCCCCATGGGAAAGTCCTTCAGGTCGGTAACTGTTTGTCAAGGTGTGGTCCCTTGGTTGCCATTAACAGTATTAATAGACATGCTGAACTCCACATATTCTGACATAGCTAGGGTTTTTAAGGTTTGATCTGCGTTACAGCCATGTGAGACAGCCTAATTATGGGAGTAGTTCACTGAATTTATCTGGGAGAAGGAGAAATTTGTTTAGAAGTGTGGTTTGCTATTTGCAGTAGCTGTAGAACAACTTTCTTCTTTATTCTCTGAATTGTTGGGGTAGTTTGCTCTGCTGATGCAAATGGCAACAACTCCAATTGTGTTCACAGCCAGCCCACCATTTTGTTTGCTTCCCAGTATCCTCTTCCTACTGTCGTGTTCAAATATTTATTTATTTATTTATTTATTCATTTATTCATTTATTCATTTATATTTTATACCACCCATCTGGTAACTAAGGACAGTTTACAACAACATCTGTGATGGCAACAGCTGTGGAAGCAGCCACCCCCCACCCCCCAAGATAGATAGAGAAAATGTATGTGTATGTCCATGCACACACACACACACACACACACACACAGAGAGAGAGAGAGAGAGAGAGAGAGAGAGAGAGAAATCAAACTAGAGTGTACTCACAAAATCCATGAGCTACGCATATGTATATTTATGAAAATTCTTTTTATTTCACCTGATGTATCTTGGCTGGGAGTAACATTTAGATTTAGTCCGATATGCTTCTCAGAAATATATTTTCTGACTAATTTTAGCTCACCAAGAGTTGCCATTCTTCGGGGATCAGCATATGTCACGTTTTTAGAGTTCATTGCAGGTATATTTTATCTGTATGGCAGGTCACCATTAAAAACACTTCTTTCTGTAAGCCATGTGTTGCGTCCATCTGCAGGGAGAAGGTGAAACCGATGCTGTGCCATTCAGTTTGTTCTCCAATTTTCCAAATTTTTGTTCTCTACCAAATTGACTTTAATTTGATTTAATTTAATTTTGCATTATTCTCAAGGCCTTTTAGAATGTATTTTCATTATATTTTTGAGCTGGAACACTGCAAGGGTACCCAAGAGGTAGTATTTGCTTTTTGGATTTTTTTTCCTCCCTTTCTTCACCGTTCTGAGGCTCCCCAACACTTCCTGATCTGAAGAAATCCCAGCGGGAGGCGCTAACATGACATCTTCTCTGGGCTTTAATTGAAGTGCGAGAAGGTGTGGGGGGTGCCAGCTGCCCCAATGAAATATAGAACAGGCACATCCACTGCGGCAAACCCATACAGAGCCCCCAGTCATGACACGGACCGTTGGCCTGTGCACGCCTTCTTTTTATTCTCGTTGCCACCATTCAGGGTTACCCAGTTGAAATAACCTAGTCCCAGTCAAGTTGTAATGTTAATGGAGTAAAATGAAGTTTATTGAATTCAACAAGCTGTTTCAATTTCAGGTTTTCTTGCACACCCTTAATTGAAAGTTCCTCTAACCAGTTTACTGGGGGTCGTGGTGGCTCAGTGGACTAAGGCGCCGAAAACTGTCGGCAACAAAGTCAGCAACTTGGCTCCCGCTGATAACCCCAGCTCCTGCCAACCTAGCAGTTCGAAAGCATGTCAATGCAAGTAGATAAATAGGTACCGCTGTAAAAAGCAAGAAGGTAAAACAGTGTTTCCTTGCAGCCATGCCGTCCATGTGGCCATGGACTTGCACAACACTGGCTCTTTCGGCTTGAATACGGAGTTGAGCACTGCCCCTAGAGTCGGACACGACTAGCACGCATCTGCGGGGGGAACCTTTACCTTTACCTAAGCAGTTTACACTCAAATGCTGTCCTTTTACTATTTTTCAAAACTCTCTCATCTGTCTTTTCCTTAGCCTTATCTCTTCTTACTCTCACAACCCTCAAGCTGAGCCCTTTAAACATGTGGGGTCTGCCTCCACACTCCCCCATTGGTCCATAGCACTAACCCTTTACGCCTCCCTGCACAAACACATTTGACCATGAAGAGGGTAAATACTACACACATACTACACACACACACACACACACACACACACACACACACACACACACACATACTACACACACACACACACACACACACACACACACACACACACACACACACACACACACACTTCAATTATTTCACAAGAAACGCAAGAACAAGAATCCTGAGCCTCATCAATTCATTATGAAAGGAATGAAAAGGAAGAAATGGATGAGAATTTCTTCCTTTTCATACCTTTCATAATGAATTTATCTTCTGTCAGAATTGTTGACATTCTTGTGGGATAACAGGGAATAAGTGGCCTTCTTTCCCCCCTTGTCACCAGGGGTGAGGGCATGCCGTGAGTATGTTCTTACAGTGTGGGAAGGCTCCTGGTTTGACTGATGGCTTGCTTACAATCCAAGATATTTCAAAAACAACAGAAGGTGATAGGAGGTTTTCAAACATCCACTAAAGTTTGAGGACATAGCTCTTCTTTTGGGAATAGAGGAGGCAGAAAGAAGGCAAAGTACATTATGAGCCGACAGAAGCGGTAATAGCCTTGACATGGGGGATCTGGGGACAGAGTGCAACATTACAAACTGTTTCTCCCACATTTAAGATTGCATTTATTCCCAAAACGTTCTGCTTGTATATTTATGAATAAGATAAACATTATAAACAAATAAACAGTACTGTGGCCTCCATCCAGTTACTAGTCTCTGAGGAGAGCCACTGAACTTCTGAGCATCTTTGGATATCCCATTGATTTGATGGGCCTGGTCTAGCTGAGACCACCAGCTCTGCCTATCCCATAATCCCTACAACATCACGCTGAGTGGAATGGGACAGTGTATAAGAAGACATTTGCTCATCATGTGTTGACTCTGTTGTTTTTGCAGGTGATAGTCTGGGGAGACTACGGTCGAATGGATCACAAATGTTTCATGGGAGTTGCACAGATCTTGCTGGAAGAACTTGATTTATCCAGCGTGGTAATAGGCTGGTATAAATTATTTCCACCTTCCTCCCTGGTGGATCCCACGTTGACTCCTCTAACTCGCAGGGCCTCCCAGTCATCGCTGGAAAGTTCAACTGGGCCTCCCTGCATTCGATCTTAGTGAACATCACAGCAGGTGCTCTTTAACAAAATGGTTGCCACCAAGGATTGGAGCTATTGATGACAAGGAGGAGCATTTTCAAAAAAAAAAAGGAGAGACAATCATCATTTCAGTTTTGCCTGTAGTAGTTTATCCAAAAATATGTCTTGAGTTGTTTGTTCCAAGGGTGGCTTAAATTGTCTGAACAAATCTGTATATGGAAATACAGTCAGTCCATCAAGCAAAATGTTCCTGATGCTTCTGATAATCAAAATGAGGAGGGAACTTTAAAAACAAAACTGGAACCGCTCATTCTGTTCACAGTTACCCCACCCTGGATTATTTTTCCCCCACCATAACCGCAAACAGTGTTAACCTCTTGGTGTTTCTCTATGTGTTACTTCTGTTTGTTTTTGCTGTGCTATCCTGCTAGCTTTGTGAAGTCATCCTGATGCTAACAGAGACCCTTCCTTTCTTTTTCTAACACAAACCAAAAAGGGCTGAAGTTTATCTCTGTAAGCATCTCCAAAAAGTGTTCACCTGCCAGAATTACCATCTGATGCCAATAGCAGCTACATGGCTCCTCCATTCCGGTTGTCCATAATTGTGTGGAAAACCAGAATAAAACAACCAATTTACAGTTCAGTTTAACTTTTTATTAGAGCTTTCCATAACTTCTGCTGTAAAAAATAAATATCCATTATGCATTACGCATCCCCTTGTTAAAATAGGTTTTATAGAGACTGGGCATGGAGGAAACTTGCAGCTACAACTATTGCTGAAGACTCGATAAAAACCAGTTTTGTTTTTCATTCTGACATTAGCAATTATGTCTGTAGAGCAGTTGTCTTATCAGACCCAATGAGAAAAGTCTTTATGTTCATACTGGTAAATGTATAGTTGACTTCCCAAATGTTGATCAGGAATGGAGTTGAGCATCCGAACTTTTACCTATAGTACCAAGGCTTCTTTTAATACACGTGTCACTTTTGACACACTCGTCTGTCCTGATTTAGAGCATGGTACAGGTTGTTCAGTTTTCCACTGGACATTCCAGTTGAAATATTCTGCACTTAATGTTTTTATCAAATTTCAGTTTACATTTCTCTGAGACTGATGCAAGCACAAAGCTTGATTTTTAACAAAGGTAAATATTACTTTTATGGGGCGTGGGAGGGGGGTAGGTACGGTCAAACGATACTTGCATTTTGTTCTTTTGGGTTCTTCCTTGGCCTTGAAATCCCTCGTGTTTTTCTGTAAATGTGCTGAAAACTGCAGAATGTGCAGGTGCATCGAGAAGTTCTCTTTCCTTTTATGGTGATCTCACAAAATAGAGCAGCATGACTTGGAACTGTTTCAAAGCTGCATGCACGTTTTTTTTTGTAATAAAAAAAGAGAGAGATTGAAAGAGAGAGAAAAAAACTAAAAAAAAAGAAAAAGATAAAAGAGAGGGGGAAAAGAAACAAACAAAAGAGATTATTTAATAATATATGTTAGTTCCACATAGGCCAGGTTGTATGTTGCATGTACTTGTACAGTTTGCTCGTAATTACTCTAATGAAGTAACCAAGAAATCTAAGCCATCCATTTTTTTCTTATAGACATTTTGCAGGTTTTAGCCAGGCTGCCATCCAGTCTGGAGCTAAATGTCTATAGATGGACTTTATTTTTTACCCTATGGAAAACGTGATGTAGTACGGACCAAATTCCTTCTAATAAATATTTTGGTGTAGATTCCTACTGTTGGGCTGTAACACATGTAGAAACTGTGGACACAATTAAGTTTTCCTTCATAAACATGACTGCCTGCACCAAGTGAACTATTTTATTTATTATTATTATTATTATTATTATTATTATTATTATTATTATTATTATTATTATTATTATTATTATTATTATTATTATTATTATTATTATTATTTATTTCCAGAACTATCCTGCCCATGTTTCCATAGGGCGTAGATTAAGTACTGTTCAACCTTCTGAGCAGGAAGAATTGGTGCACTACTAGATTCTGTTTTGTCTTCTAGTGGCCAAATAATTACATAAATAAATAAATAAACTAATGATAATTCGGTAGTACCTTTCTATTTTGACCACTTGTCTTAACATTTCCCTGTGCTTTTAAATAAACTTCCGACTCATGTTATGTAGACATGTTTAATAAAATTTCCTTTTCATGTTCAGTGTCGTTGTTGTTCTGTACTAAGCATGGCTGAGAGTTGCCCATAAGGAGCTGGGTCCTGACAACACCAAGTTGTGGTTCTGCGGTCAAAACAAGCCATAGATCCACAAAGGGCTGAGAGAGAGAGAGGCAGCAGATTTGAAGGTTTCATGATTGGGGCAGCAAGTTGTTACTCATTCCACATGTTCCCGTCATTTGTTTGTTTTTTAATTGCCAAGGAAGAGGAGAGACACTTGTGGACTTTTTTGCCTCCTGAGCCAAACTTAACATGGCTGCTCTGGCGCATTCTTTGCCTTACTTTGCACAAGTGGTGGGCCCCGTTTGTAGTGACACCCCAGACAGCCAAATGATTGGGTCCAGTCCTGTGTCCCCACCCCCAATTCTGTACTCAAAGAAATGAACAGGAAGTTTCCAAGGTTTTTCACAGATGGACAACACAAAAGGGCAGAATTCTACATGCTGCCACCCAAGGTGGGTAATCACATCCAGTCTGAGGGATAATTCCGTTCGGTCAGCAGCTCAGGGTCACAGTTGCCTCAGAGCACCTGAAATTCAACTCTACTACTTTTTACCACTTTGGGGTGACTTTTGAATGTTTATTTTAGTTTATTTGAAGTTGTCAAATAAGGAAATAGTGGTTGCAACCTTTATTTCCATCTTAAAATAACATTTTTTCAACCTTTAAGGTCTTCATTAGAAAAGAAAGTTTCAGTCAGACTGTTTCATTCCACTTTAGTTTGTTCTTTCGAATTGTTATCTCCGTGCTTAAGGACTGTTCAGGAGTCTGAGAATCACAGAGCTGTCATTCTCTCCCGTTTTCAGTTTAGGTGATAAAGCATTTCACGGAACAACTTGAGAGAAAGTGAAATAAACACTGGAATGCTCCTGCAAGCCCATAAAACACCCTTGAAACCGTGCCACTGACTTTGGGGGCTAATTGTGCTGCAGATTTTTGACTTTTTAAAAAATATTATTATTACGGTATTAATTATTATTAATTAATTATTATTTTGTGGAGAGTGTCTTGAAAGGCTGCTAAAAATAGCCATCCCTTGCTGCAATCCTTTAGCTTTATTCCATCTTTCTATTTGCCCCCTTTTCTTCCAACTGTTTTGCTACTTTTATTTTCAGTGGTCTGAAGAGAAAAAGTTTAAAAAATGTTTAGAGAGTACTTGCTAGGAACACCCTGCTATCCCAAGATAATAAGCTCGGAGTCCTGAATGGGAGGGAATTGCCAGTCTGAGAGCCAAAATAGAGAAGACAGACATCCTGTCACTGGAGCTGAAATCATGATGGTGGCCAAGAGCAGAGATGTAAAATTTCCAGAAATTTTGACGCTCGGGGGGGGGGGGTCTGAGCGTCAAAATTTCTGGAAATTTTACATCTCTACTCTTGGCCACCATCATGATTTCAGCTCCAGTGACAGGATGTCTGTCTTCTCTATTTTGGCTCTCGGGGGGGGGGGATTGTCAGGGAATTTTTTTTTTGGAAAAATTTAAAAAAATGCTTCATTAGCACTTTCCTCCCCCCTTACAGTTTGAAAGTCACTATGTTACTTTAGGAATATAAGACTATGAGCAATTTGACTTGGCATAAAATTATCACAACTAGCATATTAAAATATAGTGCATCCAAACAATTATTACAAACAGAATTTACTTTTAAAATAATATTTATTTGTAATTGTAACCAATGGAGTAACAGTCTTCTGAACTGTTTACTAGTTTATGTGGAACAGAAATCCTCTACAATGTTTAAAAACCTCATTCTCATAAAAATAATTGAAGATGAGGGAAATGTATAGAAGGGAGTGGGACTAAGTTTCAATGAATGGACATGAAATTTAATCAGAATCATTTTTGTTGCTCTGTATTTTCTTCCAGTGCTTTGAGGCCTAGTGAAGAGGGCAGAACAGAACCAAACATACCCACCCACATGCAAAAACAAAAGTGAAACATTTTTCTTTTTCTTGTGACACTGACAATAGTAGAACCTCCTAAAGGAAGAAATGCATCTTGTTCTTGCATTGGAGAGTTCAGTTTGTAACCCTGGACTTGCTTGTCCTCAGTGTACAGAAATTAGAATAATCTAATACTATGCGTATATTTTAGAAATGATTTGGAAAATATTAGAACACCCTGTCTTAAAATATTTTATTCATCATGTTAAAATAAAACACTCCATAATCATTTTTCTTTTCCCCCCAATTTTTCCATTGGGGGGAGGAAGCTTCAAGGGGGGAAACAGAGAAAAAACGTTTTTCCAAATTTTTCCAGTTTTTTTTCCAGGCCTTCACACCTCTAGTCAAGAAGCATTGTCTGAAGGAGTCTCTCTTGACTAAGAAAAGAAACATACCAAATGGAAAGAAAAGTGCTTTGCAGTCTAAGACGAATCACAAACCAAAACAAGCTTATTTCCCAATTACAGAAGGAGAGAAATGCGACAAATCATACCTAGTCATATGTAGCAATATTCTTAGATTTATTGTGCCATGGGAAACGTGGTTTATAATAGTCACAAAACAATAAAATCACATGATACTAAATAAAGCATATAGCCAGGTGAATCAATGAAAGCCAAACATATGATAATGTATGCATTGATACTAAACTTCCAAAAATTTAGAACAGCAGTTTATTGGGAATGCTCCAGCAAAGCAGGGCTACATCAGGGGAAGTTACTCCTTCAAAATGCCTTATTTCTTTTAAATGTCTTATAAGTAACCTTAGAACTGCAGAGCTGGAAGGGACCACATGGATCATTAAGTCCATCTTTGTCAAGGAGTAGCAGTGAGGAACTAAACTCCCAATTTCTAATCTGCTGAGCTATCCAGCAATGGGTGGGTGTGTTAGATAATCCTATTACAGTGGTATTTTGTAGAAAGGAATTAATTTGTTCCAAACGAAATTCTGTTTCGTTTGGAACAAATTAAAGATTAAGCCAATCTTCTTTTATACAATTTTCCGATAGGAATGCATTGAAAGCAAAGTAACCCCTAATGGTGACCCTTTTTATGTTGTACGGATTCGCCCCATAGGGAATTCTGTTAAGCAAATTTCCCCTATCTCTGGAATGTTTTATGTTGTACAGATTTTATGTTATACAAACCGTTTGTTATACGAGGGTCCACTGTATATCCTATCAGCTCAGTCCTGCAACCAGTTATAACGGCTTCTTATAACTGCTTTCAGCAGCTAAACAAACCTCAACCCTAACTCATATAAGGTGTGCAACTACACCATGAGGAAAGTGCAAATTTGCTCACATTCAGGTGCTGTGAAGTTGTAATGGGGAGCTTGAGTTTCCCTAGGTAAGTTCAAATTACCTAGCCACAGAGGAAAGTCTTGTTTGCAGCTTGTTAATGTAACTTAGCCAGCAGTTGGTGCAGCTTCCGAAGAGCTATTTGATAAACCATAATAAGCTGTAAACAAGGAGAGTGTCTATTTCTTCCTCTTTTCCTTTCCCCATTTTTTTTTCAGCCTAGGAGCTCTCGTGCATCAGCACTGACTCAAAGCTGTTGAAAAAGAAGAAATTGTATTATTTGGCAATTTGTTCCTTCTAGTTTGCTTATTTTCCCTGATGGCTGATATGTGCATGGTCAGAAGTGGAGGCAGCAAGAGGCTTCTTCATCATCTCTTCCTCCCACTTCCAGTGATGAGTGTTTTTGCATCAGTTAAAGTGACCACATGTCTGACCCAATGCAAATGAATCCTTGTGTTAAAAAGTAGTTGCCCCAGCAGCAGAGGAGGGGAACTATGGATTTGCGTGAAATAAAAATAATAACTTCAGACTGATTTGCATTTCCATTTGTGGCAAACTGGGGTGAGGGAGAGGAGTGAATTAACCCACCCCAAACGTATAGTATTTCTTACATGTTTTTCCCCCAGTGTGGTCACACTCAGAGTTAGCACTTTTATTTCTGAATATCTCAGTTCACCATTTTCCCCCTTGCTTATTTTCCTGTGTAAATATTGTTCACTTCAATGCACTGCTAACTGCTTCTACCAAAAAAAAAAACCCAACCAATGCAGTAGATTAAATATAAACTGTGTGTAATTTCTGGAGGTCCAAAGTCACCCCTAGTCTTTGGAGGGCCTAGCCTGCCTTTCTACTCACATCCTCTTTTTAAACTAATCACAGAGGGTTGGTTTTACCCCCTTTCTCCCTCTGAGCTATTTTAGGGACTAAGAGAGGTCTTTACTTAGAAAACAAGTGGTCAGACATCAGTTCCTGTTTTATGTAAAGGCCCTCCCAAGCCTAAAAGCCTCAAGGGAGTACGGGTTTAGTAAAAGAGATAGCTATCCATCAGTGCCCTTTTTTGAACTGAAAATAATAATAATTAAAAAGACACAGAAAATGGAAAAGAGGCAGAACGGGGGCAGTAGGTCGTGGTCCCCCAGGGGCCACCTTGTGCCTAGGGTTGTCACTGGGTGCTCCTCTCATAGAAGAAACACGTTGAGCACCCAATGCTGGGTTAATGCAAACTCTTTTTATTGTTAGGAATGAAGGAAGTTCCTTAGAGCAGTAAAGATTGGTTTTCTTTCTAGTCTAGTAGGATTACCATCCTGATTCCGATGGGCAGCATGGTCTCATGAAAAAAGCTTTGCCGTCCTTTCTAAGCCTGATTGCTGGACATTGTAGGGAGTAGATCTAGGTTATTTTCTGGGCAAAACATAGTTACCACTAACCTATGCATATTTTCCAAGACTTTGGGGGGTGGGGGTGGGAATATAATCTCTGCTGTCCTGTGCATTATGTTGCATCCCTGCCAGGTGCATTATTCATATACAATGTTTTTCTTCTTTCATGACATGTACAGTCAGTAGGATATGCTAGGATTTACTGTTCCATTAGAGAATCATTACTCATCATTGCCTTAATACTAATCTGCTTCTCAGGACAAGGCTTTGATAAGATGTCTGGATCCATGACATTTGTTGCACATCCTCCAGCAGGCCTCTGGAAGCAGCTTCCTTCTCAGCCTGCCTCCATTCTCAACACTTTGTTCTTTGTAAGTGCTCTGAAATAGTTTGTCTCTACAACAGTTCCCATCTTCTATCATCCACAGCTACTCTTGCTGCTGCTACTACTAATACTATTATTCTGCTTATTATTTTTTACTTTTATGAGGATTTTAATTACCTAGTTTCTGTCTAGATCTCAGAGCTCAGGGGCCCCACTTCTACAGTGAGAAGTGCCAGAGCAAACTAATCGCCACGCAGTTGAGATCTAAGAGATCTTCATATACAGTAATACCTTGGTTTACGAGAATAATTTGTTCCAGAAACATGATTGTAAAAGCAAATTTCCTCCTAAGAAATAATGGAAACTCAGATGATTTGTTCATCAATGTGGGCCCAATAGACCACATACTGTACACACAAAATGCCAAAACTCGCAAAAGAAATTAGCTAGAAGTCCATGTCCACACCACAGTTTAGGTACCTGGCTGCAGAATCTGATGTGCATGGGACTAACAACTGGATTTTACTGTGTGTTTTTAATGTGACAATAATAAAGTGCATTTTGTAGCCCTATACATACTTGACCTGCTGCCCCATGACTAGAAATGGTTTGAAAAAATAAAGGGTGTTGAAAACAAATTTAAAAATAAATAAATATAAAGAAAAATAAAACCCTAACCTGCACTCCCCTTTGAAAATGTTCCTGCATGGTGCAAGGGAGACTTCTATTCCGCTCTCCTCCCTCTGCTTTGGAGGTTGCCTAAAATGAAATATTCCAGACAATCTCCTGCAATCCAGTAGGGGGTGAGGGAGAGATCAACCATTAACTCACATCATGTGACGTGCTCCAGTGCTTGTATATCAAGACATTGCTTGTTGATCAAGGCAAAATTTAGAAGAAATGCTTGTTTGCCTTGCAAAACGCTCTTCTACCAAGTTACTCTTAAACCAAGGTATTACTGTACATAAAAATATGAAATTACCACAAACGGCCTCTAGAGCATGCCAGAAACCATGCTACATCACTGTTACTATGACATTTGCTATAATCCACATTTTTCAGCATCCCCAAGGGGAGGGGGCCTTGAAATCAATTTACCCACAGCTATGGGGGTCCTAGTGTACTTTTAAAAACATGGAGCAAAATAATTCCATATCCACTGGACATGTGACTTCCACTTTTCAAGATTGCCCTAGTGCAAATACAGTAGCTTTATTCTTGTGCAAGAAATTTAAACACTGCTTTTTAAGCAGTATCAAAAGAGGAACTATACTTTGAATAAACTGCTTCACACCGTTTTCTTCAAACTGGAAACTGGCCTTCTTATATGTAACATAACATTACACCTATATTTCATACTATTTGAACATGACGGATAAGGGGGAACTGCAAATAATTCAATATTAGTTTTAGATATAATTCCTTTATCCAATAGGTGATTGATAGCCTGCAGCCAAAAAGTGCTGACCATGGAGATATGCGACTATCAAAGTGCTCCACAAGTCTGTCCGGACATAGTTAATATTTATTTATTTATTTATTTATTCTTATATTTATATCCCGCTTATCTACTACAATGTAGTACTCTAAGCGGCTAACAAAGCAATAAATGCAAATCAACAACAATGAGATACATAAAATATAAAGCAAAGATAACATAAAACAGTTAACAACATAACATGTAAAATCCTCCTACATCCCAGCATGCGGAGGGACAAGTCCTAACAAAGTTAAAAATTAGGCACACCGAGTAGGCTGACTAATTTTAAAACAATGGCGATGGCGAGGGAAAAAAAAAAAAAAACCTAACTGAAATCGCCAAAGGCCTCTCGGAACAGAAAAGTTTTTAAAGCTTTCCGAAAGGCCTGCAGGGACTCTGCAGAGCGCACTTCGCTGGGGATGGCATTCCATAAGGAAGGGGCTGCCACTGAGAAGGCCCGGTTCCGAGTGATCGTCTTCCGGGCCTCTCGTGGGGTGGCAACCCGCAGCGAGTGCGCTCGCACCTGCCGAACTGGACGGGCCGAGGTGGATCGCTGGACGATACGCTCTGCCAGGTAGTCCGGACCCAAGCCATGGAGGGTTTTATAAACTAAAACCAAGACCTTGAATCTAATCCGGGCTGCAACGGGCAACCAGTGCAGACGGGCCAGAACTGGGGTGATGCGGTCATAGCGACGCGCACCAACCACCAGTCTGGCCGCCGCGTTCTGGACCCGCTGCAGACGCCGGAGAAGAGTCAAGGGCAGCCCCATGTAGAGCGCGTTGCAGTAGTCCAGCCTCGAGATCACCAGTGCCTGGACCACTGTTCTCAGAGAGTCAACATCCAGGTATGGGCGGATCTGGGCGATCTGATGAAGATGGTAATAGGCGGCCCTGGTCACCGACGCCACCTGCGCCTCCATGGTCAGCGCCGGGTCCAGGACCACGCCCAGATTCCGCACCCTCTCCACTGGCTGGAGGGAAACTCCCCCCAGACAGGGAAGAGGGCCACCGTACCCAGATGGTGAGCTCCCAAAGAACATGACCTCCGTCTTCCCGGGGTTGAGCCTAAGCCTGTTCGCCCCGGTCCAGGTCAGGACGGCGTCCAGGCACTCATCAAGGATCCCCACAGCTTCCACTGCCGAGGTGGAAAAGGAGAGATAGAGCTGCGTGTCATCAGCGTACTGATGACAGCAGACTCCAAATCTCCTAATGACCCCAGCCAACGGCCTTACGTAGATGTTAAACAGCAAAGGGGACAGCGACGACCCCTGTGGAACCCCACATGGGAGTATCCAAGGAGCCGACAACTCCCCCCCATGCTGAACGTACTTTATAGATGAAGTGGATGAAGGAGTAGAGGGGATGCCCATCAAATTTGCAGCTAATATTAAACTGGAAAGAGTAGGATGTTTCAATTGGACTATCAGGAAGTTAGAGGACAATCAAAATGATAGAAGGTATGGAACTAAAGTTGAGGGAATTGAGTCTGGTTAGCTGAAAAAAGAGAAAGCTGAAAAGCTAATGGGAGTCTTTAAATATTTGAAAGGCCATGATTGGTGAAGCAAGTTTGTTTTCCGAGGCTGTAGAGGGCTGGCACCTCTGGGACCGAATGTACTAAAACTGCAAGAAAGGAAACTGCAACTATATGTTAGAAAGGGTTTCTGGAGAGTAGGAGGGTTTCAATAGTGACACAAACTCCCTGGAGGGTGGGCTCTCCTTCAGAGGTAAGTTGGCCATCTGCTGAGTATCCTTCTGCATCCAAATACACTTCCCCTTTTCAACAACATGGGGGTCAAGGATGCCGAACCCTCCACATAGTTCAAAATCTGTGTATAACTCTGATGTGTGCCTGCATTTAAACCCTAAGGTATCTAAACCCCTGGTATCTGGCTCAGACAAAGAGAATTCCCTATTTCTGTCTCTAATAAGTCTGCTAAGTGTGACACAGAGGCACTTCCAGGAAGAGGTTGATTCACACTTTCCTGGCAAGCAACCCCAGCAGAATGTCCTCTTCTGTTTCACGGTCACGAACGATGGAGGAATCTTTCTGAAATCTCTTGTGATCTGCACAGTCCTGGAAGGGGGAGGATGCACAGAAAGACACATAGAAAATAATTTAGCAGATTGGGATTACGGGTAAACTTTGGTCTTATCAGAACAGATGATGCCCAAGGTGCACTTCTATAGCAATTAGAAAAATTACAGTCATGCTGAGTGGGAGATGCCTGGAGATCTAGTCCCAAAAAGAGCCTTTCAAATATCTTGTTGAATGCATGCAAGGTCCAGCTAAGAAGGTGGGCATCTACCTGTAGCTCACCAGGCTGTTCGCTTTTGGGTGTGGTTTGGTCCACCCTGTTTCCCAAGTGGCCACAGGTACTTTCAATCAAAGTGAACCATCCTGTCCCTTTTACAAGCTGCCCCTCGGGTATTATCTGAGCTGACAACCCTGTGACACCTTCAGTGGGTTGTGAAACCAGAAGGTGAGGATGGAAAAACCCAATCTTCTCTTTTCATCTCTTTAAAAAAAAAACAAAATCGCAAACTGACCCAAATGAAAATTCGAATACACTGATGGTGTCTTTCAATACAATGAACACAATATAGATGCTCTGCTAGGCTGATACATTACTGAAGTACTAGGTCACTTATTTTACAGAACAACAGCAGGGGGAGTCACCACAGCCTGTGGAATGATGGCTGCAAAAAAAAAAGTTGGAGATGGGATGGGGGCATGAATAATCAGAAGGGGTCAAATTGGATCAGATTGAGGAGCTGCCTGGATCCTTGTGTGTCTCCTAAGATTGCTTAGGAGCAAGATAATATAAACTCCACCAAACATAAGTGCAAAAATTTGTTGCTTTTGCTTAATCATTCAGTCGTGTCCGGTTCTTCGTGACCCCATGGACCAGAGCTCTGCAGGCCTTCCTGTCCTCCACTGCCTCCCGGAATTTGGTCAAATCCATATTGGTTGCATCGATGACACCGTCCAACCATCTCATTCTCTTGTAGATCACTACAACTTTCCCCATCTAATTGTGCCCTAACTGAACTATGTAGTGTAAACATACGGCACTACTGGGCTTTAAAAACAGAAAGAGAAACAAATCCATACGAGGACTTTAAAAAGTAGTGAGGGGAATGCAGTTGCTTGCTTCCAGCAGAGTAAAACCTTTAAATCCATAGGACTTACATAGGTGTTGACTTCACAAGCCCCAGGCATTCAGTGAGTCTAATTTGTTTGAGACTTCCACTTGGATTTAGTCTATTGTGTCTAACGGCGCTTTTACACAACCTCTAAAATCTGCCTGCAACTTAAATTCGGACCAGAGATCATGGGGTTTTTTGCTTCTTCCTGTATTCCCACCCTTCTGACCTCCATTGCTCCTGTCTGCAGCGAGGGGAGGGAGAAAAAAAGGGAGAAAAGCTCACCTCCACTCACCTCCATCTGCCGTTCAAGCAGTCCCCGAGGAGCCCGGAGGGATTCCTGTCTCTTAAAGGGGAGGCAGGGACAAAACAAACAAACAGAAGGTTCCCAGCCCTGCATACATGGCTTTGCAATCCGCACCGGAAGATATTTTTACCTCTGGAGACCAGGTACTTGAAAAGTGCGCTGGCACACGCTTAGGTGAACATGGTCATACTTTATTTTGTTTTAAAGTCCATAGCTGGTAGGAAAACAATTTTAAGCTCTGGATCTGGGAGCCCTTTGCCTCGGATTTTAGGGGTTGTGTAAAAGCACCCTAAGAAGAGAGAGGCAGAAGGGAAGAGGGCAGGGAAAGAAACTGCTAAAGGATTTTAGTTCAGAGAGAGTTGCATGTAAAGAATCAAAGAAGACAGATGGTATACACTCTGCAGAAGCCACATTATAGTTAACAACTTTTTTCTTAATGTGAAAACAACCTGCCTGTATATGGCCCAGTATAAGCCGAGTTTTTCAGCCCTTATTCTTGGCTGAAAAAAATGTCCTCGACTGATACTTGAGTCAATAAGTTTCCCAGTTTTGGGGGGGTTAAATTAGGTGCTTGGATGGCTTGGGGAGAGCGGCAGAGGGCAAGTCCTGATCAGGCAAGCAATGACGGTGCCTCCGGTTCCCATATGATTCCAATGAGAAGGTTTAGGGGCACCCCCTTTGGAGCTTCATAACTCAGCCCTCTTACCCCCAAAATGTTTCCAAATTTCAGGGAGTCCCTAAAATTGCTTTGTGAAGGTACCCCTGCTACATTGGTTTGCCCAAGGTAAGTAATTTTTAGTGCATGTTCTTAAACAAATATGCACTCAAAAATTATTTTTAAAAATATGCAATCAAAATTTACTTACTATGGGACTCCAAAGTAGCAGGGGTACCTTAAGAAAGTAATCTTAGGGAACCCCCTGAAATTTGGAAACATTTTGGAGGTAGGGGGGATGAGTTATGAAGCTCCAAAGGGAGTGCCCCTAGGTTGGGGGGAAACTACTACTCCAAAGCTGATCTGGTGGAAGATAAGGCTGCTGCTGCTTCCCATATGATTCCAATTAGAAGGTTTTTTTCCTAGAGGTACCCCCTTTGGAGCTTCATAACTAATCCCCCTTACCCCCCCCAAAATGTTTCCAAATTTCAGGGGGTTCCCTAAAATTGCTTTATTGAGGTACCCTGCTACTTTGGTGCCCCAAAAGTAAGTACTTTTTGAGTGCATGTTTTTTAAAAATATGCACTCAAAATTATTTTTAAAATATGCAATCAAAATTTATTTACCTTGGGACTCCTAAGTAGCAGGGATACCTTCTCAAAGCAATTTTAGGGAACCCCCCTGAAATCTGGAAAGATTTAGGTATAAGGGTACTTAGTTATGAAGCTCTAAAGGGACTGGGGGTAGTATTGGCAACTGTGCAAGGACTGTGGAGGCAATCAGGGAGTTTATTCTATGGTAGAGATGGGCACGAAATGAATTTATTATTCATTTCATTATTCGTTATTCATTTCATTATGGAATGAAACGAATAACGAACTGACCCATCACAGAAAAATGAAACAAAACGGTGCAGAAATTTCCACTTTGTTCTGCTTCAGTTTTCATTTTCCCATAGGAATGCATTAGCAATGCATTCCTATGGGAAAGATTTCAAGCACCTAGCAGCTGATCTGTGCTGGCCTGAAGCCAGCGCTAAACAGCTGATGGGTGCCAAAAGTCCACTCTTCTCCCCACCCCATGGGTGGGGGGGGGGAAGAGCGTGCTTTTTAAACTTATCTTTCCCGCTCCTGATGATAGTGCCGAGCAGCCGCTCGGCCTGTCATCAGGAGTGGTGGGGAGTTTAAATAGCCCCCTCTTCCCCCTTCCCCATGGGCTGGGGGGAAGAGTGCACTCTTTAAACTTATCTCCCCCCTCCGGGAGACAGTGCCAAATGGCTGTTCGGCACTGTCATTGGGAGCATGGGAAAAATTTTTAAAGAGCCCCCTCTTCCCCCCTCCCCATGGGGTGAATGTTTAAAGAGCCCCCTCTCCCCCCTCCCCATGGGGTGAGGGGAAGAGGGGGCTCTTTAGACTTATCTTCCCCCCTCCCAATGGGGAAACTTATCTTCCCCACCCCACCTCTCAGCTGCTCCTCCCTGGCTTCCCTGCACTTCATTTTCTGGGGAAACGGGGCACAGGGAAGCCAGCGTGGAGCAGCTGAGAGGCGCTGGCTGGGGGCAGCTCTTTCCCTCACCCCAACCTGCACTGGCTGGGGGGAAGATTAAGCCCACTCTTTCCCCCAGCCAAACGTTGCATAAGCACCACACACACACTTCACACAAAACAAGTAACAAACCAAAACAAACCAACGAAATGAATATTTCCAAAAATAAAAATAAAAATGAAATAAAACAAAACAAACCTTAAAATGAACCAAACCAAAACAAATCGCCATTGTTTCTATTTGCGCCCATTTCTACTCTATGGTATTAACTCCCTTATTGCCTCCACACTCCCAACACACAGTTACTACTCCCAGCCCCTTTAGAGCTCAGCCGGTATACCATATATAGTTGAGTATAATGAAAAAAAACACCCTTGGCTTATACTCAAGTCAATAAGTTTCCCCAGTTTTGGGGGGTAAAATTAGGCCCTCAGCTTATACTTTGGTTGGCTTATACTCGAGTATATATGGTATATTTCCCTTTTAAAAACTGGACTTACAGTAGGCAGATCATCTTTGGCCATACAGACATATATAAACTATAACATATAGAAGTTTTAGCCAGGGCTGTTCAAAATCTGTGGTGTTTGTCAATATTTCTTGGGGTGAAAGACCTCCAAGGATGGAAACTTTTGCTTTATTGAGAGCCAACCAACCATTCCCAGGGGTACTCTACTATCATAATACTGTAAGAAGTTTGGATTGAAGGTACTGTATTAGCCTTCTAATAATAGTCATAAAGCTTCCAAACCAGCTATTGAGATCATAACGCCAAATTCCTATTGCACCCAAACAAGTTCAAACTGCAGAGTGGGATGGAGAAATACAGTTTTAAAAAAAAGAGGGGGGAGGGGGGCTGACTTCTGTCTTCCAAGGTTATTTGAAATACTGTATAGTCAGCTGGTGCAAAATGGCAACAAAAACCTCATCTGTTCAAGTTAAGGCTGGGGTTATTTGGATTGTCCCTTCCCTAAAATTGCATGCAGGCTGGGGGGAAAGCCCCAAATAGTACTGAAGCTGTAGCTGAACAACTCACTTTGTGGTGCTTGCAAATTTGCCTGTTTAAATTAAACAAAAATTGAAAGAAAGTAAAAGGAGGGACCCTCTTTCCATGCAAGGCAGAGTCTGGTTTTTTGGGGGGGGGGCACCACAGACGTAAAGTGCTAATCTTCATTAGGGTCACACATGTTTATTTTTGTATCTCACCCCTTCCTCGTTACTCAGGGATAGCTCCATAAATGGAGGGTTTGGAGAACGAAAGGCATTTTTAGTGTTTCGATATCCAAGGCAGCTGCGTTCATAATAAACACTACAAACCACTTCATAACAACAGGACAAAATAAAACAAACCAAATTCCAAGTTTATAGTTTTGTTATGCTTTGAAAATGCCAAAGGTCACTTCTGTTCTTTTGTTTTAACTAGTCTTTTACTTAAATTATAGGCCAAGTCCCTCTTTGGAGATGGGTGATGTACATGTGAAGCTCCAACCTATCTGGCAGTAAGATTTGTCGAACGGAACTTGCTTCCAAGTAGACATGTTACAGGTGTGCTACGTTACCCCTTTTACTTAAAAAAAGAGATAAAAGGAAGAAAGAAATGGCCAGGGAAGGAGCTTACCTATTGCTCCTAAATCCTGCGGTGAAAAGGACTGACGATTCCCACTGACCTACATGAGGTATACTCTTACCAATGTCAAATATGGCGTCGTAATCTGTCAGCTCCACAAGCACAGCTAATAAACAGTCAAGAGGAGGCCTTTTCTGTGTCTGCTCCCAGAATTATGGAACTGTCTTTCTCAGAGGCTCAGCTGGCCCATCCCGCCTGTAAATTGAACATCTACTATATAGAGAGGCTTCTGTAGGGAGTTATTAGGTATTTGAGAAGAGAGGTCTTTTAAAATCTGCTTTATAGGCTTTATAAAATGTTTTAAGGTGTTTGTTGTATTTATCGTTCCAAATTTTAATTGGTAATGTTTTTACATTTTTATATTATAGATTCAAATTTTAATTACATTGCTTTTAGTTTATTTTTATTTTGTAAGCTGCTTTGGGTCATTGCTAGCTAGCTAGCTAGCTGTGTGTGTGTGTGTATGTTGCATCATTACAGTCGTGACCGACTCTTCGTGACCCCATGTCCATGGAGATTTCTTGGCAGGAACAGTGGAGTGGTTTGCCAGTCCCTACTCCAGGCGCCTACAGCACCTGGTATTCCCTGGTGGTTGCCCATCCAAGTACTAACTAGGGCCGACCTTGCTTAGCTTCCAAAATCAGGCGAGATTGGATGTGCTTAGGGCATCTAGGCAGCTAGCTAGCTACCTAGCTATATCCTATATGCTTTGAGATCAATAGAGTCCTAAAACCGTTTGCTGGCATTGGTTTCAATCCAACATGTACTTCCATACTCTGTGTAGAATTTGGTGGTTACAAGCCTTGTGACTTCTGCCGGAATAAAATAACATAACACTGGATGGCAAGTTCTATTACAACCGTGGCTTGACAGAGAGCCTCTGTTGCTAGCAATAAAAAGACATTATAAAATTGTTCCATCTTTTCATGCTTAATTGATACCGGTTTTCCCCTACTCACAAATAAATAAATAAATAAATAAATAAATAAATAAATAAATAAATACAGTGGTACCTTGTATAAAGGAATTAATTTGTTCCAAATGAAATTATGTTAAGCAAAAATTTCCTTTATACAAATTCCCATAGAAATGCATTGAAATGGAGTAATCTCATTTTTATGTTGTACAAATTTTCCCCATAGGCAATTATGTAAAGCAAATTTTCCCTATCTCCTGAATTTTTTATGTTGTACAGATTTTATGTTATACAAACTGTTTGTTATACAAGAGTCCACTGTAAATAAATAAATAAATGTGTTGGAACACAGATAAAAGGGCCACGAATGGAAGATGGAAGTGTAAGGTTTTTATTATTGTTTTTAATTATTTATTGATATTCTATGTTTTTAACTGTTTTAATATTTTTGATTGTAAGCCGCCCAAAGACTTTTGGGTAGTGGGCAGGATATAAGTTGTATAAATAAATAAATAAATAAATAAATAAATAAATAAATAAATAAATAAATAAATAAATAAATTTGGACCACCCGTACCCAAAGGTCAAGAAGGCAGATTCAACCTACCTATTAAGAGGTGGCATAGTTATCCTAACAATGAGGAAAAAAACATAGACCATCATGCACCTCTTTCTAGTCAGGCTTCAGTGTGGCTACCTCAGACAAGCCTAGGCAAAAATGGCAGCACTGCAAGTAGGGTACAGATGCAAAGGACAGCTGCTGCTTTTACACCCTTCCGCAATCTTCCCCAAAGCTTCTGGCTGATAAGTATCCGAAATGAGATGAAGTCATCATGGCTCATGATCAGCCAGACTTTTCTCTATGCTCAGCAACCTTATTGGGCCTCTCCCAAGGTGAGCAGCATATGCATTCTTTCATCTGAGTGGCATTTACTTTACACCACCAACCCATGAGAAGAAAAAACAGTTCTCCGGGGCACATAAGCTTTGAAATAAATCCTTGCAGCAAGAGGCTGATGAGAGCTGCAGTCAAATGCCTCTGAGAGATAACAGCTTGAAGAAAGTGGTTGCATCTGGTGAGGTGATCCGTGGTGACATTTCCCACACAGAACCACACGGTGGCACAAGAGACCCATGCTTGAGATGACTAAAAGGTCGTGATTTCCCAGAGGATCACCATCAGATTAAAACAAGAGCAACAACGGGGAAACAGGTGTTTACTGCAGGTGGGTGATATCACTCAAAGTTGTTTTTCCCCTTTGCTTTGGAATAAATGAAGCAGCCTGCGTCTTTGTCTTTCTATTAGCACTTGGAAAACCTGCAAACCGTTTAGATCTCAGTCTTGTTGCCTTTTACCAAGTAAAAGCTATCACATTTCAATGCCGTTAATGGAAATTATTTTGCAAGATATTATTGTGATAACTATGAAAATTACATGTACAGTTAGAAAAATAACTGGGCTTAAAGGTGTATAGATGGATTTATGGTTAGAACCAGGTTTCCAAATTTCTGGTGGTTGAAATGCACTTTTCTTCTGAACCACAGGTATTCCTCTTACATATTATCTGAAAATGTTGATTTTCAGTCTGTTCCCTCATTGAATTTATAATCTGCCTTTCCCCCCAATAAAGGGGCTCAAGGCAGCTTACAAATGCAGTTCATACAGTACATTACAATGTTAAAAAGCAATTACTGTATATTGATTGAGGTATGAAACAGAAGGTGAGAGGCAGTCCTGCTCATGTTGAACTGAACATCACCACACATGACATCACAGCTGATATCAGAGGAATTTTCTTTCTACATCCTCCCATGGGAACTGGAATTCTCCAAAAGAAAGGAACAGATAGAGAAAGCAGATATGGAATCTTTCAGCTTCCCCCACTCCCCAATCCTTATTCTCAAGTGAGGTAAAATGACCCTAAAATGGAAAATATCTGGAAGCTTCAAGTCTGCAATTATGTCACATGGACCGCTTGAAAACATATCTTTTTAGGCTGGCATATGAAAACTTTCCTCCCCTGCTAATCTGTGTCTTTTCGTGATTTTGATCACTTTTAATGTATTTGCTGAATCCATGGTTTTTACAGTTTGAAGCCTGCCTCGAGGACGATCTTTTAGTGAAAAGAGTGTGGGGGGTTTGTACTAAATAATAACTTAAAAATTAAATCTCTTAAACTAATGTGACTCAATGGACTGCTGAATCTTCTTCTTGAGGGCTACAATGAACAACCGCATCTCAAGGTAAGTAAGACTTTGAAACTCCCTCTCTCAGGAAACCCTGCTGGCCCCATCACTGCTCTCCTTCCACAAGCATGTGAAGACCTTTCCAATGTTCTTACTATTGAGATACGACAGGATGCTTTTGGTTTTATTTATAATGTGTGTCTAAAAATATTCAAATATAAAATACCTAGTATCGAAGGCGTTACAGATATGACCCTAATAGAAATAAATGTTCGGAAATTAGGCATGGAAATTGTACAATTAAAACCAGTAACAGCAGTAATCTTACTTAGCACCAATGACCATTGTCTGAAGAACCTGTATTATACACTCTTCCTTAGAGTAATTAAATACAGTGGCAGAAATGTAGATACCCAGTTAGGTCTTGAAAGCACAGCAATTTCTAAAATGTAGACCAATTCTAGTCAACTGACTGAAAAGACTTACTTAGAAGTTTAGCTTCTAACTTAAAAACTTTAATGCACAACAAAAAGGTCAAGCTTTTGGCAGAAAAAAAATGTCCTGCCATCTTCAGGATGTTAACAGCATTGACGACACTGCATAGGATAATATATATCGCAGAACATTCAGGTGGGCTAATTATTTGATCAACTCCCTGCTGTCCTTGTGAGTTTAATTAAAAATTCACAAACCCCACAAAATTAATGAAATGAATTAAGAAACGAATGTTAGAAATTCATACTGCATTAAGTTTTTAAGCTAGGTTTCCTTTTGGCAGTGAAAAAAAACCCACACACACACCCACACACACCTCAGAGTACTGTAATTTGCTTAGTTTATTCATTTTCTTAAACAGCTGGCTATTTAGACTTTTTTTCAATCTACCTTAAGGTTTTTATTTATTTATTAGCTCCTTATATTACACCACCCTATTGTTATATATTGTAATAGTCTGTTTTATTTTATAACCCACCCAGAATGGCTTCCTGTCAGACGGATGGTATATAAATCAAAATAAATAAATAAATAAATAAATAAATAAATAAATAAATAAATAAATAAATAAATAAAACAAAACACAATCAAAATGAGTAATAGCAAAAACCTTCAAAAGCAGAGGTGGGAACCAAAGTAGACTCACCAAATCAATAAGATGTATGTAAGTCTTGGATTTCCTATTCAGCAGCAGATTCAGTGAGGTCCTCCCAGAGACAAAAATAGTGGCACCTTGGAGCAAGCAGTGCGAAACATGCCCCCAAATCAACTTTGTAATTCACAACATGGAAACAAGAGAAGACGTAATTACAGCACTTAATGTCTTACAAGTATCTTCTTTCCTCCCTAAGAAATCAGCAATGTCAGAGCTACAGAACAGAACCAATCGAAATGGTGCTTACACAGTCCAAGATCTACTGAAACACACATTTTAGCATATGATAGGTACAGTATTCATAAGATGCCTTTCTGCACTGTCCAGGCCAGGGACCTAGTCTATCAAGTCCTGGAAAGACCTGCCTGTAGCATCACCATGCTTTGCCCCTAGACCTTTCACAGGCTGCTGACAATTTTCTCTTTTGCTGCCACCAACTCGTTTAGTAAATTAATGCCTTCAGACTGATTTTAAATTGAATAAAGGTAAAAGAAGTTTATTTATTACAAAGTAGAATCAAAGTCATAAGGGTAACATATCTACGTACAAACAAAAGGAAGACTATAGCTCAATCACACTAAAGTTATGTTACAGACTGTGCTGATCACTTGCACACCCTGTTCTTACGTTTTCAGACACTCATCACTTAGTTTTCCTCACAGAAGTTCTAAATTTTATCTCTTCTCTCTCTAGTCTTTAACTGTCTCTCAGTCAGACCCTATCTATCTTTCTCAGAAAGTGTAGGTCCCTCTCTGATCTTCTCTCAGACAGTGTCAGTCCCTTTCAGAATAAGTCAGAGCTGGGCTGAGCCTTAAATCCCCTCAGGCTACTCCCCCATTGGTCAACAACCAACCAATCAATGCAGACCCTTCTCATGAATTATTCCTCACCAAGGGGTAAACGCCACACTGCCCTCTGCCCTCTAAGTGAGATCTAGGATACTAATCCCTTTCCCTCTCTTCTTCATTGGCAAACCGCTTTACCTCTGGAAACCGGAATCCTCAGTGAAACGGATGTGCCCTCTATATTTGGCACTTTAAAGCAAAGCCCCATTTGTCTCACCCTATTTATGGCCCACACAAGTCTTCCACAAGAAAAATGGCTAGTCTGGCTCAGGCTCTCCTCCTCCACCCCCAGCCTCACCACAGGTTGGGCACCCTCATGGCCAATCGGATGCAGCATCCAAACAATAATGTTGTGTCGCATCTGAACCAGTCTCTCAGGTTCTTTGCTCCTAGAGTTTTGCTCCTTTCTTTTCTTTTCTTGCTTATTTGGCCTTGAATGATTAGCCATAATAAGATGTACATTTCCCAACAGAGTCTGCTCAGAGGATACTATTTTCATGCCTTTTATGCTTCATGACTACTTCGTGTTTATAAATTTTCTTCAGTACTTCTTTGTTGGCCACTGTCTCAAACCATGAAATTTGGTGTGTTACCTAGTAAATCTGTATTTCTCGTGCTTCTGCTTTTTTCAAATATTTGCCTATGTTAATTGTCCACCATTCCATGCCATATAGTACAGCCAAAAATGCTCCCTAGCATGTCCTATGCATTTTCAAAGCCTCTTTCTTCCATTTGGAATTTCCACTGAATCTGATGCCAGATCTAGATGCTACAGAGACTGCTGTTAAGAAGAAAGATAGATGGAAACACAGTAGCCTCATCTGGGTATCTCCCTTGTCAAAAACACCTCCTGATCATCATCCCACAATCTTCTCCACTCTCCCATGAGTTTCAAAATAGCTTGCCTTGTTTGGGAAATGATCATAAGGACCTAAGCACCAGCTTAAGGCTTGTCCACACACGGCAATTGAACCAGGCTGGTGTGGGGTAAATATTGCTGTTTTAAGGACAGGATTCTGTATAAAAGACAATAATGCTGGAAAGGTTGAAGGCACCAAGAAACAAAGAAGACCAGCAGGAACATACAAGACCATCCCCACAGGTGATGAAACAGTGGGACAGATGCCCAACTGAATGCAGCCTTAGTCTACCGTCAGAATCTGTCCTCCAACCTTTGTGGCACCAGGGACCACTTTCCTGGAAGACTAGGTGATGGTGGTGGTGGTAATGGTTTATGGAATATTCTTTTTCATTTGCTCACAGTTCTGGGCTTTAACAAAAACAGTTGCAACAGGTATGCAGGGGATGGAAACCCCCATGTGTATGTGTGTGGGGGGGGGGAGAGAGAAGTATGCATAACCAATAAGGTGTGTTCCATAGAGATAGCCTTGCCTTCACACCCTTATTAACACAGCATTGTGCAGCCCAGTTCCTTTCAGGCCACGGACCAGCCCAGGGGTTGGGGACCCCGAAGGACCAAGATGAAACACTGTAAGTGGATGCTAATACTGCTAAAACTGCAATGTGTTTTCTGCTTCTAACGATGTGATAATTGTGGCACAGGGTAAGGCCATCTCCAGGAGTCACAGCTACCTACCTCTGAGCCTTGGAGGGCAACACCTTCTTCATCTGACCCCAACCCCAACCTAAAATGAATTTCAAAAATCAAAATGTAAAAAATAATGATCAATGAATCTGTCCATCAGTCAATGATGGGCAGATTCAGTGGGTCAAATCTTGTGCTGCAAATAATTAATTAAATGGATTTAAAGCTTCCGATCCCCTTTTCATTCCCGATGCCCACTCGCTAGGGCTCCCTTCTGCCCTGGGGAAGCCATTGGGCATATTAGGAGGAGGGGGGAACTATAACAGCATAAAAAAGGAAAAGGGGAAACACTGCTGGATGGCCACAGGCAGTTCTGATCCCAGCAGCGCTGGTCCTGCAGCGGGTTTTTGCTATTAAAGGCTTCTTTCCTCCTTCAAGCCCCAGGGTGGCTCAGATTTCTTCAGGGGACCCCTAGGGAGGCTCAGAAAATGAAAATAAATATTGGAAGTTTCCTGTTAGTTTAAACTAATTACTTTTGGCACCAGACTCGGTTTATGCAGGTCTAATTTTATGCAGCAGGATTTTGCCAACTGTGTGCCACCAAGTTATTGGGAAAGGGATGGGGTAAGTGATGGAAAGAAGAGTTGTGGATGAACATTTAAAACTTGTCAGTTGGGGTCTTTGGTATTAGCAAAAGTGGGCACAGATGGGGGTAGATGTGGCTGGAGTGAGACAAAGGATGTGTGTGTGTGTGTGTGTGAGAGAGAGAGAGAGGGGGGGGAGAGGAGAGGAGAGGAGAGAATGTTTTAAAATTAAGGAGGACTGTCTGCTTGGATTCCAGTGTAACCACTTATAAAGATAGAAATTAATGTTCAGCTCCATATGGTTTATATTTATATTCCTTCTGCTACAGCCATACAAGTAAACAATTGTGTTTCTTTTAACAATGACCAATGAATTTAGCCTGCTAGGCTACTATGTAAACCCAGAGAGATATAACCTTCAGCTCAGCTGGTAGTTCTTAATTTCCTTTCTGATGCCCCTGCGGTGAAAGCTTAATTGAAGCCCTGTCCTGGGACACAGCCTCTACCACATGCAAGTCCAAGATTATTCAGAATATATTAATGGATAAATGAAGTGGAAAGAGAAGTATGAGCAGATAGTCTGTTCATCACTGCTGCAACCATATCTGAGCCCGAAGGTCCTGGTATCTTAATGTACAGTATTTAGTTTCCCCATCCACACTTTGATTTTCCATAAAATACTTATTCTCTCTCAACGATCTGTGGAGTATGAAATGACTTCAAGTACAGTTCTCTGCATGTTAGCTGAGAAGTAACTCCTATTTAAACCAGTGAAACATATTCTGAAAGTAAGGATGCATACTTGGCAGCCTCTGTAGAAGGATATTTGTGCAATAACAATTTACAAGGGCCTGTCACAAAGTTGATATGTATAAATGAATGTTAATCAATGGATGGAGAATTCCTGTTCTCTCTTTATGCTATGTCCTCTTCATATATGTTATGTGTCTGTCAGAAAATAGCATGGATGCACCACAGAAATGCCACAGAAAGGGAAAAGAACTATCGATTTCGATAGAACAGAATGAATAGCGGGAAAGAATTTTGGGACTTGGAGGGTAACCGAGAAAGTGAGAGCAATCCAGGCCTCCAACTTTCAAATGTTCTGCACTGCCAACAACCGGAGGGCCAGGGTCACAGTCACAGTGTGACCTCTCAAGAAAGACTAACCTGAGACTAATTTCTCAGATTGGAATGGTGGGGGGTGTTGGCTGTAAGTTCTGCAGCAGAATAAAAGCTTTCTCCCAGAGCTGTTCAAGAATTAATGGGAAACGCACAGCAGCGGTATGCTTACTTTGTACTATTTATGTTTTATAGCTGTACAGGTTTTGCACATGTGTATCCCCCCCTTTATTAAAAGGCTAGAAAGAGGAGAGAATTGCAAAGAGGTGTTTTGGTTTATTCTGTTTACAGGCTTTTTGTGCCAAAAGTACTGGTTGCCTAGGAAACTGCTGTTAAGTTGGGATTGGGAGAGATGCATTGTCAACGGCACATGAGGAAAGCTCTGAACAGATTTCAGAAAGAAAAGTAGCAACGCCTGGTCCTGAGGAAGCAAAGCTCCAAGTTTCAGGCCATGTTAAATTATGTCAAAGATATGAGCCTAGGGCTAGGCCTAGGTTTCCATGGAACATATTTTATGCATCTGGGCCTAGAAGATGGTGCAACAACACAGAAATGACAAGCCATCTGAGAAACCATGGAGACTTTTGGGAGATTAAACCATTGGTTAGGTAAAGAGTAAGGAAGGTGAATCATGGTCACCACTAGTAATTCTTCTTAAATATGAAAAGCACCCCTTTGTTTGCAAATGCAGAAGTTCTATACAATATGCAGACAGTCCAGCCACTCTTTTTCTACCTGTATAGAGGATCTGAATTCTTTCCCTGCTATTGCATCTGTGTGCCAGGAAAGCTACACCTGTTTAATTTTTGCCTGTTAAAAACTCAAAAATCTAGTGAGTAAGGTTTGATTGAATATTTGGCCATGAAATAATAACAAATAAAAAGGGGATATGAGTTTTCTTCCCCAGTAACTTTTTAGTTACTCCACCATTTTCTTCTGTCTTTCTGTTCTTCTATGACTTTGCACACCAAGGGGGAGAATGGCTCACTCCAGGACAGCACAAGCAACCGGGATTTGACTATACAGTTGCCTCAGCAATGTGGGATACATTCTCCTTGCCTTGTGCCCAGGGCCAGCGCTAGGGTTTTTCGCACCCTAGGCGAGGGGTGGGGGGAGGGCGGGGCAGCGGGGGGTGGGTGGGTCGGGCGGTGGCGGGGGGGCAGGGGCGGCAACGGGGGGTGGGGGGGCGGTGGGGGGGCAGCAGGCTGGGCAGCGCCCCCTGTCCATTTTGGCACCCTAGGCAACTGCCTAGTTCGCCTTAATGGACGCGCCGGCCCTGCTTGTGCCCCACATAATGGCTAAAATTTCGTTCATTAGTGCAGAAAGTTACACTAGAAGCCCATAGAATCTGTGGGGATCTGGTGAGTCAACTCTGCCATACATCGATTCAAATGGGCCTACTCTAGTTGCAAGTTATGCAAAAGTCAATCACAACTAGGTTATGCCCATTTGAATTGATGGAACTTAGATGAGTTGATTCCCCCCCCCCAATTCCTACTGATTCAATTGGATTGTTCTAGCGCAATATACTGGCTGCCTAGATAACCTTAGCACATCCAATCTCACCTGATCTCGGAAGCTAAGCAGGGTCAGCCCTGGCTAGTACTTGGATGGGCGATCACCAGGGAATACTAGGTGCTGTAGAAGCCTGGAGTAGGAACTGGCAAGCCACTCCAGTATTCCTGCCAAGAAAAGTCTATGGACATTGAGTCAGAAAGAGTCGGTCACATCTGTAGTGACACAACAACAACAACAACAACAACAAACAGTGCAAATTCTACACACTAAGCAACAAGATTTTGGCCAGCAAAGGATCATTTTTGCCCAGTGGCAGCTGCCTCTTGAAAATCAACCAATGTAGCTTTGTTTCATAGGGGGTAGTTAGAAACATGAGGCCACCATTTTGGCTGAGCCCTACCTCCAACAGCAAGAAAAAAATCCTAAGAGGTAGCCTAGTGATGAAGGGTGGTTTAGGCAGTGTTCAGGGCAAGAAAAAGAAGATATATAAATAGCACAGCAAGAACTCTAAAATGTGGAGTGCAGCAAAGAAGGTACAAGATAGAAAACTATTTGGGGTAAGCACAGAGCAGTCATTTTTTTCCTTCTCACCCATCTGAGACATCCACAATCCAGGAATGTGTAAAGTAGTGGAGAGCCCAGCTGTTGATAAGCAGGCCGGTCCTTCTGGAATTGCAGAGTGACCCTTTGGCTCCTCCATTTTATAGAGCTGGGACAGTAAGGAAATTAAGCAAGCCCAGGTCATTTAAACACACCAAGCCCCGCCCCTGACACAGCTATTAAGAGGCAACTGCTCCATACTCCACACTGGCTGGCTGCCATCTTTCACCCTTTCACCCTCCCATTTTCTTTGCAATGGGATAAATGTTTTAATTGTTCTTCTCATTAAGAAGCATGCAGAGGAACTTGTTCTCTGAACAAAGCATCTGACTTTAGGCTAGCACGGCCAGATTGTCTGTTCAGCATCCTCCTCCCAAGCCACACACTTGTATTCAAATAGGAGGGAGGACAAACACTCCCGTCTTCTTCCCTGCCTGTATGTTGGCTCATTCCTCATTTGGGAAAAATGCTTGAGGGCAGCGGGAGGCCTGCCAAGGATCTGAGCGATTACTCTGTTCTTACTTCTGGCATCTTTCCAGGGCTAGACAGCTTTTTGAACTAGCTCCTGTAGCTGCCCTTTTAGCAGCTGCTTGATGTTAAGCAATTTGGGGTGATTAAGCTACATCCCCTAAAGAGCCTTTCCTACTGAACTGGATTAAACAAACTTCCTTTTAAAAAAAAAGACTAACCAATCAGTTATCCAAAGAGGTGACCTCAGCGACCACCATTTTAAGCCAAGAAATGACAGGATTGCCCATTTTTTCTGGTTTCTTTTCCCCTGCACACTGAGGAAGTGAGGAGAACCATCCTTCCATCACCGCCAACACACGTTGTACTCAGTTTCCAGAGTCACTCTTCAAGAAGAAAAAGCCAACCCACACCTTGGCTAGGCAATCTGAGGACAGAAAAGAAAAATGTCCCCCATGCTGCTCAGGGCTCATCGTATACACTCAGAGGAAGGGAGAAGAAGCCAGAATTCCCCTTCATATAACAAACTGCTTCTGTGTAGGCCAGTAACATAATTTGTTTAGACTAGAATACTTTCTGGAAGTGAAATAAGTGTGCAACCTTGCGGAAGTCACTGCTTGCCACTAGGGGGCACAAGAGGTAGAGGCAGCTGGTTTGCCTTTCCTGCAGTTACTTTATGTATGTTCTGTTGCTTCTTTGGGCCTTTTCACACGACCCCTAAACTCCGCGGCAGCTCCGGAGCTTAAAATTGTTTCCCCACCAGCTCCGGAGTTTACAGATAATTAAGTGCGACCACGCCCACCTAAGCACATCCCAGCACACTTTTCAGGTACCTGCTCTCCGGAGGTGAAAATTCCTGATGCGGATATAACGTAGTGACTGCCCGGCTCTCCTTCCTTCTGTTTGTTCTTTTTTTTGCCCCCCCCGCCCCTTTAAGAGATCTGAATGTAGTGCAGGGACGGCAGAACGGAGGTGAGCGGCATTCCTTTCTTCCTTTTTTTCTCCCTCCCCTCACGCAGCCAGCAGCCAGGAGTGAGGAGGGGGTGGGAACGCAGGAACAGCGTCAAACCCCTAAGATATCTGGTCCGAATTTAAGTGGCCAGCGGATCTTAGGGGTCATGTGAAAAGGCCCTTTGTCTCAAAGAGTGATCATGCCATTACTTTTGGTCTCCAATGGGGGACAAGCAAATGGAAGCATCTAATCTTTTATGGACGATTAATGCATTTGTTTCGAAACATTATTTCCAAAAGACTTGATGCATCCGTTTGCTCATCCTCCTGTTCAATGCCAATGTTGTGACTCGTGAATTTAATGATTCCACTACCCTGTTTCAAAGACCCTCCTTTCCTTTAGCTATGGGGTTAGTGGCAACAGACCCCCATCTTCTCTTTGTAGCAAGTAAGTGTCAAACTTTACTAAAGTCTTCTCTTAGTGAAGGCTGCCTTTAGTGATCATTCCAAACACCAGCTTCTGTATGTTAATAATCTTAGTACTGGAAGGGACCATATGGACCATTGAGCCCAGACTCTGTCAAAGAGGTGCAGTAACCTCTGGCTATGCCGCCAGATGCCTAAACTACTGAGCTACCACCCAACCGTTAGAGTCTATTCATGTTGGCATATAATTATAATATATGATGGCACTATTTAGCATGAAAAAAAGACTTTGTGTTTCTACTTACAACAACCTATCCTTCCCCTTTAAGAGTTGTCCCATGCCTTTCTGATCCTTGTCTAGGGCATGCATTCTATTCTGCAGGCTCAGAGGGTAGGCAGGGAACAGCAGCCCAGGAAGGTGGGGCTGGCTCATTGAACCCTGTCTTGGCATGGTGGCTAAGCAGGCCACTGAAGGTGGGTGTGTGACCTCTTCCACTGCATCTCCAGATATCAACTTAGTGGACGAGGAGGAGGAGGAGGAGGAGAAGGGAGCAGCAGCAGCTGGTGCTGATGCTGATGCCAGGCTTCTGTGAGCTTGCGAGCTCCTCTGACCCTGGCACCGTGACTGGCTTCTTACCTCTGCTGATCAGCTCTTCGTGGTGGCTGTCTCCTTACTCACAAGTACACCAGACAAACCTGACTTTGAATGGATCTGTAGCATGAGCAAACAGCACAATGGAGAGCTGATCAGGCTACAATGAGTTGTTTGCTGTGGGGATTGGAAACGTGTGCACATCTCTTCTGCCCTGCACCTCAACAGAACAGACTCTTTGTAGCTCAATCCACTATCGCCACCAAAACCAGCCAGTCTGAATAGGCCTGTAATGAAATCTAGCTTTGTTGATTCATTAACAGCTAATTCACTTGATTTGAATGGTTTTATGGTGCATCAGGTTTATAGGATTTTCTGACTTTTTTAGCCAAATGGGGTTTTATCTGTCTTTTAATTTTTTTTAATGTGTGTAAACCACCTTGAGTACTATAATTTAGTGGAAAGGGTATGTGTGTTGATGTAATAAAAGAACTAGCAGGAGCTTTGAACATTCACTCTCCTAAACTCTGAAAAAAAATGCTTTCTAGTCTATCAGGACATCCCTCCCCTCACATTCTTATTTGAAACTTGAGTGGCAATCGCAGGAAATGCTGTACTGAAAAAACTAGAGCTGCTTGTGAACTGCCCTGGGGTTTTGTAAGTTTGCATGATTATAAAACATTCTTCCTCAGGTACACAAATTCCAGTAGGCCTTGCACACTGCAAGGTGTTTTAGACTATAATCCTGTAAGAACTTTCTTCTAAATAAATTTGCCCTGTTAATCAATCGAGGAAGCATTCGTGTTCTCTCTTTAGGATGATCTCCAACATCCTGCCAGGTTTTGTAAAGTTATGGTGACAGATGGGAAAGGGTTATTTGTTTTCTTGCTTGTTTAAAGCACTTCCGTACTGCTTTTCCTAAATGAGACATATGTATCTAAACTTAATACAAAATGGGGGAAAAACAATTCTCAACCTTTAAAAACAGGTTGAGACAAAACATAAAAACACAAAAGCATAGAATCAAGCACATCCTGGAACAAGTAAGGTTCTTGCTTGGTTGCTCCCGGAACGTTCTCTTTCTGGCACTCTGCCCATGATTTCCAAACATCAGTACTGTGTAAGATAGCTGTTCTGTGGTCACCGTGAAGCACCTCTATTAGAGCCTGTAGATGCTCTCCAATGATTTATTTTGGGCATTCAGCTATGTGTAATTAAAATGCCATAAATAGCAGCATGGAGAATAGTTTGTTTGGAGTATTTAATTTTTTCATAATCAATTTACAACAAAATATAAATCTGGGCATTAATACTAGATGAAAATATTTTGTTTTAACACAGAGCTTTAGACATGTTGCTTCTTTGCTCAAGGGAGAAAAAAATAGATTTAACTATTGCATGTGTGCCATAATTTAAATAAAATGGAATTTGCCTAGGGATATAAAGGATGGTATTTGTGTCTTTCCCCTACCCCTAGATATGTGAGCTTTGCCTGCATCTGGTTTTTGAGTGGCTTTGTCTGCACAGTTTAAATGAGTGTCAATTGAGCCATAATTTGCTGAAATGCGGATGTTGATTGCACTATTGCAAAGTCAAATTAGGGCAAGTAAGCTTTGAATCAAGGCTAAGTATTTGTGACAGAAACAACTCTGTACTGCTGAGCTCTCTACTCCTCCTTTTATTCCACCCCCTTTTCTCAGTGGTTTCCCACTGTGTTGAAATGTTAGGTTGCAACCTCTTTGAAGGCAGGGATCTGTCTTCCCCTCAGCTCCATGCATAGTGAAGGTGTTCATAAATAAACTTATCAAAGACCTTCTTAGTGGATGATCATCTTTCGCATACTTCACATTTGCAAAAATGGCATTGCTGCATTCTGTTAGCAAGCAGTTAGCAAGTTTCCCCGAAGCTACTAATTACTGCAAATTGATGAAAAGCATTAATTCTTATTACAGCCATTTATGTGTGTAATTCTGTGTTTGAGGAACTCAGATGGGTTCCGCGGTTGCTGCATACTTGGAGTGCCAAATGGCACTGGCGCTGCAAAAATGGAAGCCACGTTAAGGTTGCAAAATAGTATTGCAGGGGCTTTGTTAAGTTTGCAAGGAGACAGCCCACCTTAGTCAGCAACTGGCATACAGCCACATCTGGATCACCCACTGCCACTGCTAATTTTGTAGCCCGGAAGCAATCTTGCCATTCATGAAAACTAGCAGTTCCACATGATTGCTGGGATTGGCACATGCAAAAGGGCAAACTCGTACTGAATCAGTCATGGAGAGAAATTAGGCATTCTACAAAAGCAGGGTTCAGTTGCTAGCTTATGACACCAAAGCTATTTCAGGCATATTGAAGTGGTCCATTCTTCTTTAGCAGAATGGAAACAAATAAGAATTTCTTACAAAAGAAAAGCTTTATTTGAAAGCAGACCTAAAGGTCTAGCAGGTACCCCATGAAATCCTATGCATGTTTAATCAGAAAGAAGCCCCACTGAGTCCAATTGTGTTTATCCCCATGTAAACATGTCAAAGAATCAGAAACATAAATTCCCTTTAAAATGAAATATCCTTTAAAATATTTGGAAGCATATTGCAAGAAGGGGCTGGGAGTCATTCATTTCAAGAAACTGTCTTCAAATCGCAATCTCGATTTCACAAATGCTTGCGCAAATCTCATCAGCTGTTGTTCTCTGAGTGCTTATTTCTGAAATGTTTCAATGTGAGGGGGACTAATATGAATCAAGTATGTGATATGTAAAATTCTATAATTTGAAAATGAATCTTTTCATACTACCATTTGGATTTTTCCAAAGCCCTCCCCCCTCCAAAGGGGGGGAGATTACAATGTTCACAATGCCTTGGGTCTTTATTAGCATTGTGGTATCTTGTGGGTACTGTGGTTTCTCCTCTGTGTTTCTTGCACTTCATGGCTTTGTAGGCTCCTCTCAACTTCACTATTCTATGATTCTATGATCTCCGACTATTCAAGTGTGGTCTGTGAATAAAGTGGTCAATCCTAACGTGCAGTATGTAGAAATATCCTCTCTCTTTCCCCTTCACTGTCATTTGAACATGTATATAGATATATGCCCATAAGAACAGGTAACAGTATAATATTTTTACTATTTTCACATAGAAATTCCTGGAGAGAGACAGAATTGTGTACAATTCTGGTCACTGCATCTCAAGAAAGACATAGTGGAACTGGAAAAGGTACAGAAGAGAGCGACTAAAATGATTACTGGGCTGGGGCACCTCCCTTATGAGGAAAGGCTAAAACACTTGCGGCTCTTTAGTCTGGAAAAAAGGCGCCTGAGGGGGGATATGATTGAGACGTACAAAATAATGCAGGGCATGAGTAAAGTGGATAGAGGGAAGCTCTTCTCCCTCTCACAAAATACCAGAATGAGGGGACATACACTCAAATTGAGGGCTGGGAGAATAAGAACAGACAAAAGAAAATATTATTTCACCCAGCGTGTTGTTAGTCTGTGGAACTCCCTGCCACAGGATGTGGTGATGGCATCTGGCCTGGATGCCTTCAAAAGGGGATTGGACAGATTCCTGGAGGAAAAGTCCATCACAGGTTACAAACCATGATGGAGATGTGTAATCTCTAGGCTTAAAACCAGGGTACTTCAAGGGCCAGATGCAGGGGAGTGGTATCAGGAGACAGATATCTAGTCTCACGTGCTCCCAAACGCATCTGGTGGGGCCACTGTGAGATACAGGAAGCTGGACTAGATGGGCCTTTGGCCTGATCCAGCATGGCTCTTCTTATGTTCTTATGTTCTTATGAGAAGCCTTGACTGTCCTCTATCAGTTCTGTCATTACATGGAGAAAAGAGACTGGCTCACACCCGTGTCGTAATAAGGGTGTGGAGAACAATGTGTTCTCAAAGGCTTTCATGGCCGGGATCTGATAGCTGTTGTGAATTTTTCGGGCTGTTTGGCCATGTTCTGGATGGCCAAACAGACTGAAAAATGCACAACTATGTGGAGAACACTTGCAGACATCCTCATGTTTTGTACCAGGGGGAATACTATGACTATTCCCTTAATCTCTACATGGTTTCTGACAACCACCATGAGAATGAGACATGATTCTAGTATAACATGATTTGCTACCGTAATCTACTACTGTTAACAATAAAAGTTCCCAAAAGGTGTTGCAGAATTTCTAATTTAGGTTTTTAATAAGCCTTGAGCCACACAACAGAAGTGCAGGGACTTAAACATGGTTACTTCATGTCCTTCTTTGTTCTGTGACTAGTGTTGTACCGTGACAGCATTGGTCGCGATCATGTGGTTTTGTCCCTGTTTCAGTATTCCCTTGGTCATGATGATAACTTGTCTCGTGTCTCATGGTCTTGTACCGTGACAAACACAGCATTTGTCTAGCTTCTTTTTTTCTTTTTCTTTTTTTTTTTTGGGGGGGGGGGGCTTAAAAAACCTTTTTCAATATGTCAAGTTATTGGTGATCAGGGTTTCATACATCAATGCAGCAGAGTCAATTTAAAGAAAAGGACACAATTTTTTAAGAAAAATAAATGTATTGTTGCATGACAGTCGTTACTACATGGTGTCTTATCTTGGAACAGAAAGCAGGAACAAAGAGTGAGAAGGGAAAACCCTACCCCAGCACCAGGTACAGGATTGTCCTGCTTAGAACCCGTTCCGGGGCTGTGGTCAAGACAAATTTCAGTAGTTGCACAAAGGATGTGAAGTAACTTTTTTTGTACTGCTCCTAAGCGCAACACTAACAGAGACAAAATGGACATGAAGTAACTGCCTTACAGAGCATAGACAGCTACAGGTTTCCCCAGATCACCTGTTTCCTTGTCCCATTAACTGCCACATATGATACACTGGTAAGAGAAATAATAAAAGGTTTCATTTCCCCATAGTTGAGCAGATCAAAAATAGTGTATTGTACAAAAAGAAAAGACTGCTCACAGCAACAGGTTTCAAGAGTCTCAAAGTCTGCTTCCCCAGACTTTCTACAGGCTACGTTGTCATATAGCTGGACAATAATGGCAAACTGCACACTAAAGGGGAGTGTAAAAGAACACTTAAGAAGACAGGTGTGGCTCTCCTTGAAATCAGTGGCAAGGAAGGAACAATTGGTTACTGATAGACACTCACCCTGGCCCTGAAAAGTCCCACATGGCTATTGAAGGCCACATGCGAGGTTGAAAAAACTCCAACACAACAACTGAAATGATTGGGCTTTCTTTTTGCACAAAGCAGTCCATACAGGGAAATAACAAAATAACAAAAACAACCCTAAGCAAAACAAAAACAACACATTTGTACCAAAGAACACCACTGGTCGCCATTCAGCCACTCAAAGAAAGCCAGGCACAAGGTGTGCAAAAGGTTGCAACACTATACCCTGCTAAGAAAATAATGGGCTGTTGTGGGACCGTGTTGGAGGAGAAAAGAAGCTGCTCATCGCTCACGGAGAGATCTTGCTTGCAGTCTCAGGTAAGAATCTCACCAGCACTTTCTAAACGCATGTTCACTGGGTTGGACGTTCAGCTCTCTCCTGCTGCTCTTCTTTCATTTTTATATCTGTTAGTAGCAGCTGCCAGGAAAAGCTGCTGTGAATGGGTTGGTGGTTGTTGATAATATGGCTTGCTTCTGGAACAAGTCAGTCCACTCTATTTCCCAATGATCACACAACGCATGGAGAAATGCACTCCGGCTAAACCCCATTCTGTATCCAATGGAGACTTTGGGGGGGGGGTGTCCAGCGATAAGGCTGCTACTTTTGGGCGAAAGGCTGAAGCAATTTTCAGGTAGATTGAAGAACCACTTTAATAGGAGTGATTTTCAATGTCATTGGTCTCAAACCTTAGAAACCGTCTCATTGCACCTAATTTGTGGCTTGTTTGAAGGCCTCCTTGTGTGTAGTGCTTTTATTAGGCATTGGTACATTACTCCTCATTCCCACTGTAATGGCCAATTTTTTAGAATATGCTTCCTTTTGTTTTTCAATCTCTGTTGCTTAGTGTGTTTGTTCTTACAAAGTAAGTATTGGTGTACTTACGAAGCTCAAGCATTGTACAACACACAAACACACGTTAACTGGTGTTGAGTGTATTAAAGCAAATATTGAACATGAATAATGGAAACCCTCCAAAGATATGAAAATAATGTTATGTTTAATATCTTAGTTTTATATTTTACGCAGTTTAAATTTAACCATCTTAAGTGTTATATAATTCTGTAAGGTACTCTGAGATCCTATGATATAGGTTGGACAGTAATTATAATACAATACAGTATATAATTTGACTATAATTATAATACAATAATTTTATTAACTAAAATTAACAGATGTAAATACTGTGAACCTACCTATCGCAAATGTGACTGTTACCATTATTTTAGAAGGGACTACGAGTAGAACGCCTCCTATTTGCACTGCAGGCACAAATTTCATATTCTGTACTTATGTCAGAAGGAACCTTTAGAAGCAACTAGTACAAAAGACCACTGTTCATATTTTGACAGGGGAGGATTCTCCCTGATGATGCCATATCTCCATGCCTATCCATGAAAAGTTGACAACAAAGCATTGAAAGATGTTTTAATTTCTCAGTACAAAACACTACAAAATTTGGCAATGGGGTTTATGCCAACAGTGTTACTTTATTTTACTTTATTTTATTTTATTTTTAGAGTATTTTTACCCTGACTTTCTCCTTGGAAAAGGACCCAAGGTGGCTTACAGTAATGAGGGATAATATACAGTCCAGTACAATTAAGACATGTTCAAGTATTTGAGAACAAGGAATTAAGGGACATCTTACAGCATTAATAGACAACATTACATTAAAGCTGCAAGGTTATAAGTAGTTATAAACACAAAGTCTATGTGAGCCTATAGATTCATATAAAGGACACATGGTAGTCCATTATTCAGCGAAAGCTTCCCTGAAGAGAAAGGTCTTTGCCTGTTTCCAGAAGGACAACAGAGATGAGGCAGTTTTATGTTTTATGCCACTATAAAAACCCAGCAGGATTTTGGCCACTGAATCAGATCCCAAAATGATCACTGGATCCTTGCATGGACATTGCAGAAATTATGTTCCTCAACTATCATGCGTAGATGATCGAACAATGTTTTGATTCTGCTTCTGCAAGGCATTCCATGGCTTGTTCCACAAGGCGCTGCACAATGAGTCTACAGCCTCATTTGTCTGGATGCTGCTTGCACTAGAGGTGTGTGTTGTTCCCCAGCACTTGTGCAATGGCTAGGGCAAGAAGGGGAATCACATGATCAGTGGGACATATGCAGCTCCCAAGGCTATTTTTGTGGACTGCAAACCCCAGTGCAGAACAAATTGACCTCTTAATTGTGTGTGCACGCATAGAGAGGAGGTTCCAATATTTGAATAAGACTGAAAGTGAAATTCTGTTCCCTTTCTATTTTGAAATGTACTGTAAATGAAGTGCAATATATCTGCTTTCTGGAAGGATGTATATTATGTGGGGGTCCTCAACAGGGCAAAATTGGCTCATGGATGCCCTGAGTTGTTTGCCCACTGTTCAAATATAACAATGTTGAAGCCTGTAACTCTGCCAATATCTTAATGTTGGATTGTAACCTTTTGGGTTACGTCTGTGAAGATTCTCAGTCATCCAGGTTCGTTTAACTGGGAGTTGAGTCATGGCTACTGGACTTCTTTTTTGAGAGATAGAAACGTTTCGCTGTTCATCCAAACAGCTTCATCGGTCTGACCGATGAAGCTGTTTGGATGAACAGCGAAACGTTTCTATCTCTCAAAAAAGAAGTCCAGTAGCCATGACTCAACTCCCAGTTAACCTTTTGGGTTGAATCTCAGCACAGGACAAGAGACAAACGTATCTGGTAGTCAAAGAAGATTTATAAATCCTCCCAATTTAGAAATCCACGAAACACTCAATCATTTTATGCAGTATTAGGTTCTCCATTTAGAACAGGCTGTAATGTTCTGCCGGTTTTATTGCTCTCCCTGTAATGCGCCACACAGTCACTATTCTAAAGGACAATCCACTCTCTTTTGTGCAGAAGCAAGATGGCCTTGCATATCATTATCATTGCTGATGTCTTTTTTTGTTTGTTCATAACTTCCTTCCTGTGTACTTGTGCACTTGTCGTTTGATAGTATCTCCAAATTCCTTATGTTAGAAAGGGACATAAACTGGGCGCAACAAATGTTGCGCCCAATAAACCCAATAAACCCAATAAAAATGGTGGGAGGGAAGAGTATTAGCACCGATGGTCCTCGAGCCATAGATGATTGACAAGAGGAGATATTAAAAACCCACCGTCTTTTCATACATTTTTTTTCTTATAAGCACCCGTGAAATGTTTATGTGGCAGTAACCTATCAGTCATAATGATGGAAGGAAGGTGCTTGTATATTCCATTTTTTAAAAAAGAATTCTGGTACATCTATATGAAGTGCATCAATTCCACTGAATTTCTATCCATCACCATATTTACTTTTTTTTTTACCCAAACTCAGGAGCTACATAGGCAGGCTTCCATATTGGACTGGCCAGAAGTCACTTAGGGTGCAACGAGGCTGGAAAAGCTACATTGGCACAATTCAGCTTTGCTGCAATTTTATTTGAAGCCTGTGTTACATTTGAAATTGTAATAAATGCTCACACAGGAGCTGCAGATTGGTTTGGGACTTCACTCTTCATACTGGATATGATGCATCCCAGCCCTTCCTGTCTTTTCTCCTTCCTCTACTCCAGTTTTTAGTTGTTTGAAAGAAAGGAAGACATTTGTATCCTTGGTCATTGTCAAAAGGGGAGTTCACACTTTATCTGATTTTCTGATTCCACGAACATTCCAGTGTATTGATGGTTAGAGTTAGGGTTAACGTTCCATGTATATGCCCTGTAACCACAGAAAATGGCAATGATTCCCTTGAAGAAGGCAAACCTATTGACAGCCACATAATGCCATTTTGAGTTTTCTTTTTCTTTCTTTCTTTCTTTCTTTCTTTCTTTCTTTCTTTCTTTCCAAAGCATTACACTAGCACAATAGCAATTTTTATCCTGGTAACTCACTATACAAAAGTACATTGTAGTTAGTGTTGAATCAATGGAATGTATGGAGCAGTTGAGTCACTGAATTTCTTTTGATTCAATGGGTCTACTTGTGGTTCTACTTACTAAACTAAGCAACAGGGTTTTGGCTAATGAACCCTCCTCCCATAGAAAGTAACTTTCAGTCATAGGAACGCCAAAGTATCCTTGCTTTTTACTGAACAAATTATCTTGAAAGAAAGCTTCCTTCTTTCAGAGGAAGGAACTGTTGGGACCTAAAAGGTGTTGAGTCATTGACCATGAACAATACAAAAAGTCACTTTTAATATGGGGAGGGGGTGAGAAAAAGAAGAGTGGAGAATGTTGCTCCCCCCCCCCCCGTAAAAGCTGCCTAAAATGACTGGAAATTTAGAGGGTTTCAAAGGCTGTTCAGACTACCAGCAGTGTTCAGAACTGCCTACGTTTGTTCCTTAGTCTAACTTTCCAAAGAACAATGCTAGTTTTCCAAGTCTTGGGCCCTGGTAAAGGCTTATAGTGGAAGAAAAGATCAATGGTATAAGAGAAAGAGGTTTTCAGACACCTGTGATCAAGAGTAAACATGACGTTGAAGTAAAATCCTCTTTCCCTCAGTGTCAAATTGTGAAGCTCCAGCAGTTCAGATTGAGCTAAATTACAGATCTGTATGTGACTAAACAATGTGATAATCAACTGGGATTGACATTAAAATTGTGACTGTTCAGCATTTCATACAAAATTTCACATATATTCAGAATCCATGGGATGCCATCTTAGCCTAATAACTGGTGCTGTTTGAAATCAGGATGTTTTTATCCTCCTTCAGATTTTAAACTGTCTTGGTGCTCTTTTTTCATTTTTCTTCATATAATGGAGAGTTTGCTGGCTTTTATAGAAAATGCTTGTGTTTCTGTATTTGTTTTTTTTACGATAATGCAGTCTTAAAAGCCTGCCATGTTTGAAGTAAAATCTAAGAGGGTATTGCCCAAGACAACTTTATTGGTTTAAAAACAAGATACCTGGTAACAAAAACTGGAAATCCGCTAGGCTGCACCTACTGAAGACAGAAAGTGCAAACAAATTTCCCAATTCATTCATTACACTTGGTTACTGAAGGTGCAAATATACATTGCAGACAGCCCAACACTTGAAAACAAAATTCCTTTAGAGTTCATTGTATGTGCTTCGTCAGCAATAGCAGCTTTTTCCTCTGCTGGAACTGGCAAATTAGATTGCTTCATTTTATAACTGGCCTTTACTGTACATTCTTCCTTTGTATGTGTTTTCTTCCTTTCTGTTTTCATCTCTATTGAGATGAACATATACTTTGGCCTCTGGAGATACGGATTTCATTCTGAACATATTTACTCAGAAGTGCTTCTGAGATGAATAGCTTGTAGTAAATTTCCCATTGACCCACTTATATTTAATACAGTCTTGTATTGATTTTGTACAGACATTGCTAAGATGATCTTGACTTGTTAAGAAGCCAGGTTAGCTGGTCCACACCTTCCTTGTCTCATAGGAACTTCATATTTGTAACTAGCCCTGTTATCCAATAGCAAGAATCCTACTGATTATATACATTGGCACAAGAGCAAGGGCATACAGTACAGCAGTGAGTTATGTCTTGTATCCCCCATGACACAAGAGTCACACAAGTTGCTGTGAAATGAGGACCATAAGTGGCAACTCAGAGCCTTTTCACATGACCCCTAAGATCCGCTGGCCACTTAAATTTGGACCAGAGATCTTGGGGGTTCCTTGCTCTTCCTGTGTTCCCACCCCCTCCGCACTTCCTTGCTCCTGTCTGTGCAAGGGGAGGGAGAAAAAAAGAGAGGAAAAAATGCAGGCTCACCTCCGTCTGCTGGTGGAACCCACCCCAAGCCCCGTTGTTGTCCTGATTCCTGTCTCTTAAAGGGGCGGGGGTCAAAAACAACAACAAACAGAAGCGAGGAGAGCCCGGCACTCACTCCTTTAAATTCGCATCAGGAATTTTCACCCCCGGAGAGCAGGTACCTGAAAAGTGTGCTGGGACACGCTTAGGTGGGCGTGGTCGCACTTAATTTTCTGTAAACTCCGGAGCTGGTGGGGAAACAATTTTAAGCTCCGGAGCTGCCGCGGAGTTTAGGGGTCGTGTGAAAAGGCCCTCAGTAACTAGTAAAGGTTCATCTTTTCACTTGCACAGGCACAGTCTGAACTAGCCAGCGGGATTTTCTTTGTAGTTTATTATTATAGTTGCCCTGGTAGCAACCATGATTAATTACAGATGGTGAGTAGGGTTCAGAGTAGACATGGGCACGACTTGGCGAAATTTTCGTTTCCGTTTCCGTTCCTCGTTTCCGTTACGCAACAGAAACGGTAACGACAATTAAGCCGTCAGAACTCGAACTCGAACCGATAAAAGAAAAATTGGGTCTGATTTGTCGTTGTCGTTCATAGCATGACAGCGATCGCGCGATGCCAAGCGGCACAGAAAAAAAGTTTTTTAAAACCGATTCCCGGCCAAAAAAGCAGGCGAAAATATGCCTGCCTGAGTGAGGGCACCTACCAGAGGGGTGGTTTCTGGGGGGGGGGTCCCCGGCCTCCCCCCTCTCCTGTCATGGGTTGCTCTGGTGGGGGGCATCCTCGTCGTCTTGCGATGCTATCCGGTGCGGGGGGATCCAAAATGGCGACCACAATATTTTTTTTGAAATCGTGGTCCAAAAACCCACCAAAGCACCACACAGAAACGTGCGAAAATTAGGTATTTTAACTGCCTGAATTTTTACAGTAGCAGCAGTGGGTATTTCTTGCAATAAACGTCTGTCTCCAATCCCATTGATTTTATTTTATTTTATTTTTATTTTATTTTTTTACACCTGCGCAATGATGGGCTGGCCATGGGATGGGACCATGCAAATTTTTGGAGCCATTCCACCAATCGCATGGCCACTTGGCCAGGTTTTGATTGAGACTTCTGGGATGTGCCAGTCGGGCATAAAAAGCCCACTATAACCCTAGCCCTAACCCTAACCCTAACCCTAACCCTAACCCATACGCCAGTACACTGTCCTTCTTAGTGGGTCAGAGGCACCCAGAGGTGCAGCCCACTAACTCACCCTAACCTTACCCATAATAACCCTAAGCCTAGCCCTTGCCCTAACCCCAACCCTAAGCCAGATCTGTACTCGCATTGCACTACACGCAAGTACATTTCCCTTCTTAGCGAGCCAGAGGGCGCCCAGCAGAGGCATTCTTCTCTCACCTCGCTCACCAGTCCAAAGTTCCAAAAAACTCTGTATGCCAGTATGCTGTCCTTCTTAGTGAGCTAGAGGCACCCAAAAGAGAGGTGCCTCTGCCAGTGCCACAATGGCTACACGGTCATGTACCCTTCCTTTTCCCTTTGTAGAGGGCCAGAGGAGGCATCCACCCCAGAGAGGTGCCTCCAGGAGCCTGCTAAATGCCTTCCCTTCGTAGCGGGCCAGAGGAGGCACCCACCCCAGAGAGGTGCCTCCAGGAGCCCGCTACCCTACCCCCCCTAAACCAGTACTAACAACAGACTACAAACGAAATGACAAATTTTTGAAAAATTTCGCGACAAACGGAAACGAGCCAAAACGGGCCGGCTCCGACACACGACAACTCGAAACGTCATTTTTCCTGGTCGTGCCCATCTCTAGTTCAGAGCTAACTTGCAAACACTAAATAAAAGAAACTCTGATCAGTGATATTACAGAGGTAAGGGTGCCTTGATAATGCCAACAAAAGAAAGAGAAGTGAATTTGCATGGAAGAAGAAACGATAAAATTATAGGACAGGTATGTGGCATACTGGCAGTTTTTAATGTTGACCAAGAAATTGGCTGCACTGGACTATGGTCACACCAATGTGCATTAGTGAGAGCAGTCCACATAAGTTCAAACTAAAATGACTACATACCATGTATTTAAGACTGTTCTGTCAATGGAGAGAAAGGGTAGATATGCTGCAGCCATTACTTCTCATCAGGATGCTTCCAATTGAACAACCTCTGTGCAGGATTATCTAGGCATCAAGCACACAATACGAGTTTGCCATTTTCTTCTGACTACACTCTGTGCTTGCCCAAAGTCAAATTCCTGACTTCTGCCTTCACAGCCAGGTTCTCATCTGTACTACTATTAAAATATTGTCTTTACCTGAACACTATTCACTGTATTTTATATTCTAAGGTCAGTGTCAACAGTCTTACAGTTCATTTCATCTCAATTTTGCCTGAGAATTAATAGAATCTTAGAACTGTTGGGCTGGAAAGGACTCAGGAGATCATAAGTCTAGCCTGCTGCCAGTGCAGGAAATGTACAGCTAAAATATCCCTAACAGGTAGCTATCCGAACTTTGTTTTGAACGCTTGATTAAAGGAGAATCCAAGGTAGACAATTCAATTGCACAACAGGAATAGCGAACTTCTCTCTCTCTTATGATGGCTGAAAAGCTAAATGCATAACATGTAGTTTAAGATCCTAGTACTGTTTTCTTTATGCTGAAGAATGCCTGTGTGCAAAGTCGGTCTGGTGTAGGAGCAGTGTGCCGTGGCTACACACAGCATAACAAAATAATACTACTGGGGGTGGGGGGGATTTAAGGCAGAGGCTTTATCTCCCCTCATGTTCCTCTGGTGAGCTCCCCATCAGCAATTGGCTGGCTACTTTGTGAAGAGAAGAGTAGCCTACATTTGCCTTCAGTAAATGTTCATGTGTTCCTCTGATTTTAAAAAAAACCCTCTACATCTGGTTGTTGTTTAAAACCTCTTTGTGCATATGTTTGAAAAAGAAAAGAAAAGAACGACTTATCTCCTGCCGCCCCCAAATCACAGGCTGACCACTTGATTGGCGTATTTGGGTTAGCTGCTAGGTAGATCCAGTTGAGTACATCATGCATTTTTATGTGCCAAAGTAGAACCAGTTGTTTTTAAAGAGTGACTGGTCCTGGAAAAAAAAACCATAATGGAGCTCAGTGGTTCATAAAAACCACCACTGAGTTTCCAAATACCCACCTACCCCTCCCAGCTCAGTTGCCTGAGATGATACTGGCAACCCAAATGCAGAGGCTCTGAAAGAAACAAATTAACAAGGCCAATTTCAGTCTGAGTTCATGTTTGATTTGAGGACCGAATTGGCCTGGGGAGATGGACAGGGTTGTGTGACCCCCTCTCTTGTTTCTCCATCTCCCTCTGTGGCCTAACATGGGCACGAAAGCCCAATAAATCGCTTCCTCTGAAGCACCCTTCATACTATATGTGCTGAATGTGTCCATCTCACACCCTCTGGGCCAGCTGGACCGCTCACTAGTAGAGATGGGCACGACTTAGCGGTATTCCCGTTTCCGTTTCCGTTACTCGTTTCCGTTACGCTACGGAAACGGTAACGGGAATCACTGCCCCAGACTTCGAGCTCGAACCGACGAACGAACAATTTGGTCTGATTTGTCGTGCTCGTTACTTGCATCGCGCAATGCCAAGCGGCACAGAAAAAAAGTTTTTAAAAGTTAAAAAAACCCCGATTCCCGGCCCTAAAAGTAGGCGAAAACTGTCTGAGGGCACCTACCAGGCCAGAAGGGTGTTTTATTTGGGGGGGGTTTCCCCGCCCCCCTCTCCTTGGCTATTGCTACTGCTGCGCTGCTGGTACCAGGCTGGGAGGGCGCATCCATTTGCCATGCAGTGCGGGGGATCCAAAATGGCGACCGCAATATTTTTTTTGAAATCGTTGCCCAAAACCCCACCAAAGCACCACAGAAACATGCGAAAATTAGCTATTTTAAATGCTTGAATTTTTACAGTAGCAGCAGTGGGTTTTTCTTGCAAAAAAAGTCTCCGTTGATTTTATTTTATTTTATTTTATTTTATTTTATTTTTTTACACCTGCGCATTCGCAATGATGGGCTCGCCCATGGGAGTGGACCATGCAAAGTTTTGGAGCCATTCCACCAATCACATGGCCAGGTTTTGCTGACTGTACCAGGCTGGGAGGGCGCATCCATTTGCCATGCGGTGGGGGGGGATCCAAAATGGCGACCGCAATATTTTTTTTGAAATTGTTGCCCAAAACCCCACCAAAGCACCACAGAAACATGCGAAAATTAGCTATTTTAAATGCTTGAATTTTTACAGTAGCAGCAGTGGGTTTTTCTTGCAAAAAAAAGTCTCCGTTGATTTTATTTTATTTTATTTTATTTTATTTTTTTACACCTGCACATTCGCAATGATGGGCTCTCCCATGGGAGTAGACCATGCAAATTTTCCACCAATCGCATGGCCACTTGGCCAGGTTGACCACAGAGACTTCTGGGATGTGCCAATCGGGCATAAACAGCCCACTAATCGTAGCCCAAACCCGAACCCTAAGCCTAACCCATACGCCAGTACACTGTCCTTCTAAGTGGGTCAGAGAGGCACCCAGATGCACCCCAATACTCACCGTAACCTCACCCGTAACTAGCCTAACCCTAGCCGTTGCGCTAAGCCGTCTTAACCCTAAGCCAGATCTACTTGCATTGCACTACATGCAAGTATGTGAGACACAGCGGGTGCAAAGAGTCTGCCAGTCCGTCACTTGTGGCTCTGGCTGACTCCTGCAGCTCCCTCCAGGAGCCCGCTACCCCTCCCCAAACCAGTACTAACGACAACGAAAAAACAAAAAACGAACCGACTAATTTTTGCAAATTTTCGCGAAAAACGGAAACGAGCCGAAACGGAACCGGCCCGACTAACGACAACTCGAAAAAAAATTTTTTCAAGTCGTGCCCATCTCTACTCACTAGTATTCACATGCCCACCAGGATCTTTCTTCTCCATTGGTGTTCCACTCCAAAGCTGGGCCACCGTGGAGTCCAAGGCTCCTATGCATCTTCTGTGGAGCTTAGCTGCAACTACCCATTTCTTCTCTCTGAGGATGGAGTCCTCATTCTCTGCCTTTAGATAACTGAAAACTCCTGTGTCAACATGGATTTCATGGCTAAATCCCACAGAATTTTGGCTGGGGTGGTGGTGGTGGTTCTTGCTGAATTCTGGAGGCTAAAGTTCTGGAAATATACAAATATCATGACTAATGGTGACTACTTTTATCATAATAATTAGAAAATCGATAACCACTGAAAGCTAGTTTAAGGTGGAGGCAGTTTCAAACAGCTAAATGTGAAATGAAACATGTTCCCATGACAAATTGAATACTCTTAGACGCTCCTGACAAGCAGCTACCCAGTGCCTAGATGGATCTTCCTTACTTTGCTTACTTGTGAGGCAAATGCCCTTTAGAAATTCTCAGATCACTTTCTTCCATCCTGAGAGGCACGTACTGGAACAGGCACGATTCACTGTTTATAATTTATTTTATTAAGACTGTGGAACTTGAAACACGTCACACAGCTTCTTCCAGTCTCCTAGGTGAACAGTAAACATTATACACACTATCATAAAAGATATGTGCCTTCTTTTGTTCCTGAGGAAAATTTCAGATATAAATCCAATAGAAAACAAGAGTCCATTGGAACAAAGAGCTACAATGACATAATGTATGCATCGGAGTTGTACATCTGTGTAAACAGGAGCAAGGAGCTCACACACTCCTTGCTGATTAATTAGGCTTTGGAATATGGTTTTCCTAATGTTCCTTATACTGCATTATATATCTTCCTTGAACAAAAGGCAGGAGGATTGAATCGCAGTTTCAGCACTTGGTCTCTAAAACATTCGCCAGGGTGTTTTTTTTTGGGGGGGGGGGCTTTTTGGAGATGCACAGACATTAAAAATCCAATCTCCACAAATCTTGGAGGGACTGTAGAGGAGAATCAGGGGATGCTTTCCTCCAATGTTGGTGCCTTGGGGGCATTTTATAGGCCAATGAACTGACAAATCAAAAATCACTAAAGATCATTCATTTGTATTTCCTGGGGTCTCCCTTTATGATGAATACGAATCAATGAATTGTGACAAATCTGTTAAATTCAGCAGAAAACAATTCATTTTTCAATTCATCCCCATCTCTACCCTGTATCAAAAGCTAGGTCTCTATTTAAGGGTTAAAAATGAACTTAAGGACCACCAGCAGTGAGCATTTGGACAGTATTACCCAGCCTGCTGTGTAGATGCTTGTGTTTTTAAGGGTGGTGGTGGTGGGGAAGTGTTCAGGGATTGTGTGTGTGTGTGTGTGTGTGTGTGTGTGTGTGTGTTGAATCTGGTCTCTGGGTGTCTGAATTTCGTTGTATGTGTATACTGTGTATACACACAATGACAATAAATTATTATTTATTTAAAATGTTATTGATTGATTAATTGATTTTCTGCTGGGATGACATAGGTAAACATTCCACTTTATTTGGCAGTGTGTGGCATGAACTCCAGTGGTTTCCACTAGGGCCCATTAGAGGCTGCCAAGTACAGCACAAAATCCTCCCAGGAGACACACCTACACAGCTCCACATGGGTCACAAGAGGCTTTGAGAAATGATCAGCATCATGTTAGCAGTTGAGGACCTGGATGGATCACTGAGTCACGGAGGCACAGTGAGGAATTGAAAATCCCAACCTCTGACTCCACAGCCAGATGAATAAACTACTGAGCCATCTAGCTGCCTTTTCTTGTGAGATATCCATTTCTTAGGATATGAAGTGTCAGTGCACATCTAAGGGAGTGATTTGAACTGTGACATTTACAAAGAAAGGGAAGCCTCATCAAGAAGCCTCTGAAAAAAAGAGCTCATCAAAAAGCCTCTTTAGGCAGCGTGTTCTCTATTTCTAGACATCAATCATTGGACAGAGTATACTACAGTATACTTCCTTTCTGCAGCAGCTTTTCCTTAGCTGAGGGTCACAGATATATGTTTACAACAGCCATGAGAAATGTTATTGCCCTGGAGAAGTATCAGGGAAATGGACATGAAGGGATTAAAAACCCCTGCCTATTGTTTCTCAGTGACAATTTTTCCATTTCCCAACTTTCTCTTTTTAAATCTTTTTAAAGGCCATTAGAGCTGGGACCCCATCAGATGTCATGTTTGTGCTCTCTGGAAGTAAGACAGGTAACATGAATCTGGAAGTTAAGATGTACAGAGCAGAGGGCAGGGTTCTCTATCCTATAAACCCTTATACCTATCAATATCATTTCTATCCTTTTTGTATGATGTTCTACTATTTGGTTTGTATATAGTATATATACAGTGGTATCTCCACTTAATACGATTAATCCATTCCGACTGGATGCTCCTAAATCGATCTGCTCATAAGTCGAGCAGTGGTTTCCCACAGAGATGCATTGAAAATCAATTAATCCATTCCAGAGGGAACGGATTAATAGGTTTTTAATGCATTCCTAAGGGAAGGCTGTCCCAACCCCCCTTAATTAAGGGCAGCTGAAGACTGCTCTCCTGCAGCCCCGCCAAACAGCTGACTTTGACAGGTCAGACCTGTCAGAATTGGCTCTCCGGGGGGGGGGGGTTGCAGAGAGAACCCTTTGGCTGCCCTTGATTGAGAGGGCAGCCACCTCTTCTTTGCCCGGATCTCTGCTCCAAGATTTGGGTGAAGAGGAGGAGGAGGAGGAGCCTCTCGTGGTGGCAGCTGGATGGAATTCAAAGGGCTACAGCCGATGACAGCTCAGGCTCTGGCTCTTTGAAACCCGCTCCCCCCACCACCATGAGGGGGTTGTGTAACATGTGAAATGTTCAAACATCTTGGGGGTGCGCCTCCCCCCAACCCATCTGAGCCGCCTGAACATGCACACATCCCCAGGGATTGGTGCATGTTTGTGCGGCTCAGGCTGGTTGAGAAGGAAGTGGCCTCCTCCCAACCCACCATAGCTGCTCAAACATGCACACATCCCTGGGATCGGTGCATTTTCTTATTTATTTATTTATTTATTTATTTATTTATTTATTTATTTATTTATTTATTTATTTAACTTATATGCTGCCCACTACCCAAAGGTCTCTGGGCGGCTTACAATCCAAAGAATAAAACAATTTAAAATAGTTAAAAGTAAAATATCAATAAATCATCAATAAAAACCTTACACTAAAATCATTATCCTAAAATTGTCATCAGCGGACCCACAGTCTATATTATATCAATTGGACATGGGCACGAACAGAAAAAATGATGTTTCGAGTTGTCGTTTGTCGGAACGGGTCCGTTTCGGGTCGTTTTCATTTGTTGCAAAAAATTTCAAAAATTTGTTGTTTCGTTTGTCATTTGTCGTTTATCGTTTCCACCGTGCGATTTGACTTCCCAGAGCATAGGGGCGTCCCGCAATCAGGGCCGGCGCTAGGTGTTTTTGCGCCCTAGGCAGCAGGCGGGGCGGGGGGCGGGCGGCGATGGCGGGGGGCCATGGGCGGGTGGCGACAGCGGCGGGGGGAGGCACGGGTGGGCGAGAGGGCGGGCAGTGGCCACGGGTGGGTGTGTGGGCGGGCGGCGGCGTGGGCGAACGGGCGAGTGGGCAGTTAGGATATCACAGAGGTTCTGTTCTTGGCTTGCACCCCAAATGTATGTGTGTGCAAGCAAATTGAAGTTGGGAGAATAGAAAATAAATGGTAGTATATAATATATTTTTAAAATAAATCCACACCTCCCACTCCCAGTTGAACCTCCCCCTTTATCCAATATCAGAAAAAAATCCTCACAAACCGCCAGAGAAGAAATAAAGAATAAACTGCTATTCCCTTCAACAGACAAAGCTGCAGGGAATCAAATAAATTATTTTCTAAATTCAATTCCCTCCCTCCCTGCCTAACTTAAATCCTAAAGCCTCCAGCCTCCCTCCTCAATCTTGATCGGATCACACCAGCACCAGCAGCCAGCCCTCCTCCCTCAGCCACATCCATACACCCAACTGCGATTTCTGGAAGGTGCCTCAGCTTTTTATGCCCTCCAAGACATCCAGAAGTGTCAGTCAAAAACCTGGCGATGCCATTGGTGGAATAGTTCAAAAGTTTTGCATGGTCCCATCCCATGCCCAGCCCAAATGGGCAGATCTAAAAAAATAAAAAATAAAATAAAATAAAATAAAATCAATACGACGTTTTATTGCTATAAAAAACCCCACTGCTGCTACTATTAAAATTCAGGCATTTAAAATAAATAAATTTCACATGTTTCTGTGGTGATTTGGTGTGTTTTTGACCACAATTTCAAAAGAAAAATTGTGGTCGCCATTTTGGATCCCCCCCACGGCATAGCATGGCGAGACGACGAGGATGACCCCCCCAGCCTGGTGCAAGCAGCCCAGGACAGGAGAAGAGGGGGGGGGGGAAAGGCCGGGGACCCCCCAGAAACCACCCATCTGGTAGGTGGCAAAGCCTCAGGCACGCATATTTTCGCCTGCTTTTTTGGCCGGGAGTTGGGTTTTTTAAAAAAACTTTTAAAAACTTTTTCTGTGCTTCCCATTGCGCGATCACCGTGATGCCACAAACGACAACGAAAAACCCGACCAAATTTTTCTTTTTTCGGTTAGAGTTCGAGTTCTGACAGCTTAATTATCGTTACCGTTTCCGTTACGTAACGGAAACGATAACCGAAAACGGAAACGACAATTTCGCCGAGTCGTGCCCATGTCTAATGTCCATTAAAACCTTCTGGAACAGGAAGGTTTTTACCTGGCGCCGGAATGTAATCAGTGTTGGCGCCAGGCGGATCTCGATCGGGAGGGCATTCCATAGCTTGCGAGCAGCTGCCGAGAAGGCCCTATGTCTACAAGCCATCCCTCTCACCTCCCTGAGGGATGGCTCTTTCAAAAGGGCCCCCTGGCTCGATCTTAATTGCCAGGTAGGTTTATATGTCAAAACAAGCACTTTGAATTCAGCTCGGACAGCAACTGGTAACCAATGAAGATTACGCAGAATCAGCGTGATGTGATCCCTGGCGGCCCCACCACTTACCAGCCGCGCCGCGCGATTCTGAACCAGTTGCAATTGCCGGACCGTCTTCAAAGGCAGCCCCACATAAAGCGCATTGCAGTAATCAATACGGGATGTTACCAGTGCATGTGTAACTGTCATGAGGGGCGGAGCTGGTATATTTTCCGCAGCTGAAGGAAGGCACCCCTGGCCACCGAATCCACCTGGGCTTCCAGAGTTAGACCGGGGTCCAGAAGCACCCCCAAGCTGCGGACCCTGTCCCTTAGGGGGAGTGCAACCCCATCCAAGACAGGAAGATGGCCCTCTAACCTGTCCGGCAAAGCACCCGTTAACAGTACTTCCGTCTTGTCTGGATTGCGTTTCAGTTTATTAACCCTCATCCAGTCCATTATCTGGCCCAGACACAAGTTCAGTACAGAAATCGCCTCACCTGGATTGGTGGAGAACGAGAGGTAGAGCTGAGTATCGTCAGCATATTGCTGACTCCTCAGCCCAAACCTCCTGATGACCTCTCCCAGCGGTTCCATGTAGATGTTGAACAGCATGGGAGACAGTATGGAGCCCTGGGGAACCCCGTGACGTAAACGCCACGGGGCAGAGCAACTGTCCCCCAGTACCACCTTCTGGACACGGTCAGCCAGGAAGGATTGGAACCACTGCAGAGCAGTGCCCCCAACCCCCAACCTGGCCAGCCTATCCAGAAGGACACCATGGTCAATGGTGTCAAAAGCCGCTGAGAGGTCCACGAGTATCAACAGGGTCACACTTCCCCTGTCTCTCTCCCGGCAAAGGTCATCATACAGGGCGACCAAGGCAGTCTCCGTACCAAAGCCCGGCCTGAAGCCCGATTGAAATGGATCCAGAAAATCAGTTTCATCCAGCAGTGCCTGGAGTTGTCCGGCCACCACCCGCTCCAACACCTTGTGGCTCGGGTGGGTTGAGAAGGAGGCGGACTGCCCCCAACCCACCCGAGCCACCCAAACATGTACACACTCCCAGGATCGGTGCATGTTTGGCCTCCCCCAACCCACACAACCCACCTGAACATGCACATGTCCCAGGTTGCGCGAACATGTTCTCCTCGTGTTCACCAGAGTCTCAGTGCTGAGACTTGGGTGAAAAAGAGGAGGAGGGGGGTTGGGTCCTTTTGAATTTCCCACTGCATGAGCACCCTTGTTGGTGCAGCGGGAATTTCAAAAGGATCCAGCCCTCCACCACTCTCCCTCTGAGCCAGGCAAGCATCGGATGGTCATCCAATGCTTGCCTGGCCCCAATCTGTCAAAAAGCCCGATCCAGGAGGCGGGGGAGGGGGAGAGGCCAAAAGCAGAAGGGAGCACAGTTTTTTTTTTACTGCTGCCTGCTCCCTTCTGCCTTTCCCACCTCCCCCCACAAGCGTTGTTGGTGCAGTGGGAAATTGAAATAATTGGAAAACCCTTCTCTTCCAGGAGGCGTTTGGTGACTGAAGTTCCCCCCCCCCCCGCCGCCACCATCTGCAAAGCCACGCTTTACCGCTCAGTCTAGCCATTTGTGTTTCACTGTTTTTAAACTATTTGATTGCCTTATATCAGTATTTCTTATGTTGTGAACTGCCCGGAGTTCCTTCGGGAAGACGGGCGGTATATAAGTTCAATAAATAAAATAATAAAATAATAAATAAATTTCCGCTTGTAACTCGAGTTTTTTCAGAAATCCAATGATTTGGCTCATAATGATTTGGAATCACCTCCCTTCTGAGCTGCACCTGCTGGAGTCCCTGCCTGCCTTCAAGAGGGCCTTGAAGACCTTCCTCTTTAAAGAAGCCTATGGCGACCTTATCAGTTAGTTTTTTTCCCCCTCCTTTCCCCTCCCTATTTATCGCCACCATCTTGCCCTCCGCTGCTTCTCGCTCGGAGGCTCTTCCACTTATTTTATGTCTTTCTAACATTGTTAGCCGCCCAGAGTTCCTGTCAGGGAAGATGGGCGGGATATAAGTCTTTAAATAAATAAATAAATAATAAATAATAAGTCAAATTGCTCATAAGTAGAGCTACTCATAAGTTGAGGTACCACTGTATTCCTATATAGAAAGTCAGTACAGCATGTGAAGTCCATGTCTTATAGAAGTAGTGTTGATGTGCTATCTTTCTAGTGCCAATTCAAAGAATGTTGATTTCCTGATTTGTCTCAGAACACATCATAACATTTCATTTAAAAAGTCAGTACAGTAGAACCTTGACTTACATACTGCTTGACTTGCATCATATTTGACTTGCAGCAAGAAGGGGCCTGTTTGACTTGAGTCGCAGGCTTTGACTTATATCTCAGAGCCCCGGCGCAAGGCACCGGAATTGGGCGGCAGCCACAACCCAGCATCGCGGCTGCCGCCTCCAAACTGCTCCTGCCTTCTTCCCCTCCTCTGGCAGCGGCGTTTTCGGCGAGGCCAGCTCAGAGCCCCTGGAGCTGGTCCTCGGCCTCACCGAAGCCACCACTGCTGCCGGAGGAGAAGAAGGGCCGGGAGCTCAGGGCTGGCCTCGCTGGTTAGACAGTCAGCTCAGTCTTGTAAAAAATCTGGCTGCAGAAGTCTGGTCCACAATGGAAGCATTTTAGTTGGGGAGCTGTAAAGTTGTGGGACTCTAATGGTAAGCATAGAGTTGTTCAGAACTTGGAACGTCAGGTTAAAAATCAGTAAAACTTAAATGTTAGACATTGTTGCTATGATCATTAAAAAGTGGAGTCATATAACTTGTGGACTATAATTCCACTGCCTCCTCCTCTCTTTGAAGAGACATTTCATTTACATCCCCAGAAGGAATCTCCTATCCCAGTCAAATTTGCGTTAAATTCCTGTTTTGGGGGGTCTTTTTCATCATCTGGAACAGATTAATCCACTTTCCTATTACTTTCTATGGGAAACATTCGTTTGACTTAAGTCATGTCTGACTTAAGTCTAGACCACTGGAACGGATTAATGACGTAAGTCAAGGTTCCACTGTAGAGGGAAGAGTCCTTCAGATGCATTTGAAGAAAGCTGCTGAGACAGATTGTTTTGCTTCCTAAACCAGCAATCTCATAATCAGTGCCAGGAACAGAGTTGGAAGCTACTGATTTCTTTGGAGGTATTCCTGAACAGCTTCCCCCAATAAAGTAAACAATTGTTTAATCAATATAGATCCCCCCCCATTCCTTCATACTCATTATTTCAGAGTTGTTTGTTGAACTCATGCTGGTTCTGTAAACCTCACCAATCACCTTTCATAAGCAATGGCATCTGTACAAATGCTGTTTCTGTGCCCTCATTTTTCTGCATCGTCTCAACCAGGCTAGTTAAAAACTGAAGTACTATCATCCCAGCTAACTCAAAACAGAAAAGATTTGGTTACTAAATGGTAACCCCGTTATCTGGAAAACAAACAATAAAAATTAAATTAAAAATAGAGCACAAGTGCTATGCAGTGTGGCCAGATTTGGGGTGTTAAGAATAGTGAGAACATTTTCCACAATTATGTGTGGTGATGCAGAGTTGAATCCCAATGAACTCAATGGGGCATTAATAAATATGCACAGCCTTCTGCTGGAGCACACCCACAGGCATCACTGAAAATGCAGGGAGCTTCATAAACATTTGGTCTAAACTGAACTGGGAAAGACAATATCATGATGACAGAGTACAGGAGTCAATGTCTTTGTAAAAGAGTTGCTTCATGATAAAATTGGCAGACTAGGATGGATAAACAAACAAACACTGCATGGTTCCAGAAGTGGCATATTCTTTTAATGGCTCATCCATGTAAATTTCCCAACCACATCTACAGTTTCAGTTCTGTTACTCTTCCGTACTTCTGTTAATCTTCTATACAGTGGTACCTTTTAAGACAAATGCCTTGCAAGACAAAAAAAAACTCATAGGAAGAAAAAAAATTTCCGGGAATTGGCATGCTTCACATGACAAAACATTCCCTGTGGGATGCTACGCAGGATGAAAAATTGTTCCACATGTACCCAGGAGGGAAAAACAGTCACTTTTGTCTTTATTCTAGCCTCCAGAATGGATGAATCCATTCCCAATGCATTCCTATGAGAAACTGTGTTTTGTAAGATAAATTCTTAAAATAAATTGACCCATAGAATGAATTAAATTCATTTTAAGAGGTATCACTATACTTCTATAACATTTACTATGATAGATAGATAGATAGATAGATAGATAGATAGATAGATAGATAGATAGATAGATAGATAGATAGATAACAAAGCAATTACAGTAGTCCCCCATTTATCATGGGGGTTAGGTTCTCTGACCACCCACGATAAAGGAAAATCTGTGATATACGGATGTCTCCCATTGACTCGTTTCCAAAGAGGCATCCTCCACAGAGCCTCACCCCACACCTCCCTTGCTGCAGCTGGGATTCCACCCCCGCCCCAATCACCTCACTTCCAAAGAGACCTCTGTGACAACACCCTGGAAGCAGGAGAAATACATATGTAAATCATCAGCCAATCCCAGCAGGAGGGCAGGGGATTGTATGGTATAAAAAGGGTGGAGCCTGGTCTGTGAGGAAGAGTTGAGAGTTGAAAGCTGAAAGTGCTGAGAGAACACAGCTCTGTTAGAGTTCAGTCAGGCAGGTTAGGTGTGAGGGCTTTAGTGTTTACTGTTTATTAAAGACAGGGAGGCTTGAAGATTTGATTTAATCTATTCTACGTTTAAGGCAACACATACCAACGTCAGTCATTATTGTATTTATTTATTTTCTCAATAAACATCATTATTATTTTTATATTATACGTCTGAGTCTGTCCCAGTTCATAAGGCGTCGATTTGAAAGCATTACCAAGAGGATCCTGTGAAGATTAATAACTTGATTCTTTACACTTCACGTTTTCATGACAATTACACGTCTAAAAGGGAGGTGTCGTCACAATCTCCTCCACAGAGCCTCTCCACTCTCCTTCTGCAGCCCAGATTCCCCCACCCCAATCACCTTGTTTGCAAGAAGATATCCACAGAGACTCTCCACTCCCATTCTGCAACCAGGATTCCCCACTCCCAAAAGCCTCCTTTGCAAAGAGGTCTCCTCCACAAAGCCTCTCCACTCCCATTCTGCAGCTGGATTTCCCCAATCCCAGTCACCTCATTTGCAAAAAGGTCTCCTGGCTGCAGAAGGGGTGGGGACAGGCTCCGTGGAGGAGATCTTTTTGCAAATAAGGGGATTGGGGGGGGGATCCTGGCTACAGAAGGGGTGGGGAGAGGCTCCGTGGAGGAAGCCTCTTTGGAAACAAGGTGACTGAGGCAGGGGTGGAATCCTGGCTACAGCAAGGGAGGGGAAAAACTTCCTGGAGGAGACTTCTTTGGGGACAAGGGAAAATATGGTAGCTGGGATGGTGGGGAGAGGCTCCTGGACGAAGCCTATTTGCAAACGGTGGTAGACGGGGGAATCCCGGCTACAGCAGGGGACGGGAGAGGCTCCACGCAGGTAACCTCTCTCTAAATGAAAATCTGTGATATATCGGGACCGCAGTATATGAACCGTGATGTAGCAGGGGACTACTGTAAAATAAAAACAGTTTCTTCACCAAAGCTAATAAATACTACTAGAGCAGTGGTTCCCAACATGGATCCCATGCCACAAATGGGGGCAATTTAACTTATTTTTTGGAGATTTTTTTGAGTTATTAACTGTGAATTTGAAAGCTGCTAATTGTTCTTAGATATTTGTGATGAAACAGCTGTGTTTCATTTACCCATTGTTGTCTTTGTTATAGTCCATTTTCTAGGGCTAGTCTGAAAAGGATATCCCAGCTGGGGAGAGGAGGGAGCAACTGCTAGCCAATCAGATGTGTTTCCACTAAGGATCATAGGACGCAAGATCTCTCTCTCTCTCTCTCTCTCTCTCTCTCTCTCTCTCTCTCTCTCTCCCCTCCTGTGGGCTTTGCTGCTGGGTACTTTCAGGGAATGCTGTTCTGTGGGGAGACAGTGGTGTTATGTCCCAAAATAGGGTTTTAAAAATTATTTTCAGATGGGCTAGCCCCACTGAAGTCCGCTGAATCCCACAAGAAGCCAATAAAGATCCAACGCGAGAAATCCGAGGAATACTGATTTTATTTGGTACCAATAAAAACAGTAGGTGGACACCCGCCTTCCAACCGGGCTAAGATGTCGACCCTGCACATGCAATGAGTTCCAACTTTTATTGACTTTTGCCTCCTTCCTTTCCCTGGGCGGCGCCAATCCCAGAGATTGGTCAGGGGCAGTTCAAATGACCCAATCAGAAGGGGTTGGGGGTTGGTTGGGGGCAGTTCTGGGTGGTCCCTGGCAGCAGTCAGGGCTTATGCAAATACCAGACAGAATGTCTCAATGGGGACAGGGAAGTGTGGCATTGTTCTTGGGTGTTGGTAAACTGGAAGTATCAGCGAGTCAATAGGAGGTGGCAGAAAGCAATTACCAACATCAGTGGGGGGGTAGGAGGGGTTGATGGGCCCACACACACACAAACATTTAGGAGACACAATGGTTTTGATACATGGGGACACAAGTCATAATAGGATTATGTTCAGGCGTGCTGGAAAGATACAAAGGTGTAAAGGCACAAGGATGTAAATTCTATAGGAGTGGTCTCATGGCTTCAGGGAGTGCAGATGTGAACATACAAGTTCTCTCCAGGTGTAAATGAAACAATGAAAAGTGTCCTTGGTCGTTGATGACAATCTAATGGCATGCTATTCGAGGTGTTGATCCCTGGGAGGCAGCTGTTGACAAAGGCAGAAACCCAGGTGATGATGGAGGCTTCAACCTCTTTTTCCAGCCATGCAGGACCCACCATCTTTGAGTTGTCTGTGCACCGCTTCTCCTTGGCCCCAGTTGATGGGATTTAGGGTTGGGAAAGGGAAATGAATCGATGGAAATGAGGGAAAGTCAGGAGGAGAGAGCAAGGAGAGGAAAGAAGGAAAGGCTTTTTGTGTTCTTGGCTAGTGCTGAGGGTGGGTAAGGAAACCAGTGCTTTGGCAAGGAGGCCAGTGTGATTGGTGGTTTTCCCTCCGTTAGTCTGAATGAAGGAGGTATAAACCAGTCTAAGACTTATACAACTCATTTCAGGACTTACAGGGTCTTTGGCAGGTCTTTTGGGTGACAAAGGGGGTGACAAGGGCAGGGGAAGGCTCAGGATCTGGAACAGGTGAACAGGGAGGGACTGGACAGGTGAGAGTTAATATATCGTGAGAACTTCTGGAGTGAATGGGCAGGGGGAGGAAGGGTAACGGTGTTATAGAAAATCCAAAAGGTAATGGACAAGAGAGGAAAGAAGGAAGAAGGGTTAAAGTATCTTAGAAGATCTAGGAGGAAACGGTCAAGGAGGGGTTAACAAAGAAGCAGGGACAGCTAGATAGTGGAGGGCAAGAAAGGGTTAAAGGATGCTGGGAGATAGACTCGAAACCCCCGCCATAAGCCCCCGATCTATCGAAGTTTCGGAGGATCGCCTGCTCTCCATAGGAAAGCATGGAGTTGAAAAGCTCCATAGGGTTGCATTGGAACTGGATGGGAGGGGGGGAGAAGCCGATTCCCATTGAAAAACATTGTAGTCGGAAGGAAGGGGGGGCTCGCTTTCTGCCCATATCTCGGGAACGGCTGGGTATTTTTAAACGGGGTGAAAAGCAGCTTGCTTTTCTCAGTATGGGGACCAATTGGGCCATATTGTTGACTTTCGGAACCGGTCCAAAAGTTTTAAAATTTTATTTTTCACAGTGTCTTCACAGTGGCTGGCTTCTGGGGGAGGCCCAGCAGTGAGGATACAGAACCAGGACCCAAGTTTAAGTAAGAAATTGTTAGATTTACAGTTATTTTTAGTCTGTGTTTTCCGAGGCTGTGTTTTACAGGACTTTTCCTCTCAGAGCCATCAGGGGCTGGGCCACACATGCGTAGGCCTGGTCAGGCCTGTGTGATTCAGTTCCACCTACTGGTCGATTGCCTGAGTAGCAGTTAAATTGTTTTGTACACTTTGGGCCTTTTCACATGACCCCTAAGATCCGCTGGCCACTTAAATTCGGACCAGAGATCTTAGGGGTTCGTTGCTCTTCCTTCCTCCCCACCACTCCGCACCTGTCTGCTGAGGGGAGGGAGGAAGAAAGTGGGGGGGAAATGCAGACTCACCTCGGAGAAGCTGCCGGAGCTCCGTTGTGCTGATTCCTTCTCTTTTGTTTGCTTTTTTTCCTCCCGCCCCTTCTCTTAAAGGGGCGGGAGGCAAAAAAAACACCAGAAGCCAGGAGAGCCCCACACTGACCAGATTAAATCCGGACCTGGCGATTTTCACCCTCCTTGAGCAGGTACAAGAAAAGTGCGCTGGGACGCGCTTAGGTGGGCGTGGTCGCACTTAATTTCCTGCAAACTCCGGAGCTGGTGGGGAAACCATTGCAAGCTCCGGAGCTTGCAGCCATTTGCTGTGGCGTTTAGGGGTCGTGTACAAAGGCTCTTTGTTATTTCTGGCACCCCTCTCTCCTTTTAGCTTTAAAAATCTTTTAATAAAAACCCTTCTTGCCTTCTTCCAGCTCACAGTGATTCCTTAGCCTCCTCGCTGTGCAGGGGTGAGAATAAAGACACCTGAGCTAAAAACCTTGGCTAGGAGAGGGGTTTAGCCCAGGAAACTCCTGTGGCATCAGGTACCTGGGCTGGTGGCAATGGATTGGAACTACCAAAGCATTTCCCCACTAAACTGCAGGTTCAAACTGAGTGGGTGAGTGGGGTGGGGTCATAGGTTACAAACACCCTTTTGTTCATGACAATCTTATTATTCATAAATTAAGCTAAGAATGTTTTTTATATCTCCCTCTTTCTCCGCCATCTTCTTTTAATAGTTCTTTTAATAATTTGCATCATTTCATAAGTTTTTCTCAAATTTATTTCTTTCACTCACAAACCCTATGCATAAAATGAATAGTGCAAGCGAGAAAAAAGTTTGTCAGTTCGTTAACAAGATTTGGCTTCATACCCGCTATCCATGATGAACAGTTACCTTTCTGCCTCTTATGCCAACAATGCTTGACCAACGAATCAATGAAATGAGGTCTTCTTGAGGTGTATTTGAAGGCAAAACATAGTGTATATGTAAATTCAGATTTAAATTACTTCAGGTCTTTAGACGTTTGAAAAAATATCAACAATAAAGTCTATGTTCCCTGCACAAACTGTTACTGTCAGTTGTACTCTTGAGACTAGTTATGAAATTTCTTTACTCATTGCTAAATTTGGAAAAAATCAAACTGTGGGGAGGATTTAATAAACCATCAATATCAACATTTCTTAAAGCAGTTCTAGAAAAAAATGAGAAAGATGTGAAAGCCATGCCACTGAGTAACAATACTGTTAACAGAAGAATAGATGAAATGAGTGAGAATATTGAAACACAACTTGTTGAAAAGCTGAAATCAATAAAATCCTCAGTATAAATGGATGAATCAACTCTGAGAGAGAATGAGGCCGTATTGCTAACTTATGTAAGATATCTTGATAAATGTGAATTTGCTAAAGAAATGTTAATCTGCAAATCATTAAAGAGTAGCACAACTGCTACTGATATATATACTAAGCTAAAAAAATACGTAGATGTGAATCTTTAAGTTGAGTCATGTCAATAATATAGATGTCAATAATATATCAATGGAAAACATATCTTGTGCTCCTGTTATGATGGGCAAGAAAAAAATGGTTGCTTAAAAATGATGAAAGATAAGAATCCAGAAATGCTTCTAGTGCACTGTGTTATTCATAGGGAGAACTTAGTGTCCAAAAATATTTCTCCTCTTCTTAAGGAGGTACTAAAATCAGTTATAAAATGTATCAGTGCTATCAAAGCTAATGCCAAGTGTCTCTTCAAGCTATTTTGTGAAGATAAAATGCAGACCATCTGAGACTACTTTACACTGGTGGCTCTCAAAGGGAAATTTCTTGAAAAGATACCTGGAACTATTTGATGTTCTTAGTGACTTTTTAAGTGACAAGCCTCAAATGAACCACCTGCTAATCTTTGGTGGTAAAGCATTTGTGAGTTCTTTAGCAGATATCTTTGAAAAACTGAATAACTTGAATGAACAAGAAAGAAATAAAATTCGTGTTGATGCAAAGGCAAAGGTATTTGCCATCATTACATTTATAGAGTTACTATATGTCAAAAACATATTTCTGGAAAAAACTGGCATGTTTCATTGGCTAAAAAATGTGAGGTGACTGATGCTGCTGTACTTCTCATTATGGATCATCTGAAAATATTGGCCTCTGATCTGAAGGAAAGATTTTCTGATTTACAAGAAATCGATTTTCCAACATGGATAGTGCAGCCAGTGCTGGTGGATCTAGCTGATGTTTTAATGCAGTACCAAGAAGAACTCTCAGAAATGCAAAATTAATTAAAACTCAATTAAAACTTTATTCAATATAGAAGGAGCGATGATGAGACAGAAACTAAATACCCAAATTCAACCTGCTTTGCAATAAAACTGTTGCTAGTACCATTCCCATCTTCATATTTAGCTGAATGTGGCTTTAATGTTGTAAATAATTTGCTACTGGAGAAAAGAAATTTACTGGGTATCACTGAACGAGGAGATTTGAGAATGAAGATGACTAAATTGGAGCCTAATATAAAATCTCTTTGCAGCAGACATCAAGCACAAGGATCTCACTAACCTTAGTAGACTAAAACTGCAATCCTACATTTTCCCAGGAGTAAGCCCCAATGAAGACAATGGTACTTACTTCTGAGTAGACATGCATAGGATTATGCTGTAAATATGATCTTTAGGTGAGCTCAAATTGTATTTTGAATTCGGAGGTACCTTTATTGTAATATGTATAGTAATTGATATGACCAAACTATTGCAGAAGAAGCTTTTCTTAAAATTATTTTATATTTATGCATTTCAGTTCTCTATTATGTTTTGAAACTTTGCTATTTTTTCATATCCCTTATACTATTATTTTTTTAGTTCCTCAGTACTTCTACTGACTGTCGTTCTTTAATTTTTCTCTTTCATGGATGCCATGTTCTTTGGAACCTTGTTTAAAACCAAGTTAATGACCTTTTAGGCTTTCTCTGTGTGAATAGGAGTTCACTTTTTGAATAGTAAAAATTATATGTCTGGGGGGTGGGGGTGGGGTCAGGATTTTAGAGATGCTTAAGTGAGGCATGGCCAAAAAAAAAAGATTGGGAACCACTTGACTAGACTCTTTAAATATACCCTCTTATATTTCAAGTATATAATATGTATATACTTCTACAGTATATGCATGTTAGGGTGGATTCGGGTTTCTTCCCGTGTAGAAATCTGGTTGTTTTGGCGACGTTTCGACGAGGTCTCACTCGTCATCTTCAGGCTGGTGTTCTGGCTTCTTTCTTCTTGAAGCTAGTATATACATACTAGCCCCTGAATCTGATAGGGACCTGAGTGAAATCATATTTTAGGATATGCATATTTCTTGCTTTTGCAGTGTTTCCCCTCCAGGCACACAGTTCTTTGAAATCTCCATGCATGGACAATTAGATTGGCAAATGACGGATGTATTTACCTCCCAACAATCAATCACAAAGGGAGCTCTGCTTGAAATGACATGCTAAGTATGTTGTTTCATTTGTCACTTGTCTTAAGAAATAAACTCCTGCTAATGGGTAGTAGCTTGAAATTACCTTGTCAAGCAGACTTTATTTGGAGAAAAAGTGTTCTCCTTTCCTACAAATAATTCATCAATTAAAAAAAAATCTGATTGTTGGTGATCTTTAGATTAGTTGTGGCATTGTATGTGCTGCAGAGCCTACCAAGGAACATCATTTTTCCTTCCAACCCTTCTAGCTGAAGAAAATGCATACACAAAGAGCTCAGCTGGGTGAATGGGAGAGTGCCAGGCCCATGGAAAATTGGAAAACAATTCTGATTCCAATTATATGTCTCTTGATTTGATTTTTCCTGGCTTAGAATCAATAATTATTTTTCCACACAGAGAAGTGGATTGGTAAGTCCCCTGGGAGCAGTGATGTTGAGAAGAGCTATTGTGGCAGAGGAAGGGATCCTGTTTATTCCCTAATAGTAAGAGCTGATTCACAGGGAAACAAACTACCTTTGGAGAGGGGACATTCCTCATGCCCACCTGTCATGATAGCCTTGTCCACCCAGCCCGGAAACAAAAAGACGAGACACATCTGTGGGATTAAAACTGGGCCACAATTTATTGATATAAATTCCGTCAATTACTGTTGAACCACTCTAAGCAAGGGAAAGGGCCTTGAAAAGGGAAAGTGGCTATGTGATTTTCTCCTAGTTATTGTTAGTACGGTGTTGCCGGCTCATTTAGTACCCTCCCAACTTTAACAATCTGATTAGCCTCGTCTATCATTTTTGAGTGTATATTATTAATAATCGTGTTCTGCTATATCTCATCTCCCGATCCATTCCTAATAGTATAGAGGGCTATCAGTCTGCTATGTCATATTGTGCTCATCCTAGCTCAACACCATTTTGTCACTTACACTGGCCGCCACAGAAGGGGGGGGGGCTACTAGATGGCCGGCAAACAAATAGGCTCAGTGCCATATGGTCCAGCTTTAAATGGCCTCGGTCTCTGCCAGACCTCATGACCTTGATCCAAACTGGGCTGCCTCCAGACAAGCAGACAAAGTGGCCCCTCCCAGCATGGGGCTGGTTGGAGCTGCCTTTAGCAGTAGATTTCCTGGAGTGATGGGGATTTGGGTTCAATGACACTTGGACTCCCAATTCTACAGTTCTATGGTTCTAATTTCTCCCACTGCTCTGGCAGCCCTTATAGTGAATTCATACTCTATTCATGAAATATGGATAGTAATGGTGATCATGTAAGTGTTCCTCCTTCTCTAGCTGGCTTTCCTTTGTGTTCCTGGTCTCATACTAGTTGTGAGATTAGTCATATAGCAGCTTATACGATTCACTGCATGACAGGGTATGATGGAGTGGGAGAACCACTTAGGCAAGTGCACTTCAACTCCAAACAGGACACTGGCTCCAGTGTTGAAGCAAGATCCTGGGTAGCCAACAACTTGTTTTTTCTCTGAGCATCTGACTCAACATTTGCCTTATATTTATGCCCACTTGGGGGCATAACACACACACAAACACTGAGTATTGGATAAAACAAACAAAGTGGTTTTGCCTGAAAATAGAAATGGAGAGAAAGTATGAGCTATGGTCAGATTTTTCCCAGCTCTGTTATAAAACCAATTATGCGGCAACACACCACAACAGTGGCAGGATCTTTGCACTAGATCAGTGGTTCCCAACACTGTCCTGACTTGTTCTTTGATTACAGCTCCCAGAAATCTACTGCACCAGCTAGTGGTGAAGGCATCTGGGAGTTTTAGTCCAAAAACATCTGGGAACACAAGGTTGGGAACTACTGAGCTGTGTATGGGACCTTTTTACTGGTCTGTTGGCAAAGCCACCTCAAAAGAAACCAGCATCATAAAAGAGGGACAGGATATTCTGAAAAAGACTAAATAGCAGAAGAAAAATCAAAATGCAGTTGTCCAAAAGAGGAGGAAGAAAAGGGGAAATAAAATCACGCAATCCATGGCTGAATCAGATCATAATATATAGTATAAATATTTACTTGCATGACAGTATCAAAATATCCTATGCAGTATACTGGGTACCTTAGAGATAGAAGTGGATTACAACTCCTGAATAGGGAAGTTCACAGCAAAAAAGTTTGTTTCTTTTGTTTTGATTTCTTTGGAGGGCATGGGCCTCTTTCATTTTTTTAAGTTTTTGTGTGCACTAGTCCTTTCATTTTACATAAAAGGGACCACCACCTTCTGGTCATTTTGTTTTGTTTTTCCCCATTTGTGTTTTCTAACAAAATGAGAAGAAGCCCTTGTGGCATTCATGTGCTATTGACAAACAAAGCTTCTGATTTTCCTATACTGCTGCCACCAACTAGCTTAGCTAGTAAATTAAAGCCTTTAGACTGTTTTTAATTTGAATAAAAATAAAAGGATGCATGGAATAATTTGATTTATTTGTTTTTCCCTCAGTGTAATAGGCGTTTGCTGGGGCTCTTTTGAGCCTATGGCTTTTGGACTGGGGCTGATTTCCCTAGGTACTGAACTGTGATCCTTCTTGTCACTCAAGTACCTATTCCTGTACTCCCCACTTTTCCTGCCATTTTTTTGTTCAGCAAATCCATGATCCCTGACCTCATTTATGCAATCAGCTAATTCAGCAGTCTTCTGAATGGTTTTGTGCTGTTTGTCCTTAACTAAATAACTCAGCTCTCTAGGAATTGTAGAGTAAAACTGCTCTAATACTATCACCTCTTTAATTTGCTGTTCAGTCTTGGCTTTTTCTTGTTCCGGCCACCTCTTGAGATAAAGAGAAATGTTAGCCCCCAGCTGTGCATAAGTCTCCTGTTTGAGTTTTAACACACTCCTGAACTTTTTCCTCAGCTGTTATGCTGTAATCCCAAAACGTGTGTATACCAGATACTTAAAGAGCTCAAAATCTTTATACTGGTATTCTCTCATCTGGGCATATAATTCTGCCAGAGAACCAAACGCCTATTTTGGACCTCAAAATCAACATTTCCCCCTCATCTTTTACATTAAAGTCACAAAGGAAATGAGGAAAGCCTCATTTTGCCTAAACTCAGGAAAACACTTGAGATCCAATTTAGAGGCATTCTGTTCTCCTGCATTTGAATTATTGTTATTATGGTTTCTTAAAGCCTCAAGTTCTTCTAACCTATGCATCTCTAACTGAAAATCCATTTTTCTCTGATGGGTTCTCTCCTCTTGTTCAAGTTCTAATTCCCTCAATCTAGTCTGTTCTAATTCCCTCAATCTAGTCTTTCAATCTAGGTCTGTCTTCTTCTTTCTCCCTTTATTGTTCAATTTGTAATTCCTTCAGTCTAGTCTATTCTTCTATTTCTTTCTGATGGATTTTCTCTTTCTCTCTTTCTTTCTCCCTTTCTTGTTCTACCTCCAGATGCCTCAATTCTAGTTGGAGCCTAATCTCCTGTTCTATTTTCCACTTCTTAAATTCTAAAGCATTTTGGGCTCATCTCTCCTGAGGTAATTTCTAGCTGTTCCTCAGAAATTTCCTCTCCCTGAGGATTCCCATTTGCTTCTTCCTGCTCTGAGCTTTCAATAGGTGCATCCATGACTGGCTTCTTAGATCTCTTAGGTGGCATTTTTCTCACTAAGTATCTAATATATCGAGAGATAGGTTTTTGAATAGGGCAAAATCTTTTAAACACAAGTCTCTCTCCAAGGAATTTTCTCTCCCTCTTTAGGCTGTATTTGGCACCTTGTTTCTTTACCACAGCCATAAACTCTGGCTGCTTTCACAGCCTCAGCTCTACTAAGAGACGCTGAAAACTGTCTTCTTTTTATTTTTATTTTATTAGGCCTTTATGTTAAGCAAGTTTCACCTCAGAACTCTATCTTGGTATGGCTCTCTCTCCCTGTCCCAAGAGCTTCTCTTTTACTTCAGAGACTCTAGCCACAAGACAGCCCACCTTTCTCTTTGTGAGGTAAACTTTTTCTTTTTCAGTCTCAGCTATTCCTCCTGACACACTAGGAATTTTCCCAGACTCTGGTGGTGAAACCTTGCCCTGTATCTTTCCTCACATATCCAGCAAGTTTCCACTTCACTCAGCCAGAAGTCCTAAACCCTCTGTCAGAATAGCTTCAGATTCCTTTGACAATTCACAGATTTGGCCTCTTGTTTACACACTGGCTTCTCACAGAAACCCACCAGTATGTCTTCACCTAATGAGATGAGGACTTCACCTACACTTTCCTCACACAGGTATATGTATTATCCCATGCAATCCTGTGTCCCACTATGGTAACTTAATAGCTGCCTACTAAATTAAGATGTAAAACTTCACTTTTCTTTAACTAATTCACGGTTTGATTTTTCAAAGGCATAACTGGATTTGTTTCATCATCCCACCACTGTACCACCAAACTGTAGCATCCATGTGCTTGCCCCCTGCCGTTTCATGGGCTATTGACAAACGCAACTTCTGATTTTCCTATACTGCTGCCACCATCTATCTTAGCTAGTAAATTAAAACCTTCAGACTGTTTTTAAGTCGAATAAAAATAAACGAAGTTTATTGATTAAAAGTTGAATCAAAATAAATGGTAACATATAGAAGTATGAACAAAAAGATGAATCTTGCTCCAACCCACTTAAGATTGATTACTAATAAAAATGAACAAATTCATACCCTGTTCCTAAGTGCCCAAAGTCTAGACACTTAATTTTCCTCACAGACACTATAATGGCAATGTGGCCACCAAAAAGTAATGAGTATTGTGATCAGTTTTTTTTTAATTGTTATATTCTGAGCTCTGGGCCACTTTGGTTTAGTATCACAGTAACTATGTATGACAAAGATAATCCTTATACATGTATAAGAATAGCCAAAATTCTGTAGGCCTAAATATTTGACCTTAATCTCAATAGTCATTATTGTATTAGTGTTCATATCAGGTTTGTGCAACTGGCCATGGCTAAGTGTGCACAGCTGACAAGGTGCTGGGGTGTGTCTGGACTGTGTGCCTGTTCATGTGCAGTTATGAGACAAAGATACCCCCTGGCACCTTGTTAATTGCCACAGGTAGTTGTGGCAAGTCATGTACACTAGCATTTTTCTAGAATCTGATAGCGTTAGCAAACAAGTGTGTAGTTCTGAGTTCCTTTTGTTTTTCTAATTAAAAACCATATTTATTTTAGATTTGTTTATTATGCTTTTATTATTGCCAAATAAATAGCTAAGGGAGTAATTGCAGAATACTCCATTACTCAGCTGAAGAATGCAACATCAATCACACAATGCATCGTAAACTTCATTCATCTGAAAACATCTGTAGCCATATACATTGCGACAAATAATCCAATTACCTCTCTCCATGATTTACAGTTAGATATTTTTGCCATTAGAATTAAAAAGTTTCAAAAGAGCGATAGAGATGTTAAAGTGGCATCTTCAGGAGTAGGCTTGGATAACACTAGTTTAAACTAGACTTTAACTTTGTTTAATCTGATAAAGCCATTTATATCACAGTGCCTAAATTACTTGGTCAAATATTCATGCTAGTGTATTCATGCTATAACCCTGGGAACTGCTGGGCCAAAGCTAATGGAATGGGTTTTAACAGAGAGAAATGTAGGGTGCTGCATCTAGGTTAAAAATGAATTGCACATATATAGGATGGGAGACACCTGGCTGGAAAATAGTACATGTGACAGGGATCTGGGAGTCTAGGTGGAACACAAATTGCACATGACAGCAGTGGCAGTGTGATGCAGCAGCCAGAAAGCCAATGCGAATGTTGGCTGCATCAACAGAAGCATAGCGTCTAGATCAAGGGAAGTGATAGTACCACTCTATTCTGCTCTGGTCAGACCCCACCTGGAGTACTGTGCCCAGTTCTGTGCACCTCAATTTGAAAAGGATGTTGACAGCCTTGAGCGGGCCCAGAAGAGGGTGACCAGGATGGTTAAAGGTCTGGAACATACTGTATGTCTTACAAGGAAAGGCTTAGGGAGCTGGGAATGTTCAGCCTTATAAAAAGAAGTCTGAAAGGGGATATAATGTGTGTGTGTTGTGTCATTACAGTCGCAACCGACTCTTCATGACTCCATGTTCATGGAGTTTTCTTGGCAGGAATACTGGAGTGGTTTGCCAGTTCCTAATCCAGGTGCCTACAGCACCTGGTATTCCCTGGTGGTCTCCCATCCAAGTACTAACCTGGGCTGACCCTGCTTAGGTTCCAAAATCAGGAGAGATCGGATGTGCTTAAAGTGAACCATGGAAACCATGGAAAACAAACCAGTCCCCTCTTCAACATGACATGCTTCCGAATATTTAAACATGGCTATTAGGGGATATAATAGCCATGTTTAAATATTCGAAAGCATGTCATGTTGAAGAGGGGACTGGTTGTTTTCCATGGTTTCCATGGTTTGTTTTACAGGACAATTCTTATTTCAACAGACTACCAGGAAATGAGCAGTTCTAGTTTTTGACAAAAGGAGATGGAATCAACAGTCCAGAAGATCCACAAGGTCCACAAATCTGGCCTTAGAGAAATGTTACATAATCTACAGGTTGACAAAAAAAATCTCTTTCTAGCTCTAGATGCAAATATCTAGAAGTGGATCTAGATCCACCCCATGTTTCTACTAAAGAAGATAATGTTTGTTTAAAAACTTCACAACCAAAAATATATATTCAAAACAAACAAGCATGCATGCAAACAAACAAATCATGAGGGAACACTCAGGATGAAGTTTGTCAAAAATGTCTGCATTCACTACTTACCTGCTCATCGTGACCTGGCTAGGAGTGAGCTCTGCTGAACTCAGCAGTGTATGTGACCAACTGCATAAATCCAGCTTGTGAATCACCTTGGGCTTTTAACAAATATCTTGATCTAAAGAGTAAACAATGTTTTTATCTTTTAATTTAAAAAGCAAGCATTCTTGAAAAGAAGGATTCCCAATTAAACAGCCAGCATGAAGTAAAAACCCCATGAAGAAAAGGGGAAGAATGATATTTATTTGTTTCCTTCTTTAACATCTGCTGTTCTAATTTGACTCAACCAAAAGAAGAATCTGAAAGCCATGGTTTCTGGTTCATCCATTTGTCAGAACAAGGAAGGGACGCTAAGGAACATTGAGGCCAACCCCTGTCAAGGAGTCATAGTGGGGAATAAAACGCCAAACCTCAGGCTTCTAAACCAAGGAGATCTAGAAAATGATGTCATTACGTAGTTCCTGTTCTGTAAACAGTCCTGTTGTTCCCCTGCTCCTCCTCTCTTAGAAGGGTTTGATGATCACATGTGTCAAAAGATCCCAGTTATACAGACTTGGCTGTTTTTAGATCATTTTTTAAATTTTCAGTTCACATGACCCATGTTTAACATAGATTCATTTGCCCTGGCAACCAGTTTATTCCTTCACTGGGAGGGTTGTTTTAAATTGTACCGATGAACTGCTTCATTCCTTATTGCATGAACATGTGTGAAAATTCCTGTTGATTTATTTCCTTTGCAAAGAGGATAGGTTTCTGTGTGCTGTGACCGCTTCATGGCCACTACCACTACGCTTGTATCCTTTTAAAAATATTTTTAAAGGTATATTGACAAATCACTAGCTTAGAAGTTGCTAGTGCCTCTGTCAAAAAAACAACATGAATATATTACTCAGAAGGAGACAGACTCTCCAACTCCCTTGAGGGTGAAAGAGGGCTTGAAAGAGATACATTTCCTGCTTTGAATTGTAAAGAAGGGGGTGTAGCATTAAGGTCCCCCCTCTCTTTCTCTCCCACTACCCCACCCTCTCTCTCCCTCTCTCTCTCTCTCTCTCTCTCTCTCTTAACCCTCCTCCTCCCAATGCTATACAAGGAAATAATAATGGAAAGTGAATGGGTATAGGATGGAAGGGGAAAGGAGAGAAGGTTCCTACTCATCTACCAATATACCACTTTTGTTATTTTTTAAAAGATAATTACAAAGGAGGGCTTGATTGTCTCATTCTCAAGAAACAGTAGAGAAAATGAATCAATATGAAGTTAAAGAGCAGCATACAGTAGCTATAATGATCCAAACAGAAATAAATGCATTGATGTAGCTAAACACAATGTGAACATTCCTGCCAATGTATATATACCATGTGACCACTGGAAAAATGTATCAGGAGAACAGAGGCATGAAAAGAATTGGTATAACTGGGGTTCTTTTCTCACAAGGGATTGAATCCTTACTTACATTGTTTCCTGAGATGTATCCTGACTTGTTTTTCTTGTTGTTCCTCCGTCCCAGCCCATCCACTATAAAATGCTCATTTAGATGAATTAATAAACATGGGGGGAGATATATGGATAAGTGATATTTCTTCTTGATATTTCTTGTCATGAGATCATAGAATCACAGAATGATGGACTTAGAATTGGACCTGTAAGGCCAACAAGTCCAACTCCTTGCTTGATGCAGGAATCCAAATGAAAGCATATCTGGCAGATGGGGTGGTCCAATTTTCTCTTGAATGCCTCCAGCACTGGAACGCTCACAATATCAGTGCTATTAATTACATGAAATATTAATCTTTCTCAGTAAAAGGACAAAGTGTTGGTGGCTGGGAGCTGCCTTGGAAGTATTTTAAAGTTGCAAGTCTGGAGATAAATCTTTCAAGCAAAACTTGGAAAACAAATTGTCTAAATGGAGCATGCCACACATTTTGCAACAATCTTCCTGATCATGTCCTCTGAGAATCTCCCTGAAAATCTGAGAGACCAATGGCCTGGAATCTGGCTCTGAAGATCACCTCTGATCTGCTAGCAGTAGCTCCTGTACAGGCAAGCCATCCTCATCCCAGAAGGGCAGGAAAAAGACAAAGTAACATTATTTTTGGAGTTTGGATGGGGTGGGATCAGTCCTCCTCATTTTACCCCATTTCCTACAGTTGGAGTCCATGGGAAGGAAAGCATACTTGCCAGGTCCAGGAATGGGGACTTAAGTCACAGGATTCACAGTCAAGTTGGACTTAAGTTGCACCAGTGATTCAATTCAGATTTGTTTTTGTTTTGTTTTTTCCCAATGACTCGGACTCAACTCACAACTCAGAATGCACCTACCCTTCTCTTTTTTCCTGGGGAACAAAGCTTGTTTTTAATATGTCTGTGAGAATCTCAGTCATCCTGGTGAGGCTTATCCAGAAGTTGAGTCATGGTAACTGGACTCAAGCAGAACACTTTGCTTTTGGACATCTTTTCTTGTGAGATTTAAAAGATTTTAATGTTTCACGACTCATCCAAGTAGCTTCATCAGTCTTCGTTTTAATAGGAATTCAGACTTGGGACTTGGACCCAACATCCCTGGACATCCTATCATGGTGCAGATATTTACTGTGTCTCGGAGCAGGACTGCCAATCAGGAGAATCAGGAAACAATACAAGCGTAATCTTCTCCCATGCTTCCCTTGCCATGCCTATTCTCAGCTGCTTTGCCATTGAGACTTCTCAAGTAGCGTCCTCCACCAGTAAAGCCTTTTGCAATTGTTTTGCAGTGGTGGTGGTGGGACAATCCTTTTAGCAGCTAATTAGTTCCTCTGCCACAGCTCACTCTTGGCTGCGAGGGCAGCAGGTCATCCCAGCCAGAACAGGATTGCTAAAGCTAGACATAGGAAATATTAGTCTTTTGGACCACATTTCCAAGAATACTCCACCCAGCATGCCAGGAACAATTTTTCCCATCCCTTCCTAAGACAGCCTAGGGCAATGATGGCGAACCTTTTAGAGACCGAGTGCCCAAACTGCAATTCAAAACCCACTATATTTTTTTTTGCCACGTGCCAGTACGGTAATTTAACCTGTATACAGGTGGCTATGAAGGGGTGATGTCGGGTACCCACAGAAAGGGCTCCGAGTGCCACCTTTGGCACCCGTGCCATAGGTTCGCCATCACTGGCCTAGGAGGTGAAGAGCTAGCAAGTATGCATTCTCAGACTAGCTCTGTTGTGGATTTTATATAACTACATCACAGAACACAAAATAAATTCTGATAAGGGTGATAAAGATTTTTTTCCAATTTAAAATACCTTCCATTTAAAATATAACATTAGATGTAGGGCTAAAAAGGACCCACAAGAGAACTTAGTTCAATTAGTCAGGGAACCATTAATTAATACTCAGCACTCCAGCTTCCACTCTTTTTTCACAGGAGCTGGCAATGCATTCTTACAGATGGCACTGGAATAATTTGGTATTATATATCAGTAGCTAATTAATTCATGCACCATAAAATACAAGACGACCCATTATCCCTGACAAGAAGTAACAAATGTCCAAAGGCTTTGAAGGCTGTTAATGCTGGGCTCTTGATCCTTTCCCCTTCTGTAGAGTAAGCTTTCCCCCATTAAGAGCCTGTTTGCATTATTATCCGAGTTGTATGTTTTTATTAGACTCCCTTCCAGACCTTTTTAATTTCTTGCCTAGCGGTACCCATCTCTGATGAAAACAAAACAGACCTACAGAAATATCTTTTAATGATATTTAGCAGATAAATGGAATAAATAAAGACAATATGAAATGGGATATGGTTAACCAAATCTCTAGCTTTTCTCTAGCAGGTCGATCCCCGTGGATCAGCACATCGCAATTAGAGCACTCGTGCGTCGCGCCTAAATGGTTTTCTCTCCCTGTGTAAAGACAGTGATATGAAAGAAAGATTTTAAAGTCATATGTTCAAGTCCTGCATTTAGTAAGAGATAAGATACACGGTGGGAGGCTGTTTTTTATTCAGCTACGTACTTCTAGTGGCTTCCTGCCCTTAGAACATATATCCGGCTCTCTTTACAGTAATGAGGATTTTGTGACTGTGAAGTGCAAAAGGAAATGGATTTTTACAAAATCTCGGTGAACGGATAATAGAATGCCTGCTGGCTAAAGTTAATAGAGAACTCCCTGTAGATCACTGACACAGCTCACACTTTTATAACAAGATCCTGAATTTGAGTGCCAGTAGCAAGCTCTCTGGCTGATTAATTGTGCAGGTACTGCACTGTGTAAAGGCATGTTTAAGGACTTCACTACATTGGTAACGGCTGATAAGCCCACAGCAGGTAGCACATCAGAGTTATTTATCAATCTACTTTGTGATTTGGGGTGAAGAACGCAGGGGAAGAAATGCCTCTCCTTTGCTTCCAATCTCATACAGTACTTAAAACTGATTTAAATAAGCTTTGACTGAACCACTGCAAAGCCATTTATACTTATATAAATAGGTCTGATGAAGACCAATTTGTTCTTCACCACAATACGGTTTATTCAGATGGCCTTTGGCCCTGCTCACACGACCGTTTTAGTGCCGTGTTTGCTGCAAATGACTGCGCAGCAAAAGATCGTGCCTCCACGCCAAGGTGCAGCATTTTGGCACCCCCGTCGACCACGCCCCCTGAAGCGCACTTTAACTGCATCATCCTATACCACCGCCAGGGGTTCGATCAAGTCACTCCACTTAATGATGCACAGTTTTTACCGCAGCAATTGCAGTGCAACCAGCAAACATTTGCACCATTTTAGCCCCCCCCCCCCTTTTCTGCCTCTTTCTGCTGTCCTACTTTAATCAATTGCTAGCATTTAGGTAACTGTGCACTTCTACAAGCTGCAAATTACCTGGTACAGTGACCAATGGGAAAGGAAGTGAGAAATGAGAGAAAAACAAAGGAGTTACTATAAAGGTGCTCTGGTACTAGGGATATATTGGCCTAGCAAGGCCTACATCCAAACATATGGCAAAAGCAAACCTCAGTAGGACTCAGCAGTGTGTATGTCTCTTTAAGACCTTACTACTTAAGTAATGGTTCTAGCCTCATACACACACACTCCTCGGCCACGCCCTGACCTGCCTGATGCTGGTGTTGTTCCAGAGGCACAGAGAGAGTTGCAGAATTACTTCTGACTTATTGCTATGTAAGGTTGCATTTTATTCTTTTGTATTTATAACAAGCAAGGCAGTATATATATGTGTGTATAGCTCCTTATCCCTTTTTATGAGCTTTATCACAACTGCTGTTGCCCTAATTTTCTATTTTGTATATTTTTTCTGTACAGATATTTAATGAGTATTTTATTATTTTCATAGGTCAACCCATTTACCTTTTCCCTTTAGAATATATAGATAAAGTATATTTTTCATATACAGTGGACCCTTGTATAACAAACAGCTTGTATAACATGAAATCTGTACAACATAAAAAATTCCAGAGATAGGGGAAATTTGCTTAACATAATCGCCTATGGGGAAAATCCGTACAACATAAAAATGGGATTACTCCATTTTCAATGCATTCCTATGGGAATTTGTATAAAGGAAAATTTGCTAAACATAATTTAATTTGGAACGAATTAATTCCTTTATACAAGGTACCACTGTACCTGTTGTGTCTACGACTCCTCCTTTAATCAGACTGCAGCACATAATACCCAAATAATACACCAATCCCCCAATGATCCACCAATATTACTCAACAGGATACATGGCCACTTTCTCAAACTTTCGCATGAACTCTTACAATAATACTAGAAAGCCGATATGCCAGTAATCGACAAGCAAATAACTTTTTAGATATATATGTGAGCATGTCTGAGAAAAGCAGATCAATAAACAGGGAAAATATGTGCATTTGGCAAGATGGGATGCACAGAAAGAAGTATAATCCACCCTTGCCGTCGAGGCATTAACTGCGCACCAAACATCACGTGATCGCCCGCGATTTTAGTACGCAGCAAAATATGATGCACAATTAATAGCTGTGCGACTGAGGTCTTTGTCGCACTGTTTGGTGTGTTGAAGGGGTAGGTTGGTTAACTCTACTTTTTCTGGTGGCCACACAACGAGCAGACCAGTTTGCTGACAGGATGCTCCAACCCATGCCACTTTGAACTCCTGTCTGGGGCTTTGCCTGTTTTGGTTTTGAGTTGGTACACTCCATTTTAATCTACTTTAGTCCACTCCCAGCACGTGTGATCTCTGGGACTAAAAGCCAAGCCTTACCCCGAGATGGCTAAATTACGGTAACTTTGGGCACTGCCCAGTTTGCACACATGTAGGACTAAGACAGCACACGTGAGAAAGAGCAGTCTGTGATCTTGTTCTTAATGAAATGAATGGGTGATGCTCTGAACAATGATGAAGCAATCACTACAGTACAATCTTCCTTTTGCCCTGGGGAAGCCCTTGGGGGCTTCAGAATGGGAGTTCTGCCTCACTTCTGAAGCTTCCAAAGGCTTCCCCAGGGCAAAAGGAAGCCTTACACAGTCTTGGAAGCTGAAATGGGGAGTGGGTGAGTGGGTGGGATTAGAAGCTTTATATTAATTGATCTGATCTAGTTTATGCTGGCAGAACTGCACTAACAGGATTGTGTCGAGTGTCTCCGAAGTGTTGGACAATTACGGTCTTCCTTTAACATAGACAATTAACCTCTGTTCTGATAATAGTTAAGACTAATCCTAGGAAAAACTGGAAGGTGCAATTATTCTAAACTATGATTTTTAGGTGTTATGCATTCTAACCACCACCTCAAATATACGGCAAACTGTTCATTCAGGAACCCTTTGCTGTGTGTTTATCAAGAGGGTTTGTAAGTGTATTATATTTCCAACATGTATTTGATACATTTGTATACAGAAGTTTTTATCCCTTACTGTGGACATGCAGAAAAGTGAAAGCATATTGGAGAATGGTACATGAATATTTACAAAAGATTTTGTCATGTAATAGAACGTTTAGACCAGAAATTTTTGTTGAATAATATGCCTGAGATTGGAGATATAAAAATGAAATATGTAGTACTACGCATAATAACTGCAGCTAGAATTTTGTATGCTAAGAACTAGAAGAAATCTGACATACCAAACCAAGAGGAGTAGATGGAAAAGATCTTGGAAGATGCAGAGATGGGCATATTATCAGAAAAAATAAACAATCAGTCAACACAAAAAGCACATGAAAACTAGGAACAATTTTATAAAAGAATTTGTACCAAGCTTTGAAAGAAAGCTCAAGAAAGTTAATGAAAATTCTGTAAGGGTAGTTTATAGAAGAGCAATAGTTTGTAACAGGGCTAAATAACTATAATTGTATTATGCCTAAATATGTCAAAATCAAGTTTAGTCACTGTACTCTACTACTCCTTAGAACCTTTCCCTCTTTCCCCCTTCCCTGTTCCACTTCCTTTTTATCCTTTATTTGTAAGAGTACATAAGGAAATTAATTGTGTGATATACATTTTAGAAAGCTAATGACTCTGCCTTATTAACTTGAAAAATAATGCTATGGATATATATGGATGGAGCATGTAGACTAGGAAAGGGGGTGCCTCACCCCCAAAATTAGAGGGGATACACTCCATTTTATATTAAGCATAATATTCTTCATTCCATTTGTTGTTGTTGCTGTTGTTGTTGTTGTTGTTGCTACTGCTGCTGTTGTGTCATACAGTCATGACCAACTCTTCGTGACCTCATGCCCAAGGAGTTTTCTTGGCAGGAATACTGGAATGGTTTGCCAGTTCCTACTCCAGGCGCCTACAGCACTTGGTATTCTCTGGTGGTCACCCATCCAAGTACTAGCCAGGGCCGACCCTGCTTAGCTTCCGAGATCCGGTGAGATCGGATGTGCACACGGCATCTAAGCAGCTCTTCCATTGTAAAAGCAAGTAGAAAATGTCTAAGCTCACTTGGTTTTTCCACCACCTAATATTTAAATTAAATCTACTGAAAATGTCATAGAAAAAGTTGCTGTACTTTGAATGTTCAGTTTAAATCATTCCCCTACAGCATTAAGTGTCAGTTGGAAAGTAGTAGCTCATCCATTATTTGAGTCAGAGATGCTGTTCAGAAATATTTTTGCTACTTCTGAGGTTGTGTCATTTTTGCGAAGTTAGTGAGTGTGATATATTCCTGTAGTAGACTTCCCAACAGTGCCCCAGCATGGGATAGGTGAGTGATACTTCAGAATCCTGAAAATGGAACATCACAATTTAGGGCCTTTTTACACGACCCCTAAGATTCGCTGGTCCCTTAAATTCGGACCAGAGATCTTGAGGGTTCGTTGCTGTTCCTCCGTCCCCACCCGCTCCATACGTCTTTGTTCTGTCTGCGTGAGGGGGGGGGAAGCCTTAGACAGAGACAAAAGAATAAAAGGCTTACCTCCGGTGCTGGTGGAAGTTGCTCCGACCTCCGTTTACTTCCTGGTTCCTCTTTAAGGGGCGGAGGCAAAAGAAAAACAACAGAAAGAAGCGAGGAGAGCTCAGGCAGTCTCCGCATCAAAATTTTTCACCATCAAAGAGCAGGTACAAGAAAACTGCTGTTTGGTCGCGCTAAAGTGGGCGGGGTCACACTTAATTGTCTGTAAACTCCGGAGCTGGTGGGTAAACATTTTTAAAGTCCGGAGCTTGCAGCCATTTGCGGCGGAGCTTAGGGGTCGTGTATAAACGCCCTTAATGTCTTTATCTCAGGATCATTGGCTGGATAGTTCAGTGAGTTAGGCATTTGCCTGCAGGGCCAGAGGTTAGGAGTTTCAGTCTGCACTGTGAATCCCAGAAAAGCCAAACTATGAGCCCTTGGGCAAGCTGCTATAACCCAGGACGCCCTCAGAAGAATGGGATGGTAAATCACCTCTGAGCGCTCTCTACCATGTATACCATGGAAAGAGTCTCCATAAATCTGAACCGATGTGATGGCACACAGTAATCATCATCCTCTCAGGTCTGCTTGCCTGCCTTGCTTGCCTTCCTGCCGTGCAAGTGATTTCAGCCATTTCCCAGCATTCGTTTTTAGTCTTTAGGACAAAATGGGAATTTGGGTCATAGTTCAAGAAAGGCCAAACCTGATTCACACTTCAGACACAGAAATAATCAGGGATCACAACTGTCAAGATAGCTATTTGGGGGAAATGCAACAAAGCAGTTGTAGTGATTCTAAGTCCAAGACACATGAGAGTCCTGTGCCTAGTATGCCCTTGGTGCCGGGAGAGGGTTAATTCATTCTTTCTGAGGAACGGCATTCCAAAACCTTGGAGCAGCTGCAGTGATGGTTCAGTCTTACGTTGCCACCAAAATTGCCATCAGAGGCAATGGAATCCATTCTTAGGGGCCAAGATATGCTCCTTCCAATTACCTGAATAATCTGCCCATTTCTTTTATAGAGAAAGGTAAGGTCTGCACTTTGCAAGAGATACAGTAGGAAGGATAAGACTTGTATTTCTGAAACTGAGAACCTGGTCACTGTATCTCACAAGGAAAAGAAGCTGTTTCTTACACACATACACATCAAGTATGAAAAGGGGATGAAGGAAGGAGCATCGTTTGACACGTTTTAAATCTTCAAAATGTTGGGGCTACTATTTTTTTCTCCTTGTACAAAATAAATAAAGAAATGTCACCTCATAAATGTGCATGTACCTCCACCATTTCCTTTTCATTTCTTTTTCTTGCCTTTTCTTCTTTCAGGAGTCTAATTCTACGGCATATCTTCTCTGACATATAGAAAGAAAGAAAGGTCTTTGTGTCCGCCATGTATGAAACTGACATGAACCAACTTCAGACTGATCCCTCCATTCCCTTGTTATGAATTCCTGGGAGAAGGAAAGGCAGGAAGGAAATGAACATGGTGGTGGCCTCTGCATGCATTGTGTTCCGCACCAAAATTGGAAATGCGAAAGAATAAAAAAAATCCTAAAGTATTAGTGCTGTGGCTTTCATTCAGAAAGCATTTGAAATTGGATTCCGAAAATAAATTTAGTTAATGAGAATTTTAGAGGCACCTGTTATGAAAGAATAATAAATGACAAACTTACAGATGGCCTTTCCTTGGATTTATTGATGGAGGAACGTCATCATTTATCTCCATTTGCTTCCTACATCTGAAAAACCGTGCCCTTTTCTGGAAAATGTTTTTCTTTATATAATCTTCTTACTGGGTGTTACTTCTTTTCACCGGATACATGGAATGATAGGAAGTGAGTTGTTCCAGCTCTGTTTCTTTCTGTTCATTTCAAGCACTTGACGTCTTAAATGATGAAGGGGGGGAGGGGCAGGTATAAAGGGACAGCTTCAGGCAGTCTGAGAAAACATCTTGTGAACCTGGCATGAGACTGAGATCCAAAATATGTGACATATTGCACACATATATTTAACTGTCTGTGCACATGCTTGAGCCTACGTTGCAAGAGTGGAGGATTCTTCAGCTCACAAGCCGCCTTCCCTATGTGTGACTTGGGGCCTTTTCACACGACCCCTAAATTCCGCGGCAAATGGCTCCAAGCTCCGGAGTTTAAAATTGTATCCCCACCAGCTCCGGAGTTTACAGATAAATAAGTGCGACCACGCCCACCTAAGCACGTCCCAGCGCACTTTTCATGTACCTGCTCTCCAAGGGTGAAAATTCCTGATGCGGATATAACAGTAGTGACTGCCGGGCTCTCCTTGCTTCTGTTTGTTCTTTTTTTGCCCCCTGCCCCTTTAAGAGATCTGAATGCAGTGCCGGGAGCAAAGCGAGATGGCAGAACGGAGGTGAGCGGCATTCTTTTCTTCCTTTTTTTCTCCCTTCCCTCACGCAGCCAGGAGTGCGGAGGGGGTGGGAACGCAGGAACGGCGACAAACCCCTAAGATCTCTGGTCCGAATTTAAGTGGCCAGCGGATCTTAGGGGTCGTGTGAAAAGGCCCATAGGCTCCTATTAGTCTGCTTTTTCACCTTCAGTGATGATTTAATGAAGGGAGAACTATAGTGAAGTAAAACTCAATGAAGGGGGAAAGGTTTGTGGATAAACCATCTACATCCACACTCGAACCATGCCCTTTTTAGAAAAAGAAAGAAAGAAAGAAAGAAAGAAAGAAAGAAAGGTATTCATATTGTTAAAATATAGTATATACATCCAGGCTTCAAAAGCTCAGCTTAGAATTGTTGCAGCAAAGAATTCAATAATGTGAGAATATTTTGAGTAAGCATTTTAAACCACAAGGGGAGGAAAAAAGAAATCTAAATGTAACTGGAAGCTTCTGGGGCCTGTTGGGTCATCGACAAGAGAAACTGTGTTTTGGTTAGTCATTTTTAATGAAATTTGAGCTATTTTTAGAGCAGTGGCAATGGATTAGTTGCTAATAGTTAAGGAAGCATTTTGCAATATAATTAATACCGTTAATAAAAATGATGGATAGAAATGGGGTGAAAGGCCTGATTGGCACAGCAAAACAAAGATACAGCGCTATCGGTGAGTTGCTAAAAATTGATTTTGAAATGTATTAGGTTTAGAAGGCCATTATGAGTCAGGGCTACGGCAAATATAAGAACAACAGGGGTTTAGGCAAAGATGTCATGGGCCTAACACCAATTTCTAGTCCTCAGTCCAGCAGATCCATTGAATCGTTAGATAAAGGGTTAGTTAACGATTCTGTAAGTCCAGATGCTTCAGTGGTTCTACTCTAGCTGGGACTAATAACTGGATATAGACCGTGCTTATGAGGGTTCTGAAGATGCCAGCCAAAAGAAGGAAAGGAAAAGCAATGGTCTTTGTTTTCCAATGCTAAAGCAAGGTTGCTTTCCACGATGTGTTGCTATACCTGTTCTGTGTGGTTGCATCGGGTTTTGCTGAGTTTCTCCTACCTCAGGTGGGATGACACCCTTCTTACAGCTGTGTGGCATCAGCTGCAACTCCTTATGTTCACTTATCTTGCTGTAATTAACAGGCAGCCCTGCCTGCTCACCTGCTCATCAGCAGCTCAAGACACTTGGGTATGTGTGGCAGAAAATTCAAACTGCAAGTTCCTGAAATGTTAGCTAGTGAGGGTGTGCAATAAATACAACAGAAGACTGCTTCACAAATTCAGGCCAGTTCTCCTCGGGCCATTTCAGAAGCCATCTGCTTTGACTTGGCTTCAAACTGGAACTTCCAGTCAGGAAAATTCCCAAGCTTCATGGCTTCCCATTGACTCTTCAAGAAAGCTGCAAAGAGATATTCATTTCTTTGATCTTGATTTGAACCTGGAAGGATCAAGACTGCCAAATGTTAGACAGATGCCTGCATGTATGTGTGAGAAGCACTTGGATGCGGAACTAGCTATTTTGTCCCAATTTGCCTTTCCTAAGTAACCATAAGTTCTTATGCTGGGACTTTACTTCCTCCTTTACCCTGGAAGTCCAAAGGATTCTTCTCCTTACTTAATAGATAGATCTGGGATATGGGGTCTCCTCCATAGTGACTAATGGAATCCTCCATGCATTGGAGCCCACATTAGGGTCTCAGTAATCAAGTTTAGAACTCTTTCTTCTGCAGTTTTGGAATAGATTTCCTAAAACAATAAATGCAAACAAATTATGTGTTTCTGGTTACTCCTTCTTAATAGCCATAAATTCAGTATTAGCTTGGTTTGCTCTGCTTGGTTTGCACACAAATAAATAAAAGTATAGCATTTTTTGTAAGAAAGCAGAAAACTTTCCAGAAACCTAAATAGAAGGAATGCATATTAAAGCTACGCCTTTACTGTTAATGGGAGGCACTAAAATGGATGAGCTACTCTACCTGGTCATAATATATATATCTGTGTATTATTAAAATAGATGAAGCAAGTAATCTGAAAATTCCAACAGGATACACGCAGAGGGGGTTAAAAAGTGGAGGAAAATAAAATTTGAGGCTCTTTTGCATTTTGTTCCATTGGCAGCAAAACCAGAGAACATGTACAACAGCTGAGAGGACGGGGCTGTACTCTGTCATGGGGTATGGACAGAAGGACTTGAGCATCCAGTATTTGCCAAGGAAGCACCTTATTATCTCCCCCATCCTTGCTTTGCCTGGAATGGAAACAACATCCTTCTTTACCAGCAGATGGTGCAAGAGATGCAAAAAGGAGGCCAAAGCCATACCCTGTCCTCCCACAACCTGTTCCCTTTTTCTCTCTGACAGTTGCTTAACACAAACATCTATACAGTAGTACCTCGACTTACGAATTTAATCTATTCCGAATGCATGCTCTTAAGTTGAACTACTCTTAAGTCGGGGTACCTATCTAAAAAAATTAAATAAATAAATAAATAAATGAAAAAATGAAAAAATATTTGTAAGTCAAGGAGACCATATCTAAAATTTGTAAGGCAGCAGTTAAAATGCCAACAGTTTTCTGCTCTTAAGTCGAATCGCTCTTAAGTTGAGCTGCTCTTAAGTCAGGGTACCACTGTATATATGTTTGCCTAACCATGACCTGCTAGAATCAAGATCCGCAACATATAGAAATGTATGCACCTTTCTTTCCCCGATATCTTTGCCATTCCCTTCTTTTGGAGGTGCCCTGGGACTGTGCAGCTTGCCCAAGGCCATGCGGGCTGATTCTTCTCATATCTACTTATACAAGGAAAAACACACTTCCAACCTTGGCTCTGCAGCCAGATGCCTAAACCACTAAGCCACCAGCCAGCTGACTGGACTGACCCCTGAGTAAACACAGCTAGGATTTAACTGTAACTTTAAAGCTATGATTCTGAATACTGTATAGAGTCATAATTATAATTGCACTCCCAGTGAATTATAGTCATGGCAGTGCCCCAGTAATAGGAAACAAAACAAACACTGCTCATTTGAAGGAAAATTGCTCAGAGCTGCATATACAGTGGACCCTTGTATAACAAGCGGTTTGTATAACAAAAAATTTGTACAACATAAAAAATCCCGGAGATAGGGGAAATTTGCTTAACATAATCGCCTATGGGGTGAATCCGTACAACAAAAAAATGGGATCACTGTTTTCAATGCATTCCTATGGGAAATTTGTATAAAGGAAAACTTGCTTAACATAATTTCATTTGGAACAAATTAATTCCTTTATACAAGGTACCACTGTAGTTGAATTGCCATTTGGGTAATTTCGGAATCTTCAAGATTCAAATTATATTCCTCTATCTTTTTAAAAAAATGTAGTAGTGATTGGACAGCCTTCAAAAGGAAACAAAGGGAAAACCAAAATTAGAGCATACTGGTTACTGCTGAAAGATAGACAATCACCTTAGCCCAAGGTTCTACTCTTGCAGTTAAACAACACGTGAGATTTGTTAATTCTCCAGTCATTTCTATGGCGGAGCAGGGATTTGAACCCCTGAGCCCTGGTCTGACACCCACACCTTTGGTTCTACCCTGTTTAATCCTTATCCTGATATCAATGTATGCAACACCCAGAGATGGGGAAAATTGCTTTTTTGGACTATTATTTGCAGAATCACAGAGATAGCATGGACACTGAGTGGGGAATTCTGGGAGCTTTAATCCAAAGTAACTCAGCATAGAATTATGGCATGAATTGTTGCAACAGAATAGGAAGATAAACGTTCCACTCTCTCTTTTTCTCCATTATCTCACTGGTCAGGGCCTTCAGTCCTGGACATCATGTGCTAAATGACAGCAGTGGCAGTGGATCTTGCTGGTGACCACATCTACAAGACCACCAAAATAACCCAGCCAGCATTGCTCCCATCACTAGATCTGACAGCACGGTGTTCAGTGTAGTAGCAGTGTAGAATCTGTGGGTCTGGACTTGACATCCTTTAGGGACTTCCATCTCTGTAACCTATTGCTCTGGTTTTCACTTCAAGGAGATAGATTTGTACCAGGCAGGAGGACTAACATAAGGAAGCTCAGTGAAAGATTCCATTCTCATCAGCCCAGGAAATCATTAGCTTGGTGAGGAGAATAATGGAGAGATAGTAGATAATGGGATTGACCATGCTTCAGGGTCAGGCAAGAGACTGCCTCACTGATTGCTATGTGTAATGAACTCTTTGAACCTCGTTGGCTTTCTTTCTGATTAAATCAGCTTAGAATGTGTTGGGGGGGGCAGGGGGAGAGATTGATCGCAGACTCTCATTATGCTGGTTACAAAAGCCAGGTAAGGTATAGATAGGTTGTTCAGAAGATGGATTTGCAACAACTTTATTGATTTAATAGTGAAGCAGGATAGGGAGAAATAATAGATTTTTGAAACGGAGAAGTATTGGATGACTTTAATAAGCTGAGACATAATATGTTCAGCTCTCAAATTACTTAACAGAGTTTTATTGACCAAGATTTGCTTAGGAATGTTTATAGAATTCAGTAACCAAGCATACATTAAGCAATTTGTAGCAAGATATTATATATAAAATGCCATGGGAGGGAAACAAGCATGCACAGTAAACAAGCAGTGCGGGAGGATGAAGAGCTCTAAGTCTAGCCTGCCTGTCAGATGAAGGGATATCTGTCCTGAAGTGCAAATTTAGAAAAGCAATAAGGTTCTTGGCACAGCCATACATTTCTCTCTCTCTCTCTCTCTCTCTCTCTCTCTCTCTCTCTCTCTCCCCCCACATGTGGTCACATGGCATGCCTAGATGTCATGTGACATTGTGTGTGGTGCCAGGTATAGAGCTATGGGTCATGGCATGGAACATGTATTTATTGTATTGTTGTACTCAAGGACCTAGCAGGGCTTTATAAGTAGGTAAATTCCAGAAAACATTGCTACAGCTGTTTCAGTGTATTTGGTGTACATGATGTTCAAATACAGTCACTTGAATCAGAAAAAAAGGACATTTGGGTGTTTTGCAATAGCTGCCTCAGCAAAGATGAGATTAGCGTCTTGAAGCCCTTCCGTCTTCCTGGGAGAGACTGTAAATCAGTGATAGAGAAAATGCTTCGCACAGAGACATTGTCAGGTTCAATCAGTCAGTCAATCAATCACTTTATTTGTATACTGCAGTTCCATGAATGATATACCCAAGCAAGATAGAAAAATAACTGTATGATTTTACTGAAGAAAAACCAGAAGTGTCACAACAAGTAAATGGACAGTCAATAACAAAGCAATAAAATGACAACAAGACAGCATTAGTGATATAAAAAGTAAATAAGTTAGCAAGCATTCAATTAAGAAACATTTTAATTAATGATCCAAGTTCATTTGAGCATACCACAGAACAAAGAGTACAGAGGGACATGATGTTTCAGATAGAACTTGGAACAGCTGCCAAATCCAGATGATCATAAAGAGAGGGTGAATGTATACTTTACCCTCGGTGATAGAAAGAGGTACTGTATTTCCCTTGAATGTAGCAGTAGTGATAAGACAGGGCAGCCCCAAGTGTTGTCAGGACCATCCTCTGGCCTAGGTAGTGAGCTGCATTATCTGCTATGGGACTGGAGTTAGCCTCAGTAGGCTCCATTTTAAAAATCAGCAGGTAGAAGCAGGTAACAGGAAGTGCCTACTGATGAAACACTGAAGAGCCATCAAAGCAGGCTGGCTTCAGCTGAATGGACCATCTGTATAAGGCTGATGAGGGGCACACCAGACTCCATATCTTAGTACAAAGCTAAGGGCTGAGCTTTCCGGTTCATGCAAGAAAATGACCAATGATAGGCAGGAGCCATCGTGAGAAAGCCAAGCTGTGCTCAGTTCAGGGATGGGCTAAGCAGAGTAACCGTCTACTTCCTTGGGTCGGCAATGATAATGGCTTGCTGTTGCAAAAAGTGCTGTGTGGGCATGATTTAGAGTTCTGCCTTGGTTCCAAAGAAGACAAGCGAATCAAAATAACCAGATGCTACAGTTAGTATTTTCACAGAACGGATGAATAGCAGACTAAAGCATCTATCAACCACAAGTGTCACATCATAAAAGATTCAGCATCAAGATCTTAAAATATGACTCTCTCCTGGCAACTTCCTTTTGGCGACCGAAGCAGCTTAAAGCCTCCTTTGGAGTTAATACTAAATGCCTCTCCATGGGTTGTAGCTCTGGTGTGCCATCTCAGCACCTGGCTTCTTTCCCATCTTCCAAGACAGTGGTCCCCAACCCCCGGGCCGCGGACCGGTGCCGGTCCGTGGACCGGTCGGCACCGGGCCGCCTGGGGAGGCCGGGGAGGCTCCTCCCCTTTCCCTCCGCCGCCCTCCTCCTCCTCCTCTTCTCTCCTGCAGCCGGCCGGTGGAGGAGGAAGGCTGGAGGAGCCGCCGCCGCCGCCTTTGCCTTTGCCTTCCTCCTCTGCGGCGGCGGCGGCGGCGGCGCATCATCCTCCTCCTCCTCCTCACCCTCCACCAGCAGCAGCAGCAGCAGCAGGAAGCTGGGGGCCGGGCGCGCGGGGGGCGGTGGGGAGGAGGGGGTGTGCGCGGGAGGCGCTGGCGAGCCCCCCCACGCGCGCGCACCGCCGCCACAGCGTGGGTGCCCCCTTGGTCGGAAGAGGAGGTGGGTGCCCCTCCTCCTCCTCCTCCTCCCCCGGGGCGCGCGCCCTTTGGCCCCTCCCTGCGGCCGCGCTCCAGGGCGGAGCCCCCCCCGCTGCCGCCGCCGCCGGACTGTGCCTGTGTTGGGGGCGGGTGGGGGGGCGCCGCAGGCCGGCCCGGGTGTTTTCGCCGCCGCCGCGACCTCCCCCCCCGCGGTCGCCGCCGCCCCTGCGACCCCCCCACCGCAATCGCCCCAGCTGCTGCTGCTGCTCCTCCGGCGGCGGCGGCGGGAGGAGGAGGAGGAGGAGGCGCTACCCCCCTCGTTGCAGCCCCTTCGGGGCGGGCTGGGTTCCACCAGTCCCCAGCGGCTGCCTCGCCGCCTCCCCGGGAGAGCGGACAAGTTCCTGAGTTTCGCGCCTGGCCAGAGCTCGGGCTCCCTGCCCAGCAGCAGGTGAGAGAGGCGGCGGCGGCGGGAGGCGCTCGGACTCCCCCTTTTCGGCCCGGAGACCCGGCGGGAGGGGAGGCAAGTCTTGGTGGCGGGGGAGGGCGCGCGCGGCGCGGGGTGAGCTTTGCCCGCCTCCCTGAGAGGTGGCCAGGTGCGTGTGTGTGTGTGTGTGTCGGGGGAGGGCTGAGGAAAGGACACTGGCCTCTCCAGGGGGCGCGCGGGGACGCCACCCCCCCACCGGCCTCCCTCCCCTCCCCCCTCCCGCTTGCCCGCCCGAAGGCCGCAGCCGGAGGCGGGCGGCGGCGGCAGCCGAACCCGGGCGGCTGCCGCGGCCGCTGACAGGAGGAGGAGGCGGGGGGCCGCCCGCCCAGGAGCCCCAGGCTCCCACCCACCCCGCCCGTGCACGCGGGGGCGAGCAGCACGCCCGATGCCCACAGCCGGCGAGCGCCGCCGCCGCCCCCGTGCCCCCCCCGCAAGGCACACGCTCCAAGCCCCCCCCACCGCCCCCCCGCATCCCCTCCTCCCTCCCCCATCCCCCGCCCCCCCACACACCCTCCCCTTCCCCCTGCCCGACCCCCCCCCTGCACCACCTCCCATCTCCCCACCCCCAACCCCGGGCCACGGAAAATCATCAAACATTTACCGGTCCGTGGGGACAAAAAGGTTGGGGAGCACTGTTCCAAGACACATCAAGTGTTCTCACACGGCTCGGACGTGGGGGGGGGATATTGTAACTCTCCCCCAAAAGCAGTTCTCACCGTTCACAGGCTCAAGTCTCTAAGGCACATCCATTGCTAATGAAAGTTAGCAAAATCTGTTTGAAATGGGAGATCTGAGTATTCTTTGAAGGCACTTTTTAAGGAGGAGATAATAAAGCAGGATTTGAGGAGGCATGGAGCTTTTGTTAGGAATTTTAGCATAGTAGCCTATAATGCAGCTGCTCCTGTGTGACAGCTGTTTTGCTCACCCTGCACAGGACAAACTGCAGGTTACATTAAGGCAGGTAGCAGAGTCTTGATTCTGTTTTCTGTTCCGGCTGATGACTGCAAATTTGTTGAACACATAATGTTACACTTTTCTCATGTACCATGTCTTCGCTCATTCCAAAACAGTTCTCCAGCAACGCCCGCAGGCACCCACAATATCAGAATCCATGTTCACCCACGTTCATAGTCTTGATGGGGGGAAACTGCTTTAGGGAAGCATTTGAGATTGGACAAATGGCAAGCAAAGGACAGCCATAGCTCCCTTCTCGTGCGTCAATTTCTCTGCTCGAAATCACTCCACCAGCTGCTCTTCTTTTGCCTTTATTTTTAAAGGCAGCATTTTCCATACAAGTGATTTGTGTGAGCACTGTTTATCTGAGTAGCAAATTTACACTTTGTTGTGCCAGCACATCCTAGAGCAGGCATGTCCAAACTTTGGCCCTCCAAATGTTTTGGACCTCAACTCCCACAGTCTTTTGCCATTGGCAATCTAAGCTCAAAATTTTGGGAGTTGTGGTCCAAACCATCAGGAGGGTTGAAGTTTGGACATGCCTGTCCTAGAGTTTGGAAACATTTTGGGCATAGTCCGAAAAAGTAAGGTTTCTGAATTCTTGTATATGTGCTAACGTAGTGGTTGCCAACCTTGGGTCCTCAGGTGGTGTTGTACTACAATTCCTAGAAATCCTGGCCAACACAGGTAGTGGTGGAGATATAGTCCAAGAATGTCAGAGGACCCAAGGTTGTGAACCAGCGCTCTAACTGGACTTTTTCTAGTTGGTAAAATAAAAAAGTTGCTTATACTGGTGCAGTTTTCCGCAACACTACTAGTGTGTGCAAGAGTTTGAAATTGTGATGCTATTTGACTGGCACATGACAAACACTTTGATGTGTCCCACAAAAGTGTGAAATCTTATCTTTTTATAAGTGACAGGAAAAACAATAACAGAAAGAGTCAGATTTCCAACACATTTTAGTGCCCTTCATGGGATTGGTCTAATCGTGGAGCTTACTACCCTTGCTAGAATAAAATCAATCATTTTCATCTGACTATATTTAGCAATTAAGTAATTGTTACTTTATAACAACAAGAAACGCGATGTGAGTCCAGGGGAATGACTGCAGTAAAATGATGGGAACAGTTTTCCTTTCCAACAGCAACCTCACTGTTGCCAATTAGATTCCAGAGATCCTTGTTAATGTGCCCAGGTCCTTCTAGGAGGGGACACTGACTCAATGGAATTGACAGACATGTTGAATTACTCTTCAGCTATTGATGCAATAGGTCAGAGGAGACTAACAATGGGATCCTATGCTATTTGTTTTGGGTTTTTTTTTAAAATCCAAGCAAAGGACCAAAATAGGGATGGGCACCAAATGAAAAAAAATGTTTCATTTCCACCCCTCCAAGCATCCTGGCATCCTGTTGTCATCTCCACCAACCCCTCACGTGTCTCTTTCTTTGCCTACACATATACAAATCCTACCCCATTTGGGGGGGATTTCTGAGACAGTTCAGTTGTGGTTTCAGTTGTTTTACTCTCACTGTGCTGCACTGCTGTAGGCTCTTGGCTGCACCCTTAGTTATTAAAAGCTTGCCAAAAGGACAAGGAGGTGGGTCCAGCAACATTAATAGCACTGTAGTCCTTGTGACTTAAACAAAGAGAGATCCTTGCTGTTTCCCTAAAGGTTAATGAAATTCTAACTCGGAACAGGTACCCCAATGTACAACCACAATTTTATGTGCACTTGCTTCTGCGTAAACCCAACTAAACCATGTGGCACTTACTGTAAAGAGGTACAGAGTTTAGCTCAGAATGAAATGAAACAAAAAATCCCCATGAATTGCAGCTTTCCTTGTTACTGCATTGCTGTGGTGGAACATTCTTCAACTAATGAATTTCTTCCTTGTCTTCTGAATAACAAAGGAGTCAAATTAAAAACGTTCCAGTGCAACCACTTATATGTGATGCAATCTCTCTGGGACTAGCCATGTCATTCTGGTGAAGCAAATACATCCAACAGTACTGTAGCACCCAAAGGACTAACAAAGTTTATATTCTGGCATCACTTTTCATGAAATATTGTCCATCTTCACCTGAAGAAGTGGACTTGCTGTCCACAAAAGTTTATGCCTAAAAATCTGTATTGGTCTTCAAAGTACAACAAGCTATGTAATTGAACCCGCTCCCTTCTTTTTTAAAACTAGTCATACCTGCGTTTTCTGCGTAATTTCCCATCAGCGAACTACTCAGTAAAAGATCACGTGCTAACCAGGAAGAGAAACAAATTCTGCTCCCGGCTGACCACGCCCCTCGAACACTGCCAGGGGCTGGATTTAGAAACTTCGCTTGAAAATGCTTACTTGTTTGCTTCTGTTGCAACGACAGGACACTGAATATATGCAGTAAATTCAGTTTCTCCCCTTTCTACCCGGCTTAAAAAAAGGAGCCTTGGAAACTGGAGCCAGGAAGTAGGACAACATGCGTAGTACACAGGTTAGGACAGAACCAGAATAGGAGGGTACGACGCAGAGGAGAGGACACCAACTGCTCATTAAAAGCCACATGACCGCTTCCGAAAAAAATATGCAGGAAATTTAAATATGAAGGAAACCCAGGTATAACTGTGGTATTAGTTAGATGCTATGGGCATTTGCAAAATAGACCATGCTTAATCCATGACTAACCATACCTTTGGGGATCCCAATCAAGGTCTACTATTTCCTTGGTTTTGTAAGCTACTGTGGAATCTAAGTGGGTATTTATAAACTGGAAGCTTCCTCTCACTCTACCGGGAGGGTGTGTGTGCAAGTGTCCCCCTACCTACCTACCTACCTACCTTCCTACCTACCTACCTATCTATCTATCCCCCACCCCTTGAGGTGCACTGTAATTTTCTGTATGGAAACCACCCAATCTGTGCATGTGGGTGGAAGGATCACCCCTCAAATCTCATATTGTACTTCAATGGGATGACCGAGTTTGATCCACCATGGGACAGAATGGCTGTCTCATCACACCCTAAGATGCTGTTCCCAATTTGTTTTCCATGCCCTTAAAAGACTTCTGTATCTGTGTGTGATGGGCAAGGGTTAGGGGAGATCAGGATTATATAAAATAAGGGAACTGTAAAGACAAACAAAAATTTTAAGTCAAAAGTTAGTCCTATATTTAAAAAGGCTCTGCAGTAGACCATGATAAAATAATATTTTCCTCATGTCTGCAGTTCTAGAATGTTATAACTGATGCCTATTAATCATTCTTCTATGGCCATGGTTAGCAGCCTCAGCTATCACAAAAGGGCCCATTAAGAATTCTGCTAGTTGTAGAATGGGCCTTTCAGATTGGAGAGGCCATAATTCAGGTTTAAGCCATGGTAATTCTTTTTTTTTTTTGGCCTAAGCAAATTTTATAGCCCCTTGTAAACAAGGTTTGATTTCTCAGATTTTCTTCTTTCCATCAGCAAAATGTTTCTTTTCCGTGTAGCCTTATAGCCTTCTGAATAGTTTTGAAGTCAAGAACATAAATTTTAGTAGATTGCTGTGGTCTGGGCAAATTTTGCAGCTGTAAATTAAACACTTGTTTTCCTCTTTCCTATACCTGGTGCAGCTGCAGTGCATCATCTTAAAATGACATTTTCCCCTTTAATACAGGCTTGTGGCTCTAGACAACATGGAGAGAGATGATACCTCTTAGGAACATCAACATTTATTCCAAAGCATTAAAGAGGCATTGGCAAATTATGCCCTCTCTCCTAGGCCCACATCACATTTATCTTTAATATTCCAGTACATACTACTATTCTTTCAATCAGCAGATGGCAATAAATATGAGATTAAAAATACCATAAATTTCAAAGGGGCAGCTATATTAGTTTGTTACAGCTAAAACAACAAACAACAGTACACTTACTATTTTTTGTAGATCCAGAAATGGGTCTTCCCCCCTCCCCCTTTTGTGTGTTTAGTCAGTTATAGCAAGACTATTGTAGCTGCCTCTTGGGATTTTATACTATTCTCTGTTTTTTCTAACCTTACCTACTCTGGGGGTAGAATCCAGACATGATAATTTATTCTTAATCGTTTTTCTCCCCCTGTTTATGTGACAGGTTGTTCATTAGATGGCTCAGGATTTTTAAAGAGAGGGTGTAGCACAATAAGAACATCAAAAAAAACTAAGATCATGGCCACTGGTCCCATCACCTCCTGGCAAATAGAAGGGGAAGAAATGGAGGCAATGACAGAGTTTATTTTCTTGGGCTCCTTGATCACTGCAGATGGCGACTGCAGCAACGAAATAAAAAGACGCCTGCTTCTTGGGAGGAAAGCAATGGCAAACCTAGATAGCATCCTAAAGAGCCGAGACATCACTTTGCCAACTAAGGTCAGGATAGTCAAAGCTACAGTATGGTTTTTCCAGTAGTGATGTATGGAAGTGAGAGCTGGACTATAAAGAAGGCTGATCGCCGCAGAATTGATGCTTTTGAGCTGTGTTGCTGGAGGAGAGTCTTGAGAGTCCCCTGGACTCGAAAGGGATCAAACCTATCCATTCTGAAAGAAAGCAACCCCGAATGTTCACTGGAAGGACAGATTTTAAAGCTGAGGCTCCAGTACTTTGGCCACCTCATGAGAAGAGAGGACTCCTTGGAAAACTCCCTGATGCTGGGAAAAATCGAAGGCAAAAGGAAAAGAGGACGGAAGAGAATGAGATGGTTGGACGGTGTCATCAATGCAACCAAAATGAATTTGACAAAACTCCGGGAGGCAGTGGAGGATAGGAAGGCCTGGCGAGCTCTGGTCCATGGGGTCACGAAGAGTCGGACACGACTGAACGACTGAATAACAACAGCACAATAATTCAGTAGGCTAGAGCGAGTCTCCTATGAAAAAAGTTTGCAACAAAAAGCAAAGCAAAGTGTTCTGCTTATATCCCGCACCATACCACTTCAAGTAGTCTCTGGGAGGTTTACAGTTTTTAATTACAGTATGCAGGCTACACGCTCCCCCCCCCAGCAACATGGGTACTCATTTTACCGACCTCGGAAGGATGGAAGGCTGAGTCAACCATGAGCCTGCTACCTGGAATTGAACCCCAGGTCGTGAGCACAGTTGTACCTGCAGTACAGGCATTTAACCACTGCGCCACGAGGGTCTTTTTAGCTTAGAGAAGTAAGTGTCATGATAGAATTTATGTGTCATATGGAAAGTGGACACAGAGACATTTTTCACGCTCTCATACTGCTCGAACCTGTAACAACCTAATGAGACTGAATGCAGAGAGTCAGTCAGCTGGGCATGGAGATGTGAACAGAGAGATTGCTGAAGGAATCCTAAATGTATATATTATTTCATATATTTATTATTTCACAGACAGCCTACAGCCCTCTTGGCATAAAACCATGCTTCATAAGCCAGGTTATGTCATCATCATGGGAATTTTAATTTAATTTAATTTAATTTTTTTCTAACCAATCCACTTTTCAGATTCTGAGGCTCCCTTGGGAACTTTTTTGTCCTTGGGGGGGGAAAGGTTTCAGGACCGGAGAAACATGGGGACCACCAGATAAGGACTGCCATCAGTGATTCATGTGTCTGTGTTAGGTCTGTTTCCGAGTCTTTGTTAGGCATTCCCTCTCTCTCTTTTCCCCTTCATTTTTTATGATTATAATTATGATTGATCATGCTTGTTAACATTTTTGTTCACATGTTAATGTTAATTTTTTTTGCCTTTTTTCTTTCTTCATTGTTTTATTTTTAATGTGGTATTACGTTATTGTGTTTTAATGATATTGTACACCACCCAAAGTGGCCCTTGGGCCACATGGTTTTGTGTTATAGAAATTGAATAAATAAATATGTAAATATGGCAGTGATTGTACATCATTAAAACTTTCCTCTTCACTCCTACGGCTTCTCAAAGGCTTCCCTAGAGAGCACCTGAATCTGAAAGTGGGAACTGAAAGTCTTTAAATGTTATTTAATTAAAATTGTTCATCGCTGGGTGATGATTTCATTCAACTTAAGTGACAAATTTACATCCACAGGATTTCAGCCACCATATTACAGCAGCATGCACTATGCATGCACATTAGGCTAGCACTCCACTCACAGAAAGAAAAACATACTCTGGGCATTCTTGGGTAGGAAACAAAATGAATGTGAAATGAGTCCAGGATTTCAGATGGGGGTTAGGAGGACCCCAGCCCCTATGTGCCATGCCTATGCTCCAAATCTCTGACCAGTCTAGATTGGTGGTTTCTGGTCATAATGACTATCTGCTGCCTTCAGGGATTAGAAGCAGCAAGCGACTGTAATGTAGCGCCTCAAGTAAAAATAAAAGAGGGCTGTTCTCTTCTGCCATGCTTGTGGGGGATCGCTGGTAAATAGGATATCAGAACATATGGACTGATTCAGCTAAGCTTTTTATATGCTCTTATCCCTTGCTATAGCCTGAGTGGCACATATTTTGAAAATGTGTAAGTATAATGTACAATAATGTGTTTTCATTTAAAGAAATTAAAATTAAGCTGCAGCAGGAAGCATTTCAAAAGGTTTTGAGAAAGAATGGCCACAATCAAGCAACATTCTATTAGGGAGCTAAGATTAGGGTACCTGCACGCCAGGAGCTGTGCCTGAGGGAAGGCAACTGAAGCTAATGTGTTCTGCTTTCCCTGCTTTTCTCTGCCTCTCTTTTCCTCCCATTCCAGGTTTTTGTCCTCTCTGCTGAATTTCAAACTGTGCAAGCAGTGGGACATTACCTTACTTTTGGCCCTTGTCAGCAGATCTCCCAGATCTGCTCTGAAGGATCTTCCAACCCTCCAGAGCAAATCTGGATACATTCACTACTAGGTATGTGTGCAGGGGTGAGGAAAATCAAACCCTTGGTCAGATTGTGGGTTTTGGAATGTTGCAAAGTAGTCTGCATTTGTGACATTATACAGAAAACCCCAACATCTAAATCAATGAAATTCAGACCTCAATATTAGATAAAGCCAAGGAATTTTTTCATGACAAAATCTAGAAGTGTATTGTATTGTATTACAAACTCAGTAGTTTTGCAGTGCAATGGCCACCAACAACCCAGTGCACAACTGGATGCCAGAACAGTGTGCTTCTCCATGGTTAACTTTTATTGACAGTTTTTGTTGTGAGACAGTTTGAAGACCTCAACAGATCTGGAAGAGAGAGTACTTTATGACACTTTTGTTCTGTATCCTGATAATACTAAACAATCTGGAAACTGACTGACTGGTTCAGTTGGTGAGTCAGCAGAGTATTGAGACAAGTGGAAGTCTAATTGCAGATAAAATGGGATTTAAATCCAGTAACATGTCTTCCTGCTAGAGATAAAATCTTCAGAGATCTCATTAAAACTAGCTTTGTGTAGTTAGCCCGCTAATAAAAATGACTATTTAAGCTGCTCTATTCATCAGAATATGTTTTTAATCAGGGATTATGTCAACCACTATTATTTATGGGAATATAAAAGTTCATTTGTAGTCTTCTGCACTACAATGACTTTTCTTATTTGTAAGTGGAAGGAAATTATTGGTATGAGTATATCGATCAAGGTTTCACATTCTTCAGTTACCCTGGGAACAAGAGCAGCATAAAAAAACTTTATATTCGGCTTTACATTGTTTTCTTTCATTGAGGAAAATTAAAGAAATTATAGTCTACAGCTAAACTATGCTGGCAAGTTTTTTTTTAAAATTTCATTGTTAGAACAGGCAAATGAATCATAATAAACAGGTTCTTTATTCAAACACTGAGTAAAAAAGGGACTCCTTAGAAACATTCTGGAATGCAAAAGACTTAACCATGGGGAGTTAAGGTTATACTGTACTTCTTTTATTATAGACTATCTAACCCCACCCCTGTCATCCATACTTGAGTGCAGTTCCCCCCTACACAGATCGCACACTATCCTGTAGTAAAGTAGTAGTAGTAGGGTATGTATACTTTGCATGGCCTCATTCTGACAAAATCAATTTTCTAGATGCTTTGTGTTTGCTCTCCAATGTGTATTACAGAAGAATCACATCCAATCTTAGTTTGCACTAAGGGGGCAGCATAGAAATATATAAATAAATAAATCTTGATTAGTGCTAGTCATCTACCCTGGTTTGGAAAATGTTCATTGTCCAGAAGGATGCCTAGGATTATGTGAAATCGTTTATGATGGAATCAGTTCACTGCTCCAAATGCTCATTATAGTTATCATTTTGTTCTTCTGCTTCAAACATTAGCATATTTCTAAGGCTTTCATTTGCTTTAACTTTCACGGGAGCTTCACTTTCCTGTGTGCTGACTGGGCCTGCCTCCCCCTCACCCCTTTTTGATGCTTACAGTTCTGATATATAGGGCCAAACAGATTTTGCTGAGACAGGAGTTTTATGAGCATTTGGCAATTGTCACAGAATTTCTGAAGAAAGTGCCTGCAGCTGCAGAAAAAAAATCAAGTACTTTTAGATCTAAGACTGCTTAGTAGGAAAGCAGATTGTGTGGGCCAACGAAGTCAGTGGCCAGAAGCAAAGGTGGGTATGGCCTATCTATGCAGTTACTAAAAGCTCATAAAACTGTTTCTTTCCTTGTATATAGTGCACCTGTGCCCTTGGTTTCAGCTTACAGTTTAAAGATGAAAGATTTGAGGTGATTCCTAGGAACAGGGACATATAATTTTCTGATAATGTCCCTTTTAATATTTTCTCCACAAATCAGCATAATGCCAAGGGGCATTGAAGCCCTCTCCTCAAACAAGGCAATGTTTCCCTCACAATGATGTAGAGATATTTACTTTGAATAATTCTATGTGTTATCCACTTCAGACAGGTGGGGAATTGTTTCACTTGTTCCAATACATTCACAGTAGACAAAATGCTGTTGTGTAAAGATATGCCCTGGACAATGGATGACATTATCATCTGGCCCCAATAAATATTTAATTTAAATTAATCAAATGTTTCCCATCCCATTTTAGGTTTTGAGACTCCCTAGGACTCTCTTTTGAACTGAGGTGAAAGCTTCCAACCCTTGGCCCCTTTCCAATTTCCATCACTATAGTATTATCTTCATAACTGGGACAAGAACCTTGTTGAACAGGTCAGTATAAGTTAGCTATGTGTTGCAGATGGGGTAAATCGCGCAAAATTAATATAACTTCACAACTGAGGTGATATCTAAACCAAGGACCTGTTACTTCCACAGTAAATCAGTTTTATAACCCAGACATTCACAATGAGCTGTGATTGTCAGTCACCCTTACATATTTATTAAAGTCATAGGAACCCTGTTTCACAGCAAATTATTATTATAGCAACGAGTGAGAGTGACATGTCACCTCAGGCAGGTGATTCCATTTATAATAAAGGGAAGCAAAGGGTTATTTAACTTAATCAATTCTGTATTTACTGGAGGGAGCTGGAGACACACTTGCAAAGCCAAAATAACAAGAGTGGCCTCAGATTCCAAAATAACTTGATTGGTTTTTACTAGGTACCTTGGCTTCACAGGGTATATGTGTGTGTACTACTATCTGCTCAGACCTGCCCATGTTTTGACTGAAATTATCTTCTCATCTCATGTCAACAGTGGAACATTTGCTGGTCTGGATGCTGCACCATCTTGATGAACTAAAAATAGACTGATGTTTCTCAAGCTATAGCCTAATTTAGATTATTCTCCAGCTACTTTTTGGCAGGTCATTATCAATGGCAGTGCCCCCTCAGATACAGCATGTAATGGAAATATGGTGGGTTTCTGTCTTTGCAAGATGTGTTCTAAACTTCATTTAAAAATGTTTATGCTACACTTGCTGTTATGGCAACTGCACTCTGATCTTAAAACGGACACTGCCGAAATAATGGGGCCCTTATATGTCAGGGTTGCTATGGAAACGTATTTCCTTAAAGTAACCTGTTCAGGACAGCCAGGCTATAGTGTCACATATCCCTTTTAGAAACGTGGCCTGGCTTAGCAAATGGATAGAAATAGGATAGCGATATGAAGTAGAAGCTCCATAATAAGCCCTTGCGGAGACATAAATAAAAGTTGATCATGGTGACAGAGGAGCAAAGAGCGGCCTTCCAGTCAGTTGAAAGTGAACAATTAGTTGAGGAAACTGGTGAAAAGAAAAAGAAGCTGAGAAGGGTAATAAGGCTGGTACTCCTAACAAGTCTGATACTGCAGGGCTCAGTATGGAGTAACAAGGGGATCTCAATGCTGGATAAGATTCATAAGAGCTATGGCTGAATAGATTTAAGTTTATATACCCACCCCCCAAATCGTCTACTATGGAACAAGCCTAAAGTACTGTATCTGTAGAGACAACACGACGAAACGGGGGCTATCCTACTGTAAGCTCATCATGAGAAGGTGTGATTCTCTGAAAAATAAAATAACATTTTAGAGTTACTTCAACCTTATATGCTGCTTGTGATGGGTTTGGCTGAGATGGACCTTTCTAGACTGGGATGATTGTCACTCGGTCTACCAGTGACTAATTGTCTAATTGATCCTTCCCTGCCACTGATTTTGAAGAGAGCCACACCTTACTTCCTATGCTTCATTTCTCCTCTCCCCCCGCCCCATCTGCTGGCAGTTAGTATTTTATTAGTGTACACTTTGAATGGGGTCCACAGGAGCCTCCTAGAAGCAGGCTCTGAGTATGTTAAGGCCTGTTCCTGTAAGCAGTCATTTTTGTACACTATGCTGCTTTTGATTTGTTCACAACTGCTAATGAATGAAACTTTTTATTCTTTCTCTTACAAATGTTGCAGAGTGAGTTATTGAGACTGTAAGTGCCTTCTGATGAGACAAGAAAGGGTGGTTTTCACTGGGGAGATTTGAAGCCAATTCTGCTCTGTAAGTCCATGTACTCCTGCTGAGCAGCTAGAGGAATTTAGCCAAAATTGTGCAACATAATATTGTACTGGGATATTCTGAAGGCAGCCGAAAAGAGGAAGACCAAATACATGATGGATTGATTACCTAAAGGAAACCAAAGGCTTAAGTTTACATGAGATGCACAGGACTATTGAAGACAGAACTAAAGATGGGGACAAATCATCCTAATTTGTGGTTCATACAAGGTCACAAACCACAAACTTTGGCCCTGGCAACCAATGAACCACCAATTTTGTTCATCAGTTCATTGGGGCTTTTTTTGCGAGTTGGGGGGGGGGACATAATCCCCTCCACCCCCTCTAGCCTACTCCCACCCAATTCACACTTCCCTGCCACTGCTGGGCCTGCTGCGGCTTCTGCAGTCTCCAGTGGGCTCTGTCACTGGGCAGGGCTGTGCCATGCCATCTGCCTCCACTGCAGGCCACAACAGGGTCCGGGTGACACAGGGTCCCTCACCTCCATCGCAGAGCCTGCAACCACAAGGTAGGTAAGGGCTAGTGGGGATGGGGTGAGGGTAGCAGGTAGGCTGGCAGGCAGGGGATTGTTTGTATGTCCATGTGTAGCGTATGCGTGTGGTTTTTAAAGAGAACCATGGGTGTAGCCCTTATTAAGAAAAGCTGATTAATCTCTTTGATTGAATTCTCTTGCAATAGAATGTTGGCCCTGAGAGTGTCTCCACATGAACCTTCAGCACGTCTGCACACATACAAGCCTGCTCTTAAGGGTTTCATTCTGTTTTATCTGGAATGGATTTCTTGGAATAATAAACATTTTTAGATCTTTACCATGAGTATCCTAAATGATTATCCTAATTCACAGCCATAAGCTCACTTTCCTGGCCAGCTGCACTCTACCAACACAATTACCACAAGTAGGAGAAGTTTGCTTTAAGTGTAATTCATAAAATGAATGAAAACATCAATTAAAATCTTAGACTTGTCTGGAGCATTGTTGCTGTGTGCCAACTTAGCTTGATAAGCAATGAGGAAGACAGTGCACCATATGATGGTTTTCCTAAGGCCCCTCTCATTTCCACAGCCAGTTGCAAAACTACTCTGAAATAATGCAATGGAAGAAGTAACCTATAGCAAGTGTTGCTGATTGGGCAGTTATATAAGCTACAGTCCACAAAAGGAACTTTTCCGAGTTCTGATATTATGCATATTACTGCGCTTTCTGCTTTGGTGGAGTATAGGACTCAGTGGCCATTGGGTCTCCACAATTCTACGAGTTTGTGATCTCATGGCTTTCTAGAAAAAAAATCCTTTTTTATCTTCCTTGAGCTTTTGAAAGATTAGCTGGGAGTTTGAATAGACACTGCCTTGTGGTAACTTTTTTGCAACTATTTTATCTTTTTTGTTTATTTTTTTTAAAAATAGAACATACATAAAACTCTATCTAGGTGTTGGTTAGATTTTGATGGCAAAGGAAATTGTGGTGCTAACTGCTAGTGTCTTGGCCTTGGGAGGCTACCAGGGATTTCAGGCAAGGAGAATGGATTTGGGGATGGTGGCAGCTATTGTGTGTGTCCTGAGTACTGGTGGATCATTCTTCCTGAAAGACACAACCATAGAAAAGGGAGTTGCATGCCAGGGAGTGGAAATAAATGGTCCAGATTGAGCTTGATAGGTTCTCTCACCCCTTGCAACTTCCTTGGCTCTTTCTATCTTAAGGTAAAAAAGGGGGAAGGAATAGAGAAACTATGGCCGTTACTTCACGTCCCTTTCATCCCTCTTTGCTGTCCTGCTTGGGACTGGTATGAAAAAAACTTACATCACGTCCATAGCGTAACAGCAGAAACTCATCTTGACCATGCCCCCTGAACCAGGAACAGAGCGTGACAAGCCGTATCTGCCTCTGGGCTGGGGAATTCTCTTGTCACGCTTTGTTCCCGGTCCCTGTTCCGAGACAAGGGATGTGAAGTAATGGCTATGGCTGTTTCCCCCTTTTGCGCTAGGAATACTCCGACAACCGAGAAACCCAACTGGAATTCCTGCACCAGGCCAGGCTCAGCTCCTGTCCCTGCAGGAGAAGGCGGCTCTTGAAGGGACAGACGGAGAGCCACTGTCAGGCGTTGGTCCATCCTCGGGTCCTGGATGCGGGGCTGATCTCTCCTTGCCTGCTTGCCTGCCAGCCCGCAGACTGCTGAGTTCAGGGCGAGGGTGTCTTGCCCACCACCCACGCCGCCGCCGCCACTCACCCGCGGCAAGTGGTGACGTTGCAGCCACCTGGGCTCGCCTGGCTCCTCCTGCTGGGCTTCCTGAGACAGCCCATGCACCCACAGATGGGATTCAAAATATAGAAAAATGGAAGCCCGACAATTAAAAAAGGCTAAACAAAGCCAGGGAAATCCAGTAGTTGTCACGAAACAAGGACGTGAAGTAACACATCCTTGTCACAATACAAGTAATCACGCCCGTGGGTAAATGAAAACAGGGACTGAACAGGGACAAAACCACGTGACCGCGAACAACGCTGTCACAGAACGAACGTAATTGCGGAACGAGGTAGGTGTGAGGAGACAGCAAAGAAGGAGGAAGAGCAAAAGAGTGTGCTGTCTGAACAGACTAAAGAAAGAAAGAGGAGGAACCCGAATATAAAGTAATAGAAAGAGATCCTGAGGGAGTAGTAGGAGAGCAGGAAAGAATAGAATTAGTAGAGGAGGCGTTTTGGGTAGAGAAGAGCGAAGGAGAGGAGGAGTGTGCGTGGGAAGAAAAGAGAGGCACGAGAGGGGGCTAGCTCATGGGGAGTGAAAGAAGCACGTGGGGAAAATCCGTTAGGAGGGGGAAAGGAGTGGTTAGGGAAAGACGTTTGGAGAGAATGGAGAAGGAGATGGGAGAAGGAGGAAGCATATGAAGTCTGGGTCGGTGATGATTGGACTTGGTTGGTAGAAGTGAGACCGGTGAGATGGCTGGAAGATACCCTGAGGGCGAGGGGTCGCGGATGCCTGCTGAACAGGGTGGATCCAGTGGCGCAGTGGGCTTGACACTCCTGCTCTGGCAGCCAATGTTACAGCCGGGGGTCGCCACATTAAAAGGGACCACTCTGAGAGACAATATCGCACCCTGTTTAAGTCCAGTTGATAATCCGTTCACTGTTGAAGTAACCGTTGGAAGTATAGAAACTGAAGAGCAAATAAGTCAAGAGCCATTGTGTTATGATGTTATAAATAAACCTTTATTTAAAAGTACTTCAGAAAGACTGGACAATGTTAATTTTGCCTCGGAACCCTGGTATGATCCAGACGAACCCTCACAGTAGAACATGAAGTAACCACCTATCGGAGGAGTGGACCAGGATGACTTGTCAGAATAGCCTTACAATGCCACAAGGTATGTGAATTTTTCAACAAATGGCTTCCCATTGCTTTGACCCAAGGTCTACCTGGCTCTTACTCTGCCATTCTATCTGCTACACCACATTGGCTGAAGACTATCTGAACAGCCTTGTTTAAGATGGGTATTAAATTTTATCACCTTATCTTAAACAGGGCTATTGGAATAATTGTAAACATTAACGACCCACTATCATATATACTTACTTGTTTAAATACTTATATGAGAAATAATCTTTAACAAAAAATTAAATCCATTTTAAAAGAAAATATTTTTAACTTATGTCAATTTAAAAATCTATGGGTGCTGTAGGAAATGTCTTCTCTCTGCTTTTTTTCAAAATAAAGCTGTGCCAGCCTTTTGTATATGTGGTTGTTTTAACTGTGTTTTTTCCCCACCCCTTATTGGCAATTACTATCATCCAAACTAAGTTGATGATTAAATCTCAGTTCCTAAGCACATGGAGGTCGCAGTTCCTTATACTCTTAAATTGACCATTTGGAAACTAGCAATGTATTTCCTTACCATTCTTCACTTAACGAGCCTAGTCAGGCCATTGTCCACCTAATGAGCCTATTCAGACCAGGATGATGTTAAATCAAGGTGAACTATAAATTGGAGGCCTCACCACTATCTTTGTTCAGACTGATGAGGCTGCTTGGATGAGAAGTGAAATGTTTGGACCTCACAAGAGAAGAAGTCCAGTTGCCGCGACTCAGCTTCCAGATATGTTCACGTGGATGGCTGAGAATTTTCAGACATTTCCTTACTAGATTTCTATGCACAGGATTTCCTCCCCGTTTTTCTTTTGATATAGTGTGTAGAACTAGGGAACGTAGAACACCCCCCCCATATGACCCTATATCTGCAGTTTGAGGTAGTTCAGATACAGGTTTGCCACTTCAAATTCAAAACAATTGTATCATTTCCACTCTGTTCTTATTTCTACATGCCCTCTTTTCTTAAATATGCCATATTAAAAAAAACACAATGGTATATGTATGAACAATGCTTGCTGAAACTTTCCGCTCTGGTGAGCCTCCACTGAGTGGAAAGTCCCACAAAGCATAGTAAAGGAAGATAGTGCCACTTACACGGCTGGTGACTGCAGATGGAAATTACTGCTCACTGGGTGGCATCACTTGTGGAAGCTATGCAATCCTGTTACATTACTTTTTTTAGTATTTAAGTAATTTTATTGGGGGGGGGGACAAAGGGGGGAGGGTGTGGGGGAGGGGGAGGGAATACACTATAAAAATTACATTAAGTATATCAAGCCAAAAATAACGGTTTAACATATTAACAAATCACCAAATAATATCCCAATACTAATAAGTTTGTTACTTCTTGCCATCTTTTCCGGGAAATCTCATCGTAGTCTCCCTTTAGAAAACTGGAGAGTCTGTCGATTTCAATACATTATCTTATCTTTTTGTGGAAGTTTCTCTCTGTTGGCGCTTCTGGTTGTTTCCAAAATTTCGCATACAATATCCTTGCTGCAACTATTACATGATGAAGTACATATTTCTGGTCATATGAGATATTAATATCTACTATGTTTAATACAAATAATTCTGGTCTAAGCTCTAACTTAATCTTCAAATATCTTTCTAAAAATAATTTTACCATTATCCAATATGCCTTTGCCACTTTACATGTCCACCACATATGGTAAAAGGTATCACTGTCATGTTTACATTTCCAACATTTGGGTGAGCAATTATACATCTTAGATAAACGGTGGGGGGGATGCCATCTATAAAACATCTTGTAACAATTTTCCTTAAAGGCTAATGATTTAAAAAGTTTAACAGTATTCCACAAAGAGTCCCATTTGTTTAAATGAATAGAATAACCAAAATTTTCTGCCCATCTTATCATAGTATCTTTGACCAATGTATCAATCATTTTTTCATTTAACAAAATACTATAGAATTTACTGAGGAGCTTTGAATCGCCAGAAGATAATATTTTGTCAAGTGGAGTGTCATTTGTCATAAATCCCCCCTCTTTAGTGAGATTTTTAAAGTGTGAGTATATTTGTTGGTACTTCCACCAGTCTAACTTGTCACCTTCTGATACTAATTTTTCTAGTGACTTCAAGGAGAAATCAGCATTCAGAAGTTGTCTGTAAGTTAGAGATTTAAGGCTTGCACTTGTATGGGGACTGGTAATCGCTCCTAGCGGAGATAGCCACGTTGGTGCTTTAGGGTAGAACTGTTTTCTTATGGATAGCCATATTTTAACTAAGGCATTCCTTATCCAATGCTTTTTGAAAAGGGTAGGTATATTACCCTTATACCATATATAATGATGCCAACCCTTATCCAAGCCGTGGCTCTCAAGCTGCAGTATTCTATTATTTGTCATCAAAATCCAGTCTTTGATCCAAGTCATAGCAGCAGCCTTATAGTACAGCACCAAGTTGGGCAGGGCAAAACCACCAGTTTTAGTTCTGTCCTGTAGATAGACATTTCTAATCCTTGCTTTTTTCTTTTGCCATATAAACACACGTATACTTTTTTCCAGGTCTGAAATAATCTTAAAGTTAGGTAATATAGGTAAGCATTGAAATAAAAAGAGCAATTTAGGTAAGACAGTCATTTTAACTGCAGCAATTCTGCCCATTAAAGATAACTGAAGACTTGACCAGGTTTCCAGGTCAGCTTTGATTGCTTTTATACCATTAACATAGTTATCTTTAAGTAAAGTGTTGCAATGGTTGGACACAATAATACCCAGATATTTTGCCTTACTAGCATGTTGGAAACCCGACTGGTTAACCAGTTTTCCAATCACAAGTGGGGTCATATTTTTTGTGAGCAACAGTGTTTTTGCTCTATTAATCTTTAGGCCTGAAATTTTAGAGTAGGCCTCCAAGATCTTTAGTAGTTCTGGAAGAGAGGTCTGAGGGTCCTCCATAATAACCAACAGATCGTCTGCGAAGGCTTGCACCTTATAAACTTCTCCTTTGCTTTGTAGACCTTGAATACCTGGGGTATTTCTTATAACATGGGGTAGTAATTCTAAAGTTAAAATAACAGCAAAGGAGAAAGAGGGCATCCTTGCCTGGTACCTTTATGTATCTTGACTGTGTCTGTAAGGTAGCCATTAACTACAATCCTAGTGTTTTGGGCGGAGTACATTTGTTCTATAGCTCATAGCATTCTGTGGCCACACTGTAAATAATCTAACTGGGTTTTGAGTAAAGACCAAGATACATTGTCGAATGCTTTCTCGGCGTCGATGAATGCGAAGGCTACTTGCTTCTCAGGGTGGCATTCATAGTACTCCAACGCGTCAAGGAAAGTTCTAATGTTGGATTGGAGGCGTCTTTTTGGAAGAAAACTGTTTTGATCAGGGGATATCAGAGACGGTAGAATCATCTGCCATCTATTTGCCAAGATGGTTGCAAATATTTTATAATCCACATTTAGGAGAGCAATTGGCCTGTAGTTCTGTATCTGGTCTCTGGGTTTCCCTTCTTTAGGAATCAATGTTGTATGAGATGATTTCCATGAATCTGGTATACAGTATCTTCGCCCTCTATAATAGACCTAAAGAGATTTTTCATATTTCCAGAGACTATCTCAGAGAATTTTTTTGTAAAATTGTGCCGGTATCGAATCGGGTCCGGGGGCTTTGTTCATTTTTTGGTGGTTAATGGCCTCTGTTATTTCCATCATTGTAATAGGGGCATTCGTCAAAACTCTCTGTTTTTCAGTAAGTTTTGGAAAGTTGGCTTGTTCTAGCTATTGGAAGATGGCATCTTTGTTTATTGTCTCCGGCTTGAACAGATTCTGGTAATATGCCTCTATGATTTTTTGAATTTGGGATTGGTCTGTCTGGTTTTCCCCAGTTTTATCTTTAAGTGTTAGAATAAGTTTTTGAGATTGTACCTTTTTTAACTTATAGGCTAACCATCTACCTGGTTTGTTTGCATTTTCGACGAAATTCAGTTTGGCCAGTTTAATCTTATGGGCTATATCTGCTGTTAAAATCAGATTAAGTTCATGCCTACAGGAGGCTAGGTCATTATTCAGCTGCTCATTGCGCGGATCATGAATTAAGTCCTTTTCTAGCTTTTTCATCATGTTGAGGATGGATTCGGATCTCTTCTTTCTCTCTTTGTTCCGTCTTGCCATATATTGGATGACAAACCCTCTAAAATAAGGCTTGGAGGCATCCCACACCGTTTTCAGTGGGGTGCCCTTGTTCAGATTCAGTTCAAAGTATAAATTCAAGTCTTTGGCTGCCTCTAAAATAAATTCTTTGTCAGTCCACAGAGCTGAGTTAATTTTCCAGTGTCTGGGCATGCCCGAAGTTTTCAATGTCCGCAATCCTGTTACATTACTGAGATGACTTTCTGCAGAGTCGAAGCTCAGTGAAATATGGGCCAGTATAAACAAGACATTCACTAAACTCTATTCAGCTACAGAGACGCAACCATAGTAAAGGTGTCACTTGGAACTTTGGAAACTTAAATGCTACCTAGAGTGTCTGAGGGGCAGCGGCATAGCAAGGTTTGGGGGCGCCTGGGGCCAAAGTTGTTTTTGTGCCTCTCCATCCCTCCCCAACCCCATCGCATCTACCCAGCAAGGGGGGGGTGCAATCCTGCGGGCATGGGGCGTGTGGGGGTGTGTGCCTTATCTCTCCTGTGTGGCAACGAAGAGTTGGAGGAGGAGGAGGAGGAGGAGGAGGGCGCTGCAGCCAATGCTGTCGCACGCCTGCCTGCCTGCTTGCTTTGCAGCTCGCCTGGTGCATTATGGCGGGAGGGCGCAGGGCTTTCTCCTCCTCCTTCCCCTCCAGGCACCCCCAGATTTCTGCATTGGGGCAAATGTACCCTTCTACCCATCCCCTAGATACAGCGATTTGGCGCCCCCTAATTGCTGCACCCAGGGCGCCCCACCCCCTTGCTCTCCCCATGCCATGCCCCTGCCGAGTGGTGGGGAGCTTGTAGTTTAAACAGTGATTTCTTAAAGCCCTGCTTGCAACTCATAGGAAAAGTCAGCCTGTGCAGCTTCTTCTTGTAACCTCACAGCAGTTATTTTTAGACATTACTATTATGTTTTGGTCTTACTTGAAAGCTTTTCCATTGCCTTACGCTGTTTTGAGCCTTCAGAACTGAGCGGGATAACAAGCCCAAATTACTTAAACAAATTCAATATTGTTGAGCACTGTGGTAGAACTCGCCTGGAACAGAGCCTCGAAATCTGGTTTAACCGCAAATTCAAAAGATAATGACAGGAACGGGTGATTCTACATTGGCCTCAACAAAGATATTGAGGACAATGCCAAGAGCCTTGTTAATCTGTACAAAATCAAAACAAAAACAATCCAGATACGGAAAAGACAAATACTGCCAGAAACGACTGGTCTAAAAATATAAGAAAACCTCAAGAAATCTGTGCAGAATGGTGTTCTGAGAAGACATCACCGAAAATTAAGAGAAACAAACAGTTCTTTGGGATTTTAAAAGGGGGGGGGAAACAATGTGGGTGCCAGGAACATCAAAATCTGAAGTTTCTCGTGCTTTTGAAATATTAATTAAAATATAAAAAAGGAGGCAGAGACCAATCTGAAAATGGCAACTCTTGTGTGTAGGGGAGGCAGTAGTTTGAGCAGGGGAGTCACTTTGCCCTGAACTGTCAATATGAATGTGTCCCTTACTTGGACTGTGGGCTGCTGATACCTGTACTGACAAGTACAAGGCATACTGATTGTGGAGGAACAACTCACTGGGACTTCAACCCAAGGATCTGGAGTCTTAGAATCTAATACCAATGTGGTTGTTGGGTTGTATCAGTTAAGGTGAAGTTTGCCATAAGGTTGCTAGGTAATTTCCTCATCAGATCTGGAAATGCATTCAAATACTCTGGAAAATATACACGTTTCCGGAACAAACCTTCTGACAGGGATCATTTGCAGCTTCCGAGACAAAGGCATTATATGTCATTTCGGTAGAATCATGCAGAATGTTCTATTGTTTGAGGTGGCTATTAATCCGTAAATTAATAAGTTCGTAATTACGGAGGCTTTTGTTTTCTTGTTTTAAGGCCAGCATCTTTTCTGAGGGAACAACAATGACAGTTGCCAAGCAACAGAAAGATCCACACGAGCAAACAATATTTGTATATACAGGCCAGTCATATTCATAAAGGCATGAAAAATACATCGGAATTTTACATCTCATGAATTATGTATTGGCAAGCATAAAGGTTAAGGGATTTCATCAGGGCAGTCTGAAAAATTAAGAAGCAATATTTCAAAAACTCCTCTTGTTGCAGGATGATACAACTGCTTGATCTCAGAGCTGAAATGTGACATAGGCAAAATAAAGATTGCAAGATTAATTTTAACCACTTGTTGCAGCCTTTTAATGTAGAAAGCTTAGGTGAAACACCTCAACCTTTTACTAACAGGGCAAGCCCTATATCCTTAAAAAAGTAATAGTTCCCCAAAAGCTACCTTAAGTCAGAAAGCTTAGGATTATAGGAGCCAGTGATCTGGTCCTATGGGGGCAGTGACTGTCAAGAGGTAAAATGTTGGAGCCATTATTCATGACCAGATGTCAAATGGAATCTTCCGGATGGGCCCAACCAGATGGGTATATAGATAATTATAGATCATTTTTGGTGCAGTTTTGTTCGATTCCAATTATTGTGCCCCCATGTATTTTTTTTTTACTTAGAGGACTCCCTCCTGCCTCTTTTAAAAGGCATCCTAATCCTTTCTTGTGTAACACTATGCTTTGGTGCTCTTCTAATGATCATGCTGTGTAGTCCGTGCACCAAAATAGAGCTGTGGGTTGTGTTATCTGAGGTGGCAACCTTGTCATGTATTTGGTGGGTTGTGGCATTGAAACTGATGATGGAGAACCTCCTCTTGTATTTTAATCTACTTGACTGGGTTAAATTTTAAAACATACATTCCCTCCATTGATGCAGTGTTATTCTAAATAAATAAGATACATTGGGAGTATTATAAAAATGAATTTTCCAACTTTTTTACCACAGAATGGAAGTACCCAATGCCAATTCTCCACACACATAGATGCCCACAAGCACTTAGTTTGCTAACTATAATTCCCCTGCTTCCCTGCCTTGCCTCTTTTTTCTGTTGATTCCCCTACCCCTCAAACCCCAAACTGATCATTTGAGGAGAGAAAGGATGAAGAATTAAACCATGAACAAACAAGTAAGAATCTATGGCCGTTTCTTGCAAGAAAAGGCACTCTCCCAAAATTTATTTTGAGTCAAAGCAGATAGCACACTTCAGATCCAGTCCTTTCTGGATAAACCATGACTATCTATCATGGTTCTAACACATATAAAAAGCCATTCAAGACAATGCAATCCATTACGACTAAATTTATCATTTAAAGTTTCAGACTACTACATTCATGAAAAATTTTCTATAGAAAAATAACATTGAAAGATACTTAACAGCCTAAAAGTAAAGAACATTGGAACAGACTTGATCACCCACATTGATACTGTTGTCTTGCTTTATTATTGCTTTATCAAACCATCATTATTGTTGTTGTTCAGTCATTAAGTCCTGTCCGACTCTTCCGCATGGATGGTTACCAAAAATCCGTGTCTTTCTTCCAAATGGCTGCTCTGTCCATCTGTCTTTTTTTAAAACAAAACCTAGGTGCCAATTAGTTCTCCTTCATTTGTAACAGAAGAAATCAAAATGCTTCCAAACTTCAACTTCTATTTATTATTTGGAAGCCATGTTAAATTAAAGGAAGGGCCTTTAAACAGGTGCAAAAGGAAAAGATCACTCACATGCAAGAAGCTCTTAGACCTGGCTTCCAGGTTTTCAAGATCTGCTGGAAGCCACTACAAAGAACCCTGATTTGCTCCTTCTCTAAGAGCAACAAGTAGGAAATGAGCTCAGAAAAAGGAGGGGGGAGGAGTGATCCTTAGAGTAGCAGCAGTCTAAACATAGACATTGAAAAGAACAGAAGGAGAAAGCATACCTAGTACATCTATATTTCTGTGCAGCCAATACACCACCAGTGATTTAGGTTATTTGATATATACCTGTACATCTTCTTAAATTAGCCTGACATCCAGGCCAGATGCCATCACCACATCCTGTGGCAGAGAGTTCTACATATTGTAGCGTGGGGTTAGTGATTCAGCAGTGATTTCAGCTCAGAGACAAAGCAGGCTGGAGACAGCTTCTAGTGAACAGCTCTTTAATTAGGGAGAGACAAGACTGAGGACTGGGGAGAGGGAGTTACATTTAGAGGGGCCAGGACTGGCTAGGAAAAGATACATTTTGGAGGGAACAATTACAACCAATCACAAGGCTGCCTTTTGGCGGGAACCAAACGGGAATCCGTTGATCTCTGTGAGATAATTGCAGTCATCTAGGAGATGAGTTGTGGTGGATGATCTGCGACGCGTTGATCTAGGTGATTCCGTTGTTGCAGCTGCCACTGACCGACAGACCCGGGCGATGTGTCCGGTCTTGCCACAAGCCCTGCACGTAGCATCATGAAAACGGCAGCTTTTCCACTCATGGTGTCCACCACAGCCTGTGCAAGCGCCTCGGCGATCTTTGGGCCGTGCATCCGCCTGACGCACCAACTCGACACCACGGACTGGGCTCTGGCTTGGACTAGCCTCTGGCTCATCCATGGCATGGGCAGCCTTTACCCGCAGCTTTGTGGTCTTGCCACTGGCATTGAGCTCTTCCTGCTCATAATTCTCTGTGGCGGTAGCCTCTTTCAAGACGGAGGCAAGGGTGACATCTTCCTTTGCCACAATGCGCCTTCGGGCTTTTTTGCTGCTGAGCCCCCCAACAAATCGATTCAAGAGAGTGTCTTCAAGATTTGGGAAGCCACAGTGCTGAGCAAGCTTCCGGAGTCCTGCCAGGAATGCAGCCACAGATTCTCCGGCTTGCTGTTGCCTTTTCTGGAACTCCATCCGCCAGGCCATCTTGGTTTTGGTAGGTGCCAAGTGGCTTGTCAGCCGGGCGAAAATGTTTGTGAGTGACGTCTCACTCAGCTTTGCTGGGGCGAGCAGTGCCTTGGCCAACATGAAAGTCTCACGGCCACAGCAACTCAGGAACGTGGCCCTTCTTTTGCTGGCACCAGTGATTCCTTGAGCCACCACGAAGAACTCGAAACGCTCAACATAGTCCTCCCAAGTGTGAGGCTCGGACAGCTGGAAGGGCTCCAAGACCCGTGGACTTTCCATTCTCAAGGCGGGCAGGGTCGTCTTCTAGCCAGCAGGTGAGTCTTGTCTCTGCTGCGATCCGGACTCTGAGTCAGCGTGATGGGCCTCTGCTACTCAGCATTCCAGATCCCATCCTCGTCGCCAGTATTGTAGCATGGGGTTAGTGATTCAGCAGTGATTTCAGCTCAGAGACAAAGCAGGCTGGAGACAGCTTCTAGTGAACAGCTCTTTAATCAGGGAGAGACAAGACTGAGGACTGGGGAGAGGGAGTTACATTTAGAGGGGCCAGGACTAGCTAGGAAAAGATACATTTTGGAGGGAACAATTACAACCAATCACAAGGCTGCCTTTTGGCGGGAACCAATAGGATTGAAGATCCAAATGCAGCAACTAGAATCAACCAATAGGCCTGTTCCCTTTGGAACAGGAAGGCAGTTACTTCAACAAGCAATTACAGATGAATACATAACACCACACATTAACAACATGCTGGGTAAAAATATATTTTCTTTTGTATGTTGACACTCTCCCAACCCTCAATTTGAGTGGATGTCCCCTAGTTCTGGTATATTGTGAGAGGGAGAAGAGCATCCCTCTATCCACTTTCTCATGCCCTGCATAATTTTGTATGCCTCAATATATCCCCCCTCAGGTGCCTTTTTTTCCAGACTAAAGAGACCTAAATGCTGTAGCCTTTCCTCATAAGGGAGGTCCCCCAGCCCAGTAATCATTTTAGTAGCTCTCTTCTGCACCTTTTCCAGTTGCACTATGTCTTTTTTGAGATGCAGTGACCAGAACTGTACGCAATACTCCCAAAGTGGCCTTACTATCTGTTGTATAATGGCATTGTAATGTTGGCTGTTTTATTTTCAATCCCCTTTTTAATGATCCCTAGCATGGAATTGGCCTCCTTCACTGCTGTCCACCAGCACACCAAAATCTCTTTCCTTATCCATAATGGATAGCTCAGAGCCCATGGGTGGATAGATAAAGTTTAGGCATTGCTTTACATTTTCTTACATTGAAACTCATTTGCCATTTTGCAGTCCATTCTCTCAGTATGGAGAGATATTTCTGGAGTTCTTCACAATCTTCTCTGGTTTTTACTAGGGATGGGCAGGAAACAAAAATGAAATGCTGTTTTGTCATTTCATTATGTAACAAAATGAAACGAAATGAGAAAGCAGCATTTCATTATAGATGAAACGAAACTGTCATTTTTCCATTGAAACAGTTTTGTTCCATCGTTTTCAGACTCCTGCCGAGGTGTCAATGGCTGCATCCTTTTAAACCTGGCCCAGTCAGTACCAGGGAGACTGGTACCAACTAGGACAGGTTTAAAGGGCTTGCAGCCATTGACACCTCAGCAGGAGCCCTCAGATAATTGGTGCAGAAGGCAGTTCCAGCAATTGTGCTGCCCTCCTGACCATTTTCTGAGGGCTCCTGCTAAGCTGTCAGTGTCTGGGCCCCTTTAAACCTGGCCCAGTCAGTACCAGGGGCCCCCAAATCTGGTGACTGTAGGACCCAGGGGAGCTGTTTCATTTCATACTGGATTTTTTAAAAAAAATCATAAACGAAATGAAACAAAAGGGGGGGTGAGCATGAAACGAAATGAAATGGAATATTATTTTTCTGTTTTGTGCCCATCCCTAGTTTTTACCACCCAGAAAAGTTTTGTGTCATCTGCAAACGTGGCCACCTCACTGCATATCCCTCTCTCGACATCATTTATGAATAGGTTGAAAAGCACCAGTTCCAGGACAGATCCCTGGGGCACACCACTTTTCTCCTCTGACCATTGTGAAAATTTCCCATTGACACCTACTCTTTGTTTCCTGGATCTCAACCTGTTCTCAATCCATTGGAGGAGCTGCCCTCCTATTCCCTGACAGTGCAATTTTCTCTGTTTATGTTAGGGAGACATATCTTGAGGCAAGAGAAGATTGTTTGATTTCTATGTGTGAAGTAGCTTTAAAATCTGAGCATCTATCTCTCCCCATTTCCTGTTTGTGCCAGGACCTACTGGGTTAGTGCCAAGGTCAGTTGCCCAAATGGCATGCATTAACACATCAGCTCTCTCTCCAATCCTCTTCTCTTGCACCTGGGCTTTTTACATGCTAATCATGTACTACTTTAAGCAAACATGCCATATTTCAATTACCCAAGCCTGTTTTGCATATCACTACAAAATTAGTAATTTGCAGATTCTGGAAATTAAGGATATTCATGGATACATTGTTTTTATACCAATATGTTTCAGACTTAGAATCAGTGTAAACTTAATCCATTCCAGAGGTCCAGGGAAAAAGGCAAAAAAGACTCCCCCCCCCCTGAGACCTCTTTACAAGGTGCACTTTCAAAGTGCACTCCTCTCCCTCCTCACCCACCCCCTCCTCCTTAGGGCCCCCACCTCTCCTCCTATGCCACCGCTGCTGCTGGGCACCCGGGTGGCGGGCAGACCTGGCCAAAGCCGTGCACCTCTGGCGCTTCCTCCGCCTGCCCCCGCCTCACTTCCATTGTCGCCACCGGCACCGCCGCTGGGCGTTCGGGTGGCGGGCACACCCGGCCGAAGCCGAGCGTCTCTGGTGCTTCATTCCCCTGCTCCCACCTCTCTACCTATGCCGGCGCCAAGCACCTGGGCGGCGGGCGAACTGGGAGAAGCCGCATGCTGCTCGCGCGGCCTTCCCCCATCACCCCCCAGCCCCCACCTTTCTTCCTATGCCGGCGCTGAGGGGGGTTGAGGGGGTGGCTCCAAATTTTGGGGAAAGTGGCCCTAGGTGGGGCTGTGGGCTGTGGGGGGTGCTTGAAAATAACAAATCGTTATCTGAAAAATTCATTATCCGGGCAGTCATTATCAAGGTATTACTATATATGCGCATTATATATTTTTACCCCACCTTTCTCCTTGGAGCCAAGGTGGCTTACAGTAATGAGGGACAATATACAGTCCAGTACAGTTAAGACATAGGGCGCTTTTACACGACCCCTAAGATCCACTGGTCACTTAAATTCGGACCAGAGATCTTAGGGGTTTGTCGCTCTTCGTGCGCCCCCACCCCTCCACACTTCCTGGCTGCTGGCTGCATGAAGGGAGGGAGAAAAAAAGGGACAAAAGAGGTGCTGGTGGACGCCGCCCCGTAATTGTGATTCCTTCTCTTAAAGGGGCGGGAGGCAAAAAACAACAGCAAAAAGAAGCGAGGAGAGCCCAGCACATCCACATTAAGATTTTTCACCCTTGGAGAGCAGGTACATGAAAAGTGCGCTGGGACGCGTTTAGGTGGGCGTGGTCGCACTTAATTTTCAGTAAACTCCGGAGCTGGTGGGTAAACAATTTTAAGCTCCGGAGGTGGGAGCCATTTGCGGTGGAGTTTAGGGGTCGTGTAAAAAGACCCATATTCAAGTATTGAGAACAAGGAATTGAGGGAAATCTTACAGCAGGGGTCCTCAAACTATGGCCCAGCGGTGGGATCAGGCCCACCAGGGTCCTGAATCCAGCCCACCAGCCATTGCAGAAATCCCCCACTTGCCCTCTCCACTTGAGCTGAAAACTCACTACACAGCAGCAGTTGCTACCGCTGCCTCAGCCACCAATGCAGCTTTCATGGTGTGCGGGAGGAAGGGAAGTACCATTTTGTAGCATCTTGACCCATACTACCACAGTCATACCCCCTCAATTTCCCTGGGCCTCTGTCCTCCCACCCTCCTCATGCACAGTATGTATCCTTCCGCCGCAGTTACCACACCCCACCTTCCATTGCTGATCTTGTGTAATGACTGCCAATAGTGAGTCTTTAGGTTAGAGACAGGCTTGGTAATCAGAGCGCGGCTTCCAGTGGCTGGGGCAGCCAGCGGGAAGGAGAGGTGGGACGCTCTGAGTGCCTAGTCGGGTGTGGGAGCTGATAGGGCTCCTTGGTTGCCAGTTCCAGTGGGAGGGGGAAGGAAAGGATGTGTGTGTGTTTCCCCATTTCAGTGGGGTTTTTTGGTGAGGGCAAAGACCGCCGTTGCCTGTAGTTTCTTGGGATGAGCAGGACATGTCCTCTCTTAGCCCCCTTGGAGCTGAGGGAGAAGAAGGGTTATTGAGTGGGCCGGCAGGCGAGGAGAATGGCCTTGGGCTGGGGGTGAAGCAGATGGGGCCTTCCCTCTCTCCCCCCCCTTCTTGGAGCCACAGCTGGGAGCTACAGGGCGCTGGCCACCGGAGCCACCACATGGGCCCATTGGGATGGGCAGGCTGTACTAGATGTGGTGTGGAGGGTATCCATTAGTCCCTCCCTTTTCCCCAACAGGCTGGCAGGACTGGATAAATGGAAGCCGTGGGATGGGCACGGGCTGCCAGGTGAGTGGTGAGGTCCAGGCTGGGCCTCTGGCTAGGTCGTGAGGGCCTAATTAGGCCCGCTAGATCAGGGGTCCTCAACCTACGGCCTGCGGGCCGTATACGGCCCCCGGGGACCCTCAATCCGGCCCCCGGGAGCCTCAGCAACCCCCCCCGCGCCCCCCACCCGTGGGGGCCGCTCAAGCCCTTCTACTGGTAAAGTTTCTTTTGGGAGTATTCGCAGCCTCCTGGGGGCAACCATCTTGAGTGTTCCCCAACCCCCGGGGAGGGGCGGGGCGGGGAGAGGAGGCGACTCGAGAGCAAGACTCGGCAGGCAGCTCCCTCCCTTCGTTAAGGAAGCACCTATTAGGAGGGAGGGAGGTGTCTTTCCCGCCTCCCGGCGGCGGCCGACATGTCGTGGGTGCGGCGCTGCTGAGCACAGCCCGGTCGGTCTGCGGGCAGCAGAGGCAAAAGCAGAGGTGGGCAAACGCTGAGGGGTCTGTTGCGGTGGCGGTGGCGCCTCTCGATGGCGGCGCTCGCTGCCTCCACGGCAGCCCAGGACTCCCCCTCCTCATCGTCGTCGTCCCCTTACGCCGCTTACGGCTCTCTCTGGCCACTGCCCCGCTCGCTCCGCATCTCGCCGGCGCGGCTGCCGTTAGCGCCCAAGCGGTTCGAGATCGTCCATGGCACGGGGTCTTCGGCGGGGCCGAGCTGCTGCTGCTGCTGCTGCTGCTGCTGCCAACTCAGCGGCTGTGCGCCGGAGCGCCCCTGCTGCGTCCCAGCTTCCCGCCCGCCCCTTGCAGCGGAAATTGAAGGGAGGCCGGGCGGGGGGGGTGGCCCCCACTCACACTCACGCCGCCGCCACCCTCCTCCTCCTCCTCCTCCTGTGAGCAGGAAGGGGGGAGTCTCGCACCCACGCCCGGCTCAGCCCCTGCAGCCGCCATCCCAATCTCTCCCACCCCCACCCCCTTTCCCCTCCTTCTCCTCCTCCTCCTCCTCCTCCCCGCCGGCCACCGCCTGGGCGCCAGCAGCCTCAAGCCCAGATAAGGAGGGAGGGGGTCCCTCTTCCCGCCCGCCGTCGCCGTCGCCGGGGGGGGGGGGCTCCGCCAGGAAAGCCCGGGGATTGAGGCGAGGCCTTCTCTCCCTCCGGACGGCCCTTGCCTGGCCGGGCGTGTTCGGGGCGCCTTCGCCTCCCTCGGGTGCACGTGCGTGTGTGTGCATGTGTGCGTGTGTGCGAGAGAGAGAGAGAGGCTCCGCTGTCCTCTCCGCGGGTGCGAGGCGGAGGCGAGAGAGGCTCCTCGGGGGGGTGGGGGTGGGGAGGACGATGGCGGTGACAGGGACGCGTCCCCCCCATCCCCAGCCTCTGGGCCTGGCCAGGAGGGGGGCGCCCTCATCCTCCTCTTCCTCCTCCCGGGGAGCCCCATGGCCAGGCGGCATGCCTGAGGCACGGGAGGTCACGAACCAGGCGCCTGGAGCGCATCAAGGGGCAGCGGTAGCGCTGGGAAGCCTTTGCGGGGTTGAGGAGGGGGGCGAGTCGAGGGGAAAAGGCCAGCTGCATTTTAAGGTTGCCTGCTCTTTCAGGTAAGACGCCTTCCGCAGGTGAACCCCCCCGGTCCCGGTCCCGGCTTCGATCGAGCGGGCAGAGCAGGGGTGGCGGGAAAAGGAAGGAAGGAAGGAAGGACGGACGGCGTTTCCCCCCTTGATCCGGACTCCAGACCCTTCTCCGTGTGGGGCCCGTGGGTGGGCATTGGGTGCTGGGGAAGGAAAGACACGGTCACCTCCTTCCAGTAGATGAGGAAGGGTTGTTTACTGAGAACTGGGGCGGGGACGTGTTGCTGCCCCCCCCCGAAATTTTGGGACTACAACACCGACAATCCCCCGTCATGCCCCCTCCCCCAGGTGTGTGTGTCTCTCATCACAAGCCACGTCAGTTTCAATCCCTGACCCTGGTTTGGGCTGGTGAATTTTGTTTATAGATGTCTCCCCAAACCTTGTTTGAAGCTGAAGATAGGAGTGGGACAACGGCTTCTCCATTCTTCATTAGGTCTGCAAGGAAGCATCTAATTCCCCCCTAATGGCATTCTGTTTATTTATTTATTTATTTGTATTTATTTATTTTGTATGCTGCCCACTACCCAAAGGTCTTTATTATTATTATTATTATTATTATTATTATTATTATTATTATTATTATTATTATTATTATTATTATTATTATTATTATTATTAATTGTAATTTATTGTTATTATTATATTAATATTGCATTCTTTTTCCTGTTTTTTTCAATACAAAACAAATATGTTCAGTGTGCATAGGTATTTCTTCATATATTTTTCAAAATCTAGTCCGGCCCCCGACAGTGTCTGAGGGACAGTGATCCGGCCCCCTGCTTAAAAAGGTTGAGGACCCCTGCGCTAGATCTTGGGGCCAAGTGGTTTGAGGGGAAACCTCCCCACGGGTGGGAAGCAGAGTGCTGCACCAGTGGCAATTGGGTGCCCCCTCCATGAGCAATGATCACCCTACTTGACCTGGCACAGGTAAAAGAAATGTGCGGGGTCGGGTGGGGCATCCAGGTGACTTGCATGGGGGGGAGGGCTCAAAAAGCAGGAGCAGGAGCCTGCTGGAGTTTTTAGAATGGTCCAGCCCCCAACAGTGTCTGTGGGACAGTGAACTGGCCCCCTGTGTAAAAAGTTTGAGGACCCCTGTCTTACAGCATTAAAAGACGTTATGAGTCATTGAAACTAACATTGAAAACATAGTGTCAATGCAATCACAAAGTCTATAAATATAAAGTCTATTAGTCCCAAAGTTTAGTCGAGGCCCCTGGGCCACCAAGTTTCTGTCATACTTTATTACAGCTAGTAAACATCCAAGCATAATTGTGTTTTCACATTCAGTTTTAAACCACTGCATTTTTGAATCTGTGTGTGCATGTGTATACACACTTGCACACATATCTCAAAATGAATGCCAATCCAAACTGGCACCTGTCATATTTTGTTTCACTTCTGCTGAATACAAACCTTTCCTTAACCCCCATACCCACTTGCTAATGTTTTATTTCACTCTTATGGGCTCCAGTGTAATAGGAAATGACACGCCGGACAGAGTTTAGAATATTTATTTTTTGGACAACACCATCTGGGGTATCTCAACCACAATACTTACCGACTATGTTAGTTAGGTAATTACTGGAACTGCAACCCAATGTATGCTTCCTAACAAACACAAATATTTTTGTGATTGTTGTGGGTTTTTTGTATAATAATAATAATAATAATAATAATAATAATAATAATAATAATAATAATAATAATAATAATAATAATAATAATAATAATAATAATAATAATTTATTGTCATTGTGTGTATATACACAGTATCCACATACAACAAAATTAAGACACCCAGAGACCAGATTCAACACACACACACAAATCCCCAAACACTCTCACACACATTAAAAAACTCTTCAACACACACACATAAAAAATCCCCGAATACTCCCCCACCCACCCACCCTCCTAAAAACACAAGCATCTACACAACAGGCTAGGTAATACTGTCCAAGTGCTCACTGCTGGTGGTCCTTGAGTTCATTATTAAGTGCAATTATAGCTCTGGGATAAAAACTGTTCAGAATTTGATGATTGTGTTGGTGTTATACAGTGGGGTGCAATCATGTGTGTACAAGGAGTAGAGGAAGGGGCTTAGCACACAACCCTGAGGAGCTCCTGTACTTAATACTAGAGTAGAAGAATGGTGGGATCCCATCCTTACTGACTGTGGCCTATCAGTCAGAAAATTCCTTACCCACAAACAAATCTTCTGATGTATACCCAAATTGGCCATTTAAAAAAAACAACCTATTGGGTAGAATTGTATTAAGAGCAGAGCTATAATCCACAAATAACAGCCTTGCATATGTTCCGTTGTTTTAAATGGCTCGATACAGTATGGACAACAATGGATATAGCATCATCAGAGGATCTGTTACTCCTGTATGCAAACTGAAACGGGTCCAGAGTAGATGGAAGTCTAGCCTTAATATAATCTAGCAATCTCTCAAAACATTTCATAATAACAGATGTTAAAGCTATTGGGTAGTTTGACTGTATTCCGGAGATTTTTCTTCCTACTGTTTTGCCAGTCTCTGTGCACAATGAATGAAATGAAAGACCCATTTAGCAAAGTAGGACAGCTGTCAGAGAAAGCAGTTCAAAGATCCCTAGTCCAATGCTCTCCCAAAAGGACATTATAATTTTATCATTGTTTTGAAATGTTTGGAGAACTGTAGTGTGGCTCTTTGAGAAGATGTAGTTGTGGAGATGACATGCCCTGCCTAACATGCAGTCATGGGCAGGCTACACAGTGAAAGAGTACCACCAGTAGGAAGAACCATTAAGCTACTCCTGAGTTTTTTATACATCCAAAACACTAGGAGTGCCACCAAAAGTCAGACTTGATTATAGTAATAGTGATTATGACCATTGTTTGAAGGCAATTTCCAGTCATTGAATATTCACAGCAATATTAAGATTAGTAAATTCCAATATCTAACAATCTGTGACAACACCAGCAACCTTTCCTCAAACTCGTTCTCACATTTACCCCAACACTTCTTTAAGCTCCTAACTAAGTTTCCAGCTAATCTCCTGGAAGTATGTGGAAGATAAAATAGAAATTGGTTTTATCTGGAAGCTAAAGAAAATGCATAACATCAGAGCTTGGAATTGTTATTTCATTGGACTACAGCTCCCATAATCAACATTCATTTCAATGGTACATTGCTTTCTGCACACTCTTTGCAGACAGTTCTGCAAGCAAATTTCAGCTATTTATATAGGGAGCAGAGCTACGCTTTCTCACAATCACAGTACTAATTTGTGAAGTAGGGGTTGAAAATTTGTGCAGCCATTCAGTCATATCAAACTATGGATGGCTTCACTCACTGGCTAAACATTTCTCACAAAAAAAACCCAAAAAAGAAGTGACATCATGTTCTCTCTTATTTCTCTGGCTGCAGAAAGGCTAGAAGCTTACTTTTTAAAGCAGACCCTCTGCCAGCTGATGGTCTATATCAGTTCTGGCAAGCCTTTGACACTCCAGATGTTTTGGACCACAACTCCCAGAATTCCAAGCCTGTACTGCCAATGACAAAGTTTTGGTCCAAAATATCTGGAGTACCAAAGGTCTGCCACCCATTTCTGAGATATTACATTTTCAAAATTTCAAAAAAAAAAGAAGGCAAAATTTACTAGCCACCCTAACTATGTCACTTAAAAGATACCTGTGATAGCTACAGACCTGGGGCAGGTGTCATTTTAAAGCTTAATATATAATATGATGCAATTGCACATTTTCAAAAAAATTACACATTTAAATAAATATAAACACAGATTTTTAAAAAAAATCAAAAAAATCACACTTAAAGATATCTTGTAGCCAATCACTCCAAATTTCAGGATGGTATCTCAATTGTATCATATAAAACTTAAATTTTTCTTGTTGGAAGTGACAAGGAATTAAATTGATTTAGTCCCGAAAATAGACCTAAATTTCTATACCTAATTATTAAGAACCTTTTTTTCTTGGCTAGCATGTTGGGTGCTTTTGTCATCTCCTGTGGGGTTAGCTGGTATGTTCTCCCTCCCTCCCTCTCTCTCTCTTTCTCTCTCTCTCTCTCTCTCTCTCTCACACACACACACACACACAGAGTGAGCCCCAGTAGCTCCTGCTATAATGCAGTTCCTTGGTCTTAACTCAGCAAATTTTGAAAATCCTATCTTTTCAGATGGGTGCTTGGACGTAAACAATTGGTAAATTTCTCTAAGATTACCAAATACAGTATAATCTCTAAGATTACCAAGTACAGTATACCGAGCTCTTTTGCCCCCTGTCCCCTACCACCCCTTGCTGCTGGGCAGCATGTTGGACTGGGTGTCGTGAAGGTGCACTGCTGCACTGCCTGGCCTGCCACTCGGGAAGCTTAAACAGCTGTCATTCAAACTTCCTGGGCAGCGGACCAGCCTGTGTAGCAGTGCGCCTTCGCACCACTGAGTCCTCCGTGCTGCCCAGCTGGGGTGTCTGGGGTGAAAGCTTTCGCCCCCAGCAATCCACCACCACTGTCACCACTGTCATCCTCAGATAAGAGTGTTTGCTTTTATCCATGGGTTTCGGTATTCGCAGGGCAGCCCACAACCATTCACCCATGAATAGGGGGTCCTACTGTATTCTAAAACTTTCCAACAACCAAGATATATTCATATGGAATTATGTGTCACATTAGTATTTCCATCTTTTTCCACAGCATCTGTTCAGAATGATCCTTTAGGTGTATTCAGACCTTTCTCTTCTTCCAATGAAACTTGTGTGAGCAAGAATTCTTCCTCTTCCCATCAGTCCCAACCACAGGATGCAACTGTTTCCCGCTGTTGCCCCACAGCTTATGCAACCTTTTACTAGAGAAATCTAACAGGATAGAAGACAAAGAGTTCAGTGTTAAATGTGAAAGGAACCTTGAGATATACAAATCGTTTCTGTCAAGAGACTACAAATTTCCACCAAGAAATAGCTTCTTGGCAAAAATCTTCCAAGAAGCGTTAAACTCCTATCATGTTTGAGATCTAGCACTTTAATATTCCATGGGAACATTGCAGAGATTCAAAAACCATTGTGTGTCTATTATTTCCCTAAATTGGGCAGGTCACATAGTGAACTGAGGGAAGCTGGGAAGAAGAGTGATAAATATGCCATAAAGTCACTGTACATCCAATTCTGACCTGATCTAGTTCAGGGAGAAAGATCATTATTTATGACATTATATGACTTCGAATCCTGTCATGCCCTCCTAGTCACTGTAGAAAAAACTCTGATCATTGTTCCATTGTCTACTCACATTTCTATTGTATGCTATTTAGACTAATCCCCTTGTTTTTGTTATTTTTTTTCCTGTTTGGATAGCCACAAGATCTTTACAAAACCCATCTGTGTTGTGATCTAATACTTTTCTTCTGATTTTGCCCACCCCTGCCTTATTCTACAATAATTTATTTATTGTATAGAGATTAGATTTGCTACCATCTCCATGTTTTATCTGTCTTCTTCCTCCATCCCATCCCCCCCCCATACTCTAGTCTTTTTTGCTACCTCCTTCATTCACTCCCACTCATTTGGAAATGCAGACACCTCTTCAGAGATCGGAGGGTATCAGTCTCACTTTCCTATGAAGAGATGCTGCTAAAAGCTAATAAGCTTTTGATCCATTTGGGGCTCTAAAGAAATATGAGATAGTTTAGGTATTTCTAGATATAATCAATCCAGGTATTTAAGGAGGGCAAGTCCAAATGTCTGTGTTTCTAGCTGTCACTGTCTCAGATATCTCTTAGAACAAATAAACATTCCATTTATAATTACTTTTGAAGTTATAAGTTATAAAACATTCAATTTATAACTATTTTTTCATCCCTTTTGAGATGCCTCTTTTTCTTTATTTTGTTCTCCTAAGACCCCTAATAAAATTCTGTTCCAGTGATGAATTGAACATTTAAAAAAAAGAAACGGTACAGAGACTAGGGGTGCTTGTTTGATTTGAACTGCCCCCATGAGTAACCTTTTGCATCAGATCAGATAATTAAAATGCGTAGAAGGGAGACAAAAGCAAAATCAAACTGACCACAACAATTCTTTAAAAAAAACACATGCTGGATGAACTGCCCCCAACAAAAATATAACTCGTTGCTCAAAAAAGACAATTTCACAATGGGCATCCCACATTGTCATGTAGTCACCAGTTTAATTTGTTCCCATTTAATGAAAACTATGGGATAACTGGCCAACGTAGTTGCCTCCACAGTGCCTTTTGCCAGTAATATAATATCATAGTAATATGATATCTTAAATTATTGATGTTTCTTCTGCCAAGTGTCACTATTCCCACTTAAGAATCTAGTCAAATTTTTCATGACATGTTATGCATCTAGATTGAGCAATTAAGGATATCAAGGGTATCTGGTGTCGGTTGTGGTAGGTAGTGCAAGAAGCACAGCATCTAATGGTGGCAGAGCCTAGGGCAATTGTGTGTATGTACATAGAATCTCAGAATCATAAATTTGGAAGGGACCTACAAGGCCATCAAGTCCAAGCCCCTGATCAAGGCAAGAATACAGATCATAGGATATCTGCGAGGTGACTGTCTAAATATCTCTTGCGTGTCTTTTTTTCAAGCCAAAACATGCCCAGTTCTTTCCTGATAGGACTTCGTTTTGAGCCCCCTAATCAACCTTGTTGCCCTCCTCTGACCTTGTTCCAGTTTGTCAGCATGCTTCTTGAAGTGTGATGTCCACAAATGGACACAGTACTCACGATGAGCCCTAACTAGTACCTTGGGGACTATATTTCTGTTAATGCAGCCTAAAACAGCACTTTCTTTTTTTGTAGATGTGTACAGATTTCTATACTTATGGAAATCCTCTGCCTCTGGCATTGGGCAGCTTGAGATAAGGCACATCCCACTTGTCTTAGTGAAAAGAGCCATCATTGATGAAGATAAAATACACCCTTGTCTGATATATTTGCCAATGGAAACCTGTGTTTCTAGATTCTGCCCTAAGTGTACTATCTCTTCCAGAGCACAGGTTACATATATGTGTGTGTGTTGTGTCGTTATAGTCTTGATCGACTCTTCGTGACCCCATGTCCATGGAGTTTTCTTGGCAGGAATACTGGAGTGGTTTCCCAGTTCCTACTCCAGGTGCCTACAGCACCTGGTATTCTCTCAGCACCTGACCGACCCTGCTTAGCTTCCGAAATCAGATGAGATTGGATGTGCTTAGGGCATCTAGGTTACATATGAGGACAGTTAAATATCCTATATTATCATCTTCATCATAGAATTGTAGAACAGGAAGGGGGTTAGATCACTGAGTCTAACTCCTGTCAAGTAGGCACAGTTGGGAATCAAACTCCCAACCTCTGATTCTGCAGCCAGATACCAGAGCTATCAAGTATTTTGGCATATCTGCTCCTTTTAGACTGATACATAGATATTCATGATCCATGCTGTTGAAGGCTTTCATATAATATATGAGATAGCACAAACTTTTTCTGCACCAGGAGCTTAGAATAATTAAAAATGTGGTCACAGTTCCCAGAATCCCACAGCCAGTGTGAACAGAAACTACACAATTGAGGGTTTCTGGAAGGTGTAGCCCCAAAACTAAGTTTTCCAAGCTTCATTTAAAAACAATTAAGAAAGAAAGAAAGAAAGAAAGAAAGAAAGAAAGAAAGAAAGAGAAAGAAAGAAAGAAAGAAAGAAGTCACCCAAGTGGGGGACGGGACGGGTTTGGGAAGTTTGTAAAATAAACTTCAGGGCAGCAACATATGAAATAGTACTTGGAATATGCTAGAGAATATGCCCGTGGAAATCCATTTTGAAATCAGTACAATTCGGCTGTAGCTTGGATGGACATGTAAGTGCCTAATTTAAATGGAAATGAGACAATTTGCACAGAAGGAAGTCTGACATAACTATAGTACGTTTCTCTTAAGTAATAATCACAAAGTATCTTCTGCTAAAATGAAATCTCCGTTTTCCTTTATGTTAGTCAGAGAAAGTCACATCAAACCCCACAATGATTTTGGCATTCCAGCAGCCAAAGCAGGTAGATAGATACCATGCCAGTGTAGCTGTCATAGTACCTATGCCTTCAGGGGAGATGGTTATGGAAAAATTGTTCCTTCAGCTTGTTAATCTTCATCTTCACACACTTTGGCATCACTTTCCCCACAGCTGAGCACAATAACGTGATCGTTTTCAGAGAACACTTTCCCACACAAGCTATGAAGCAAGATGGGGGAAAATACAGGATGAAAAATTTGACTCTGATGACTAACGTGAATAATATATGTGGAGCTAGATTTGTCTCTGGTTTTATTGCTGAGGATGCTGGGCCTTATTTTTGAGGTGAGTGGGGGCGGGGGTGGTTCCACTTAAATAATGGTTGTGCAGATTAAAAAGACTTCTATTAGCATTGCATAACAAATGTACACCACTGAACTAGCTGTTCAGCTTTTTTATATTAACTTTTTTCAGCTTCTTAATATTATGCATCAGTGTGCTTCCTATTTTTATGAAGCACAATTATGCTTCTGGAATAGAAGTGCTTAGAGGTGCCGATGTTCAACTTTAGGTTGCTACAGATTTAGTTCTTGATGGGGTCGGAAATGTGCTTTTTCTCCAGGCTACAGGAAGAGCTCTCGTTACTGGTATGAACAAACAAAGAAAAAAAAACCCCTTGAACAGGTGTCCTCAAACTATGGCCTCCCCCCCCCCAGGGTCATGAATCCGGCCCCTGGCACCAATTGCAGAGCCACCCACCCACCACCCACTTCGAGAGCAAGCGAGCAAGCATGGCTGCTTCTATTGCTGAGGCAGTTCAAAGTGATGGGCTATGTTGCTTCCCCCACTCCCCCCACCCCCCACCCACTGGCCAGATTGGCACTCTAGCTAGTGGGGCAGTTCAAAGCAGGAGGGCCATGGCAAGGTTCCCCCGCTCCCTCCACTCGCCACCCAGATGGTCAGGGTGCCAGCTGCAGCAAGCAGAGCACTTTAAAACAGGAGGTCCCCCACCTCTGCCTCTCCTCCACCCCACCTGCTTGCCTTCCTTGTGTGGCTGCCTCCTGTATTATTGTGGTTGTGAGGAAGGAAGGGGGCAAGCGGAGGCAGCACCAGCCAGCTGTCTGAGGCGGAGCAGCCATGGCAGTGGACTGACAGAGGGATAGATGGCGGGCAACTGAGGGGGAAATGGAACGACTTCCTGTCCACCCAGCCCCCTCTGAACTGCCACCTTGCTTCATGGAGGGAAGGAGGGAGGGGAGAAGGGAGCCCAGACAGGCCAGCAAGGAGGAGGAGGTGGCAGAGAAAGAAGAGAAGGGAAGGGAAGGCCAACAATGGCTTGGGCTTGGTTGCTGGGAGGCTGGCAGGGCTGCATTTGTCCCTGGTTGGTGACAGGTGGGCCGGCGAGCCAACCAAGTGGCTGGGCTGGGCCAGTGAGCAAGCTGCGGGTGACTTTGGGCAGGACTTGCTGCCTCCCAGCCCTTGCTCCTTCCCTCCCTTGCTTGCAGCACACCAAGCTAGGCCGGGCCAGGACAGGCCAAGAGAGGAGGAGGCTTTCCCTCTGGGGTGCAGCAAGGGAGTGACGGCCAGGGTGCACAGCTGGATCTGCACGCAGTGGCACCAGCCTTGCTGCCCCTGCTATGGCTGCTGCTCCTCATCCTGAGAAGCTGCCGAGGATGTCAGGAGGGTCCTGAGTTTGCCTCTGCTGTTGCCTCCTTCCCCATGCAACAAAGGAAGGAAGGAGAGCCACTCCAGCTGCTGCCACTGCAGGACAAGGAGGAGGAAGAGGCACAACAGAGGAATCCCAGTGGCGGCACCTAAGGGCAGTGATCCAGAGCAGGAGGCATCCCTGTGGCCCCGGAGACACGATGATCATGAGCCGATCATGGGGGGCTTTATCCATGTTGGCCTTTTGGGGGGGCTGTGTCCTGGCCCCCAGCGGTGTCTCGGGGCAGTGGACTGGCCCGTTGTTTGAAAAGTTTTGGGACCCCTGCCCTTGAATATCCAGTGCTAATAATCAGATACAGGAATCGCAGCCTAGCCTTCCTTCTGACTTGCTAGGTTTTTGTAATCAAAATCCAGTCTCACACAACCTGATTTCCTCCCCCACAAAAGGACTCCCCCCTCTTCTTCTCCCCATCTGCTCCACAGTTCTGTTTGCCAACCCATTAAGGAGATTATTAGTTTCCTAGAAGAGGTGAAAGAGGTTATGCATGTGTGTTACTGCAACATGCAGAGAAAGGCAACCAGGATGGTTGAAGGTCTGGAGGAAATGTCTTACGAGGAACGGCTTAGGGAACTGGGAATGTTTAGCCTTTCAAAAAGAAGGCTGAGGTGGGATATGATAGCTATGTTTAAATATTTGAAAGGATGTCATATTGAAGAGGGAACAGGTTTGTTTTCCATGGCTTCAGAGACTAGGACTTGGGGTAATGGGTTCAAACTACAGGAAAAGAGATTCCATTTGAAAATTAGGAAGAACTTCATGACAGTTAGAGCTGTTTGGCAGTGGAATATGCTGCCACGGAGGGTGGTGGAGTCTCCTTCTTTGGAGGTTTTTAAGCAGAGGCTGGATGGCCATATGTTGGAAATATTGTGATGGGGTTCCTGCATAGCAGGGGCTTGGACTGAATGGCCCTTGAGGTCTCTTCCAACTCTATGATTCTATGATTCTATGAAAATGTCTGGGTTCCTGACAGAAGATCTATAAGGATTCAATGATCATGATGCAACTGAATTTGCTTAGGGCAGGCATGTCCAAACTTTGGCCCTCCAGATGTTTTGGACCACAACTCCCACAGCCCTTTGCCATTGGAAATAGAGGCTTGGAATTCTGGAAGTTGTGGTCCAAAACATCAGGAGGGCCGAAGCTTGGACATGCCTGGCTTAGGGCATCATACTAGGCTGCATAGGGGAGTTCAGTTTTACCTTCCAGCTCTGACGTTCAAAGGTTGTGTTTATTGTTGTTGTTGTTTGGTAGATTCCATCTCTTCCCCTCTTTCTTCAGGGATGAGTTAACCACTGTTCATACAATACTCATGTAACCCCTGTAACAGTATCTCCTCCCAATCCCTGCTATATTAATATTTGGGGACCCCCCCTTCCTTTGACAGACCAAAAATGTAAGAAATAAGACTCGCCTGCACAAACAGACTGGAGCAAAAATGAGTTCTGTGGGTGGAACAGACCCAGGACATAATTTTCTGGAGGTCATTTTGATTTTCTGAGAATTTGAGTCCAACTGCTACTTGATTCTAGCAGGCCTCAAGCACAGAAATATTGTACATGTATTCCAGTTAACACACTTATAAGTGCCTCTGTCAGCATGCACAGTAACCATGCAAAGGTCTGCATTAGGTGCGGGCAGGGGGAGGCTTGTATGTACACTCCCATCTGCCACCAAAGCTATAGCCTTATGCAGATTCAGTTTCATTCAGTGTCTGAAGAAGGCTTAGAGATGCATGTGATTTGGGTCTTTTCAAAGCATCAGATCCTAGCACATCCCACAGGGAACACAATTCAGCCTCTAGCGATAGTGTTGGTGGGCATGAATTCCAAAGTATACCTATGTTCTTGGGAACCAACAGGCAGGAGAATGCCATGACTTTTCCCCAGAGACACCTGGTTGGCAACTCCAGGAAACATGATGGTAGATGTGATGGTGCTTTGGTCTGACAGGTGCTTAGGACTGGCTGCTTATTTTGCCCCTCCCGGTGAGAGAAGCCCCCTTTTATTTCTGAGATCATGCCCTGTGCTTCGGACTGGGTGATGAAGATATCAGGTTTTCGTTCTGCAGCAGAGCTTAACTTTTTCCAAAGTTTCACAGCATCACTTGCCTCCCAGCTGGAAGGTCCATTAACCCTCACACTCTTGCTACGTTGATGGGTGAAGAACTGCAGGAAGCAAAACAGCTTTGGCAGGATTATCAGTCACTGCTATATGCATAGGAGCTCCCTACAGATACTCTAATGAAAACTTGTGTGGGAAGCTGCAACCATGCTATCGCTCCCGCAAAGTGTATTTGCTGCACTCACTTAGAACTTGTGAAAGCTCAAGCAATTACTACTATCCAGAACTGAAGGATGTTACACTTAGTTTTCTTCCCTGCTGAGGGTGGGGTGAGGGGGGTGGAATGTGAAGAAGCCCAAAGCTTTCCACTTAGCATCCTGGCTCCTTGTGGATAGATGGCTGCAACACCCAGGGAAGCTATTCCAATAACACACTAACAATTTTCACTTCACTTTGCTGCCCTTTTTGGACAGATATAAACTGAGGCGACATTGTGTGCCAAATTTCCCTAATAGTCCATTTTCTTGTCTTTTTTAGTAAGCTCTATCCATTGCATCTATTTTCTGTCTTCTTCTAGGCACCAATTCTAACCTTCAAAACTCCACTTTGTATTATCTCCACCCGGCAAAGAAAATAACAACGAAAATGAATAACACAAAACACAGAGAGAACTCCTCGTTCCCTGAGCTCCTTGCCCTCTGAAGATGCCAGCCACAGAGTCTGGCAAAACATCAGGAAGAAAAACTTCCAGAACACAGCCAAACAGCCTGAAAAACTCACAACTATTGAATCCTGGCCATGAAAGCCTTCAAAATACATCAAAACCACTTCTTGCAAAGAGGAAGAAAGGATCACCCTGTTCAGTCTGCCCGTCCCTTTAAGGATCCCAGAGAACACCAGTCTCAGGACCCACTAAAGTTGTCTACCCGTGCTCTAGAAAGATGGCAGTGAGTGACCTTTTGTGTGTAGAATCCTGATGCAAAGATAAACAATAAGAGATTGGGATTAGTTATGGCCTTATTCTCCCAACAGAAAACTTGGGACAATGAATTGCAAAATTACAGTATTTCCCTTGGCCTTTGTCTCCAAATTCTCAGCTGTGGAGAGAATAAGAATGAGAACAATGTTTGTGCAAATAATGCAGAACTGTGCAAATAACATGGTGATTATGGTTTAAAGCGAATGCTTCAATGTAACTATTACTTTGTTACATGGAGTTGTAAGGATTAGAAGCATTTGATGGGTTGTTTGCATCTTTTTATACAGCCCATTCTTCTCTATGCCATGTGCACTTGTGCTGCTTCTCAAAGAGAAAGGGCACTTGTTTTGTTCAGAGACATTTTCATAAACAATCAGGCCCATGCTTAGGAAAAGAGAGTGTTGCATATCTCACTCTTGAAAAAAAGGAGACAAATCTCACTGGTATTGAAAATTTCTCTATGTGTCTCATTGAATTGAGGACAGTCAGAATGTCAGCATGACATTAAACCAGGGCAAGGGTCATCCTAAGTCATTTCCAGCAGCCCTGGGCTGAAAGAAGGCAGGATTCAATATAGCTTCAGGTCCCTTGAGTGCTGGCTGAACTAGCCCTTGGCCATTTTAGCTGGTTAGAATTGTGCTCTTCTCCTGAATCTCAGTCCTCCCACTTGTGCAGACTTTATATGAAAGAGCTTATCAGGCGCGTACAAAACTGGTTCCAGTATTGTTTTTCTCTTACCATGTGCTTTTTATTGTTATAGAGGTGTGCGTATTTTTTTCACTTGGCATATGAACAGAATTTAATTTCATATTGTCAATAAATGACAAAATCCATAATGTTATTAAAACTGAACAATCTGAACCAGGAAGCAAGATATATGTCATTGCCACATTAGAGCATTTGTTTGGAGTAGACCTGGAGTCCACATTAACTAACAACACCCAAGGAGGGTTCCATGATGATGATGATGATGATGATGATGATGATGATGATGATGATGATGATGGAGAATGCTAGGCTAGCAGGAAGGACTATTAGGAACTCCCCATTTGATTCAGAAGAGAGAGAGATCCCTCTCAGAGGCACAGGTGGAACAGCTACCAAGCCCCTGAAAATGACAATGACACCTCAAGGAACAGGTTGGAGTCTTTACATTACATTCAGGAGTCAGGACATTACATTCAGCTAACAAGCAACGTCTTATGAGCAAAGGGCCCCTCACGATGTACAGTGTAAGTGAGCAGCTTCCAAACATCTGGGGCCTATCTCAGAGTTGGAGCATTACACTTGTTTTGTGCCCCCCATCACCTCCTATTTAAATTCAAAGGGCCCCCTGATGTGGTGAAGGCTCAACAGGTTTCTCCTTCTACCTATTTTTTAGTCCTTGAGGGGCACTTTTTTTCCAAAACCCAAAGGGCTCATGGAAGGGCTATCACCTGCAGTGCAGAAACCCAATGCCAAGGCCAACCACCCAGAGTGGCCTTTCTGCTAGATGGTGCGGCATAGAAATCCAGTAAAGAATAATAATGTGCATTCCCAAAACTCAATACATTTTGTGGGAAGACAGTGTGAACAAAGGAGACTCATGGCGCAGTGGTGAGATGCCTGTAGTGCAGCTAAAACTGTGCTCATGACCTGGGGTTCAATCCCAGGTAGCCAGCTCATGGTTGACTCAGCCTTCTATCCTTCCGAGGGCTGGGGTAAAATGGGTAACCAGCTTGCTTGAGGGGGGGACAATGTATAGGCTGCATAATTAAATTGTAAACCACCCAAGAGAGTGCTTGAAGCGCTATGGGGCAGCATACAGAGGTACCTCAACTTACGAATTTAATCTGTTCTGAATGCATTATCTTAAATCGAACTACTCTTAAGTCGGGGTACCTATCTAAAAAATTGAAAAAATATTTAAAAATATTTGTAAGTCAAGCAGATCATATCTAAAATTTGTAAGGCGGCAGTTAAAACGGCAACATTTTTCTGCTCTTAAGTCGAGCTGCTCTTAAGTCGGGGTACCACTGTATAAGTAGAACACTTTGCTTTTGCTTTGCTATTCCAGTCTTGAATTGAGCTGCCTGAATCCCACCAAAGGTTCTCCAGTCATTCCTCAGAGGCTTCTAAAAGAAGTCCTCCTCCACATACTTCCTTATAGCAGAAGTGGGAAATGTGCTGGTGAACCCATCACGTGATGCTCCTGGCAAGCAAATAACTGATGGAATATGTGGCTTGGAACTATAATGGTAACTAATTGTTTATTAAAAGTGAGTGTATAGGTTGTGGAAAGCAACAAATGTTATCCAAGTCCCTCTGGCTGGTTTGAAATGCTCAAGGGACTGAAGAAGAATAAAGGGTTGTGTGTGTGTTAGAAAAGAAATGAAAGAAAACTGCAGTTTAAAACACAGACCAGGAAACACAGAATGAAATGGGGAAGGACAGTGGGATGGAGACGTTGAACTGAGAAGCACCTGTGGGGGGTGCAGTTTTTCTCTGGAGACCTGAAGCAGAGCAGTTGAGTTCCTATTTGTCAGAGTAGTTAAGCTGTTGTCCTCTTTTATGCTCCAGTTGCATATTTTAACTACATCCAATTATTGCAAAACACCATGAGTCTGCACAATTCTTATACTGTAGGCAGTCAAACCAGGATAAGTATTCCCCCTAGAACTGCTTGCTACTCAGAGGAGTGTGGAGCATGAAATAATATTTTTAAAAACAATTTGGAGGTTTTTCCTTGTGTTTTTTTTAAGAAAACATTGTTCAAGCACTGGTGAAAACTGATTAAATTACTCTTTTCTTCAGATTTTGATTAACATAAATGGGTTTGGTGAAGGAAGACGTAATGATGAAACAATGCTGTTTATGAGTTTTAATATGATTTCTGTTCAATTCTTTTTAAATATTGTAATAATTTATTTTTTTAGCTGTTGACTTTGGTTCTTTGAATTGTAAGCTGCTTTGGATCCTTTAGGAGAAAGATGGCAAACACTAAATAAATAAATAAATAAATAAATAACCAGATGATAATGTTTTTGGCATTCTTCAACACAGGACCCATTGTTCTGATAAAGTGTTGTGCTCTTGTATATCTAAAGCTTTTGTTGCCCCAGTGTTCTGTAAAATGTGAGTGTGACTGTCTAGGAATTTCCACAATTTCTACTAAATTTCACACATCACCCAAATACTCACGGTTTGCCAAAGTGATAGGAGAGGAGGGGGGAGCTCGTGTCAAAATCTGAATATCAGAATCAGAATGAGGATGCAACCTGATGGCATTTTGGATTGCTTGTGGTCAAGTCTCGTGGAAGCTGTTCTTTGGTGAATGTACAGACTACAAGAGATTGCAAATCACATCTATCATCATAGTCCATTTCTTTATTCCATGACATGGCTCCTGTTTGAGGAGTTGATCATGAGTCACTTCAAAGGAGACTGCAATGAAATGATCCTTTATTGCTCTCTGATCTCACTATGAGAAATAGGGTGCAAATTAAAATACAGTAATGCCTTGAATTACAAAATTAATCCACTCCAGTGGGAGTTTCTTAACTCAAAAATTTCATATATCAAAATGCAATTTCCCATAGGAATGCATTGGAAATGGATTAATTTGTTCCAAGTGAGAAATAACTCCCCAAAAATGCAAAAAGCAAGCAACAGGCATGCAAATAACTGAAGCGCAGCTCCCTGCCTTTCAACCACTTGGGGACTCCAAAAAGTCCCCAAAATGGTGCCAAATATTTCCAGAATGGCTCCATAACAGGCATTTCCTGTTCTCTGCGTCCGACTATAAAATGCTTCCTACTTCGCAATTGCAATTCTGTGGTGGGGGGCAGTATTGCAATTGGAAACTTTTCATAGCTCAAAAAAGGTTGAATTTTCATAATTCAAAATTTTCCTATACCTGTGGATTTTCTTTTGTAATTCAAGTTTTTCATTGTTCATTTGCAAAACTCTCTCCCATAGAACAATTCCACTTGTGGTGATATACCAGTGCCACATGTGTATATTCAGAAACCTCACTTTCTTCCTCAAGACTAAGTAAGTACACTGGTACCTGTACTTACTAGCAGCTCTACTTACAAGCAATTTGACTTACGAGCAATTTGACAAACCATTAGCTTTTTAAACTGCCATCTTACAAATTTTTTACAGGGTTTTCCCTACCTTTGAATGACAGCTGACTTTGACAGGTCCAACCTATGAAAGTCATCTGTATTGCCACCTCCTCCTTCTTCTTGGTTCCTTAGATCTCTGCAAGGTGCATGCTAGCGTGGTTTGGGTGGGTGCAAGGGAGGCATGTACATGTTCAACCTTCCCATAGGAGTGCACTGAACTGATTACCGGTAATTGATTTTGAATGCATTCCTATGGGAAACTGCTGCTCTACTTATGAATTTTTCTACTTATGAGCATGCAATTGGAATGTATTAAATTCATAAGTAGAGGTACCACTGTATGTATAGAATTGTGAACCACTGTATGTATAGAAATAGTGTATTTTAACATCTGTGCTTCTAAAGCTACAATTTACAGTCCATCTGTGCTTGCTAACATTGGCATAGTAGCCCACTCTTCAAATCATCCTCACATTGGTTTTCTGCTACCGTAGGTTTTTAACAAAGCAATTTTTGTTCTTATCCCCCCATTTATGATATTTCAGTGGCCCTGGGTGCTATATAGTTGTGGCTGAAGATTAGTTCCCATGTTAGTTCCAGAAAAAACTTCCAGAGGACTCCATGAAAGTATTTATGAAATAAATAAATAGAAACAGCTAAAAAGTTACAAACATAACAAGGCTTTGATCAAGGCTGACTTGACTCATAGATGTTCTACCTCATACACCTATGTCAAATAGCCAGAAGAAGGTAGGAAACACATGAAAATCTTGGACAATCTTCCATAATTATCTATAAGCACAGATGTGTACTGTTGTAGATTTTAAGATGTTAAGGAGAGTACTCCGCAATTCAATAATTACTTTCTTGAACGTATATCTGACATTGGTTGAAGCTTTTTAGTATGCCATTTGAGAGCAGCTGGTTATTATTGCTTAATGCTACTACGAGAGACCATTTTGCTGAAGCACGCCTGACACTGGTATATGAGGGAAAAGATCTGTGCATAAAGTGAATTGCGTAAGACTCATTATGTGTTTGTAACTTTCTAGCTGTTCCTATCTGTATACTTGATAGATAATTTTAACTTCAGTCAGTGTGGTTTTTTTGTATGATTGTATAATATATGTGATTTCTTTCTTCAAAATAAGTTTCATAGACACATTCTTATTCCATATACATCTACTTATTCATTGGTTTGGAGATCTTAATTTATTTTCTTGGTATAAGAACATAAGAACATAAGAAGAGCCATGCTGGATCAGGCCAAAGGCCCATCTAGTCCAGCTTCCTGTATCTCATAGTGGCCCCACAAAATACCTCTGGGAGCGCATGAGACTAGATATCTGTCTCCTGATACCACTCCCCTGCATCTGGCCCTTGAAGTACCCCGGTTTTAAGCTTGGAGTTGATACATCTCCCACATGGTTTGTAACCTGTGATGGACTTCTCCTCCAGGAATCTGTCCAATCCCCTTTTGAAGGCATCCAGGCCAGATGCCATCACCACATCTTGTGGCAGGGAGTTCCACAGACTAACAACACGCTGGGTAAAAAAAATTGTCTTTTGTCCATTTCTACTCTCCCAAGCCACAGTTTGAGTGGATGTCCCCTAGTTCTGGTGTTTTGTGAGAGGGAGAAGAGTGTCCCTATATCCACTTGATTCATGCCCTGCATTATTTTGTACGTCTCAATCATATCCCCCCTCAGGCGCCTTTTTTCCAGACTAAAGAGCCCCAAATCTTTTAGCCTTTCCTCGTAAGGGAGGTCCCCCAGACCAGTGATCATTTTAGTCGCTCTCCTCTGCACCTTTTCCAGTTCCACTACATCTTTCTTGAGATGCAGTGACCAGAATTGTATACAATACTCCAGGTGCAGCCTTACGACCGTTTTGTACAATGGCATTATAATGTTGGCTGTTTTATTTTCAATCCCCTTTTTGATAATCTCTAGCATAGAATTGGACTTAACCATACATTGGGTAGACACCTTCATTGAGCTGTCCACCAACACACCAAGATCTCTTTCCTGATCCATCACGGATAGCTCAGAGCCCATGAGTTGATAGATGAAGTTTTGATTTTTTGCCCCAATATGCATTACTTTACATTTGGCTACACAAATGCATTTGCCATTTCGCAGCCCATTCCCCCAGTTTGGAGAGATCCTTCTGGAGCTCTTCACTATCTTCTCTGGTTTTTACCACATGGAAAAGTTTCGTGTCATCTGCAAACTTGGCCACCTCACAGATTGAAAAGCACCGGAGCCAGGACATATCCCTGGGGTACACTGCTTTTCACCTCTCTCCATTTTGAATATTGCCCATTGACACCTACTCTTTGTTTCCTGGATCTCAACCAGTTCTCAATCCATAAGAGGACCTGCCCTCTTATCCCTTGACTGTGCAATTTTCTCAGCAGCCTTTGGTGAGGGACTGTGTCAAAAGCCTTCTGAAAATCAAGATAGACAATATATTCTGGTCCACCCAAATCCACATGCCTTTTGACCTTTTCAAAAAATTCTAAAAGATTTGTCAGACAAGAATTACCCTTGCAGAAGTCATGCTGATTTTCTCTCAGCAAGGTTTGTTCTTCTATGTGTTTTAAGATTTTGTCTTGGATGAGGCTTTCCACCGTCTTCCCTGGGACAGACGTAAAGCTAACCAGCCTATAGGTTCCCGGGTCCCCCCTCCTACCTTTTAAAAAAAATGGTGTGACATCCACTATCCTCCAGTCCCCCGGCACTGTGGCCGTTTTAAGAGACAAGTTGCATATTACCGTTAAGAGATCTGCAATTTCATTTCTCAGTTCCTTAATAACCCTTGGGTGGATGCCACCTGGGCCAGGTGACTTATTGATCTTCAATTTATCAATTAAACCTAAAACATCCTCTCTTTTAACCTGTATTTGATATAATTCTTTAGTCAAGGTCTTCTGTCGTGAAGACAGATGCAAAGAACTCATTTAATTTCTCTGCAATTTCCAAGTCCTCCTTTATCTCCCCATTTTCTCCCTCACCATCCAGAGGGCCAACCGGTTCTCTGGCAGGTTTTTTACTTCTAACATATTTAAAGAAGCTTTTATTATTTCCCTTTATATTGCTAGCCATACGTTCCTCAAAGTTTTTCTTTGCCTCTCTTATCATCTTCTTACATTTCTTTTGCAAGAGTTTGTGTTCCTTTTTATTTCCCTCATTTGGGGAGGATTTCCATTTACGGAAAGACCTCTCCTTGTGCTTTAGAGCCTCTCTAACTCCACTCGTTAACCATGGTGGTGTCCTCTTGGACTTCAATGAGCTCTTCTTCCTTTGTGGTATGCACTTGTGCTGGGCCTCTACTACCGTTGTGGCACAAACCTAAGGATTCCACCATAGACTGCCATTTACTGCTGCTTATTTATAAACTGCTCGATAATTCATCTTTAAAAATAAGGTGCAATTCAGGAGGACATCTTTCAAAGATAGTAAACACATTGAAGGGTGTCAAACAGGGCTGCATACTTGATCCACTGTTACTTAATTTTACATCAACTCTATAATCACAGCTCTCTCCCAACTAGACTTTCACCCCCCCCCCCCAAGCTAGGAGGCGGGGCACGTCTCAGTGTTATTATATGCTGATGATGCTATAATACTCCCATCAGTTTTAAAGAGGGCACTGGGAGCCTTGGCGTACTACTACCACAATGAAAATATCCTAATAAAGTATGAAAAAACCAAAGTTATGGTTTTCGCTAAAAGACCAAATATCTACAATTGGTCAATAAATAACCATAAAATTTAAGAGACAAGGACTTTTAAATATCTAGGAGTGGTCCTCCAATGTAATGGTTTGCACAAGGAGCATACAGCATATGTTGCACAATCAGCTCAGCGAGCTTCCTCTGCAATTATAAAATTCTTTTACATGGGGGGGGGGGGGGGGGGGCAAAATAGTCCAGCAGCCTTAAAACTATTCCAGGCTAAGCCTCTCAACCAACTTCTTTATGGAGCCCAATTGGGTCCCTACTCATCTTTCTCACGTCTGGAAGCAGTCCAAGCAGAATTTTTGAGAGCTATTCTTCAGGCAACCCACTGAGTGCCTAACGCAGCCCTGAGGTTAGAAGTGGGATTCATGAAAGTTGAAGTCAGGGCTTGGTTGGCCATTTTTCACTTTTGGCTTAAATTAATTTTCTCCTCAAGAAGTCTAACTTTTCTACTACTGGTTGACAATTACTACTCAATATGGAGGACAGCTTTACCTCTTAAACCTAAAACTTATGGTCTTTCAGTGGATTGCCTTATACATGTGAGCTGCGAGACAGCTAAACAAATCCTGAAACAACGTATTTTGGAGGCAGAGAGACACCACGGTCTGGGGGCTACCTCTAACAGCATATCAACTGATCCAGCATTAATCCCCCTTAAGCCCACTGCCTATTTCTTTGCTTGTTTAACAGATAATCATTGCAGAGCCTTCACACTTGCTCGTATGAATGCTCTGCCATCTGCAATACAAGAGGGAAAGTTTCAAAAGATCCCTTATCCTTTATGTAAGTGCTTTTGTGGGTCGGATAGAATGGAAACATTGGTACATGTATTTCTTCATTGCCCCTTGTATAACGGAATTAGGGGGAAATGTATTGCTCCATACATAAAATAATTCCCTGGATAACCTGAGGCACTTTACACCCACCTACTGTCAAGGCAAAATAGATACATCTCTGAACATCATATTTTAAATATGTTGCCAAATGTAGCTAAATTCTGTGTGGTGGCAATCATAATTTGTGCACAAAACATGTCAACAAATGTTCAAGCAGCTACAGTTTAGAACGTCTCAATTTTTTCAGTATCCTCCCTTCCCCGTTTCTCCTTGCCTTGTTTGAATCAGTATTATTTGTGTATGTACATTGTGGATACTGGTTATTGACCATAATTAAGCTTTCATTCATTCATTATTTGTAGGTGAAACAGAAAGACTAGGTCAGCTTTTTCTCACCCAGCTGTACTGCTCCTCTAGATAGTAAAGCTTATGCCATGATAAATGTGGAAGTCCTGTTGGTGTTGCTGCAACAGGCATCCATGCCTCCTCCCCCACCTCCCTACCCGCCAGCAATTGCTGCTGTAGTGGAAAGTTCTTTCTCTTAATCTAAAAATGGGGAATTCTGCCCCTTTCTTTGAGTTGATTGAAGCCTTAAGAGGCTGAGAAACTCTACAGATGTGAAGAGAAGTTGCTGCAAGCCAAAAGCAGAAAAGCAAAGGCAATGTTGCAAAGGCAAGTAGAAAGTGTCCAGTTACAAGAAGAGTTCGGAGGCAGACACATAACAGGATATGGCTGGCAGAATAAATAGAAAGAGACTAGTCTTGAGGAGTTTCCATGACTCACCACTCCTGGGCTACACACAGAAATAATTCAAAAGGATGCAAGGAAAGAGAATGTGGAAGAAATAAAAAAGAGGAGGATAAAAGCTTTGCAGGGCCAAGGAGACAGGGAAATGGATGGGATGGAATGATGTCATGGAGAGATACCTTTCTTGGCTAGACATGTGGAAAATTGAGGCACACAGATTATAGCTGTGTTTATGATCCTCTGCCAGCAAGTCCTTGTTTACAACACAGAGAGTTAAGGGAAGATGACAACTGATCCTTACTGTGGCAGGAAACGTTATTTCACAGCAAGTCTGGATGTACCTGGCAACTGATCCGGTTCGATAGAAACAGAGGCTTGAATAGATTGTGTTTCAGGTTAACGAGCAAGTAAAAAGAGCTGATTATTTTGGAGATCAAGGAAACAAGGTAGAAGAGAAACTTTCCCATCACTTTGCAGTGAACATAAAGCAGGCCCCATGCGGAGGTTGCTATAAATGGTTGCCTGGAGGGTGTTTTCAGGCCTCCTGTCTCACAGATTGACTGTAGTGGCTTGCTGAGCAGAGATGAACATTTCTCACCACGAAACTATAAACCTTTCCCTACATACAAAACAGGTCACTGATGGCCTTAGGAGAAGAGTCCAGCCTACACCAGAAAAACCCTGAATAGCTTATATGAGGAGGCAGTTGCCATGGGTATCTCTTTAAAAAATCACCTCCAGATGGCGTCTTTTTGCTGTTCATCGGCCCTGGTGAGGCAAAGAGAGCCATCCTGCTAGGGAGGAAGGAAGGAAGGATTAACTTCACAGAACAATTAATGCTTTTTTTTTTTAAAAGAGATCAGTTTTCACTCTTCCTAGGAAGCGATGTCAGAACCATTCTTAGCTTTCAATGCCTACATAAGTGTCTAGAATTACACAAGCAGATATTTTTTTGACGAAATTGATGTCCCCATGGCAATGCTCCCTCCATAAGGAGTGAAAAGAATGAACAGATTTAGTCAGCATATTTATTGACACTGGTACACTGTGTATCTCTGGAAGCAATCTGTAAAAGGATACACGTGGAGGGGGTTGGAGGGAGGAACAGAACTACCTGTGGAAGGATTCATAACTAGAGGCAATATTCTTTTGAGAGTCAGCTGCGGACAACAAGGCTAGCAGTGTAAAGAATCCCTCCTTCTTAATGACAGAGTGTCATTCATATACTGGAAGCAACCAAGAGTGCTCTTTTAGAAACTAAAAAATTAAATAAAACCCAGTGATTTAATGTCTACAGGTTTTCACACTGGTCATATTTCTAGTAAATGTAGCCATCCATTCCCAATTCAGTGAGAGGGCCTCGTAATATTAAGGTCCAGCATGGGGGTGGGAATGGAGGTGGGGCTACGGTCCCCAGAAGTCCATGCTCTTAGGACCATCACAATGCTGACCCACCCTTTGGGGCTGGCTGGTAGTGGCTATATTCATGATAAAACCCAGGACCAAGAGATTGGGGAAAATATTTAGATTCTTGCTTTCTCCGTGGCTCATAAGAGCACATCAAGTGTAAAACATGCAGTTTGCAACTGGTATTATTTTAAAAGAGCATTTATAGACAGCCACTGTTTCCAAATGCACATCTGCCCTTCAAATCCATGAATTTAGATGGCAGATTATTATACACATGCTTGGGTGAGTGGGTTGCAATCAGCAGAAGGTACTGAAATAGGAAATGTAAAAGCAATAGTAATTGTCTTAAGCAGGCCAAAGGTTTGTTGATGACTGTCGTTAGGGTAAGTGTGTGCTTTTTACATTTCAGTCCCCCCCCCACTCCTTCGATCACACTTCCCGCCCACCTTGTTTAGCAAGAGTTGCTTCCACACACCCACTGCCGCACATCTAAGTGTACAGAATATTCAGTGATTTGGTACTGACAGAGCAAAATTTTAGGAAGTTATGTGTAATAAGAAGAACACAGTGAATAGTGTAGGGCAATACTAGGAAGTAGGATGAGAGGCAGCTGGATTTTTCACTGTGGTGCGCAACTCATAAGTATTTATCATGTATTTCTCTTCTTCAGGCAAAACTGTCAGAACTCCCTCACCCATCCTGAGGATGCTCCAGCTTGTCAGTGTCCTCCTTAAACTGTGGTGCCCAGAACTGGACGTAATGTTTGAAGTGCACTCTAACCAAAGCAGAACAGAACTCTACTATCACTTCCTTGATCTAGACATTGTACTTGTATTGATACAACCACGTATTGTATTGCACTTACTTTTCTGCCACTGCATCACACTGCTGATTCACATGTAGTTTATGGTCATCTAAGCCCCCCTAGATCTTTTTCATACGTGCTACTTACTTTCAAGCCAACCCCCACTATCTTTTAACTGTGCATTTCATTTTTAGTGCGATATAACTTTATATTTTACCCTTTAAAGTTTCCCCCCTCATTTTAAACAGCTAAATTAAATGAGTCACTTTAAAGTAGTTAAGTGTTCCCAGAACATCTCTTTACTCGTTTGGGGCAGCAGCCTTCACTTCTTTCTAGGCCAGTGATGGTGAACCTTTTACAGACCGAACGGCCAAACTGCGATTCAAAACCCACTCATTTTTCGCAAAGTGCCCATACAGTAATTTAACCTGAGTACTCCTTGATTCTTCTTCTGCGTAAAGCATAGCTTCTAAAATCTTTTTATTATTTTAATCTCTCTTGCAAATCTGATCTCATTCTGAGTTTTAGCCTTCCTAATCATATCTAAATACTGAATACTTGTTTGTTCTCTTCTTTGATATCTGCTGTCCTTGTTCCAGGGATTCAAAATCATCATCCATGGCAAGGACACTGTTCAGTCCTGTAGCCCTATGTACAGTGCATACTTCCTTATAGCCTTGCTTATCTGTGTCACATTCTTCCAAAAACTTCTTTTCTGCACTTAGTACTGCATTCCTCTTTCTTCCAGGAGATACCTTCCCTCTGAAACTGTTCCAGGAAAGGCTTCCTTATCCTTGATGACCCAAAGTGTCAATAGGCTACTGTATCTTCTCTTCATGCAGGGCAACCTTTTAGCACTTACTGCTTACTTTCTCTTCCTCAGGTAGAAATAGAAACCTGCCACAAGGTGTTTAGCTCTCTGTAGCTCGTTCTTCAATGGCCATGTCTCTTGTCATAAGTAGACAGTGACACAACACTCCCGCCCTTCCTTTCAAACATCCCAATAAACATCCATACAAAACACTCCTGATTGGCCAGATGGGCAATGTATAAATAAATAAATAAATAAATAAATAAATAAATAAATAAATAAATAAATAAATATTCACTGTTCAGCCAGAACCATATTGGTTAAGAAATTCTGGGAGGTGTAGTCTAAAAAGTAATATTTCAAAATTCTAAACAGACTCAGATGCACATGGTCATCACTATACTAATGTATTCTCTCTGGCTGGCTGTGTCTTTTGATGAAGACTACAAATGATTGGTGAAAACACCTCTATTCTTGGAAGGTAATAAAAATAGAAAAGGTATAGTACAGTAAGTCCAACAGATAAGAGCTGATAGAAGATGAACGAAAAGCAATTGTTCTTTAAAAGCTACGGGAAGCAGAGTTAAGTAAATAAATCAGTGGAAATGAGGGGAAGAAGATGTAGAATAGAAGAACAACAAGGAATATATCCATAAGTGTTAAGGAAAATTGGTACAAGTAAGATGGAGATAGCATTTAACTCCAGTGAAATTGAATTTAATGAAAAATGCAGTACCATCCTCATGCTGCAGATTCAAGAAATAAAGGGCTGTGTCTACCTTACATATAAGGTAGACATGTGAAATGAGGCAGAAGGAATGGACAATGATATTTAAAGAAAGAAAGGAAATTATGACTATTGATATACAAAGGTGTCCAATGATAGCTTTATTGGATAAGGTTGGAAATATTCATTTAGAATAAGGGGGAATTAATTGTCATTTTATCAGTTGCAAGATTGATATTTGCAAGGAATTGGAAGAATACTAATCTATTCAATATAGAAAGGAATGGCATAAAGAAAGGTGGAACACGGCCATCAACAATAAATTAACATGTGAACTGAAAGTCAGAAAAGGAATATTGAAATCAAATTATTTTAAGCTTATATAGGGGAAAAAATTTAGCGCCAGAGTTTAAGAAAGGCAAAGGTTATATCCCTGGTCAAGAAATATTATATTTTTGCAGAGAAACAGGGCCAATTAAAAGGGGAAAAGAAAATAAAATCCCAAAGGTGGTAGGGAATGTATTATGCGTGTTAATTTTGAATTTGAGTTTGCATTTTTGTGACCTAGTTTTCTTCTTTCCAGTCTTTTTGTTTGTTTGTCATATTATTGCTTATTATTAAAAAGGAAAGAAAGAAAATTTTTCTGTTCTTACCTTCTCTGTGGCTCACAGTACTCGGGCATCACATTTGGGGGCGGGGGATTCAAAATTGATTTATTAAAACCATCATTTATAGACAGCCACAACTTCAGAATGCACACCCAAGCTTCCTTCATGTAGGCAGGAAGGTTTAAACTCTCTCTTCCTGTGTCTGCCCATGTCTGTGTGGCTTAGCTGCCTAATGGGAAACCACTGACAAAGAGAGCAAAGGGAGCTGTGGAGTTGGACCATAGATGGTCAGGGTCATTCAAGGGAGAGAGGAGCATTAAAACTCAACTTCCCTATGGAGCTGATGGCTTCTCACAATAAGACTTAATGAAGAATACAATTAACAAACAAAACAAGTTCACTGATTATGATTATAACTAAATAGAAACAGATTTAAATCAAATTGATTAAAAGTAAAAAGAAAGAAAGAAAGAAAACATTTCCCCCAAAATATTCCTAGGACCAAATTAAAATTTAATTACAATGTTAGAGACAAACAAAAACAAAAACAACCACACTCTAGCATAGGCAGCAGTCAGAAAACATTGATTGGAGATGCTTTTAAGCAGGTCATGTTGGATAAACTGATGCCTGGACCTCTCCCCAAAGAGTTCTGCAGAATTTTATAGGCCTCCAGCAAAAAATCAGAAGCCTGTGTTTGTCAGAGCTAAAATTTATTTCAAAAGGGCTAATCCTAGTGTGACCCAGAGGAATATTTTTCACCTTCTACAACTCTCCCATCTTCTGAATATCTTTTTAATTGTTTTCCCCATCCAGGACAGATGAACTGAATTTCCAAAATAACCCGTACTTTTCTTCCTTTTATTGAATACAAATGTACAAGCAGATATACTGTATTTTTTGCCCCATATGACGCACTGGACCATAGGATGCACCTAGGTTTTAGAGGTATGTATGTGTGAAAAAATATATTCACACATACATACTGCAGTCCCAATACAGCTCCAGCCCCCGTTTACTCTCCAGCCATGCTGCTCTTGGGAGGCCCGGAGCAGCATGGCTGGAGAGTGAAATGGGAAGACAAGCCACCCCCTCTTCCCTGCACCCAGGTCTCCATGCTGGGAAGCCTCTAGCCCTCACAGAGGCTTCCAAACCCGGTGCAGGTCCCCAGCCCCAGCTACAGCCACAGTGAAGGCTTCCCCACCCAGCTGTTTTTTAAAAAAAATCTTGCATGATTGATTTGTTCTGTAGAATAGTAGATGGAGATCTTTCTGCCTAAATGAAGACCACAGAGATAAGAAATGGGCTAGAGAATAACCACCCACCATGATGATCATAGAGCTGCAGCTAGAAAGTTACCACCCACTATGATGCAACCCCAGACAAGTGGAGGGGGCAGGAGTCCCCCCATCAGGCAGTAGATATTCAGTTGTGGTGTTTTCTGCTGTCAAATTAATACGACCTTTGGGCAACCCCATAAATTAATGCTTCTCTCCAGACCTCAATGCCAGGGTCAAAATCACAGAGGGAGACTTGTAAAATAAAGACTGTAGTTTCTCTTTTGAGTCAATACATCTCACGTCCGTATTCCTCTTTTCCTAGCATTATTGCCTTTTCCAAGTAAGTTTTTTCTCTTGCAATATTTTACTGCACTTTATGCAAATATGGCAGGGGTCACGGGTTATTTGGGTATTACAAAAGGGAGGCGCAACTTGGAAAAATTTAGGACATACTGCACCATTTTTATTGTTTATTATTTAGTTATTTATTTGCAATTAAACTTAGTGAAAGCTTAAGTCCTCAGTATGTCTTCCTCCACCCCTTCAAGGTTTGTGGCTAGAGATGGGCACGAATAAAAAAAATGGTGTTTCGTTTGTCGTTTGTGGGGTCCGTTTTGGTTCGTTTCCGTTTTTCGCAAATTTTTGCAAAAAGTTCATTTTTGTTTTCGTTCGTTTTGTTACCATTTCGTTACCATTAAGTTCAATTTCTTGTGATTTTTTTTAGCATTTAAAGCAGTTCAATGTATTGCCGTAACGAAAACGAAACGGACGACAAAATTTCTGGTGTTTCTGTTCGTTTCGTTTCATTTTAGAGACAAAATTCATTTGTCGTTTCATTGCGTAACGAAACGAAAAACGAAAACAGAAATGAAAAATTGTTCATTTTGTGCCCATCTTTATTTGTGGCAGTACTTCCTCTAAAGGTATGTTGTCCTCTCCGGCATAAAATTGTATGGATTCTGCTGAAACATGAATATAAAACATTCAATATGAAAGACTATGTTCAATAACAAATTCATGTAAATCTACACAATATGCATAATTTATTACACTGGCACACATTATGTTTTCTATGGTGTAGTGCAGGCCTGCCCAACAGGTAGACCATGGGCTACTGGTAGCCCACAAAGTGTTCAAAAGTAGCCCACCAGCCATCAATAAAAAAAGTGAGGGGATAAATTATCTAACCCGGTGGTCCCCAACCCCCGGGCCGCGGACCGGTGCCGGTCTGTGGACCGGTCGGCACCGGGCCGCCTGGGGAGGCCGGGGAGGCTCCTCCCCTTTTCCTCCGCCGCCCTCCTTCTCCTCCTCTTCTCTCCCGCGGCCGGCCGGTGGAGGAGGAAGGCTGGAGGAGCGCAGGAGGAGCCGCTGCCGCCGCCTTTGCCTTTGCCTCCCTCCTCTGCCCGCCGGCGGCAGCGGCGCATCCTCCTCCTCCTCCGCCCTCCTCCTCTTCGCCCTCCACCAGCAGCAGCAGCAGCAGGAACCCCGTTTGGCCCGCTTGCCCCTCCTCACCTCCTCCCAGCCCCTCCCCCCTGCCCTGGAGGGCGGGCGCGCGGGGGCCAGCGGGGAGGAGGGGGCGCACGCAGGAGGCGCTGGCGAGCCCCCCCCACGCGCGCGCACCGCCGTCGCAGCGTGGGGGCCCCCTTGGTCGGAAGAGGAGGTGGGTGCCCCTCCTCCTCCTCCTCCTCCTCGTCGCGGGCCGGCCTGGATGTTTTCCCCGCCGCCGCCGCGCCTGTGTTGGTGGCAGGCGGGGGGGCGTCGCGGGCCGGGCCGGATGTTTTCCCCGCCGCCGCCGCGCCTGTGTTGGGGGCGGGCGGGGGGGCGTCGCGGGCCAGGCCGGATGTTTTCCCCGCCACCGCCGCGCCTGTGTTGGGGGCGGGCGGGGCGTCGCGGGCCGGGCCGGATGTTTTCCCCGCCGCCGCCGCGCCTGTGTTGGGGGCGGGCGGGGGGGCGTCGCGGACCGGGCCGGATGTTTTCCCCGCCGCCGCCGCGCCTGTGTTGGGGGCGGGCGGGGGGCATCGTGGGCCGGGCCGGATGTTTTCCCCGCCGCCGGCGGGGGGGGTCGTGGGCCGGGCCGGATGTTTTCCCCGCCGCCACCACGTCTGTGTTGGGGGCGGGCGGGGGGGAGCGTCGCTGGCCGGCCCGGGTGTTTTCGCTGCCGCCGCCGTGCCTGTGTTGGGGGCGGGCGGGGGGAGCGTCGCTGGCCGGCCCGGGTGTTTTTTTTGCCGCCGCTGCCGCCGCCGCAACCCCCCCGCTGTCGCCCCCGCCCCGCCGCCGCCGCGGCCCGCCCCACGGCCGCCCACGCCCCGCCGCCGCCGCTGCCACCGCCGCCGCCCCCCCCCGGTGTCGCCCCCACCCCGCCGCCGCCGCAGCCCCCCCCCCAGCGGGCGGTCCAGGGAAAGGTTATCGGGGATTTACCGGTCCACAGTGATAAAAAGGTTGTGGAGCACTGATCTAACCCTCCCTCACCCATCCCAAGGACCACCACTGCCTCAGAAAAGTTCTGGGCCTGCCAGCCCACTGTCTCAGCCGAGCAGGGCAGTTCAAGGGCCATGGCACATTGAAATCTGTTCCCTCCAGAACAGATTAATTGGTTTTCAATGCATTCCTATGGGAAACTGCTGCTCTACTTACAAAAGTTTTTACTTATGAGCATGTGCTCGGAATGGATAAAATTTGTAAGTAGAAGTTTTAGTATAGTAGCCCTCAGGCACTTTGGGCTGGAAAAAGTAGACCTTGGCCTGTTCAAACTTGAACAGCCCTGGTATAGTGGGTATGTAGTCTCTAATTTGAAGAATGAATATTTCATAATAGCCTTCCAAGACTGGCTGTTCTTAAGCCCAGCTCCCCACAATATAACAGCTGCTTCATTAGTATTGGCTTAGTCTGGAATCTTTAACTTAAAATTTTCTGAAGAAGATTTTATTTGTTTTCTGCACTGACCAGGCTTCTTGCTGGCACAGACAATGCTACATTATTTTCCTATCCCTGGACTTAACCATTTGCCAAGAAGCTGCTAAACCTGTGAAGCAAATTGGTGGAATTGTCTTAACTCTGTAATGTGTGTGTTGTGTTCTTACAGAGGTGACTGACTCTTCGTGACCCCATGTCCATGGAGTTTTCACCTTCCACAGAAAGAACTACAGTGGACCCTTGTATAACAAACGGTTTGTATACCATAAAATCTGTAGAACATAAAAAATTCCGGAAATAGGCCAATTTGCTTAACAGAATCATCTATGGGGCGAATCCATACAACATAAAAATTGTTGTGATTAGGGATTACTCTGTTTTAATGTATTCCTATGGGAAATTTGCATAAAGATAAATTTGCTTGACATAATTTCATTTGGAATGAATTAATTCCTTTATACAATGTACCACTGTACATTTAAAAATTCCATTACTCCATTACTCCAAAATTCCATTCCATTCCCCAAAATTTAGCACTCAGCCTTAAAACAGCAGCTCAAATTCCTAAATTCAAAAGAACAAAAAAATTTAAATAAAATAAAATGACAATATTCAGCTGATGCCTGTTTTATTGCTTTGTTGATATAGTGGCGTAAGGGGAGCAGTAGGAAATGAAAATAATTGTAGATATAGGAGTACATAATCATTCTATTGTTATTGGATTCTGGCATAGTACCATCAGACATGAGGCACATCTGCATAATATGACATGAAGCATGTTGTTTTATATATATTTGGATATTGCCTTGAAGCGGTGTTTTTTAAAAAAAAACCAGAGGTAGCAAAACAATAGTGTCTGAGTCTTATGTACACATGACCCAGTGCCAACACATTATACAATCCCACTTTTCTTAACAAACACTTTTGCTTTGCTGTAAATTGGATTTTAAGTACTTTGTCAAATGGGGCAGTGAGCTGAGATAAGCCAGTTGGCAGGATGCCTTGGCTCTGTCAATAAATCCCAAAATATTTCTAATGGGTCACAAAAGGACATTCGCTGTTCATCCCAGTAAAAGCATGACAGAGAGAGGCCAATGGCTGAGGAGGAGCTGTGGTCTTTGAATGGTACCATATAAATAGGACTTAAATTGCTTTTGAGCTTCTTTGAGGCTTCTCTCAGGTCCCTGCTAATAAGGCAAGAGAGTAGACAAGGAAATGGGAACTTATGATATGTAAATTTGCCTTTTTTGGCCATTATGGTTTTGCATAGCATTAATTTTAAAAATGGGTTACACAAAACTATGAATAACCTCATGAATATTTTTTTTAAAAAAGAAATCCTCGAGTGAAAGTTAATCACATGGTTTTGTGCCTCAAGTGCAAAATTTGTAGTTCACAAAGAGGTAGAGCTTTGCAATAGAAATGATGTCGTTAGGAATTCAAATGTATTTAATACTTAGTCATGGATTTTTCTATGTAATGAATAGTTTTCCAGCTATTTTTAAGAGACTTTAAAGGACTATTAATATATATTTCTCAATGTTATTCTCTTATGATTTGTAAGTGAAAAGCATTGTTTTCTTTCTTTTTTTAAAAAAAGTATGTATTTTTGTAAATAGTTTTTTTTGTATTTTCTAAATGTAATATCATAATTAGACATTCAAGACAGAGTATTTCCCTATAATTCTCTGTAATTTTCTAGCATGCTAGAAAAATAGTTGCATCAAAATAATTTTTAAAAAGAAGCAACTGATAATACTGTATAGCCAAATTTTAATTTTCTTTACCTTAGTTCAAGCAGTAGACTGGCCAGCGTCCCCTGTCCATTTTGGCACCCTAGGCAACTGCCTAGTTCGCATTAATGGATGCACCAGCCCCTTTAAATATTGTGTTTTGATGTGGTAAACCATCTTGGGTCCTTTTCAAGGAGAAAGGTGAGGTAAAATACTTGTCATCATGACCTTCTTCTTCTTTAGGTCTGGCAATATAAATGATCTAATTTCTGCTAGACCTCAGAAGTTAGTTATCACTCCTCTAGTAGTATAGATTGTATTTCTGTAGATCTTTAAGTCAAAAAGTAAGACAGGATCTGCAGAACTCTAATCTTTACGTGGACTTCAGTTATTTGTTTTGGCAGTTTGTACACTGAGAGTGAACAATTGTCCAAATTCCCTGAAGTAAACTAATTGAAATCAATTGCTGCATTTATAATGTGGTGTCATACATCATCGTTATCCCCAAGTAATTGTGTAACCACATTTTGACATTTTAAAAATACTTTCTATTTAATGGTCCGTAGTTCTCTTTGTTTACATTGGCACTGAACCCCCCCAAACTTCAGATAACCTCTTGCAGCTATTTCATGTAGTTGTTAGGTAACATGGGGGACAGGACTGAGTCCTAGGGGACACTGCAGGCCAATGGCCAGATTGTCCAAGAGGATTCTCCCAATGCCACCTCCTGAGCTCTGCCATCTAGGTTAGGTTTTCTAACCACCCACAATAAATGACAATCTGCAAATGCAGATGCTGTCGCAGTGGCAGCGCCCACATATTGAGTCAGGTCCAGAGACCTCCACTGTGGTCACAGCTAGGTCCAGAGATACTTCGTCCCAAGCCCTTCCTTCTTTCACCTTTACTGACTGAGGGAAAGGGGCAGTTCACTGTCACACCACCATGCCAGAAAGCTGGCGAGTGAGTGGGCAGGTGAAGGGAAATGCAGGTGATGGTGGCACAGAGAGATCCCGGCCGCAGAGGCCTCTGGCCCCAGACTTAGCAGAGGCCTCCAGACCCAGATGTGGAAGCCTCTGGCTCTCACAGAAGCCTCCAGTCTCGGTGGAATTCCTGGCCACAGAGGCCTCTGGTCCTAGACGCAGCAGAGGCCTCTAGATCCAGGCGTGGAATACTCCGGCCTTCGTGGAGGCCTCCAGCCCCAGCTGGGGCTGGAGCGGAGGCTTCCATGCCCGGGTTCAGAGGCCTCCACTGGGGCTGCAGCTGGGGCCAGAGGCCTCCAGGACTGGGACCTCTACTAGGTCTGGAGGCCTCTGTGAGGGATGGAGGCTTCCATGCCCAGTTCCAGAGGCCTCTGCTGGAGAGGGGGTGGATCTCGCAATATAGCAGGACCATAATACATAGGGCACGATGTGGTGGGAGCCTGTATTTTTCTTGGTTATCAAGACAAGAAGAATACTTACCAGAACACTACTATGAGCTCACATCCTTAAGAAACAAAATTGTACTTTACTTAGAATTTGGCCCCTGGTCCTCTGTGGCACTTTTAATTGTACTTTACTGAGTTATTTTTTAGAATTTGGCCCCTGGTACTCTGTGGTGCTTTTGTGATCACTGTTTATACTAGGGATGGGTCACCCAAGTCCTAGGGGCAAAGTTTGGCCTCCTGGGCTTCCTCTTTTGACTATGTTCTCTTCATAGCAAAACAACTGTCTGATGGATTCCAGATTTTATATGGAGACATCCCCATTTTAAAAGACTGAAATGCCTCTTCTAAGGTTTAGTTACTGAAAGGAAAGGCTCAAAGCTAAGATATGCCGATATTTTTAGTTCCACTCTCTTCCCTTTGGCTATAAGCCCACTGGCATGGAATCCCATGAGGACTTCTCAAACCTGGATTTGATGCTCAGAAATAGGTTCCCCTATCCTTGACAAATAGAGCATGTATAGATTGAGCATAGATGTACAGACTAAACACACTCAGCTATCACTGCTTCCCCACCAAATTTCTTAAAAGTCCAAAGCTTATACAGTCACCCCCCTGCCATTTCGCGGTTCAGGTACTGTGGTCCCACTACATCGCAGGATCGCAGTACCTGCACCTCGGAGCCGCGTGGGGCGGCGGCAGGGGGCGGTCGCATCGCTCTGTGCCGCCCCCGCACTCCTCCGAGAAGCCTCGGAGCCGTGTTGGGGGCGGCAGGGGCCATCGGATCACTCCGTGCCACCCCCCGGTGCTCCTCCAAGAAGCATTGGAGCCACGTGGAGGGGCAGAGGGGGCAATCGGGTCGCTTCGTGCCACCCCCACGCTCCTTCGAGAAGCCTCAGAGCCTCAGGGGGGCGGCGGGAGATAGAGTCGCTCCACGCCACCCCCTGCGCTCCTCCGAGAATCCTCGGAGCCATGTGGGGGCGGCGTGGGGCGATCGGGTCGCTCCACGCTGCCCACGCTCTCCTCCGAGAAGCCTTGGAGCTGTGGGGGCGGCAGGGGGCAATTGGGTCGCTCCATGCCGCCCCCTGTGCTCCTCCGAGAAGCCTCGGAGCCATGGGGGGCGGGGGTTATCGGGTCGCTCCAAGCCTCCCCCCGCACTCCTCCGAGAAGCCTCAGACACGCACGGGATTGCCCCCCCCAGGCCCCACCCCACCCGCTTCTGCATATTGTGGATTTTCATGCATCGCAGGTGGGGTGGGTCCCTAACCCCCGCGATCAGCAGGGGGTGACTGTACGCAGATCTCTGTTACTAGCACAGACCACAGCCAGGAGCAAAGCCCTTCTCAGTCCATGGCCATCACCTTTCATTCAAAAAGTCGTGGATAGTGGGCCATCAGGCTAAGATTCAGGGGGGAAAGGGTCATGCTCATTTCAGGATTATTAAAAATTCCAAAGCTTTGGCCAGCTATGCAAGGGCACATCTGGGGAGTGGGTGGAAGGGTGCAGTTGCCCTCGGGTGCAGCAATCTGGGGGCACCTGGAGGGGGAGCAGGAGGAGGAAGCCGTGCACTCTCCCACCACCCAGCAGTCTTTTCCATGAGCGTTGGTGATGGCACCCCCTCCGCCGCCATGCGCCAGGTGGGTGGCAAAACAGGCAGGCAGGCAGGAGCACGGTGGTCACGGTTCACTCCTCCTCCTCTTCCTTGCCTTGGTGGGAGAGGTGTAAGGCATGTGCATGCTACCGCACACATGCAAATGCACACACACACATACAAATACACACACATGTCCACCCGTGTGCATGTGCATGCACGCGCCCACCCACACCCACAGTATGCCCCCCCCCGTTGCTGGGTGGGTGCGATGTGGGGGGGCAGCAGGAAGGATGCAAAATTTGTCCCCATGCACTCCAAATCCTGGTTACGCCTCTGCAGATATGCCTCAGGTGACTTATTTCAACAGAAAACCCATTCATTGAGTTATTCTAATCTGAAACTACCACATACACACAAAAACAATTTATGGGGAAATGAAAATTTAATCAATGGATTCACGAACATAAGTCATTTGAAGCAATGGGGACTGTAATATGAGTATCTGGGTTCTGGTTCTTGGGAACGAATGCCACTCTCCTTCTCTCAACTACAAAAACCTGAGCACAGATGTCACAAATATGAAGAGAAATATATAACAGTTTGTACAATCCTCTTATGAGTGAATAAAGGAAACCAGCAATGGATTCTGTATAGCGCCTGCAGGCACAAATTCATATTTGCTGGAAGGAAAATGTTTCCTTCAATCAAACATCATGTCTTCATAGATAAAACTGCATATCCAAAATATACAAGCATTGAGTATATGGAAATATAGTTTCTAACTGCACATAATCTAAAAAAAATCATTTTGTATATTTTTTAAAATTATGAAATGTACTGACATTCTTATTTTGCATATAATTTGCATAATTTGAAAAACTAGAAAGGAAGAAGGGTTGGATGCTTCAGTGGTTTACATTTAATTTTCTATTATGTAGAGAATTTAAAATAAGGGAAACCTTTTCAAACTTGACTTATGGATTTGAATCCCTTTTTGAATGCAAAACCTGAGATCTAAAAAAGGCTTATATTTTTATTCAACACTCAGTTATCTTCAGAAATGAGGACATTTAAAAGTTTTAACTCTTAACTGGACAGATTTCCAACAACAGAATGATTAAAAAAAGTACAGTGATGTCTTGAACTTCAAAATTAATCTGTTCCAACGGATCTTTCATAATTCAACATTTTCGTCATTCAAAACACGGTTTCCCATAGGAATGCACTGAAAACCTATTAATCCATTCCGAAACGAACTGATTACAATAGGCTTTCAATGCATTTCTATGGGAAGCCTGTCCTGACCCAGCAAAGCAAGGGAAGAGCTTCTCCTGCTTTGCTGGGTTGCTGGGAACCCCCCCTCAATGAGCTGTCAATATCAGCTGTGTGGCAGTGGTGAGCAGAAGCCAGCGGCTTTACTCCTCCTGCCCAGTTTCACTGCAGTCATTTGGCTAAAGCCAGACTATAGGGCAGGAGTGAAGCATTCCCCCCGCCATACAGCTGATTTTGACAGCACTTTCTCAGCCAGGCAAGGGTTGGGCGGGTACACCACCCACCTGACCCTCACCTGTCTCAGAATGGGACAGCGGAGCGGGTTTTTCAATTTCATGCCACAGCAGCACCCCAAAAGCAGGTGATGAAGGGGGCGGGGGGGCTGGACCGCAGTGCCTCCAACACCAGCCCATCAAGTAGCTAGGAGTGGTGGTGTGGTTATGGATAAAAGAGAAGTCCCTGGGCAGGCCTGGCAGGCTGGTGTCCTTTTTGGAGCGGAGGGCGGAAGGGAGGAGAGGAGAGGAAGCCTCAGGTAGAAGGGAGCTGAAACCCAGCTTACCCACCACTAGCACTACCCTCACTTACTCCTCCATTTGCACACACTAGGCGAGAGGGCTGCCCCTGGGGATTCTGACACACAGGAGCCCCACAGTTTCCTTCTGGGTGTGTTTCGCCTCCCTTCCACCCGAGGCTTCCTCTCCTCCCTTCCCCACTCTGTCCCATAAAGGACACCAGCCCACCAAGCCTGCCTGGGAACTTTTCTCTTCTCCAGCTCCCCACAACACTCCTAGCTGCTTGGCTTTTAAAAACACCTGCCTTTCCCCCCCGAAATTGGTAATTTCCCTTTTGTAATTCAAGTTTTTCATTGTTCAAGGCATTTGTAATTCAAGGCATTACTGTATTACTGTATTACTGTAATGCATTACTCTTACTGTATTACAAACTGAGAAAATTATGAGAAGGTAAAAGAGGAGAATGAAGGGTGGTGGTGGATTAGGGACAGTCATGGGGTGAAAAACATTTATCCTATAAAATGTAACTTTGGACTATCTTTAAAAGCAAATAAATAAATAAATAAATATACCGTCCCATACCACTACAAGTAGTCTCTGGGCGGTTTACAATTTTAATTATAGTGTGCAGACTACACATTGCCCCCCCAGCAAGCTGGGTACTCATTTTGCCAACCTCGGAAGGATGGAAGGCTGAGTGAACCTTGAGCCTGCTACCAGGGATTGAACCCAGGTCGTGAGCACAGTTTTACCTGCACTACAGGCATTTAACCACTGCGCCACGAGGCTCTAGTCCCCAGAAGAGCAAAGTGTAGACCAATTAAGAGTCAATTCCAGATGAAAGGGTATCCTAGAATACCCTCTCCATTGCCTTTGCTGCTCCCCCTTTCTTTCCTTCTGTTATTGTCTTACTATTTCTTGGCATCCAAATATTTTACAGCAACATAAAAATAAATGATGCTGTGATTGGCTTCCTTAAAATTGCTTTCCATTCTGCAGACACTTCCAACTCGCTATTCCACCAAATCTTATTCAATTACGTACTATTGTAGTCTTCAAGAAATATCGTACACTTCACAACTTGCATAACAGGGTTAAGTTGAAAATGTGAGCAAGTTTATTCCACTAGTCCCATGACCTGGAACAAAATTTAAACCTCTTTTTCTCCCTACCAGTCTTGCTGACAGCAGTGTGGTGGTTCTTCTATCACTCAGAAGATTCTGAGTTTTAAATGCTCAATGTGCTATTTTTTATTCTTTTTTTAAACCCTGAAATAAGCATTTCTTGTTTTAAAAATATAATAAGGGATGGTAAATAGTTGATAGGTTAGAATTTCTGTGGATGTTATGAAATGCATGAAAGAATTCTTGCTAATATTTCCAACACATTTAAATTAGATATTCAGAGGCATTGCTCATCTGCCAAATGTTCTGTGATGGTAAAATTTTATTTCAATCTATTAAACCAATCATCTCTCTTCCCCACCCCCCAAAGAATTCAACCTCTCCAGTCCTGTGCAAAAAATCCCTTCCCAGTCTAGTAACTGTACTGTAAATTGACACAGATCGTTATAATATGCTAATGTTCAAGAAGAGCAGTTGATAGCTCTGAGTTCAGACAACAAATTAGTCCTTGTCTCAGATCCATGTCATAACATTCAGAAGAATAATATCTCATGCATTAACCATCTAGCAAATTGCAATCAGGCTGCCATCTATAACCTTCTTGTTGTATAGCTACCCTAAACTCCACTTCTCTGCTGACTGGGAACAGCAACCTGGAATTCTTATAAATTAAATATTTTTCCACTTTGGGTTTTTTTTCTTTGGGAGAACTTTTCTTGAAAGACTTTTCCCTGGTATCTTCTAGCAAAACCACATCTAAGAAGCAGTAGAGATATTTCTGCTGAAATATTCAAACACAGCAGTTGGAATCTATTTGGGAAGGTGACTGCCCTTAGAATATTCAGTTTCCAGACCGTGTTTATAGATAGGTGAAAAATGGTTGCAAAGATGAAACATCCTTTTTTTGCATCTGTTATTCAAACCAAGGCCTAAAGCAGTATAAGTAAGCACATATGTTACAATAATACCTTGGTTTATGTGCATAATTCATTCCAAAACATGCTTGTAAACCAAAACACTCTTATATCAAAGCAAATTTCCCCATAACAAATAATGGAAACTCAGATGATTCATTCTGGGCCCCACAGACCACATAATGTACACACAAAATGTCAAAACTCACAAAAGAACCTGGCTAGAAGTCCACATTCACACAATTGGAATACAATTACGTACTCCAAAATGGTGATTGCAGCCATGTATCAGTACGAAAACTGCTGGGGAGCTTCCTCAAGCTCTTCCCTGTAAGCCACGAAATGTAGAAAGGGTTGGGAGTCAGGGGGCTGAGTTATTAAACTCCAAAGGGGCTTGAATTGAGATTCAGAAGTGAAGCTGCTAATTGCTCACCTGTGTGGGAGCTATTCTGGTTTCCCAATTCAATTAGAATGATTTTTCCCCTAGGGGCACCCCCTTTGCTGTTTAATAACTCAGCCCCCTGACTCCCAAACCTTTCTAAATTTGGGGGGCTTACAGGGAAAAGCTTGAGGAAGCTCCCCTGCCATTTCTTCTAGGATAAATCATTTCGTTCCTAGAGGGAAAAATGGCACTTTGTTTCATTTCATGACAAAACGCGTCCTACCATTTCGTTACATATTAAAGTAATTTGCTAGGTAATGAAACAATGAAACAGCTTTTCGTTTTTTGTTTTGTGCCCGTCTCTACTGTATAGCAATGACAAAGGAAACTGACTGCTAATGATAGCAGTTGATATCTGTCACTGAGTTAACAGAACCATCAGACAAGTCAGTGCTGACTTTACACACTCCATTAAAAATTGAGGTAGTGGGATTATTCTTTTTGGCAAAGACTATGGACTAGAATTAAATAAACTAGGTACTTCTATAGTTCTTTGACAGAACTGGAAAACTTTCCCCAGCTTTGGCCAGGTCAAAAGAACAGTCCTTATAGTGTGGTATGTGAAAATGTTGAAGCAATGTTACAGCATTGCTCACGGTTAAAACATTTCAAACTCATTGAGTGGCACCACGTATTGTGGTTCCCATCGGAGATGTGCCAAACACTTCTCATGAGGTGTTTTCCATGGGCATTTTATCACTTAATTTGCTGTAGGTGAGCTCTGCCTGCAGGAATATTTCCCCGCCCGATTGTATGGCAGCAGATACAAGATGCTGACACAGAACCAGTTGTAATGGATCACAACTATAACTTATGGTTGGTTTGTCAGAAAATGTTATGCCTTTCCCTGAAATGTCTCATGGCTTCGGCCATGGCTGCTGCACTTGGCTCTTGTTCCTTGGAAAAGTTTCTTGTTTAGACAACAATTCACAGAATCCCCAAGCCAGCATGGGCCTACTTGAGTTGTGACTTACTTGTGGATTTCAGTTTGTGTTCCCAACAACCATTTTGCTTAGAACTCAGCTTTGTAAATCATAGCTCCACCTGGGCCTCAATTGCACCATTACCATGTTGTAATGGTGCGGGCCTAGTTCAAAAGGAAACCCTTTCTTTGTAAAGGCTTGCCTTGCACAAAGGCTTGCCTACAGCTTTATTTCTAAGCCATACCAAATATTCTTTCTTATTCTCATCTCTTCCTTCTCTGCCCTAGCATTCATTTACTCATGCTTGCTCTCTCCCTCTGGCCTACTGCTCATTCAGCTTCTCCTTTTGCTCATTCTGTGGCACAAATTCATCAGGTAGCCTTTCTCGTTCTTTTTCTCCCCCTATGAATTGTTTTAAGAGTTCAGTGGCACTGCAGAAGGAATTGAGCCAACTGGCGGGGGGGGGGGACATCTGCCTTCACTTTGCCCTATCCGGAAGACTAATTCCTTCTTCATACACAGACATATGCATAGCTGCAGGCAGGCAAGCTTCACCAGGCAACTGGGGTACACGGAAACGTGAACTATGCTGTTCCGGTAATGAAATAAGTAGCAAGAAAGATTTTAAGGTTTAGGTAGACTGGTTCTCTAGAGAGCCACCAAAAACAGCTGCAAGCATTGGACCAAACAGCTAGACCTCCTACTCCTGAGACTGTGCACATGACACCATCTTTACTGGTGGAAAACAGTAATAATTATTAAGGGAAAGTGGGGAAAAAAGTGCCAAAGCAGGACTCAAATATTAAGAAGACAAAAATCAGTACAGAATTACGGAAGTTTAATGTTGACGGTAGAGATGGGTATGAGCTGCTGGTTCGGTAGTTTGTGATGGTTCATTTATTAGCCAAACAGATCTTTGGTGCCTCAAAGCCCTGCCTTCCCCATTTGGTGCCCATTCAGAGGGCAAGGAAGACAGGGCGCTGCCTCTGAGTTGGACCTGGTACCTGTGAGAGGAGGTGGGGCTTTGAAGTGCCAAGCACCAGTTGGCCAATATACAAACTGGCACGAGCTGCTAAACAGTTGGTTCATGCCTGTATCTAGTTGACAATGAAGAATTTAAAATAGAAATAGGGATGGGCATTTCGTTTTGGAACCAGTAGGTTACAAAATGAACCACACAAGCCCAGGTGGTCTTCAGAACCGGCTGATACATGCAGATCCGGATATGTCATTAGAGACCAAGACCAAGACCAAGAAATCCATACTCTTATTTTCAACTTCCATGTATGTTTGTGAAAACTACAGTTAAGAAAGCTGACGGGGGGAAATGATTCATTTGACAAGTGGTGCTGGAGGAGAGCATCACAAAGGACTGCCAGAAAGGCAAAAAAAAAAAAGGTCAAATCAAGATGCAACTATCTAGAGGCAAAAATACTGAAACCGAGCGTATCCTACCTTGGGCACATCATGAGAAGGCAGGATTATCTGGAAAAGACAATAATGGTAGGAAAGGTGGAAGGTGGCAGGAAAAAAGGAAGACCAATTATGAGATGGGTTGACTCCCTAAAAGAAAGCAAAAGCTTGAGTTTGCAGGAACTGAGTGGAGCTGTCGAGGGCAGGACCTTTTGGAGATTTCTCATTCATAGGGCCTTCATACTTTGAAAGTGACACAATGGCCTATACGAACAACAATGAACCTGAGCAGCTCTTTCTGTGTAATATTCCTTGAATGCTTTCCATACAACAGAAATGTCAAGGACTGAGGGGAACACAACTACGAGGGGGTATCCAAAATTTTTAATTATAATAAAGTTACAGAGATATTTACATGAAACTTTTTGTGCATAATCAGTGTCGTTGCCATGCATACCTGTGCAAATATCAAATCTTTATCTAAAGCAGTTTTCTTTCCACAGGCTGTAGAAGACATCAACCTGCATGATGAACAAAATTGAAGCTCGAAGTGTCCTAAAGTTCCTCCATTTGAAGGGCAACAACGTACGCCAAATCCACGACAAAATGAAAGCTGTCTATGGGGATGAAAGCCCATCATATGACATGGTTGTGAGGTGGAAGAGGAACTTTCAAAATGGTCACATGTCCCTGGCAGACGAGCCACGAGCGGGTAGACCCTTAATCAAGGATGATCTTGCTATGGTGAAGAAAGTAGACGCCGTTATCCTTGACAGAAGATCGACCATGGAAAGAGTGATGGCGGAGACTATATACCTTTGATTTTCTTTTGGAGAAATCAGCATCTCTTCCTAATGTTTCCAGCGCTGTGAAGAAACCCCGAGGAAATGTGCTGTAGCTTTGTATGCTTTGAGTGGTGCTTTAATGCTCATTTGCCCATCTGTTTGCTCTACCGTTCCTTACCTGAACCCATACATATATACAGTATTTGTCTTTGCTTCTCCCTCCTCACTTTTCTTCTGCGCCACTCTGGGTTTCCCTTCTGGCTGCTACTTCTGAAATCAGCATTATTCAGTGTTATTCTGAGGCTTTGGTATTTTTCTCTGTTTACTGTTTTGCTGCTGCCTCTTTCCTTGTCCTTGACCCCCTTTCTCTCCTTGGGGATCCTCCACACTTACCTGCTACAATCTTTCTGTCTAGCACTGTCTTCTTTCGGTTCCTTGCATTCGCCACAGCGCTTTCTCCAGGGTTTCCTGCACTTTCCTCGACCCCCACCCCACCCTTGACTTTCCCATGCCTTTATGTTTCCATCTCTGCTTCTGTTGGCTCAGATAGCCTTTCCCCGCCCTTGCATTCCCAGTTTTTGTTTCCCTTTTACATTTTCTCCTGTTCTTCCTCATAATGTTAGGGTTTGCAAAAATATTTAATATAGGAGAGCTTCTCTGTTGGGTCTGTTATTGATATCTTGTTTTTAGAGTGGTGCTTTAACACCAATTGAAAGCTTTTGAAAGATTAGGAAGGTTTTAATGCATCAATCCTTCCCCTAGCGCAAAGCAGACCCTCACATACACATCCAAAACAACCGACTTATGAGGTGATTTTTAAAAGAGCAGGATGTCACAGGAAAGAGCTCTAGGCAAATCAACACAAGATTCTTGTATTTATATGGTGTCAAATATATTGATAAAAATCAGTCCAGAACTCTGTACTCTTGACACATTAAATCTTCCACTGGGATAAAACCTAGGTTGTAGGAAATTTATTATTATTATTAACCACACAGCTAACTATGCTGGATTTTGTAATACAAATCACTAGTCGAACGCTTCCCAAGCATTTAGGACTATGTGATGTATCGGCAAATTATGTGAGCAGACCCCAGCAAGGCGGCTTTCTGCAGCTGACTGATGATGACTTTGTCAACTCCAGTTTCTTCTAAATACTTGCTTAGCTCTTTAGGCACCGCACCCAGTGTGCCGATTGCCACTGGGACCACCTGTACCAGTTTATGCCAGAGTCTCTGAAGTGCAATTTTCAGATCCTGATATCGGGTAATTTTTTTCCAAGTTGTTTCTCGGTGACTCTATTATCACCTGGTATAGCAACATCAATGATCCACACTTTTTTCTTCTCCACAATCACAATATCCAGGGTATTGTGGTCCAAAACCCTGTCTGTATCATCATCGTCGTCATCATCATCATCATCATCATCATCATCATCTGCATTTCATCCAAGAAGCACAGAGCACATTCTCCCATTTTATTATCACAGTTTTGTAAATTAGGTTATACTGATATTACTACATCAGGATCTTTTAATGAGCTTCAGGAACAAGGAAATAGTTAGATCAGATTTTTTCCAGACTAGATCCTCTCCTTCTTCTTGAACTTTGGAACAGAGTTAGTAAAGATATTTTGAATGCAAAATGGAGAATGGTGCCATCCCAGACATCCATGCTGTGGGTGTTCTGCACAACACAGTACTATTTACGTTGCAATGATAACATTTGGGGCGTTTTGGCTGATCCTACTAAATGTTCAGCTGAAATGTGGAATTTTATTATCTTCCCCCCAGTGGACAAGCATAGCTACCATTGGCTTTTTATTTAATAGTGAGCAGGATGTTTTGTGTCCCACTCTCCTAGCAGTTATTATTAGAAACATGGCGCAGGTACTTACACATCCCTGTGACTACTAGTTGCCTTCCTTTCTTGGAAACATGAGGTACCACTAGAGGGCACAGAATTCTTGCTGTATTTTCCATGTGGATCACAACAAGAGGTCCTCTGGACTTTTACTGTAAAACCTTCCTGATATAATTCAATTAGATTGCTTTAAAAAAAAACATTCCCTTTCCTGGAAGGAATTCATTTGTAGCTTTGAGGCTGAATTTTACTGCTCACCTTAGTGTGGTATTTTAACACAAAAAGAGATAAATAATAGAAAGGCTAATACCCACGAGAACTACAACATTTTTATAGGTGTTCACATAGCTTGTTGGTGTGAGTTCTAGGGAATGTAACAACTGTAATAGTACAGCAAACTACTTTAATTAGGCTCTGAACACCTATGTACTCAATTTGGGGAATAAACGCCACTGAATGCAGAGGGAGATTGACTTCTGGGTAAGTATATCTATGCCTGAAAAGATTTAATTTTGGAACCACAATTCCTGCTAGAGCAAATATTCCAAGTGATGCATAGGATTTTGCTATACAGTGTTTGCTTCTTTAAAATACCCCCTTATATATGGTAATTTCTACTGGCATGCTGTGGTAACTTCAGTAAGGTTTTCACTGATAAAATAGTTTGTAACCAATCAGAAATTGCATTTTATAGTAGACAACCAGAAGTTCAACAGACAAAAAAAATAAACTTTGCTTTTTTTGCCTCTTCTGCCAGTAGATCTTAGAGCCTAACTCTATCAATGAATACAGTAGGACCCCCGTATCCACAGATTCATTATCCACTGATTCAGTTATCCACGGTTGACAGAGGAAAAAAATTAAATAATTCAGCAGCCACAATGCAAGCTATTGTCACAAACAGCATCTGTAAAGCAAACTACTGTCACAAATAGCATCTGTAAAGCAAGCTTCTGTCTCAAAACAGCAGTCATAAAACAAACTACTGTCAGGAAACAGCAGTTTGGAGGTGGGTGGGCAGGTGTTCTCTCTTATCCATGGTTTTCATTATCCACAGGAAGGCCTGGAACCCATCCCCAGTGGATAATGGGGTCCTACTGTACTTTGAGATTTGCTCCATTTGTAAAAAGAATGAATTTAATTATTATTTTTCTTACTCGCATGACATAAAAGCTAAATCAAATCTGTCCAGCACTTTTGGCTTACAAACTGGCTTTTTTCTCTCCTGGCTATAGACTACTACTTTTTTCCTGTCTGAAAGATTCAAAAGGGCTTTTCCAGTGAGAATGGATGTTCATGTGACTTGTCCATAAAGGATGGGGAAAGGAGAAAGGACAAGCCAGGAGAAGAAAGTGGGTAGAAGTCATGTAGGCACAAAGAATTTGCATGCACAAAGAAAAACAAGCAACTGCAGCACTCACCTCCTTTGGAAAGCCTCTGCTACCCTTAAGCTAGTGTTTTGTTTTTTAAGCAGCTTCCAGTTCCCAGTCTTGTTTGTTTCTTTCTTTGTTTAATAGTTTCAGAATTTTCTGGCTGGCAAAATAAGCTTCCAAAATGAGTGGGGGAAAATCCTTCTTAAGGCAGTTCCTTTGAACTATGCCACCTGCAAGCACTTCCAATCAAACTGATTCTTGGGCCAATTACACTGGAATGAACTGATTGCCCCAGTCCACCTTCAAAGCAAAAGAATGGAAGCTAATTTGCATTCCCCTCATTGTATTGTCATTGCCTTAGTTTGCAGAAGGGTTCTATTGCCAGATTTCTCTGCTGATAGATCTCAGAGATCAGCCAGAGGAATGACATCCTGACAGTATAATAAGGGCATATTTGCCAGGAAAATTAAGGGGATTTCTACCAGAAGAAGAGGGTTCTGAACATGCCTAACTCCCTGTAGGCAGCACCTCTAAGGAGAGAATGGATGATTGAGATCCTCTACAGGCAAAACCAAGCCCAATGGGAATTGTAACAATCGTGAGTGCCTTTCAAGCAGGAATTGCATCCTTTTTATACTAGATGATATTGTGTATCTTTGGTTGAAAACATCTCCAACAACAATTGGGTTATTTTTGGGGTGCTACATTGTCTGTAGTTTTGGAGTTAACATTTACTGAAAATAGACCTCTATATTTGGATCAGTGGCAGAGGGAAAGCTAAGCAGGACGCCGAATCTTTTTTACCACTAAAATGATACACCTCTCTTTCATGTCATGTTCCATGTAAGACTGCCCCCTCACCATCACCATTAATGAAAAGAAAACTTCATCTATAGCAGACTGTCACGTATCAAGCAGCTGTCTAGTTTGCTGTTGCAGGAAAAACAATGAAGAAATGTGTTGGGGCTCCTTAAAAATGACTCATTTATTAGAGCATCCATCTTACAGAACCATATGAAAACTGATGCCGTAATAACATTCTTAGTATTTAACATGCCAAGATATAATGTATGCAATGAAATAATAATGCTAGGCAGCCTGTCAGATTTGATCACCTTCTGATGGCACTGAAGGAAAATACACTTGATTCAAAGAGTAGGGAGAACTTAATAGATAGGGGAATTTTTAAATGAGTAATTTAAAATGACAAAAAGTGGACTGCCTTTGGATGCAACTCCAGAAAAAAAGTGGACGGAAGAAAAAAGTAGCTTGGTACAGAGGTAGACAAAAATTATTTCTTGGATATTTATGTTTTCCCAATGCAAAACCAATTCATACTTAACATTATAATTCTGAAAAAGACAAGGAAGGAAGCAATTTCTACAGTATTTTTATGTTGCTGATCTGTGTACAAAATTGTGATATGCAGCACTGAAAAGTTACTGCTCTCCTAAGTATGAGTGGTCTTGTTCAATGTTCCAACTTGTACCAATACTGATAAGCCTCTGTATGGAACTATTGATAGCCAAATAATAAATAAATGCCAGCAGATGATCCATTTGAAGATAGGAAAGCATACTAGTATATCTGTCCTACACAGAGATTATATATTCATTTTCATACCTGTGTAAGTGATTTCACAGGCTGCAAGTGCTCCCACCCTAGACTTATTTTATTTCTGGATTTTCAGGAATCATTATCTATCTATCTATCTATCTATCTATCTATCTATCTATCTATCTATCTATCTATCTATCTATCTATCTATCTATCTATCTATCTATCTATCTATCCCACCTTTCTCCCCAAAAGGACCAAAGGTTACTATTATGAGCAGAAGTAGCAGACTTTAGTTGCTACTGAGTGGCCAGATGTGCCCATTCCTAAAGACGGGTCACAATTGTGCATGCAATGGTAAACTGTTCAGATACACATATCAAAATGGAGTGGTATATTTCAGGCAGTAGAATGGCATAAACCAGAAGTGAGCACACAGTTGAGGGGGTGGAGCTTCTGACTACTTCCTGTGACTCCAATGATTGAGGGGGTGGGGTTATAACTTTAAATAACTGCTGCCAGCAGCACACACCTGATAGTGTGTGAAAACTTAAAAAAATCTGTCATACTTTGAGTCTGGGTGTGTTCCCAAGCAGAACTCCTGGCGAGGAGAGCCAAACAAACAGGAAGAATTGAACACTGGTAAGTTTCTGGGGTGCTTGCAGTTGGAGTAGATCTTTTTTGAGATTTTAAATAAAAAACAAAGCAAGAAAATATTCTTACTAGATAGAAAGGTAGTAAAAGTGCAAATTTTTGAGGCCCAGAATACTGCACTCATTAAAATGGATTCTGAGGGAGCAGCTGTAGTTACCTGCAACACTTGTGCCATGTTTGTTATCCTGCCAAAGCACATGGAGAACTATACATAACAGCAAATGCAAGCTGGTTGCACTATTAGAAGAGAAGGTCCAGCAGCTAGAGCCCCGCATATCTAACCAGCAACAAATTAATGAGCTTGAGGTGTTCTTGGACAAAGAAGAGACATAGCTCGAGCTATCCTGGACAAAGAAGAGACAGGTCATAGTTCTAAAGAGGAAGTCAGTTCACTAACTGACAGAATCAATATGATGCTCTTTCCCTCATCACACCTGATGAGGAATGCACAAAAGAACAATTGGTTCCACCTGAGGACCTTTATCATACTTGATGAGATACAGGAAGACAAACAGGATGAAACTGAAGACCTCTCCCTTAATATAGTTGATGAGGTGCATGTAGATAAACAGATTGCAGGAGAGAGGCTCCTTGTACTAGGTGATTCAATTACTGGAAATACAGAGTGCTGGATTTGTGATGGGCATGATAACTGTATGGTCACTTGCTTGTCAGGTGCAAAGGTTGCAGACATCAGGAGAAATCTAGATAGTTTGTTAGACAGAACTGGGAAGGAGCCAGTGGTCATGGTACACGTTGGTACCAATGATGTTGAGAAGACAAAGCGGTCAGTCCTGGAAGCCAAATTCAGGTTGTTAGGAAGAAGATTGAAATCCTGGATTTCCAAGGTAGCAAGTGTCAACAAGCATGTGGATAAGGGAGATCCAGTTGACATTATTTATCTGGACTTTCAGAAGGCTTTTTACAATGTCCCGCACCAAAGGCTCTTGAAAACACTTGCCAGTCGTGGAATAAAGGGACAGGTTGTGTCCTGGATCAGCAACTGGCTAAGGGACAGAAAACACAGGGTTGCACTAAATGGACACTTCTCCAAGTGGAGAGGGGTAAAGAGTGTGGTCCCCCAAGTTTCAGTACTAGGTCCCCTGCTTTTCCACCTCTACATAAATGATCTAGAAGTAGTGTACCCAAGGTTCCATCTACTATATCTAAAACCAGAAATGGGGACTCTCCAGCCTGGAGGCTGGAAGTGCAGTCAAGGGCTGCTTTACTGCCCAAAGCCACTAGAGGAAAGCAGCAAATTGTTGGAATCCAGATCAAAACTGAGATGCTTGGCGATAGCTTTACTCCTTTATTCTAATGAATAACTGCTGATGCTTATGGCTGCAGTTTGCATCAGGAAAATCAGACTTCCCTTTCCACCACTTGTGTTCCTCCCAAACAAAATGGCAGGCACAGGGGCACACATCTGGAATGGACTCATAGTCATGCAGAGAATCAACCCCATTCTCCTATCAGGTTGAGCTATATAAATTTCAGGGAGGGATTGTTAAGGGTGGAAGAGACAATGGAGGGAGAGAAAGAATGATGGATAAATTAGATGTAGATTCTTGGGCAAAAGAATATATATCCCGGAGAGACAGTCCCCTGCTTTTATGGACTTCCCAAGATCCACAAGCAAGGAATCCCCCTCAGACCTATTGTCAGCAGTATAAATTCAGTGACTTATAACATCACAAAATACCTGGCAACTATCCTAGCCCCACTGGTTGGACACACGGACCACCACGTACACAACTCAGAAGAGTTTGTTTCTAAAGTCAGGGAGCACAAACTGGATACAGAGGAAACCATGGTATCCTTTGATGTTACATCACTCTTTACCAGCATACCCACCACTGATGCGCTAATAATGGTAAAGAGAAGATTAAGAGAAGACAGCACCCTCACCTCCAGAAGCCGCCTCAACCCAGACCAGATAGGCCTGCTCCTGGACCTGTGTCTGAACACCACATATTTCATGTACAGAGGGGACTTCTACAGACAGAAGCATGGCTGTGCCATGGGTTCCCCAGTGTCACCAATTGTAGCAAACCTATACATGGAAGAAGTGGAGAAGAAGGCACTCAACACCTTCCCAGGGACAACACCATCCCATTGGTTCAGGTATGTAGATGATACCTGGGTTAAAATAAAGACGCAGGAAGTACAGGCCTTTACAGACCACATCAACACAGTGGATCCTAATATTAAGTTCACTAGGGAAGACACCCAAGACAACAGGCTGGCTTTCCTGGATTGTGCAGTCAGTCATCATCAGACCTGACCGTGGCCTAGGAGTAGAAGTTTACAGGAAACCCACCCACACAGATCAATACTTACTGTTTGACTCCCACCATCCATTACAACACAAACTAGGAGTCAACAGGACCCTAAGCCACAGAGCAGAGAGCATCCCCACCTCCTCAGAAGCCAAGAAGAAGGAAGACAGGCACCTGAAGACAGCACTTAAGGCCTGTGGATATCCAAGGTGGGCCTTCAACAAAGCAGTGGGCCATCCCAGAAGAACAAGGGATCAGTCTGAGACCCAGACCCGACAGAAGAACCTGGTCATTCCCTACATGGCGGGAGTGTTGGAGAAGCTTAAAAGGATTTTTGGCAAACACCACATCCCTGTTTATTTCAAACCCATGAACACACTAAGGCAGAGACTTGTCCACCCAAAGGATCCGATACCAAACCATAAAAGGAGCAATATAGTATATGCAGTCCAATGCAGTGAAGAGTGTTCAGACCTCTACATTGGAGAAACTAAACAGCCATTAAACAGAAGAATGGCCCAACATAGGAGAGGTAACAGCTCAGGACCAGAATCAGCAGTACACCTCCATTTGAAGGAAAAAGGCCACTCTTTCAAAGATGAGGATGTACACATATTAGACAAAGAAGAGAGGTGGTTTGAGAGAGGAGTAAGGGAAGCCATTCATGTCAGCATTGAAAATCCCTCCCTCAACAGAGGTGGGGGGCTCCGGCATAGTCTAGCTGCTACTTATCAGGCTGTACTTTCCACAGTACCCAGGCAAATCAAAGAGCCTTCACCACCAGGTCACAGCTAACGACCCATTCTTGACAGCTAACGACCCATTCTTGATGGGTTTCAGCACCTTAGGCCATTGTTTACCTTAAGGCCATGGACACTAATGTCTCCCTAACGAGCCTATTCAGGCTTTGTTCATCTTATGAGCCAATCAGACCAGGGGACAAGAGGTCAAGCTGACTATAAGAAGGTCTCTTGCACTAGCTGTATTCAGACCGATGAAGCTGTTTGGATGAACAGTGAAACGTTTCTGTCTCTCAAAAAAGAAGTCCAGTAGCCATGACTCAACTCCCAGATCTGTTTTGCAGTTGAACCAAAAATTACACCAAGATGTGAACTTCAATTCAAGTAGACTCTGAATAATAACAACTGACATAGCATTTTTGTTATTGTTTTAAAGGTACACTAAAAATTATTTTATCTAAAATGGTTTCTTGGAAGTTGCATTACAAAACTTATAGTTTTGAATTTGCAGTAATAATCAAGTTAGAAATTATATATTTTAATCACAGATTCTCTGATTTTCACTGACTTCATACCAATTTCCCTGACTTTCCCTAATCAATTTCCATTTCCCTAACTTTCCCGAAAGCGGGAACCTTGTCTTTACTCTCATTCTCTCTTAATGTCCTCTACACTCCTCAGAGAGCTTCAACTATCATATGATCTAAAAATACAATAACATTGCATTTTGTTTTAAGATGTTATGGCATATTGGATGTAAACTGCCAGTGCTACAATTGATGAATCTTTAATTGTTTTTTGAGATATAGCTTTAAAAATGTTACAGTGAGATTGTTAAGGTAGCTGCCACTGAGGGGTTTTAAAAAATAGATGACATGAATAAATAAAATGGGGAAAAATGTGTTTTCAGACAAATGTGTCATACAGCACTTTTTTTCTTCCCTAGAGGATTCAGTGCCTATGGATCTTCAAAATATATGTATCCCTGCTCTCAACACTAGGTTCAGTAATATTATGATGTCTGCAGAATAGAGGATCTGATGTGGTTCAGTGATGCTAGCCAAACCTCTATACGGTACTTCCCCAAATGTAGGAACATGGGAATTTCTGTGCGGGCATAAAGGTAACGTTGGACTCCTTGGATCGTTAATCAGTTTAATGGTCCATGGCTACATATCCATCAAAATGAGAATGTCGACACTGAGAATTCTAAAAAAATGCATCCAACCTTCTATAGCTATACTTTTCATGTTCAAAACATGAAAACTCTGTACAAATATATGAGTCACAATTTATGTTTTCTGCCAATAGCTTCAAAATAAAATAAAAAAATCATAGTTTTTCTAAGACACCACTTTTTCTTCTCCTGACAAGATTTCTAATAATAATATGTGACAGCAGTAATTGGCCTGGTCTGGATACCTGGCTGGATAGCACAGTGAGTTGGAGTATAGATTGGGACTCTGGTTCTTCGCTGTACCTCCTGGGAGAACAGCCAGGCTTTGTAGCCTTGAGTGAGTTGCACAGGCCCAGTGCACTTCTAGAATAAGACAGTGCTAAATTATTTCTGAGTACTCTATACCTGTGGTTCCCAACCTTGGGTAACCAAGGAGTTCTTGGACTACAATTCTCAGAAGTCTTCACCACGAGCTATTCTAGCTGGGTTTCTGGGAATTGTTGTCCAAGAAGACCTAGGGTACCCAATGTTGATAAACACTGCCCTAGTCTATACCATTAGAATCCTGAAGAGTTACTATATGTTGGAATCAACTTAATGGCACATTGTTAATATTACCCTGTTTGGCCTGGAAGACTTCCTAGGTTCCTTCTAATGATGGGTCAAGCTATTTGCTTGTTTGGATATAGCTTCCCAAACCCTGAAGACAGGATGGTCAGTTGCCACACTGTTTGTGATACTGAAAGCAACAAAATTCATTGTGTAAAAGAACATGCCTGTTTCTTATTGTATGATTTCATTGACTTTTATGGTAGTGCCACAAAAGATCAGTTGAATGCCACTGGCAACTCTCTCTTTTGTTAAAGAAATGAAAGAATCACCACTCTCAATGATTGGCCTCAAAAGTATCCGAATAAATAGCTGAGCATACTCTCTTCCCTCTAGCTCATTATTTTGGGTCAAATTGAAACATATACAGAAGCGATCCAGAGTTGGTCTTTTGATACTGCCAAAGCATCTGTTGTTAAAGACTGAGCTTTACAAAGTTTTGATGCAGAAAACTAGATCTTGACTTATCTGTTGGAAAGTTAGCACTGCACTTCCACTAAAGCAGCTACATACATCTCTTTCTTTAGGGAGACCGGACTTCCATTTGAAGGGAAGTCGGACAGCAGTGATTCTTTGGACTATATTTTAAATTTGAACTACAAGGAAGGAAGTTTTCCATTCACAGTGAGTGCCTGAATTACAGATTCAGCAGATGTACAGATCATCTGCTCACAAACCGGCGAGTGAGGTGCAATGTAACTCAGCTCAGATGCAATGTAATTCTCTTCCTCTTACAATTTCCTGCCATGGGACATTGCCTATCACTGTTCTGAGTTTATGAAAACCGACCTTGCTAAAATCCAGCATACATGTGTGGCTAGACTCAGCTTTTGATTACTTGGGAAACAAAAACTCAAGTTTCCTCCTCCACTTTTCCACCCCTTTCCTCATTAACTGGCACTTACAGTACAGACTCAGTAACTTGCTCTGAGACATCCATAGAAGAAATAAAAATGTTTCAATTGCTTACATCTATGAACAGATCATCAACAGCAAACTAACAGACTGCTTTCAGCAACAGACTTCAACAGACTCTAGAAATGGAAACAACACTGAGCAGAGAGGTAGAGTTCCCTTTGAATTCAAAGGCAGGGAAGGAAGATTTGGTTAGTGTTCCAGTAGACTAACAGTCAACCCAAGCCAAACCTACTAAAGGCAGTATGTGAGGTTGCAAAACAAACAAACAAACAAACAAAATACAAAGGCCCCATGAGTTCTTGCACATTCTCCTCCAGTTGCCTTTTGGGGAAAACTGGGTTGATTTCTACAGGACTCAATAAGCTGGCCAGTAAATACCAGAGCTTTATTTATTTATATTAGAGTGTTTTACCCCACCTTTCTCCTTGGAAAAGGACCCCAGGCAGCTATATACTGTACTTATAGCAAGCTTAGTGTAACTTTATAAAGTTCTATTTAGTTTTAAGGATCAGCTAGTGGGCAGGATACCTTTAATCATTTCAAAACCCTTGGATCTTTGAAGGCTCTGGGCATTCATGAATCTCATCTTTCCCTGCAATGCTGGCACTTGATCTGATGGGTACCAGTGCCAACCCAAGACATTTTGACAGCCGTGGCAAGGCAGTAAATGGGAAGCCTGCCCTCTCATCAGGAAGCCTGCTAACCATGGCTAGTCACGTTGCTTTGTTACCTGAGGCAAAAAAGTCCTTCAAGTGCCTCTTTACTTGTGAACGTACAATGATAATAACATAAATAACTAGTAAAAACCCTCTCTTTTTATGCCACTCCAAAACAGCTTTATGAAAGGCTGCCTTGCTAACTAAGGCTGCACCCGGAGTATTGTGTACAATTCTGGTCACCGCATCTCAAGAAAGACATAGTGGAACTGGAAAAGGTGCAGAAGAGAGTGACTAAAATGATTACTGGGCTGGGGCACCTCCCTTATGAGGAAAGGCTAAAACATTTGGTGCTCTTTAGTCTGGAAAAAAGGCGCCGAAGGGGGGATATGATTGAGATGTACAAAATAATGCAGGGCATGAGTAAAGTGGATAGAGGGAAGCTCTTCTCCCTCTCACAAAATACCAGAACTAGGGGACATCCACTCAAATTGAGGGCTGGGAGAGTAAGAACAGACAAAAGAAAATATTTTTTCATCCAGCGTGTTGTTAGTCTGTGGAACTCCCTGCCACAGGATGTGGTGATGGCATCTGGCCTGGATACCTTCAAAAGGGGATTAGACAGATTCCTGGAGGAAAAGTCCATCACGGGTTACAAACCATGATGGAGATGTGTAATCTCCAGGCTTAAAACCGGGGTACTTCAAGGGCCAGATGCAGGGGAGTGGTATCAGGAGACAGATATCTAGTCTCATGCGGTCCCAAACGCATCTGGTGGGGCCACTGTGAGATACAGGAAGCTGGACTAGATGGGCCTTTGGCCTGATCCAGCATGGCTCTTCTAATGTTCTTATATTTAAAACTCTGGCCATTCCTTGCTGCTGCCATTCCTTGCTGCTATTGAACAGATTTCTATCCTGGTCATGTCCCTGCTTCCTGCCCTTTCAATTACTCCTGGAAATGGACCGTGCAAACTATTTCCCCTTTTTATCATTGTTTTGAGGGTCTCTGACTACCCAGAGTCTCTCTACAGGCTTTTGCATTTTGCTGGATTGTGGCTGAGATGTGCATCGTACTCTAGTGGCTCTATCAGGTTTTTTTTTTTTAAGCGAGTGATTTCTCCCCTGCTCAGGAGGGCAGTATCAGTATTTATGAACAAACCCTTCACTCACGCCTAGTGAGTTTGTGGCACTATCTTTGTAGCAGCAGATAGGGGTACAAGTATTTTACTGCTTCCCTCTTAATTGGATACATAAGGATTATAATGCTGGAGAAGAGCAGGTGGAATTTCAATACTAAATTAGGAGCATAGGGAATGCGAAGACAGACAATTCAAAATGCAAGTGATTGTTGCAGGACAAATGGCCACCAAGGAGGGAAACGAACTGTTTATTCACGCTGAATGGCACAGAGTAGAGTTGTGATCCTGTGACAGCTAGTGGGCCACTGATTCCGTAATCCTACAGGGGAGAGCCTTGCCTTGCCAATCCTGACCAAAGAAGTATCGGAAAGCTGGTATGCTAATGTACTGCAGCAGTGATGCCCTCAAATCTCTATAAAAATTCAAGAAATTGGGATGGGGAAGGGCAACTTTGTGACATTCATTGCCAAAGATGTCACACAGGGCAATGGCAGTTCTCACATTACACTCCCCCACTATTACATATGTTCTATTTTTAACTGGTGGAGAGAAATACTGTGACTGAAAATTGGAGAAAATGCCATTTGCCTACAAGGTTAGCTCTACTAATTTGGAAGACTCGGGTAGCATTTAAGTAGGACTTCACCTAAAAATGTTTTCCAATATTTTTACCTCTTCGAAACCTTCACATTTTTTCTCTACCCTGCAAACATTGACCCAACCATCTCTACATTGGGTAAGAATGAGGCCCTGCTGTGTGCTCATGTGTGTGGAATGTACAGGTGCGAATCTAAATCTGTGTGAAGGATGTTGAGGATGATCAAGAATTCTTCCACACACCCAGATTATTATTAGTCCCAATTCTACTCCCTACTCATAAAAATGCAACACTTGGTTGTGCAAAAGAACAAAGTCCTGGAGGAGGGCAGTTCAATATATTTGCAGTAAGGATGGTTCCAGAATCCCAGAACTTGCTCATCCTGATAGTATGCTATATCCCACATCAGGATCTTCTCCACAGTTCTAGAAATTCAGCACAAGATGAAGTAAGCTAGAGAAGTTTGCAAAAAGGTGTTTTATTTACTGACACTTAAATTCAAATACATTACATTAGACAGATGACTAAAAGTACAGTGGACCCTTGTATAACAAACGGTTTGTATAATATAAAATTTGTACAACATAAAAAATTCCAGAGATAGGGGAAATTTGCTTAACAGAATCGCCTATGGGGCGAATCTGTACAACAACAAAATGGGATCACCTAGTTTTCAATGCATTCCTATGGGAAATTTGTATAAAGGAAAATTTGCTTAACATAATTTCATTTGGAACGAATTAATTCCTTTATACAAGGTACCACTGTAAATGGAATTCTGTATGGTCCAAGAAGCTCGAGAACTGTGCATTTAATGCTGTATTTTGAGTTTTAAATTTGTTATTGGAAAAACCCAACAAAACAACACAGAGTTTAAGCCAGGGGTGTCCAAATGTTTTGCAAGGAGGGCCAGATCTGGTGAGATGAAAATGTGTGGGGGCCAATAATTCAGCCCATTTGGCCCCCAGGCCGGACTTTGGACAAGCCTCTAAGAGATGCAAAGAGGCAGGGAGGACACTGCAGCAATGGAGCTGGGGGCGGGTAGGCTGGGCAGGTGGTTAGGGGATGGACAGAGGCAGGGACAGAGGCAGGGAGGGCAGGCAAACCATTAAACTGCAAGCTGACATCTCTATCTGGTATGGGGAGAGGCCACCTGGAGGGGATGCATGACAGGCTGAGCTGGTGGGGAGAAGAGGTTGTGGGCCACTCAAAATTTGAAAATGGGCCACATTTGGCCCCCGGGCCGGACTTTGGACATGGCTGGTTTAAGCAAGCTATAATAAATAAGACCCAACACAAAATCATAACTAATGAAGTGAAACATTTACAACAGGCATTATAATGGATTACAGTTAAAAAAAGAGAGGACAGAAATACCTTATCATGTACTTGCCATCCCAAAGGGTAAATGCAATTAGTTTCACCTAGAACAAACCCATTAAATTAAATCAACAGGAATTACCAAAGGTTCACTTACCAAAGTTCCATGGTTCAGTAGTTCTATTCTATTTCCTACTAAAATGGGATTTATGTTTATGCTTATGACAGCCAGAGTGCTTGATGAGCACTCGGAAAGTATGTGTTCATCTCCTTGCTTGGCCATGGAAACTTACTTGGGAGGGACAATGGCAAACTTCGACTTGGGAGATTTCACACACCTAAAAAAACTCTGTTAGGGTCACTGGACATCAGAACTGTCCTGACAATCCATAACAGGAAATAACAACCATCAAGAGATCAATTATTGATGTTTGTATGTGGCTTTTGGTGAAAGTAGGTTAACCAAACCCCAAAAGCCATTTTTCTTAGGCTTTAATAAATATCTAAAGTTGACTTCCAACAAGGGGCATAATTTTGCTGTAGTTTGAAAGTTTGCTATCATTTGTATGCCCTTCAGCTTAGTTTTTTTTTAATAAATATCCTAATCAAATTACCAAAGTAAAATTATAGCATATCACTTTAAAGATATCTTCCCAGGATTGCTTAATAAATACGTCTCACCTCCAACATTAATCTGAGAAGTTAAGGTGCATGGTTTCTGGTCTGTGTTTTATACCATTAATAATACTTTTGCAAAATATCTTCTGTGGGTTTGTACTAGTTAAAATACTGCAAACATTGCATTTATTTAGTCTTTAGAGAAATTGGTGAGTCTGTTCAAGTGTCAGTCAAGAACAAGAAGACTGGTATTCTCAAACTTATTGAAATAGACTATGATTTTGGGAAAAAATTACATTTATTTTTATTTTATTTTTAGCTAAGTACTGAAAGCAGTCTTCCACTTACCTGCACCTTACTTAGGAAGTAAGCGCAGTTCATTTTGCAGCGGGAGGTTTTAATCCTATACACATTACAGGTACTAAACCTTGTTGTAATCAAAAGGGCTACCTTCTGAGTAGATAAATACTTAGGACTGCATTGCAAGGGAATAAAAAAAGGTCACTGCAATTGAATTAAGAGGCTCGCACATAGGATGGGAATCAAGAAGCGTCAACATGCGCACCTCGTTGACCAGGCAGAGGCCGTTTCGTTCGCTCTTGGCAATGAGAAAGATACATTGGAGGAATTTCTACCACTAGGTTGCTCCAGCCCTTTCCCAATGTTACCATAAACGGGCCCGGCGGCAAACCCCGCCACACTTTCAGACGAACCCGGAAGACTCAAGGGTCAACTCGGAAGGGCCAAGGCCTATAGCGGTTGAATCCTGCAGACGTTCATCACCCCCAAACCATCCTCCTTGCCGCTCTTGTTGCTGCCCTTGGCTGGCCTGATGGCCTCGCAGGCGACGTTAGGAAATGGATGTCTCAGCTGAGCCTCAGCTGCGGCGCGCGCGCGTGTGAGAGAGAGGGGGAGAGAGAGGGGGTGGTGGTATTTGTGAGGGAAATAAAAAAGCAAAACCAAGCCAACAAAACGACACCACGGCCTGCGCTACTGCAGAAAGTGTGTGTGTGTGGGGGGGGGCTTCTGCTTCCACCCCCCCCCCCCAAGAAACGCAGGTGCCTCTAGTGAACAGGTGGAGAAGGCTAGGCGGCACCATCTGCAACCCTCTCAATTTCTATCGACGCCCGATTCCTCCAAGCCTCCTCCCCCCCCTCCATGCACGCGGGCGGGCGGGCGGGCGCGCGCGCCATCTCCTCTCGGGCTGCCCGGGTTCTTCCCCGCCTCCTTGGCGGGCAGAGGCCGAGGCGGCGAGGGCGACCCGGCCCCGCGGAGTGGCCGGTCACGTGGGAGCGGGGCTGCCCCCCCCCCAGCCGCCGCCTCCTCCGCCTCGGGAAGAGCGCTTCCGTCCGCTCCAGACCCTCCTCGTGTCTCCTCCTCGTCCCGTCTCGACCGGCGCGCGCCTGAAATGACAGCCGGCGTGGAAGAAGCGAGGGTCCGGTCGCCGGTTTCTTCAAAGCGCCACTCGGGCGGGGAAGCGGCTCCGCTTCTCCAAACTGCCCGTTTCCACAAGCTGGGAAGAGCACGAGCGAGAGGCGGCCACCTCTTCCTAGGCTTCGCCTTATTTCACCTTCCTCTCCTCTTTTCGCCTCCTGCTTACGCAGAGTCCCCCCCGTCTGCGTGTGGCTCTCCGCACCTTGTCTGGGTCTGAGGTTGTGCTCAACTTTCCCGGAACTTGGCGGGAGTTGCCGAGCTCCTGCATCCACCCACCCACGCACCCCTTTCACCTCCGCCGGATTAATTTTTGCACCCGCGGCAGGCACAGCGAGACTTATGTGATGCCCGAAGTTCTTTCGCGGCAATGGGGTCGATTTTCGAAAGACCGTAGCAACTCCTGCCTGCTTGGGAGGAGGAAAAGAGGGGGAGGAGGATCCAAAGAGCAGCGTTGATCGTGTGAATGTGAATGCGTCCCCTCTCTTCAAAACCTGGAACGACCACTGACGCCAGAGGAAGATGCTAAAAGGGTGGTGTTGGGAATTGTGACAGAGAAACGGCTCTCGAAAGGCTCTTGAAAGGAGGAGGAATTGTGTAAAGCTCTCGGACCGATTCCTCTCCCCCCCCCCCGCGCTTTCAACCGGAGCTACTGCTGGACTTCCAGCTGTTTTATGACTTTTCGGGGAAGATTTCCTCATTGCATAAGCGCTGGTAGCTGCGCCTTATCCCCAGTATATATTATCCTCATCCTCATCCTGACTTACTGCCGCCTTTGGTTTTTGTGTGCGCGCGTGTGCCTTCCGCTCTTTTGGCACGAGGGACGCCTTGCTCTCTCCTTCGCGCGCGCGGCGGCGGGGGGGGGGCTCCTCCTCCTCCTCCTACGCGCCCTCCCGCTTTCTCTTCTCGCCGGTTTTTATCTGGCGGTGCCCCCGCGCGGCTTCCTGTGGCGTTTGGACCGAGAGCAACCCGGCTCGCCCCGCCGAAACCCGATGTACTACTCAGAAGAACCCAAGGAGAGCAGCGGGAGCCTTCAGCGCTAGTTTGCGTCTGGCTTGCTTTCTCGCTCGCGCTCGCTTTTCCAAATTTCTCCCCCCCCCCTCCGAGCTTTTTTTTTTTTTACAGTTTCTATAAATCAAGCCAGCCGGCTTCTCTCCTCCCTTCCCCTCTCTCTGCGCCCCCCTCCTTCTTTGAAAGCAGTTATTTCGCGTTCCTGGCGTCGTGTGTGTGTGTGTGTGTGTGTGTGTGTGGATGCCCCTGGACCTCGCCCTGAGGAGACGAGAGAGAAGAGCAACAGTCGGTCGCGTGGCCGCCGGGGCGAGACGCTTCCCCGGCGTCGTTCCTCTCTTAAAGTTATTTATTTATTTATTTTAAACCATGAGAGAGGTAGGCGGCTGAGGCAGTTTCGCCGCCTCTGAAAGGGGGGGGGGCAACACGGGACGGAGAGCAGGAGCCTCCCCGGGAGGGACGCGCGCGAGCCCCGCCGTCGCCTCGCGCCTTTCTTGTTCCCGCTTCTCGCTCCTGCCTCCTGCCTTGCGCTCTCCCCGCTGCGGGTTAGCAAGGTGGGCTCCACGGCTCCGCGGGCCCCCTTCCTCCTCCTCCTCCTCCTCCTCCTTAGCGGGAGCCCGGGCGGGGAGAGCCTTCCCAGGCAGCATTTCCAGCCCGGTTCGCTGTTCTCCCGCCTTTTTCTCCTCGCTCGCCTGCTTCCCCGCGCGCCCGGCGGAGGCGCTTGGCCTCCTCCTGCCTCTCGCCCAGCCCTCGCCCTCGCCCTCGCCCGCCGCGGCGGCTGCTGCTGCTGCTGCTGCTGCTGCCTCTTTTGGCCCCGCCGTGATGCCATGCCCCGCAGCCCCCGCCGAGGAAGAGACGACGACGACGACCAGGGCGGCTCCGCCGGGCTCTGGATGAAGAGCAGCTCGGCGGGGCGCCCCTTCCACGGCCGCGGCATGAAGGATGTGGAGTCCGGCCGGAGCAGGGTGCTCCTGAACGCGGCGCCCCCGCGAGGGGACGGCTTGCTCCTGTTGGGCACCGGCCTCGGCGTGCGAGAGAGCCGGCGAGGCAAGCAAGGAAGAGCCCGGATGAGCCTGCTCGGCAAGCCGCTCTCCTACACCAGCAACCCCAGCTACCGGCGGAACGCCAAGTACAGGAAGCTGCAAAACTATCTCTACAACGTGCTGGAGAGACCCAGGGGCTGGGCGTTCATCTACCACGCGTTCGTGTGAGTGGCGGGCGTGGGCTTGTGGGGGGGCGGCGGCGGCGGCGGCTGCTTTCGGGGCAGGCGCTCGAAGGTTGCCGCTTGGTTATTGGGGCGGGGGGGGGAGCAGGAGGAGGAGGAGCGCCCACCCATCTGGCGGCGGCCCTGGAGGGGGCGCAGCCGACGGGGGGTTCGCGGCCAGGGACGTGCCGGGGGGGGGGGGGAACGGGGACGCGAGGCGGTGGCGTGGGAGGTGTGTGGGGTGTGTCCTCTGGGGGAGGGTGGCTGTTGAGCTGCCTTGGTGACGCCCCGAAAGGAGCATCTCGTCCTTTCCGTGGCAGACGAGCGTCGGAATAGGGCACCCGCTTCCCTCGGATGACTTCAGGGCGACTACTTTTAAGATCGCTTTCACACACCATGGTACCCAAATCATCCTTCTGCTCAAACGCGTGCACTGGGCAGGATAGAGAACCACTCCCGCTGTGCGTTGATACCACACACCCTTACCCAGTGATGGCGAACCTTTTAGAGACCGAGTGTCCAAACTGCGATTCTAAATCTACAGATTTTTTCGCAAAGCACCAATACAAGTGGCTGCGAATGGGGCGAAGAGTGCCCACAGAAAGGGCTCCTAGTGCCACCTTTGGCACCTCTGCCATAGGTTCGCCAACACTGCCCTAACCTGTCACAGAGATTACTTCCAAATTGCTTAATTGTAATAGTCCTTACAAAGAATTGAGGGTGTTGGATGTGGCGCTTCTCTAGCCACTTGAAGGTCGGTTTAATTGGAACTTAATGGCACGGTGATACTCATCAGTAAGTAAGCCCTTTGAGTGCATCAGGGCTTACCTCTCAGTTAAGCATCCCATAGGCTGCACCATTGTGTGTGAAAGCACTTTTGGGAGACCTGCTTGAATGACATATGATCGTTTTAATAAAAGAGAATAATTGTTGTTTTTCAAAAGGTAGACAAATTCCAGGATAGAGGCTGGGAAAGACATTGGGGATTTTCTTTCCTTGTTTTGTTGTGTTCTGTTCTACTTGCTTTCTCGTTAATTGACATGAATTTGGGAGTGTAGTCCAGCCAACATTTTGTGGTTAGAACTAGGTACTCTATGGCATAATCATTTGGCATAGAGATAGGTGAGGGGCTGGACTGGAAGGTGCTGAAGTCTGAGTGACAGAAAGTCTCGTTCTGTCTCTAGTTGGGAAGCATCGCTTTCTAAAGTTGAAAGGTGTACTAGGCGAGGTGATGCACAAAAGATGGTTTTTGTATGAAATGACTGCAGCTTTCCCAAGACTGGACCAAACAGCAAGTTTCCTTCTTCTGCCTGGAGAGATAAGACCGTAGAAGCACTGCCTACAGTCAGAAGAGAGGGTTTGCTAAAAGATAGGTTAGATGTTTGTGCCAAGCAAACTCAACATGGAAAGGAGTGAGAGGGAGCTATTTGTACCTCCTTGTCCTTCAGTATTTTGCATCCTTCTAGACTCCACTGGTTTTCTGATGACTGGCAATCCAAGCAGCTGTTCTCTCCAATATAGAGAGAGAGCAATATCTACGAATGGTTTGGTCTGAATGAAACTTCTCAGTAAAAAAAGAAAAAAAAGAAATGCCTTGGTTTTGAGATTACTTGAAGAATACTTGTGAGAGACAGGGCTAGTGGAGTGGCTCTAGGAAAATGACTTTTGGTGTAGCATAACAAAGGTATGGACTGGCCATAGAATCTACAAAACTGGAGTGAGAGGAACCACAGCAAATAAAACCACAGAGTTTATTTCTATTTAAATAACAATAAATGTGAGATAGGAAAGAAAGGAGAGAATTTAAATCTGCCGTCAAAATCATGATGCTTAGCATAGTAAATTTATCTTAAAATCAATGGGGATTGAGTGAGTCACTTCCTCCTTAAGTTCCATTGATTCAAATGAGTCTACTCTAATTGTGACTTACAGTGTTAAAGGAACAAAATGGGGGGGACGGACTGGATAAACTCCGGGATTGGGACAGGATCATTTGTTGTTGTTGTTTCCTTTGACCACAGGATGCAAAACAAAATGTGGATTGGTTTGGTTTGGAGCCCATCCCCCCCGCATAATTTCCCTTTTCTTGCATCCTGGTTTTTACTTCTACCTCTGGAGCCACTACTCCCTTTTCTTTTTGCATTGGATCTATTTGCATTGGTTCAGGTGTGTGATTGCTTGAACCAATGCAGAAAAGGTCCTTCACCAGCATATACCTATAGCTTCTCCTTTCTCTATTAGCAGGATTCCTCTTTTTTGAACAAATTCTCTTTCTATGGGAAAGGCTCCTTAAAAAGAAAGAAAGCTTAAGAATGTAGAGTGATGCTTCTCAATGTTGGTGAGAGTTTTCTTTTAAAAAAAGGTAGTGAGGGAAGGAAACCAGAGGTGTTGCATTTTATTAGGCTGTTGCTTTTAACAGCACCCCCTATAGCAGTGCTGGCGAACCTATGGCACGGGTGCCAAAGGTGGCACTCCGAGCCCTTTCTGTGGACACCTGACATTGCTCCTTCACAGCAACCTCTATTCAGGTTAGATTGCTGTATTGGCACTTTGCAAAAAATAGTGGGTTTTGAATTGCAGTTTGGGCACTATGTCTCTAAAAGGTTCGCCATCACTGCCCTATAGGGCATCTATAGAGCTGCTGAGAAGCAGTAAGCAGGGTCCCCCCCCCCGTCTCCCTGTGTGGCCACTTACATCAAACAGACCTAGAGCAACTTCACAGTGAGTAAATTTGCATTTCCCACACTGTGTAGTTGAACTTTCAAGTGTTCAAAGCATTTCCAAAGCATTATCTAGTTATAATATTTGTAGTTATCCTGTAAGGTGAGTATTGTGGTGCTCTGTATTACATATCAAAGAACTTGTACTGATGTTGGGTAGATTGATTATTTTAAGCAGATAGTATTTTAATAGCAGATTTATAAACTGACGTTACTAGAGATGTACAATTTCAGAAACTGGGGGAAATGAAAGATAAAACCCTTCTACCCCCCTTTTCTCATTCCCCCCCCAAAGTGTTCCCTCCCCAGCTTAGGAATTTCCACAAATTTTGCATCTCTAAGTGTACCCTGGTCATTTTATGATGGAGGCAGGTTTCGAACCAAGGATTTTCTTGTCCATATCTCAGTGGCCATTTAGCAGTCCTACAACCAGAGCTGCTCTCGAACTAGTGCCCTGCCTAAAGCTACCAAAGTTAGTGGGCCAATGAGTAAAACTACACACTTGCCAGGCCATCATAACTCAAGCTATTGAATACTTCACCACATGAATTCTGTAATCCTGTGTAAGCATTCATTATATAAAAATGTGCCAGGAGAGTGAACAAGCGAGCGAGCGAGCGAGAGGGAACATCTAATTACTTCAATTGCTGTCTATGTGTGGAACGCAATAAGTCTGTAGAGCTGCTTCCATTAAGAGGATAACATGTGGAGGGTGAGGGAACTGGGGGTGAAAAAGATGGGCCCATCACTCTGCTCATGCTTTCATGTTTGATCTACAACACAGTGAAAGCCTGAATAGCAGTTACATCTCCATTTGGTTAGTTCTGCAGTTATTAATAAGGCAGCAATATTCTTGTTTCACAGAAGAAGAGCTGAAGCTGCTTTTATCCGAAAGAGATTTTGAATTTAGATTTGTGGCTGAATATTTATCCACCAAGCCCCTACAGCATCAGTGTTGACATTTGTGACTACAGGTGTAAGACTGAGTTTGCTTGTTTTTCCCCCAATGGCAAAGAGGTATACACAGAACTCTTGGTGCAGTGGTTGAATTGCAGTACTGCAGTCTAGCCTCCACTTACAACCTGAGCTCAATCCCAGCGGATTCAGGTAGTCAGCTCATGGATTCAACTTTCCATCCTTCCAAAGTTGATAAAATGTGTATCCATTTCACCTGAGGGGTGAAGTGCTATTTTCATAATTATATTATAAACTGCCCAGAGAGTGCTTTAGCACTAGGGGATGATCCATAAATTGAAACAAACAACATCAACAGCAGCAGCAGCAGCAACATTTTAGCTGGTACTGCACATAAGCTACTTTTAGATTTGTTGCCATTCACAGTAGAGAAATATAAAGACTACACGTCCAAGCACACTGCAGCAGCCAACCATGGAAAGAAGAAGAAAATATCTATGACTTGAAGAAATGATTATTGTACATTTATTCTTGGGATTGACCTTAAATGTTTTTAATTTCTCCTGCCTTTTCTGAAACTTCTATAACAATTTGTTGCATTTCTGCAGCACTCCAACCCTTGAAGGTCTATATGTGATTGGTAAGAACCCATGTAGTAGTGCAACAAGGCCCTTTGAAGATCAGATTTAGCCATAATATTTCTGCAGAGGGTACAGTGTGTGTCTTCTTAATTTGCAGCAAGACAACTCTTACTGTATCTTCTGCAAAGTATTTTTTGAGGCGGAAGAGAGGAGTGTACATTTCCCTTGCTGTAATCCGTATGGAGGTTTAGCGAGATTGTTCCACTTCACAGTTTCTCTTTTTAGGCATTCCACACTGTCTATTGGTTCCTTCCAGTTATTCTGTTATCCCGATCTTAGACCAGTTCTGACTAAGGGATGGTAGCGTGTCCTTTCCAAATCCTTCCTAAAGAAAGGATAACAGATAATAACACAGAGAACAAGGATGATTTACTTTTAATAAGAGGCCATGACATAAACTTTAAATCATGATAATTAAAAAAAGAGTAATGAAGCAAAACAAAAACAACACCACGCCTCTCCTAACAGTGGCCATAAACGAACACGTAAGAGGTAAAGGCAGATGCAGTATACATACAGTGACTGAAATTTAGAAATTAGAAATTTAGGTGTTAGAGTTCAGGATGGACAAAGGGCTAGCAACCTCAACTGTTCATTCAGAAGTTTGAATGCGTTTAGGATATTGTGTTTAGAATAGTTCATGGGAGGAAACCCAGGAATATGAAAAAGGCCTTTGTTGCAAAATACTGTGATAGTTAACTTTCCATGAGATTTTATTGAAGTGTGGATTGGTATAATTACAACGGAGAAAAGGAATTAAAATAATAGATAACATTGTACAAAAGAATGATGGGAAGATACTGTGCCCATGTGTGTATGTGTTGTATTGTTACAGTCGTGACCGACTCTACGTGACTTCATGTCCATGGAGTTTTCTTGGCAGGAGTACTGGAGTGGTTTGCCAGTTCCTACTCCAGGCGCCTACAGCACCGGGTATTCCCTGGTGGTCGCCCATCCAAGTACTAACCAGGGCCGACCCTGCTTAGCTTCCGTACTCTTCCTTTAAATATCTGCTAATAGTTCCAGGTATGACAACCTCCGTGTGTTCACTTATTTCTTACTTGCATGTTCAGTCATTTCATCTCCTGCTGCAGCTTTGGTCTGGTTATTTTTGGATATTTTATGCATTGTTTCCCAAAGAATGCATATTGCATGTTGAAACCCATATCAGTTTGTCCTGATGAAATAAGTAGAGAATGAAAATAGGGATCTCTAAGATTTCCACTGCCAAAAATGTTTTATTGTAATAGCTTTTGTTTATGGTTATTCTTTATCACCTTTTTGTTTAATCACATGTAATGATATATGGGTCGTACTTGGAAAGAAGCATATTGAATTTTAAAACAATTGGTAGGAACTCCTGAAAAAGGTAATATGCACAAGCTGAGTTATAAGAGTTTAATTAGTCTATTATTACTCTATTAAGCTTTGTGTGTCTTAAATATAATGAAAAGTCTTAACAACTGTATTACTTTGTCACACTTGAAAATTGCATAATTACAACTATTTATTTATCACATATTTCCTGCAGTAGTTACTGTAGAATGCATTTTACTCCCATGATGATGAATTCACTATATGTTTTGAGAAATAGTTTTGATTATTAGGATATTACTAGTATCCATGCAAATCATATAGTTATTTTGCATATTAACCCATGATAATGATAACAATAAATAAACATTGTAATGTTTTATTTGAATGTTTGTTGGTCAATAAATTAGTCTTTAGACATCTAAAGAGTTTTATATTTCATTTGCACCAGCTAGGCAAGTTAACTAATTACACAAAAAGGAAGCCAACATATGTTGATTCAGAAATAAATTATATACAATCCAGGTGGATATTATTCACTAGTAATTATGCCTAGGGCATAATGTAAGTAGGCTTTTATGCTACAGACTAGCCTACCAAGCAATTTTAAGGATAATGTTCTAAAAGTAACACAAAAGCTAGCAGGTAACTCATGTCAGTACTTCAGTCCTTGTATTGTTTCCTTTTATAGCAGCAGTCAGTGTAATTTTTCTGCTCCATTTTCAGCTTGTAGTTGCAACTGAATTTTGTAGGCATTTCATTTTTAGTGGAATATGATGTTCCTAGTGCAGAGGTCCAACTGCTTTGTATGGGCAGTTTTAAAGTGACTAAATATGAAGAATGAATTCATCAGGTTTCACAGATTTTGCTACAGCGAAGATTAAGAACTATGGCTTCTGGGTAGGATCCCAAGGAAGAGAGAGGAGAGGCAAAATCAAGCTTGTCTCCCCCCCCCAAGTCTTGTTTCTTATGTTTGTAGATTTGGGAGGGAGAGAATTGTTCGACCTAGAGATGTACAGAAAACATGTTCTGTAGTTGCTCGATAATGTTATATGCACTTAGTATGTATAATTACAGTAGATAGATTTATTTATATTTATTTATTTATACATTTCTATACCGCCTGTCTTCTAGAGGATCTCCAGGCAGTGTATAACAATCATGTTTATTTAAAAAAAACACATCATCCCAAAAAAACCCCAAAGAAATAAACAAAAAGCAAATAAATACAGCAAAGCTAGTAATAATGAACAGTCAGACGGCAGCACAAAAACAAGTAATGGTCACCAAATGCCTCTTTAAAAATCAGGATCTTAAGAGCTTTTTCGAAGGTCGGCAGGGACTGTGCTAGGCGAATCTTCTGAGTAATCAGTTTCTGGGCCTCCCTAGGAGTGGCCACCCGAAGTGAGAATGCCTGCAATGTTCTAGTGGGTTGGGCCTCAGTTGATCTTTAGAAGATCCACTCCGTCAGGTACTCAGGTCCCAAGCCCTGGAGGGTTTTGTAAGCCAAAACCAGTACCTTAAACCTTATTGGGGACGCAACGGGCGAGCCAAGACTGGGGTGTCGTCATATCTGCCCACATCTACCACCAGTCTGGCCGTTTCATTTTGTACCTGCTGCAGATTCTCCAAGTGGGTGCTGAAGTAATAGCTGGAAAATTAGTCAGCATTCCACAGTTAGCAGAAAATGGAGTCCGGGTGGAAGAGCGGAGTAAAAAGGATCGGAAAGGGGTGGGGGGGGGGGAATGGAAAGTGCCAGGCATTAGCTCTGTTGGCTAACATCGGTCCAGTGAACTGTGGGGCAGTGTGTGTCTTTCAATAAGAATTGAAGCAGTAAAGGAAAATTACTTTCCCCCCTTCAACCCCATGAGCTCAGATCTATAAGGCAGAGCTGCTTGTGAATTGGCATCAGTTGTTCCTCCCTATAGAATAGTCTGCAAGGTGTTTTCTTGATGCAAGTGAATAAATGGGCACCAAGCTAACATCAGAAATAGCAACACATGCCAGTGATACAACACTTTTGTTACTGACCTTAAGACATTGTCACTGACCTGAAGGTGACTATTGTAGAGAAAAAAGGAAATTTACAAAGCGAGATTGAGAGGACATTGTGCATCTAGAGGATTAAATAAAGACCCATACTTGCACACGGTGTGGATCTTAAGAAGCTGTTTTGCTTTGTGGGTTTGTGTACAACCAGAGGCTGTTTTCTTTGGTGAAACTCTCACCTCAGAATCAGAAGTTGATTGCAGAAGAATCAACTTCTTCCTGCTAGCAAAAGTATTGGCACTTCAAAGATTGTCATTGTGGATTAACATACAGGGATAAATGATGTACATTAATTAATGCTTCTTCCTATCTCTACTATGTTCATGGAGAACATAAGAAACTTGGAAAGTTCATTCATTACCTGTGTTTCCGTTGCCCTACACTTGGTTCCTACCTCCACAACCATGGTCATTGGGTGGCCTAAATCTTGTACTCTAAAGGAGTGGAGTGTAATCTATGTAAACAATAAAATCATTTGTTTTAAAGGTACCATAATATTTTTATGTTTGTGTTTGTTTTGTTTCTCTTATACATCCTGAAAATGCGTCTGTCTGTATAAGAGTTGCTATTGGTGTAATAAACATATGATCACAAGTGTACATGTTTGCTAGATTTGTATAATGGATTGGTTGGTGATGTTCTGAGCTTGAACATTTCTAAAAGACTTTTCATTTTGCTATATTATCATCAGATGGAAGCCAAGAAAAAGGATTTTTTTTGCTACTGCTTGAGAGTGCGATTCAACTATGATCCAAGCTGAAAATAAATTTGACAGTGTTAAAGCTATTAAAATATAAATTTCCAAATTGAGTGAAGTCATGACACAGCAGCAACACTGTAAACAATGAAAACTGCCAAATACCTTTAGATAATTGCCTGCATAGAATGAGTGCCAGCTTTAATTTTTAATTTCAAATGGCGATTTTGGCAACTGAAATTACATTGGTTTTTTCTCTCCAAGCAAACCTATATGAATATTCTTGAAATACCTTATCATATAGATGTACAAACTTACTCAAATATATAGCTTCTGTCAGTTTTTTAATCATAGTTACTGTTTTGTATTGTTGTTTTCTGCGTAACTTTAATTTGATTTGGCAGGTTGGATCTTCCTATATGAAGTTACAGAAATATATTCACACAGTTTGATTTGTGTAGAGTTAAAGAGCATTGAACAGAAGGAATCTCAAAGAAGAGATGGTTTCTATTTTGTCTTCCTTTTTATAGCCTTGTAAAACTTTTCCAGATGGTTGGGGAGGTGCTGTTGAAAACTGTAGCAAAAGGTGCCATGGACTTGATGCTTTAACAGGGTTTTGAATTATGGGTTACATTCTTCCAGCTCCCTGGCAGAAGTGCAGGGATTCCCAGAGCAGAAGTGCTTCACATTTCCAAAGTTGACCATCCCCTTCTGATTAACTGCCACTTACCGTGTCAGTAAAGCGGTTACTTCACGTTCCGTTTGTCCCTCCTTGCTGTCCCGCTTGGGACCGGTACAAAAAAAACTTATTTCACGTCCATAGCGTGACAGCAAGAAGTTTTCTCGACCATGCCCCAGGAACCGGGAACAGAGTGTGACAAGCCGTACCTGCCCCTGGGATGGGGAATTCTCTTGTCTCTGTTCCTGTTCCGGGACAAGGTCCCGTGAGGTAACAACTGTCACACAACGAAGGCAATCTTCCACTCGTGAACTTGTGTCTGTCCATTTCTCTCGTACTTTTGGATGCTGTTGATCGACATTTCGAATAGACGAAGCACAGGGGGTGTGGTGCGCCCTTTATTTTTATGTGTGTCCCCCCCCCAAAAAAAGCAGAACTTGTCACGAAACAAGGGCATGAAGTAACACTTGTCACGAAACAAGTTATCACGACTGTGAGTAAACAGAAACAGGGACTCAACAGGGACAATACCACATGACCGTGAACAACACTGTCACGGTACAAATGTAATCGCAGAACAAGGAAGGACGTGAAGTAACCGCCTAAATCACTCTGAGAAATTAAAAGTAGAAAAAAAACCTTTTACTTACAGTTCAATAGCAAACTTGACAAACATGGCTATTTTCAACAAAACACTTCAACAGATGAAAGAGAAGGAAAAGAAACTCTCAGCAGAGACCTAGGGCTGTCTTTGAATTCCAAGGCAGGAGGCAAATATTAGTCTGATTTTGGAGGTATTTAGAGGGCCGTGGATTGCTGTTTCCTGGAACTTTTGGATCCCCCTGTGCTGCCAGTGAAATACTGTTGCTATCTGTCTCTAGCCTTAAGTGGATCCATTTGGCTTCATTTTATTGAAGCTTTTATATGGAGTTCTGCTTCATTTTTTCTTGGGAGAGAAAACTGACAAGGGATTGAAGGACACAGAAAGGGCCCTTAGTTCATGTGAGCAAAGTAACTCTGAATGCATTGACTTCATAGAATTTACAAATCAGTATTACTATTCACAAAGTCCTGCTGGACTAGTACATGATTGAAACATGATTGTTAATGCTCTTCTGAATGTTACTTGCACATGAAGTTTGAGGCTGACTATGATGGAAATGTAAAATCAACATTTGCCACAGTATTCAATCCATGTATTTTATCATCTTTCACATTTAAAATTCCACACTTTGGCTCAGTGTACATTTTAATTACCCTTTTCAGACCTTCTGTCCTAGATATGCTGAAGACATGGTTAGGAAAGGTCTGGCCCAGTTCTCAGCCTTCCAGTGCAATATGTCAAAGGACCCTTTGGTGCAACAGGTCATCCATGCATCTGATGAGCTTACTATATAGGATTGAAAGGGGAGAGGCACAGACGTGGCCTGCCTGTTAGTCTGCATTGAACTAAGCTCTTTGAACCTTGTGTTATTTCAAAAGAATGCGTGTGAGGAATGCTGAACTCTGAGAACTCTGTGTAATAGGTAATACGTATAAGCCAGTAAATATTTTAATATCAAAAGTGAGCATGGGTTTTTCTCTATCACTCTACACTCTAAATAATGGAACGAAAGCATTATTTTAAGGGCAACGTCTTCATGAGATAAGAATTATAATTGTAAGGTCTCTCCTGTTCCTGATGTATTTTCCCCTCTTTTCAAGGACAGAGTTACAGAACAAATAGATCAGAAAGTAAAAACATTAAATAAACTTGGGCAAATAAGTCAGCAATTCTAGTGCGTATAGTTAAAATAAACTCCCAGTGCAATGACAGTAGAACTCTCCTTTAGTTGAGGAAATGAGAATAGATTATTAGTTCTCAGGGATACTACTTATTCATTCTTCTAAAAGTTAATGGCCACATTTCTGTTTAAAAGCCACTCAACACACACTGCCCTTTCTCTGTGCCACGTGAAGCACCTGAACATGGAAAGCATCTAATTGCCTGTTTCAGGATTCTTTTAAACTGACATTCCGGCATTTTCCTTGATAACAGTTCATTGTTTTGTGGAATTTGGGCACATGATTTTCTGCTGATGTTGCCAATTTCTGCTTGCCTATGGTTTTTCTAGACATATATTTCTTTAACAGCATCTAATGCAATTTGTGAATACAGATGGTGATATAAAAAGGTTATTCATTTTCAGGTCTCCTGTTATATAAAAAGGTAAAGGTTCCCCCCCCCCCACATGCGTGCTAGTCATGTCCGACTCTAGGGCGGTGCTCATCTCCGTATGCAAGCCGAAGACCCAGTGCTTTATTTTTATTTTTTTGTTGTGCAAGTCCATGGCCACGTGGCCAGCATGGCTGCAAGGAAACACTGTTTTACCTTCCTGCTTTTTACAGCGGTACCTATTTATTTACTTGCATTTACATGCTTTCAAATGGCTAGGTTGGCAGGAGCTGGGGTTATCAGCGGGAGCTCACTCCGCTGCGTGGCACCCGGGATTCGAATCGCTGAGCTGCTGACATTGCAGCCGACAGTTTGTGGAAGCCTTAGTCCACTGAGCCACCATGCCTTGTTATAAGTAGTCGGCTATATAACCATAGCTGGAAAAATTGATGTGATCATGCTATATGAATATCCTAAACCTATTTTCTTTGCACCAGAAGTCAGGGGGAGTTAAGGAAGCTGTCACACAGAGTTGGGTAAATAAACAGACGATAGTTTTTTACTGTTCAGTTCATTTGTCAAAGTAGCTTGGCTTACAGTGGCAGGGACATAGGCCTTCAATGGTTCAGACTGACACTTGGCAGAGAGGTCTGCATAATTCTGAGTATACTTCTAGTACAGACAGAGGTTTGACCAAAATGGCATCCATGTAATTCCTTTGAGAGTACGGCGTTCCAATTTCTGGACTGGTCTATAATGCTGAAAGTCACATTATAATGTTCAAGAAACCATCTTAATATAGAATGCTGGTGCCAAATACAACTCAAAGACTAGATTCTTCCCCAGACAAAAGGGTCACTTTTGACAGAAATGTAACAGCATCAGCCCGATGTTCTGAATCACTTCGCCCTCCACAAGGCTGTCCTCTGCCGCATATTCGCTTATCCCTGGCTGTGCCAAGTGTGGTTGATAGATGCTTAAGTCCAGTATAAAGATTCCACACTTGCATAAGGGAAAAGAATGGATATAATGTGAAGAAGACAGAAAATTATGCAGCCCAGAGTCGATATGTACTCTCCGTGAAAAAAAAATTCATTCCTGGTCCCAAAAGCAGCAACCAACTAACTCAATTGCTAGCAAAAGTAAAAGTGGGGCACACTGTCGCAAATAGAGCAAGTGGTCTTTGCCTACCCAGCCTGGAAGTAAACAGTCGAGACACATTTGTGGGATTCAAATTGAGCCATGATTTATTGATATGAAATTCACTCAATTCAACTGTTAAACAAGGGGGCCTGAAGGTAGTGCAAGCGGATCAGTTAATGATTCCTAATATTATTAGAAGGGCGCTGCCCACCTGTTAGTGCCCTGCCAAAATCTGCGGCCTGGGCACCCCTCATTCCTCATGTTTGAACCTATTTATACCTTACACCTAATGTTCCTAATTTCCTAATCCATTTCCTAATTGATATTGAGGGCTACCGGCTAACGGAACCTAAAAGAGGCCTCTCGCCACATGGCGAGGCCTTATGAAAACAGACGCCCCTGCCAGCAGCCCTGTAGGATGCACGTACATGACGGCAGCCAGGCGGGTATGCAGAGGAGACACTGGCCTTGCACTTTGGCTGGCTGGAGCAGCCAATGTGCCCTCAGTGGGAGCCTGTGTAATGTTCCGGTGGGAGGGGGCAGATCATAGAGACCCTGTACGTAGGCTTAGAGTAGAACAAACTCAAGTCTTTCCTCTTGTTCAGCCTGACAAAACATGTCTCAGTTTGATTTTTTTTTTATACCAGGCTAAGGTGTCAAAGCATTCTGTATTTAGCCCATTCAGGCTCAATAGTCATTAGTTGTGGCTCCACTTATCTCAATCCCATATGTAATAATAATATGTAGTTATTAATATGTAATTATTATGTAATTATTCATATCTAACTAGGGCAGTCCATGGGGTGTGGTGGCTCAGCGGACTAGAGTGCTGAAACTGTCTACTGTAAAGTCTGCAGCTTGGTGATTCGAATCCTGGGTGCCACACAGTGGTGTGAGCTCCCTCTGTTCACCACATCTCCTGCCAACCTAGCAGTTTGAAAGCATGTAAATACAAGTAGATAAATAGGTACCACCATAAACAGCGGGAAGGTAGAGTGTTCCATGCAGCCATGCTGGCCACATGGCCATGACACTGGCTCTTTGGCTTGAAAATGGAGATGAGCACCGTCCCTAGAGTTGGACACGGCTAGCACACATGTGCGTGTGTGTGTGGGGGGGGACCTTTACATTTACATTAGGGCAGCCCGCACTTTCCTACTTTCTGAGTTAGGAAGATCAATCAGCCTTGCTGTCTACAATGCATTGCCGTTGTTTGATCAGCTGCCATTTCTTCATCACTACCCCTTGCCATTTCCTTTCCTTCTGTGCATCCATCACTATACAACTGTGATTGGGCTCATCTCTGGCAAGGAGAGTGAGATGGCTTACAGAGATGAAGTGGAGAGGTTGACCAAGTGGTGCAGAATAACTTGCACCTAAATATAAAGAAAACAAAGGAGCTTGTGGTAGACTTTAGGAGGCAGTAAACTGATATTCAACACTGGTGATTGATGGGACTGGTGTGGAGAGGGTTACAGGTTTTAGATTTTTGGGCATTGAGTTACAGGAGGATCTGTCCTGGAGTGTCAACACAAGGGGGCTTGCAAAGAAGGCTCAGCAGAGACTATTTTTCTTGAGAACTTTAAGGAAAAACCATCTTCCACAAAAGCTGCTGCTGGCCTTCTATCATTGTGCAGTTGAGAGTGTACTTACTTACGGGTTATGTGTGTGGTATGGAAGTTGTACCCACCAGGATAAGACAGTGTTGCACAGAATCATAAGAATTGCAGAGAGTATTGTGGGCTGTTCACTCCCCACCCTAGAACAAATTTATACTACCAGCCAGGTGCCACTGTAAAGCATTAGATATATTAAGAGATCCATCACATCCTGGTAATCGCCTCTTCGAGTTGCTGCCATCGGGATGGAGATATAGAGTACTGAGGGCAAGAACAAACCGTCTCAAAAATAGCTTCTTTTTAGAGCAATATTGGCCTTAAACGGAAATCCTGGACTTTGAAGTCAGTTTATTTTATATGTCATATTTTAGTCATTTTATACGTCATATTATGTGTTGTACCTGTTTTTAAAACTATGTGAAATGTTTTAAATGAGTTTTATATAGCAACCACAAAATTTTGTTGTTCCTGCAAGGGGGCAATGACAATAAAGATTCCTATTCCTATTCCTATTCCTGTAGTACCACCAGTGCTTTGTTTGCTTCCTCTCTGTATGGCGGCTTTCATATTGGCAGTGCAACATAGATAATTGCCTTTGACAACCAATGAACTTTGCCTGCTCTATGGGGTTCCCAGAGAACACCACTTTGAATATAGTCAAGCCTGTAGAACCAGAAGAAAGCAATGGTAGCTCTTCAGAATTGCGGTGTCTTAGGAGGATGGAAAATTTGACAGCCCTGGTAGTCTGTATCTTACTCAGCCACCCTATTTTCCCTAGTGGAAGAGCTTGCTCAAAGACCCAATAGCTGAAGAAATGTTCTTGGAATATTTTCTTCAGTAATCCTAGCCAGCCTAAAATAGCCTAGTATGATACACAGTATACTATGTAAGACATGTATTATTGTCTTAAAAGATTTCATAAGTTTCTGTTTACTTTGCATGTTGATAGATTGTAACGAATGAAGTTTGTAAGGTTATGTAACCAGTGACTGATCTTATAGTCTTTCTTTCTTTCTTTCTTTCTTTCTTTCTTTCTTTCTTTCTTTCTTTCTTTCTTTCTTTCTATACTTTAATTTTGAAATTACACAACATTTCGGAAAGGATATGCTTCCCCTGGTTTTAGTTACAAATAAGGCATCATGATTACCATATCACTTAATGCTTGTATCTCAGAGAGTCCTGTGGTTGATTATATGATAAGCAGGGGAATGAATATTTTAACATGAGAAATGAAAGTACAGTAATTCAAAAGATTCACAACGTCTTCTTCCATGGTTATTGCTCACTTTGTGCCTTTATCATCACATTTTAAGAGGAATCTGGGAACAACAGCTAATAAAAAGATTGTGAGGCATTAAAATGTGAAATCTCATTGTAACATCACCTTTTCCACAAACGTATTACTGACGTTCTGTGATATTCTTATTGTTAGTTTAGAAGTATTGTCATGAGATGAAATGGAAAATTTCACTGCAATTTATCCAGAAATTATTTTGATAAACATTAGGACATAAAAAGATTTAAGATTAATGTTTTTGTACTGGTGAGACTAAGTATTTACTATATTTTCAAAAATAGCCATTTTTGATGTGGCTTTGTAATTAGCTAATTGACTAGGTTAGAAATCCACTAGCCCTACCCCCACCCCTGTAACATCAACTCAGAAATACAATTGATTTCAAAGTGGCATGTCCTTATATAAGGATATATACAATAGTTTATGGCCTAAAAGACAAAGCAACATTAACAGGGATACGTCTGTGAAGATTCTCAGTCATCCAGGTGCGTTTATCTGGGAGTTGAGTCATGGCTACTGGACTTCTTTTTTGAGAGATAGAAACGTTTCGCTGTTCATCCAAACAGCTTCATCGGTCCGATGAAGCTGTTTGGATGAACAGCGAAACGTTTCTATCTCTCAAAAAAGAAGTCCAGTAGCCATGACTCAACTCCCAGATTAACAGGGATACTTTATCTTTCATTCTCCTACTCCTTCTCTTCTTCTTCCTTCTTCACACACACACACACAAACACTTAGGGAAATGTTGATATACATTAATCTGTTAAATTTTAAGAAGGCTGTTGTAATGGAGGTATATTGATATAGATGAGCACTTTCAAAATTAAAGAAGACCGCATAAACCAAGATGTAACCCTCTTACAGTAGCCCGTAAAGTAGATATAACTTAGTTATTAAGAATTTTGAAACTACAGTATGTAAAGTATAGAGGAATGGATTATTATGTCTTGCTTACTTATTATATGGTAAATATTAGCAAGATTATTATATTGCTTACTCATTATATAGTAAAACAATTATGTTTAGCAAATCAAGTAAGAATATAGGGACTGTGTTAGCATTCACAAATGAGTACTGTCACTTAAACTTATTTGTTGGTCTTTTGTTAACTGCCCAGAGTTCCTGTGGAAAGTTGGTGCGGTCTAAAATGCATAAACAAACAAACAAACCTTTCCATATCAGTGGCATTTAGGATGACGGTGCAGAGATCATCTGGGACACATCTTACTATTTTAAATCTCTGAGGTTGAACTTTAACTTCACATATTAAGTAAATGGGGCGAAGTGCAGTAGTACATATGTTTTGTACAGTGACTGAAGATTTTGCTCTATCTCCTGCAAAACTGAGACACATCTGAGATATCAGCACTGCATGGTTATGCCACTTTCGTAACATCTAAAATGTCACAGCTCCATTATAAGGAAGGCTAGGAGTTTTAGTTTGGTGAGCTAGGGAGCGTTTTTCCAGTTAGTTGGCCCTGTCGCACTTAGAACCAAAATAATAGGAGACAGATGGCTGAAAGCTGTCCCATGTTCTAGTTCAGTGGCCAACTGTCAGGATCTGGTCAAGCTCCTATTCTTCCTGGATGACTGTCTTCAGAGAGTTCAGCTAGGTGGTAAGACAGGAGTCCCATAGGGGTCAATCATCTCAACAGTGCTATTTAATATCTATGTGAAGCTCTGGGGGAGATCATTAGGAGTATTGTAGCTTCATGCCATCAATATGCAGATGACACTTAGCAATCTCTCTTCTTCTGCCCCTCTGCAATGCGTGCTGCCATGTCCCTTGAGCTGAACCAAGACAAGATGGAGTTCCTTTGGGTGGGGGCACCGGGTGTCTGTGGCCTGGGAACATCTCTCTTATTTGGGGGAGTGGGTGGGTTACTCCATAAAAGATGAGGTTTGCAACTTGGGTGTATTACTGGACCAAATGCAATCCATGGAATCCCAGGTGGCATCTGTGGTCTGGTCTACCTATTTCCATCTTAAGTGTCCCTCCAGCCGTGTCCCTACCTGAACACCATGTCCCTCACCACCTTGTTTCATGCACTGGTAGTTTTGAGATTAGACTACAGAAATGGCCTCCACATGGGGCTGCCTATAAGCACAGTAACTACAAAAGGTCCAGAATGCCAGATTGCTAACTGGTGTCAGAAAATATGAACATATCTCCTCCACCCTGGCTGCTTTGCTTTGGTTTCTGCACCAGCTTCAATATAGTGACTGTAACATACAAAGCCCTAAATGGTTTGGGACCTTGCTACCTGGCAGAACACCTTCTTTCACTAAGATAAGCCTGTAATAGGGTGATTAAGATCCTCAACCTGAAGAGAAGTACAAAAGCCTAATAATAATAATAATAATAATAATAATAATAATAATAATAATAATAATAATAATAATAATAAAAATAAATAAATAAATAAATAAATAAATAAATAAATAAATAAATAAATAAATAAATAAATAAATAAATAAATAAATAAATAAGCCATGCCTGCTCCATGGTCCCACCATCTCTTTGGAATAATCTTCCACCCAAGATTCAACTCTCTCCCTCACTGGAGTCCTTTAAAGGGTTGTTACTCTTTGATTTCAATTTTATATTTTCTATGTGCTGTGCCTGATTTTCAATTATGATACTGAGATGTTGTTAGCCACCTGGAATGACCTTGTAGACACTGAGGTTGGATAAAAACAAACAAATGAACAAACAAACAAAAATAGTTTAGCCATATAGTAGCTATTAGGTACATATTTAAAATAGCAGAGGAATACATACACAATATGTTGATCTGCTAAATAAATAAATGTCCTATCGGCTGTAAAGAAGGGGATTTCTTTCCTTCTTTTATATTCCCTTTGAAGGCATATTTGAGTTTTCAAGCTCCCTAGAACAACTTCTGGGCAAAACCACTGAAGCATGAGGCTGTAGTAAGCCTGCAGTAAGGAGAGAGGCAGAGCAGAAGGAACCCCAAAGCCAAATCCCCTCCCAACCCTGGATTGCTTTCCTTTAATCTAAGGGTGAAAGTCTCTTTTTGGCTAAGAAAGTCCTAAGGGTAGAGAACTTTGTCATGGGAAGCCTTCCTTCCCTACCTCTGCTCTTCTTGACCCTTCCCCTCACCTCACTGGCCTTCTCCCTTTCTCTTCCCCCACCCCAGGGTCAAATTAGACAAAATAATCAGTTGCACCTTTGGAAGATTATCTGAATCGGCTACACACAATTACAGCAAAGTTAAAATGTGAAAAATCATCAATTGCAAATAAATATAGCTAACACTTGATCTCACAAATTTATTGCTTGCTTACCTGTTCATTTATTGTATGTGTTGTAACAATATATCTACATTCCCTCTCCATCATATGATCAGTCTGTTTAAAACGTAGTTCCATACAAATGGCTGTCCATAACTGTGGAATCTAGGAAGGGAGAAACTAGCTTCCCCTTTCTCTACACCCCCTCCCAATACAGCTCTTCAAATATTTGATCCAGGTAACTGCCAGACTGGTTTAAATGTAGTTCCTAAGGCTGCAGGCTGCAGGTAAGAAGTCCTGTGACATGTTGTGGATTTAGACCAACATAATCTGTTTTAACTTTAAAGCATTTAGTTCTGTCCAGTGATCTTATACATTATTTATTTCATTTTTTTCCTTCACTTCCCAGCTCAAAGCAGTGTATACAAGGTTCCCATGCAGTCTCTGAAAGTTTGTGCATTAGCTCTAATCTCTCTCTCTCTCTCTCTCTTTCTGTCTGTCCTAATACTCAAGTGGTAGTTTCCAGATTTTTGGGAAAGGCTATACTTGCTTTAATAGCCGGTAATTCATTTTCTATTTATTAAACAAGAAGACAAAGTCCTTGGGCTTTTCAAAGCACAGTTAAAACCAAACAGAGCTTATTTAAAGTCATGATTCATGTATTCATCCAGGAGACATAAAAAGACCAGCTTGCTGATACCTGTTTTCTATTCATTCATGCACTTAGGCTTCCATCTTTTACTTGATACAGCATGTCTTTCAGTTCCAGATTGTAGGAAATATGAATAAACCTCACAAACTCAGAAATACAGAATGAGTTGATTGCATCCCATTCGGAGAAGAGCTCAGGCAATGTACATTTTGCATGCCTTGACCAGAAGTTGAGTCCAAATATATTGACTATACAGTATTGACCATCTGAGCCACTGAGTGGAGAGAGAAAGCTCCTGGTTTTCTCCCTCCCCCTCTGTCTTGGCTCCTTCCTTCCCAAAGGCCAGTTTGATTAATATTAATGTATTTGGACTCTGCAGAAATTAGGTTCTCTACTCTTCTCTCGACCACTGTGGAAATTGTCTGCAAACTTGTATCCACATTTTTACTTGCCAGTTTTGAGCTAACACAGTGTTTCTGTTGATTATTTATCACTGACAATGGCCAAATCAGTCCTTTTGCATCAAATACCTGTTTGATGAATATGGAGTTGCAAGTGAATATTTAGGGATATCACATATGTTCTTCTGAAGAAAAAAAAAACCAGGGTAAGCTATGTTTAAAAAAATCAATGCATGCAGACATGTCTGGGATAAGAAAATGTTGTGAGGAATTTTGTTGTGGTGTGCAGGAGCACTAAACGGCCACACAATTTTCACACTTTCTCTGCCCCTAAAAGCCTGTGTGAGCTTCACACAGTTGCTTGTGGTCCTGCACAGTGAAGCCATAGAGTAGCAATTGGGTAGAGGCAAACTGATTTATTGGGGAAATGGTGTGTAGCTGCTGTCAAGGCTGCAATTGCTTCAAGGCCTTCCCTTTATTGTACCTCTTCTGCCTCCCCCGCCGACTAAGCTGGAGGAGGAGGAGGAACAGAGGCATTCTGGAGCAACTTTCAATGACAGGACCTTTGCCTCTTTGAGACAAATGGGATTTCTTTTTCCTCTTGGGAAGACTCAGAGACCAAAATGCGAAAGCAGGGTGTGTGGGAAGGAAAGGAGTAAAAATCTGGTGGGAAATCAGGTCTTGGAAGCAGAAATGATGTGGAGAAGAGCTGAGGGGGGAAAGCAATGCTTTGAAGAAAATCATATCAAGAGAAATAAATTGTGGGGAGATTCTTGGGGTGGGTAGTGATTGCTCTGGGAAAAAATTAATAAAATAAGTGAATTGTCAGACAGTGGGGAAGTTTAATGGCCTTGCTGATTTGTTTGTCTCCAGTTTGTGGCTCTGGTCACTTGTCTCCCATACTGACTTGTTTGCATTCTGCAAAAAGACATTTTTCAAAGGAAGATGGAATGGATAGGTGTTTGCAGCTCAAAATATAGTGTGGTCTGTGTTTGAGGGCAGACATATCTCTTGTCAGAATCTGGATGTCCAGAGTAGAGATGTAAAGTTTCTGAAACCAGGGAGGAAGGGAGGAGAATGGATAAAAACCTTGAAAGTGATGTAGGGTGGCCTATTAATTTGGGATCAAAGGTCTGCTTTGCTTGCAGAAGGTCAGAGGTTCAATCTGTGGCATCCTTAGACAGGTAGACTGGGTAACTAGTCCTAGTTGTCACCCTTGATATCTGTTTTTACCAGTTAGTGTTGCTCACTGGTTTATGCCTTGGGTTTAATATGATATAGGGAACTATTTGCCCAATATTGTTAAAATATTTGGATAAGCACCTTAAAAAAACAATTTATAACTACTTTTAGACTTTTTCTCAATAATGGTGGATAGGTTTCATTTTATACTTTTTTAGCATCTGCAAATGTGTATTAGAACAATGTTTGTTCTTGATGCAGAACTTTTCAAGACCACTATGTGTGAAATTACATCAAACTTGAATTTCATATGGGGATGGTTAAGACCCAGGATTGACTCATCTATTTATTGCATCTTTAATTGAAGCAACTTATTGCCTATTCAACTCTTATGCATATATCCATAGTAATATGTATTAAAATGCCTTAAAATGCTACATTGTATTTTAGAACAGTGTGAAGAATGCAGTAGTACGTGCGCTTGTGTATCACACAGTTTACAAGACAAGTTTCAATAATTAGAGAAACTGTTCTGTTTCTCCTGTGGGAGAGCTTGAAAACGATGGTGGTGGTGTTTATTTAATAAGTGACATTCTCCCTGAAGTATTTGCTGCTGAATCAAGTCAACACATAGTTATTGATATAGGCAGACATTAGTTGAGAAAGAATATATATATTCATCCACAAAATGATTCCATGGAGGAAAATAGCAGAAATTAAAACAAAACAAAACAACAAAACAGATCTTTATGGAATGAGTCATAGTGATATATAAATCAAATATATGGAAGCTCTGTGGTCCACAGAAAAATCCAACATCCAAAAACATCTTCTGTAGTTGTGGGTGTTGCTCCTTTCTCCATTTAAATCACTTTGACCTCATTACAGTTTACAGTTGAATCCTCAACCATGTGCACTGTCTATATAGGTGGAATTCTGAGTTGTAATCTGGAATGGGAGATGATGGGACTGATGAAGGTGGGAAAGGTGCAGTGAGACAACATGGCCCACAAAATCTAATTTATCCAGTAGCTGAAATCCTATGTGTGCTGATTATTGGGAGGGGTAGAGGTTTTGAGGAGACCTTGTACATTGATTTCAGTGTCAGCTTTGATGGTTGATAACCAAATAACAAGTGTGTTTCTGAAGATGTCACTTTGACTCATTTCTCTGTGCAGTGTTTATCCTGGTGGAATTTTGGTGGAGGAATGCTAACTTGGTAATGCACCTTTTGTATTGGGGTTGGTTTGAAACACCTCATGACCAGTTGCTTTTCTGTACTTAGAACTAACAATCAGATTTATTCCTTTCTTTCCACTTTTGTTTAAATGTGATCTATAAAACACCTGCTGAAATTCTTAATTTTTCTGGTAGTGTTCTTACTGTTGTTCTAAAACTGTTTATGCTCTTTTAGGAAACATTACATAAAACACATCTATGCATGTCTTCTCAATCATTTAGAAATTGGGAATGGTTGAAATGTTGACTAAATTTAAATTTTGTATTTTGATATCAAAATTATCTTGTTGACATTTTTCCTGAAAGAAACTGCTGTTATAACAAAAAGATTTTATACTGACCAGTGTCCTATTGCTAGTCCAAAGTAAGAGTAGAACATTGAATCACTTGGTCAGTCTTAGGACAACACTTGCATAAACCCACTGAATCATTGGTTTACTATATTTGGGACTAGAGGCAATATACTGGGTATTATTTATTTTCTTATAATTTAAAAATATTTTTGAAAAATATATATACAGTATGTTTTCTTAAGCATGGGAAGTACAGTATACAGTAGCTGCTAAAGTGCTAGAATCTTCAAGGTAAAATCAAATACTGGATTTGATCCTTACCGTTTCCCAGTTGTCGCTTTCAGAATTGCTGTTGGGTGACTTTTCAACATTCATGATGAATGAAATTAGCATCCCAGTGGTGGTTACCTATCATTGTTAAAAATAATTCATAAATGTCTTTGCAGATCAATTACTTTTACTTCATGCACTTCCTGAGGAATAAAATCTCATTTAGTGCTTTATGACTTGGTTTTGAATTGACGTGCTTAGGACTGGGTGGTAAATGTGATTAGGGCTGTACCCTTGGTCAGTTACATTTTACTCCAAACTCAAGTAAATGCCACCCTTCCCCTTTACATTCATATAAATAGGGGTTCCTAAATATCCTGATATAGTTAGTAGGAGACGGATGGGAAGTTGAGCTTGGGAAAGTAACTTTATCCACTCACCCCCTTGAATTCCACACCAGACGTGATGAATTGCTTTGAACTGAATTGAGACAAACCTTTCACGCTTATAGAAGTGGTCCACCGCATGTTAATCTCTAGTTTCGGCAGCAAAAACCTCTGTTTTATGTCAAACCATGGTGTGTGGGGTTTTTTAAAGGAGTTATGGCAGAGCTTGTTGGGATGTGTGTTTGCCAATAGCTTTAAATAACCTAGAGATGGATGAAGAATTATTAAAGAAAGAAAATATTTATTCAGGGAAACATAATTTCAGTTTTATCAACCACAATATGATTTCTAATACAGTGGGTTTAACAAAGCTTGGGAAAACCTACTTTGTCTGTCTGTCTGTCTGTCTGTTTGCTTTGGATCACAACTTTTCTATGTTGTGGCCTTACATCACTGGGGGGGGGGGGGGGCTAGATAATGTTCCAGGGTAGTTTTGTAGAACTAAAAGCTCTTCCACTATCTTGGCAGACCTTTCAGGTTTTATTAATGAAGCTTTAAATCAAGGGTACCCTAAGTACAGCCTGTGGACAATATGTGTCCAGTCCTTCTAATACCCCTTTACAAAAAAATCCAAATCCAAACCAAAAACCAAAAACCTGCTCAGAATAATCTCCTCAAGCCTTCTAAAGGGAGTGTGAGGCAATTTGAAGTATTTTGGGTGCTTTGAACAGCCCAGAGCCTCCTCACAGCTCCCCTAAATTTTTCTACATTTAAAACATGTTTGGTATGAATAAAAAAACCTTTAAAATATTTTGAAAATGGATGGTTGTGGAAGTATGCACAGGCCTCTAAGATCCAGGGATGTATGTGTGTGTGCAATTGTCAGATCTCTGAAGGGTATGCTGTAAATGAGCACAGATTCTTTGCTTTTTTAATGCAAAGAAAACACCTTTCAAAGTGGAGTTTGTTTACTTTGCCTAATTACTCTAGGCAGAGTACAGGTACATTTAAAATCTAAAATATGATGTCACAGTTTACAAAAGGAATAACAAAACAACACAAATTAAAACAAGAAGTGAAAAAGAAGAAAACCAATATGGGCTTGTAAGAGTACTCAAAAGTTTGTAAAAAATGTGGAAGGTAAGAAGATCTTCACCTCATACTAAAAGACCATAATGTGGAAGCCTCTCTGGAGTAGGAATTTTATAGATGAAGCACTCTCAACACCTTCTTTTTATAACCACTTCTCTTCCTTTTTTTGATGGGAGCATCTGAAAAACAGCTTCAGACATTAATGTAAAGATCCAGGCAGGTGAATCTGCAAAGTGTTGCTCCTTCAGATTACTTGGATATAAACTGTTATTTAGGATTTTAAAGGTTAAAATCCGATCTTGAGTTCAAAAATAATCTTGGAGCCAGTACATATGGAAAAGTATAAATAGATGAATGACTGAACATACTCTAGATTAGAAATGCTACATATTAAGAAACTTGTCAACACCTTTAGACCAAGTTGTGATTAGACCTCTTATAATTTCTGTAATTAAATCTTGAATTGCATTTGAGGGGAAAGAATAGAGGCAAGGTTGCATTTATTCAAAAACATAGGGTGGCACAGCTTGGAAAGCTACAATCTGTTCCTGATGTCCCTTTTACAGTAACAATGGGTACAGAATAATGTAGCAAATAATGTGGAGGGATGCCCGCTTGAGTGTTTCAGTTGGTTTTATTTTCATACTGTGGCAGTTCGAGCTGTGGAATCACAAATGTAAGACAGCCTGGAAGAAGACTGTTACAAGAAACACATGGTTGGTTAGGACAGGAAAGTCAGAATCAACATTAATGACTAAAAATCACCCCAAAAAAGGAGCAGGGGAGAAAAACCCTTCTGTTTAAGCTCAACATGATATTGCAGCTACATCTGCCATCCCCAGCAGTACTTTCCTTGCAAGATGGAAATGATATTGATTTCACAGTGAAACTGTTGACAGGAAAAAAAGAGAAAAGAACCTGGAAGAGAACAGTTTTCAGGCCTGGCTCAGAGAAACGGTGTGAGCTATTAAATCTGTTGTATATATTCCAGGAAGCTTTTAGAAATGAGAATGGTTAGAAGCACAACTTTTGAAGTCTGTCGTTGGATGTCATCTGTGCTGTGCACACTACGCATTGCTCCGGAGACTTCTGTTTTGATTGGCCAGGAGACAATCTGTAACATATTTTACATCTATACATTTGGGAGCCAATTATTTTGGTTTAGAATGAGGGAGCGTAATAGAGCTTTATGGGTCTGGTTATCCATCAGAGTGCTGTAGGATAATCATGTGTCATCTATTTCTTTTAAAACCTGGTCCTTTGGTCATTTCAGTCTATCAGTGATGGTCTTTCCACTGGTGAGATGCACAGATGGTCCTGGTTAATGCAGAATCTTCAAAATAATATCTGAGAATATGTTCTCCCTTGAAATCTGTGACCATCAGTGAAGACTGGATGGAATTTTTATCCAGTATATTAATTATGACCTTTTCCCCTCATGAAGCCAACCCTCTGTCCCTCCTATAATCCATGCACTAATCAAGAGTAGAGGACTAGGACCATGATCCAGAAGGGAGCTTTTTCTGATGAACTGTTTGTGCACCTTAAAAATGTGCTTGGGAGAGGGCAAGGAAACCTTCCTGAACCAGTTTTGAAGTACACTCAGGGGAAGGGGAAAATATTCTATGGTACAATTCTATAGTTGGGTGTAAGTATGACACATGCTTTAGTCTGCAGGGTTCACAGGTAGGCTGGATGAAATTGCCTCAAGTTACATCAGTTTTGATTGCAATTAAAACTGTGATTTAAGTCACTACTTGAAACGAGTCAGTTTTATTCGCTCTTGCTTGCCATAAAGTTAAGAGCAATAATCCTCGATTCATTGACACTACAGGAAAATGCCCAGTGGAATATTTGAAGATACATTTTGAGTTATTATAAGAATTTACTAATTTTAATTTTTCATATATATAATTCCTGAAGTATAATAAATATTGTGTTTGAAATTTTGTTGTGTAACCTATGCCTATCGAAGGATACTCCCAGGTGCGTCTTGTGGGAACACATGAAAGGGCCTTCTCAGCTGCTGCACCCAGACTCTGGAACTCCCTCCCACTAGAGGCCACTGCTCCATCTCTGATGTTTTTCTGGAAAGAGGCAAAGGTCTTTCTCATCAGGCAAGCTTTCCCTGAATTATGGACTACCTATCTTTGTATATGACTTATATGGATCTACCTTACATGATCACATAGATTTTGTGTTTATAGACTTTGTGATTGTATTGACACTATGTTTTCAGTGTTAGTTTCCATGACTTGTAACGTCTTTTAATGCTGTAAGATGTCCCTCAATTCCTTGTTCTCAGTACTTGAATATGTCTTATTGTACTGGACTGTATATTGCCCCTCATTACTTTAAGCTGTCTTGGGTTCTTCCTTTTCCAAGGAGAAAGGTGGAGTAAAAATACTGTAAAATAAAAAAATAAATAAATGATGTAATCAGGGTGTGTGTGTTTTATAATGAAACACTTCCTATTTCTGTCCTGTGGTTTCTCCTACTTCTGTGTAATATCTTCTACTGTATGGGATCTGTGAGATTGGAAGACAAAATATTGGGATATTTAAAATCTCCCTCCCATGACTTCCATCCTATGGAAAAAATTGCATAGGTTATTTGCTTATACCCAGGATGTATAAGAGATGTCCTTGAAAATCCACTTGTGCAATTCCCTTAGTCATGTTTTGTAATAGAAACCCAAACCATCTAAGCAAAATGAAAAATAGTATCTTATGCTGCTTCAGGAGACTTCCGCATGATCAAACTTTATTCTGTTGTTGGGGAAAACATCCAACCTCTACCAACTTTTCTAGACAGAGGGTGGGAAGCTGTACCCTATTGCCTGTGCTGAACTGAGAATGTAATATATTTCAGAATAAACTAAAATTAATTTTAATCTTCTGTAGCAAAGCAAAATGTTCTTCTGATATACCGCTCCATACCACTTCAAGTAGTCTCTGGGCGGTTTAAAGTTTAATTACAGTATGCAGGCTACAAACTGCCCCCTCCCCCCAGTAAGCTGGGTACTCATTTTACTGACCTCGGAAGGATAGAAGGCTGAGTCAACCATGAGCTGGCTACCTGGGATTGAACCCCAGGTTGTGAGCACAGTTTTACCTGCAGTACAGGCAACTACACCACAGGGCTCCTCACAAAATTTTTTACTTCACAAAATTTTTGAAGTGTTTTAAATAGAGTTTTGTTCTCACAATCCATGCCATACACGTCTACTTGCTTCCTTTTGTTAATCAGAAATGTTGCTGCATTTTCTTCTGTAGACGTGGTAAACACCAGGGTTTGCTAGACATCAAACTGCAAAGCAGAAAATAGATCTTGGAGGAAGATAGGAACGTATCAAGGTTTCCACTCCTTATAAAAAACAATTGCTTCCATTTAGGGATAAAATCTGTAAAAATAAAACCCTAGATATCACTAGCAAGACTTTTTATGGCACCATAACTTAGAAGCTCTTAATATGTGTTTTTAAGTTTGTTGTTTGTTTGTTTGCAGCCAATTGCATTTACTATAATTTTATCTTCAAGCAGTGCTTTACTCATTACTATCAGATATCTTTACATCAGAGTTAAAGAAAAGAAACACAAATTGTTACAAAAGCAGACTTACATTTTTGAAAAGGTATATATTTTCAGGGACATGGAATGGAAGCATTGTAGACATTCTGCGGGAGATAGAAATCTAAGCACTAGCCATTAAGAACACTTGGGCACACACACACACAGAGGCACACATAGCATATGCCAGCAAATCAAATCTTATGTTACGCTTCATATTTGTCCCAGTATGCATAAACTGGAAATGTATTGATACTTATTCAGATCATCTTTTAAGGTAAGGGTTTTCTTTTGTTCACTAGAGCTGTGAGATGGGCTGATATATGTCAGAAGCTGCAGCCCATTACATCTTGCTGCTTAATTTAAACTGTAGCTGGTGAATTTCTTGTGGTTTGATAGGCTGGCTGAGTACACAGAAATTCTGAGTCATACATACCTATTTCTGGATACTCAGTGTAATTAGGCACAGACTTGTAGCATTATACTGTTCTCCAAGTCCAAGAAATATGGGTAGGAGAAGGAATAAAGGATAAAATGGGTGCGCCTTAAATCACATCTGCATGTCTACTCAGAGGTAAGTTCCATTCCATTCAATTAAATTTACTTCCAAGTAAGTGTTTGTGGGATTTCAGCCCTTAAGTTTGTCCACATTGTTGAATTACCCCAAATTATTGTAATTTTTGGAGGGAAATGTGTAGAAACAATCTACAAAAAACAGTGCTTACACAAACTTCTTAAGAGTTAGGAAAAATAGGTGTGATGCTATATTTTAGATTCTCTAAAAACTGCAGAAATTTCCATTGAAAAGCAACTCCTGAAATTGCCACTGCCGTCTGTGAGATTTTCATACCCTCATTTCCAAAGGGTGAAGGCTAAATTCAAAACTGCATAATACAAGTGCCTTTCATTTACAAAGTGGATCTCTGAGTAACAAAGGTTGAATATAGTCTGTCTTAAATGTTGATTATATTAATTAATTATATTAATTAACTACTTTTGTAATCTTATTTCTAGAATTAAGAGGTAGGTGCCTGCCAAGCAGTGGAAGTATGACCATGAAAAATGTGGATGAATGCCAGTCCCAGCTTTCTTTCCAGCTGGCTTCACTCTCTTTTTTTTTTAGTGTTAGGGAGACCTTCTTGACTTGGAATAAAACTGCTGGAAATGTATGAAATTGGAGACCCATCTAAAATTAATTCATTTGCTCCTGGAACATTCTGAAGGCTTTGATGCCTTCCCACCACAAACTATTACCAGTGCTCTTTTCAGATGCCATCCTCTTGACCTTTGAAAGCTTTGAGATGGCTTACGTTCACGATTAGTGGCCCCTTCATTAGGCCTTTGCCATGAATAACATTTATTTCAGTGTGCTGGAAAGTAGAGCACAGATAGTTAGAAGTAGCACATAATCTGCAGCACTTGCTTGCTGGAGGATATCACCTGGGGATGGGGAGGAGCATGAAAAGTATACCTAATAGCCTTTCCTAGTGCTCTTAGACACTGTTCCATATGCAGCAAGTTACTGACATTGTTTAAGGGGGGGAGCAGAAAATGCCCGTCACATATAAATGAGTGCGCGATTCATTCTGGATTCCATTCACATCTTACTCAGAGCCAAAGTGGATGCAGGTTGAATCTGTAAAGTCTATTTCTAAACCTTATGTAGTATAGATTATTGGAGCATTGCTTTTTCCTTGAACTCCTTCCTCTTCCCTTTTCTTGTGCGAACTTCTTGTCTGGTTCATTGCTTCGTTTGTACTTGTCTCTCATTCCCACCCCACCCCCAATTTCTGTCAGTGTGGAGTCCTCCGTGTATTTTGGCATATGATCTAGAGAAGATGGGATGGCTTGCATAATGAAGAGCCTTACCTGGTTGCCTCAAAACTTGGAGACAATGTTCTTGCCTCATTCAGGCCTGATCTGTCATTTACATTTCCAGACAGTAGCTGCATCAGTTGTTGCTTGTCTCTGAATGGCTTTCTTCACAATTGTTTTTTCCCCCCTTCTGTGTTCTCTGTATTAGGCATGTTGGCAGCTGCCCTGTTCTTTACGATGAAATGTGCGGTTTCTAGGTATGCAGATCTGTTTGAGGTGAACATCAGGATTGATGTAATGTTTTCAGATGTTTCAACCATGCTGGTAACTCCCTTAAGCAAGACAAAGCATTGCTAAGGCCCTCTGTTGTTTCTAAGAGGATGTATATGTGTCTCCTCCTCTGTCTTCCTTGGATCTAGTAGTCCAGGGGTCCTCAACCTAAGGCCCCGGGGCCGGATGCGGCCCCCAAAGGTCCTGAATCCGGCCACTGGGACCAATTGCAACCCCCCCCCACCTACCCCTGCTTTGCGAGCAAGCCAGCCTCCGCAGCTGCTTCTGTTGCTGAGGCAGATCAAAGCAGTGGGCTATGTCACTTCTCTCACTCCCCCCAACTACTGCCCAGATGATCAGCATGCTGGCTAGTGGCCCATTTAGAGTGGGAGGGCTACGGCAAGGTTGCCCGCTCCCCCCACCCATTGTGGTCCGGCCCCCAGTGGTGCCTGGGGCGTGGTGGACCGGCCCGCTGTTTGAAAACTTTGAGGACCCCTAAAGTAGTCCTTTATAACTGCAAAGCAAATAAGATCATTTAAACTGTTCTTCAGGGTTGTTGCTTTTTGAATAGTGCTGAATTATGTACATTTGAAGTTCATAGGATTACTATGCTGTGCTGTTCAGATCCCAGCAGTTACCCATGTTTAGCTATGGTTTGAACTCTTAGACACCATTCAAGAAACTCTTTTAGGCATATTCAAGAGATTTGCATATATGTAATGGGATTTCCATTTGCTTTGCTTTCAATAGACAAAATATGAGATCTCTTATTGTTTCCAAAGTGGCCCATAGGTGAAGAAAAAGATTTGGTGGCTGTAGAGCTAAGTACACATTTTTGGGGATTGTGCCCAGTAGTCAGTACATCCATCACCCGAGTCTGCAGTAAGTCTAGTAACCATAACAGGCAGGACAATTACACATAAACCCTAGTAATTGTTGGTGATGCACAGGCATTAGCACAGTGGTTCTTAACCCTCCTAATGCTGTGACCCTTTAATACAGTTCTTCATGTTGTGGTGACCCCCTTGCCCTGCTTGGAAGAGGCCACAAGCCCCCCTTTAGCAGGCCACTGCCATAGGTGCCATAGAATACTTCCCTCTACAGGCACCCTCAGCCAATCGCAGCCTCCGGTGCCATTGACTGACATCCCATCCCCTCCAACCCCTCAAGCTATAACTCATTCTCCCCCACCTTCCTCCCCCTGCTCTTCCAGACCCAAGCCGTTTGTGCCTTTTTCTTCATTGGCTCATGGCGACCCCAAAGGGGTCCCAACCCCCAGGTTGGGAACCACTGCATTAGCAGGTAAACAAAATCTATTGGATTGACCAGCTTGCTTGTTTTCTACTTGAATCTTTGAAGCTTCACTGTGGCAATCTAATTTCATAAGAAAATTGCAGCTTTTGTCCACTGAGATGTTTTGTATATGCCCAAGGATTTCTACATCCTTCCCTGGAACAACAATTTCTCCATCCTCATTAGTGGGGCTCAGTAGTTTCGGCATCTGGTTGGGAGTTCAATTCCACACTGTGCCTCCTTGACAGGGCACAGCTCATTTGGGTTCCAGAGGAGGGTGGTGTATGAAGGAGAGACTGACGTTCAAGAAGTACAAGTCCATAGACCAGTTAGGCACACAGAACTGGGTGGTTCTCAGGATTGTGGCCACTGTTATTGTACACAATTTTCCAACACAGTTTCAGAATGCACTCGTCTATTCTTTGAATTTGAATCTTTTATTCTGCATACAAATCAGAAAATACTGTAATTGTTGCTGTTACTAATGGCTGTTTTGTGTTGCTAAGAAATTTGTTCCTATCTCACATCTTTGGAAATAGAAAATCAAGAACTGGAACAGCATGTGATTTGCAAACCTTTGTGAACTTTCAAGAAGTAGACGTCAGATCCTTATTAGACTGAATTGCTAGTTCCTTGCTATATCTGCTTTTCAGAACAGGTCTCAGAAATAAAGGTGGTTAAGCTTGCATTCTTATGTAAATTAATTGTTTACCAAAAGGTTAAAGGTAAAGGTCCCCCCCCCGCACATGCATGCTAGTTGTGTCCGACACTAGGGGCAGTGCTCATCTCCGTATTCAAGCCAAAGAGCCAGTGTTGTGCAAGTCCGTGGCCATGTGGCTGGCATGGCTGCAAGGAAACACTGTTTTACTGTCCCACTTTTTACAGCGGTACCTATTTATTTACTTGCATTTACATGCTTTTGAACTGATAGGTTGGCAAGAGCTGGGGTTAGCAGTGGGAGCTCGCTCCACTGCATGGCATGCAGGTTTTGAACTGCTGAGATGCCGACTTTGTAGCCAACGGTTTTCAGTGCTCTAGCCTGCTGAGCTACCATGCCCCTAATTGTTTCCCTAGTCCTACCTAAATTTGAGAGATGATGAGAACATTTTCTGATTGCAACATATTATATATACAGTGGTACCTTGTATAAAGAAATTAATTTGTTCCCAATGAAATTATGTTAAGCAAATTTTCCTTTATACAAATTCCCATAGGGATGCATTGAAAACGAAGTAATCCCATTTTTATGTTGTATGGATTTTCCCCATAGGCAATTATGTTAAGCAAATCTCCCCTATCTCCGGAATTTTTTATGTTGTACAGATTTTATGTTATACAAGCTGTTTGTTATACAAGGCTCCACCGTACATCTCTTTGTAATATATTGTTACTACTTTTGCAAATCTGAGAGGAAAGATTAATGTGTTATAGGAAGAAAGTGCACTCATGGGATATGCTGTGAGTATGTGATATGCTCAGTGAAATTTTAATATAGGTGTTATTGTTACCATTCTTAACTAGTATATTGGTTTAATTTATCTGTGGTACACTTTGGTAGTATACAGCCTCTCTTTGTTCAAATACAAGACTGTAATTAAAATCACATTAGCATTTATAACTTGAAATTACCTTTTCTTTCATGTAGATATAATAGGACATTTAAATAAAAACAAATAAATCATTTTCTTTCTTCAGGTGGAATGCACAGTAAATGAGATTACATACATTCGATCTTCTAGCTAGCATTTCTGAGTAAGGATAAAGAGTTTAAGCAGCAGAAATTCTTAAGCAGTTCCAAAAGCCTCTGATATTCTATGAAATGTCTGACAACAATTTACTTTAATGTGCAGCAAATAAAACTCACACTTAAAAAGTTTTTATGGCTTCTTCATACATTACTTCTAGAAGTGGTCATGTCTTAACATTCTAATCCAGCTGTGTGTGTGGGGGGGCTTATGAATATATATCTCATGTAGATCCAATATCATGTATGGAAGTAGATTCTGGTTGTGTAGTTCTGTGTGTTAACCCACAGCTAAAATGTATACATTAAAGCCTGTTAAAAATCCCATCCAAAGGTTGCCCAAGAGTTATTTTGAACCCAGATGTAGTAGTACCTGAAAACTCAGGGCAGCAAGTGAGATAAACTGGAGGGCAAAAAGAAGAAGAGACTTCCAGTGTGATGTGTTGTTCTTTTATTGCATGTCTTAATAAGAATGATGATGCATGGAAGCAGACTCTGTTGGCACAGTGGATAAATCAGTCTGGACAGTTATGGTAACTTCCTAGACTATTGCAGAAGGGTATGTAATATAACTTACTACATGCACATGATGTGTGTGTGTCAGAGGCAAAATTACCTTCATTGAATATGGTTTGCATTTTTATTGGTGCGTTACCTGTTTGCTTGGTTTTTAAAGGTGTTCTGTAACTCACACCTACCATGAAGAATGTGAACAACAAGAATTAAATTTTTAAATCAGTTGTGGTACCCAACCCGTAGCAAGCAGAAGAGGATTTACGAAGATGGGGATGAGTCCTCCATTACTCTTGTACACAGAATAACAATAACAAAACAAAAACAGCTGAGTGGTAACCAGCAGTATTTGAGTGTTTTTGAAAGAGCTGCATATGTGCAGCCTTGACTGCCCAATGCATAGTCCTTTGGAATAAAGGTGCCAAGATTTTGTTGCTCCTCATAAGCTCCCTGGTTATTGGAGGACAGCCCTTTGTATAACATAAGATCTTCCTGGGTTTTGATCATTAGCTTTAGGTATTATATGTTGAGTAGGAGGAAGAGACTGTCCCATGGCTGCTGTTGAAGCAATAGTTCACTTTTGGACCTTTTGTTTATGGACCGAGGGGGGCCACCAACATGTCCTTCATCTCAGGCACCCAAATATTTGGGGCTTCCCTGGCAACAGAGTGTTTCACTGTTTCCCTTCTGCCAGTCAGACTGTGACATCAATTAAGAGATGGGAGAACATGCCATGTTTGGCAGTGGTGGGAAAACTGGCCTTGGAAAAGATGCAAGAAAGAAACTTCTATCTCAGAAAAAAGAAAAACATGAAAAAATGAAATGAGGAAGGGAGGTGGGGAACAACCACCACTTTCTCCCCTTTTCCCTGGCTGGCACTAACTGAAAAGTAGGAAAAGCGACTGTCCCTCTGCCACAAATAAAACATCTGCATTGCTAAGGACTTCTCGGCCTGGTGAGTGTCCTTAAATACACTTGGAAGGTAGTGTAAATACATTTGAATAGAGTGCAGCTGGCAGGCATGGGATTGTGGTTGAAGGTCTGAAATCTAGATGTGGTGTATATGAGAAGATTTGATGAGACTGAGGCAACAATAGCACACTGCTGTAGTTGGAAGTGAACGAGAGAGTCAAAATATGTCTGCCTTTAGAATTAGTCTATTTTCTGTGTAGATAACCCAGAAGAAGGAAATCCGTGATGTTCCCATTCACAGTGAAGGATCTGCAAACAGATATTTTTCTAAAGAGCCCAAACTACATCAATGCATCGAATCAAGGGCATGGAGAAAGAGAATCATATGCAGAGACTTATATGTTGCATATAGTAGTTAACTCATATTAATAAATTGTTAAGTGCTATGTCAAAAGGAAGAACAGCAAGGAGATGTCAGCTACAAAATAATAACAGTGACCAAACAACAGCACTCTTCCCCCCCAAACACACACACACACACACACACACACACACACACACACACACAAGGTGCTTTTGAACTTAGAGGTTGTCACAGCCAAATATAGCTTTGTGATTTAAATGTATCACTAACTACCAAATAAGGAGGAAATTCCCCCATACAATAGGATCTGACTCTAATAGCTATCAACACATGGACATAATGTTTGCATAAGAAACTTAAGTACCTACATCGATATCAGGACTTTGGATTTTTTTTTAAGTACATTTTTCTATCTTATGATTCCCCATTATTTCTCTACTATATGCTCGTCTCTTCAGAAGATTAACAATGATTAGAAAGGTTAGCTACGTACAGTGGGTCATGGCATAATAAAATGATTTATGTCTTGTAAAAATGCTATCACCCAACTCTTTGACTAGCATGGTCAGTTATTCAGGGAGTTGTTTAAAAAACATCAACTGACTTTTCATTTTATTATTAATGCTTTTGTGTAGAGGTGTTTATCTGTTATGAAGTAGAATCTAACTAGAAGCAAGGAGGAGTCAGGAGAGATAGTGATAGAGATTCCCGCCGCCACCACTCCTTGAAGTCAGGTTCATGTGTTATTGCTGCACTAGAATGCAGCAGTGGGTATTGTGCAACAGAGCAATTCAGTATTCCACAAGGCAACTGTAAGAATGGGAGGACCTAACAAAAATAAATACACCATAACTTTGAAAATGGATCTCGGAGCAAATTGGAGAAATCGTAGCAAGCAGTCTGTTCTTGTTCTTTGTCAAATTAGGGGACATTTGGACAAACGGCTCATGGGTTATGACATTTTAAAAGCCAAACTGCTCCCTCCCCATGCATACACCAGGGATCTTTTCTGTCTGCAGGTTTAGAACCTGCTTATCTTGAAAGATAATGGTTTGTCCCAGCTACTGCTTTGTTAATTGGAAGGAATCCAAGCTTCAAGGAGGTTAAACGCTGACTTTGAAACAATCTATTTCAAAGGGGGAAAACCTCTGATTTTCTTAGAATCATGAATTTTCTAAACAAATAATGTTATAAATTTGAGAGCTGGGAAGGGAGATTTTTGACCCAGCCAGTTAGGACCAAATTTAATAACTTTTCAATTCCTTACTGGCCAAACAGGTATTACAAAGACTTTCTGGTTTTGGTCTAAAAATGTTTGGGAAGGTATTTTAGAAAATGGGGAATAAATATTCAGATACTCGCTCTTTAAATTGTGAAATTACCAGTTTCCACCTTTTGGCAGGGGATGTTAGTAGATGTTTGGAGCCTAGTCTACCCAACTTGTCACTATACTTTTTGCTAATTAACAACAACAAAGAGTAGTGTGTCATCAAGTTACTTCTGATGTATGGTGACTAAATGAAATATTGACTTGCAAAATATCCTGTCACTGACAACTCGGCTCACATTTTGCTAACAAACAACATCTCATGTTAGGTTGCTTGTACTGCCCCAACTTCCTAGCAATATTATCTTTTTCATTAAGTTCTTCTAAAATCATGCAAATGACAGCTGTTGAGTAAACCCATTTCACGATAGGTCTTTCTTTTTTATAGAATCATAAAATAGTGAAGTTGGAAGGGACATATAAGGCCATCAAATCCAACCACCTGTTCCATGAAGAAATACAAACCAAGGGATATCTGCCAGGGCGTTGTCCAAATTTCATTTGAATGCCTCTAGTGTTGGAACACTCACCACCTCTGGAGGTAATTGTTTCCATTGTCATACTGTTCTAACAATTAAGAAGTTTTTCTTGATATTCAGTCGAAAGCTGGGTTCTCTTAACTTGAGCCCATTGTTGCATGCCCTGGACTGTGGGATGATCAAGAACAGCTTCTGCCCCTCTTCTGTATGATAGTCCTTCAGATATTTGAAAAGTACTATCATACAACTTCTCAGGCCTCATTTCTCTAACCTTGTTCCTATTAGTGCATCACATTTATATTGCACCAACAGTATACTGTAGTCTATTCTAGTATTTTTTGTATTTCTATTATACAGTATGTGTATGGTAAGATAGGCCCAGGTGACTAATTTTTGCTCTAGTTCAGCTTTGGCTTGATTCAGCACAAAACAATGATATTCCCTGCTTGCTTGCTTGCTTGCTTGCTTGCTTGCTTATTTATTTATTTATTTATTTATTTATTTATTTATTTATTTATTTATTTATTCATTCATTCATTCATTCATTCATTTATTCATTTATTTATTTATTTAGCTTGTATGCTGCCCACTACCCAAAGGTCTCTGGGCGGCTCACAATCAAAATAAATAATTCAGGCAATTAAAACATCAAAATTGCAATAAAATAAAAACAATAAAAACATTTAAATACAATAAATACAATATATTAAAACACTACACTAAAATTGCCATCAGGACCCACAATAATAAGTTTAAAAACGTCTGGAACTGGAAGGTTTTTACCTGGTGCCAGAATGTCATCTACGTCAGCGCCAGGCTGGTCTCAATTGGGAGGGCGTTCCATAATCTGGGGGCTGCCGAAAAGGCCCTGTTCCTACAAGCCATCACTTTCACCTCCTTGAGGGATGGCTCCGTGGCTAGATCTTAATTGCCGGGTAGGTTCATATGGAAGGAGATGGTCCTTCAGGTATCTAGGTCCTAAGCCGTTTAAATTTAAATCTCTTCCTTTTTTATTTCAAAAAGCAGAGGACAATTTTTGGAAAACATGCACACAACTTGTCTATAGAGTTTTTGGACATCCTTTAGCTTTTCAGCTTTTCCTTAACTCAAGGAAAGGACTTGGAAACTTGAGCATAGATTTCTAGTCTGCATTGTGTGGCGTGAACATAGCAACATTATTTTATTCAAGACGATAAATCCGTTTCCCCATTTTATATGTTGTACCTACTCACACCTTTGCTTCACCACTCCATTAAATCCAAAACAGCCCTTCAAAATAATTTGGCACAAAGGGAGTACAGCCACATACAAGTTGTTCTTGCTTCTGTCTTCTCCCAATAACATCAGTATAGATCACATGCTCATCTAATCTAGACTATGGGTGATACCTTCATAGGCTGCTGGAAAAATTAAAAAATAGTGCTGAGCTTTTGGGAGCAAGTTCCCTTTTTCAAAGCAGGTTTAAAAGTCCAGACATGGCAAGGGATGTATTTTGCCAGGAGAGAGTTCTTAAAAGTTCACTTGGCAAGATGGATGCCATGCTTCTTCTTGGAAGGCATGAAGCTGCATGGTCCGTTGGGGCTGGACATCACAGGTCAATTCAAACAAAGGGGAGCGTGGTTTGTGCACCTCCCTCCACTCACACCCATCCTCTTTCTATTGGTTCTTCGAGGCATAGAGCCCCTGATTGGCCAGCGGTGGGGATGAAGTACAAGGTTAATGCATAGGACCACATTATTATTATTTTTTTTTGGGGGGGGTGAAGAATTTTAAAAAGTCCCACTAGGTAGATCTGATTCTATATGAGGGAAAAAAAATTAAACTCCCATTTTGAAAAGGCAGGAAATTCAATTCATCACAAAGACAAACAAACAAGCAGAAACTGGTTTATGAAGGTGCAATATTGTGCTTCTGTATTCACAATCCAAAAAGCCAGGAAATGGCCCAGTGTTTTTGCACAATATTGTGCCTGTATTGCCTGCAGGAAAAAGGATGCTAAGCTTTGTATAACAAAGGGCAGCCTGAAAGTTTACAACACCAATCAAGATGGCAGCAATCAATATTGGTCTACAGCAGTTTGTCCTACCCTGGAGATCACAAAAACCACGGGGGTCTGTGATGTTCTGTCAAGCCCACACCCTCCATAGTAACCAGTCTCTCAATCAAAGCATTAGAAGCAACTTCAGTTTTCATAATAGCTTTTTAATAACACACCGATGGAACCTGAGATAACTCAACTTTAACATCTTTATCTCCCTGGATTTGCTGACTGGGGGTAGAATGTCCTTTTTCAGTAGCTTCAACTTCCCCTTCAGAAGGGTGCACATAACAAGAGAATGTAATAACATCTCAACCCATAAAGATGGGGTCCTATTATACAACCCTCCACTCAGGGATGAGACATCCAACTTATAGCCAGTTACCAAGCCATCCTGCCTGGGTCCTTGTGGTATCTGACCGGGAGTTGTTTCATCCCAGGACTGATCCCATGGGAACACAGACATTTTTAGGCTTTGTAATTAGGGCTTCGAACCTCAGTAGGGAGGTTCCAGGCTTTCTTGTCGTTCCACTCAGCCTCAGCCACTTTCTCATGCCCCCCAAGTGGCCCCCTCACCCATCCATGGGCCTTCTTTCACTCCCCCCTTCCAGTCTTCCTCCCCTACTCCTCCTTTCCTCTCCTCAGCCCAATAGTCTACTGCCTGCCCTCCCTCAGCCCATCTTCTTTATATCCTTTTCTTCCCTCCAAAACCACCATCCCTAACTATATCTCCAATCTAGAGCTTCTTTTTGATTCTGTATCCAAATTGGCTATTTCCAACCCCAAATCCACATCTCTTCAGGATTTATTTCTGGTTCTTGAATGGGAGGGGATGGTGCACCAGTTCTGATCTTCTCCGCACAGGGTCACAAAGCATTTGTGTGTGTGGGGGGGGGGGGGGTCTGAGTCACCTTATTTGTGTATTTCTATTGTACTTTTCACAGTCATGAAACTGACTCAAACAGTGTTCTTGAAGTGGATGTTCTTTATATTATTTGAGCCCAGAACTTGAAAAAAGTTACCTTTTCATACTACAGCTCCTAGATTCTTCTACTTGGCATCTGGGAGGCACAGGCTAGAGAAGGCTACCCTAGAAAATTACTTTGCACAAAGCACTCACCAAAAAAATAAAGTTGCTTCTAACAGCAGCTGATGAATTACATGTATATGTGTGTACTGTTATTCTCATTAACATTAATACTGTGTTAGTATTAATCTTCTTTGGGATCAGATCTGGACAAAGAGCCTGTCCACACTGGTATATAGTTATGGTATATGGTTCCCTGATAGCACTATTAGACACAGGGGTGGGGGAAAAGACCTCAAAGGCTTGTGTTCCACTAAAATAATCCATCCTTCCCCATTAGGAACTGGCCTGTATCTTTCTGGAACAAGGCTAGGGCATGTAATATTTTTGGGTTACTTTGAGATGCATAATAGCTCTTTGTTCTGCCTTTGCAGATGAGTACCAAGAATTAGATTGTACTGAAGATAAGGATATTTTTCATCCCTGGCCAAATTGCACCAAATTTCAAAGGGTGTACAGGCCAAAAGCTAAAACATGTGGCGCCTTGGGTAGCTTTATCTGATCAAGGGATGAACTGCCCCCCCACCCCAAAAAGAAGCTGTCTCCTGTCTGTCTGTCCCACAAACTCCATCTATAACCACCCATTGTTGAGCAAGTCATATGTATGGTGAGGCATCAATACACATGGCAGAGCAGAGCAGTGTGTTCCCGGAATTGGTCATTCTGCTACTTTTGTAAGCTCTATTTTGTCCAACCCATATGGAAGGAACAGGGAAATGTGATTCAGACAAATATTTAGATTTTCTTTTTAAAAATTGGTTCAGAAATTCAAGGAAGAGTTTCATGTTTCAGATACATTTTTTCCTAGTTCTCTGCTTGTTTTTAAAAAATAGAGTAATCAGTGGGAGAAGTGGATTTGGAAAGGGGAAAAAGGAACTGTGCTATTTAATTGGTAGATTTTAGAGGTGAACAAAGAAAGAGACCCAGTTAAAGGTTATCTGAAATAGTGGTTTTGAAGAAATAAAAAATCACCACACATTTGATGCTACATTCTGTATCCGACCTTAAAATGACAGCATCACAGCAAGTGCACAGGTTTTCAAGAAGAATATTGTTCAAGCGGTTAACCAACCTTGATCTCTCATCTGAGACATTTGAGCATGTAATGCTATCAAAGCAGTCACCCTGAATGTTCTGAGGTTAATTTTCAAAAATTCTGTGAGCCACGTCAAACTCTTGAAACACTTGCCTCGTTTATCAGGTCAGCAGCTGACTGCAGCTGAGATGGATCCATTAAGACAAAGGAGGTACCGCCCCACCTCTAACTCAAGCCACCCCTAGTCACTCACTTCTTGGACACAGGTCATGTGTCAGAGCCACTTGAAGGAAAAACATCTTAAGGAAGCCACTTGAAAGCTAAACTCTATTTCAGTGTAATGGCTGTTCTGTGCCTTTATATGGCTCCAGGCTGGGTTCCATACTATGTGTTCTGATAAAGTGGGGTGGGGGGAATACCAACCCTTTAATTACAGAGGACTATAGCCCTCTAATCTACTATGTTCTTTTCTGAGCTGGAGAAATCAGATGTGGCTCATAACCAAAGAAGTTCCTGAACCAGGGGGAATTCAAAGCAGAGATGGTAGATACTGAAGCTCACCAAAGCAGAAAAGCAGTAGGGAGATGGAAAAGGTACAGATCGTTATCAACCCAAAGGTTAGAGTCAGGCCAGTATCTAACATAATCCACAAGAAAGATCCATAAGAACATAAGAAGAGCCATGCTGGATCAGGCCAAAGGCCCATCTAGTCCAGCTTGTAGAGGTCCACAGACTAACAACCCGCTGGGTAAAAAAAAATTCTCACTCTCCCAGCCCTCAATTTGAGTGTATGTCCCCTAGTTCTGGTATTTTGTGACAGGGAGAAGAGCATCCCTCTATCCACTTTACTCATGCCCTGCATTACTTTATATGTCTCAATCATATCCCTCCTTAGGCGCTTTTCCCCCCAGACTGAAGAGCCTCAAATGTTTTAGCCTTTCCTCATAAGGGAGGTGTCCCAGTCCAGTAATGATTTTTAGTTGCTCTCTTCTGCACCTTTTCTAGTTCCACTATGTATTTTTTTGAGATGAGGTGCCCAGAATTGTACACAATACTCCAGGTGTGGCATTACTATTGTGTTGTTCAATGGCATTATAATGTTGGCTATTTTATTTTCAATCCCTTTTGATCATCCCTAGCATGGAATTGGCCTTCTTCACCGCTGCCACACATTGGGGAGACACCTTCATGGAGCTGCCCACCAACACACCAAGATCTCTTTCCTGATCCGTCACGGATAGCTCGGAGCCCATCTTCCCCCTCCCCTCATTCTGCTTCCACTTTTAATCCTCTCTGGACAGAACACTGTCCTCACTCAGGGGAACCAGATGTTCTTTCTCATGGGGAGATGTGATAGGAAAGACAAAACACGAGTATTATTTACCTGTGAAATATAATCCTATACACATTTCCTAAGAATAAATGCCACCAATACTTAGGGCTTGGTTCTTAGAAAACAGGCATAAGATAACCTCAAGAGTAAATTAAAAAAATATATGTTTGTTTTTAAAAGTTTTTTAAAAATTCTCCTTCCAGTCCAGTTGGGGAGGTGGGGGAGAGTGGAATAAAGAGATCTGTTCTCCCAATTTCAAAGTTTAGCATACACGTCGCAGAAATCATTCTACAATACATATACACTGTATACTGCAGGGTAACCCGGCAAGGTACAGCAACAGAAAAGCAGCAAACAAATCTTGAGTTGCTTCCCTTTCCAAATAAAGTACTCACAGTATGCAAGCAGAAGAGGTGTACTGGAAGCAGCTAATTCCTGCCCATGTGCATGTCTCAAGCATTCTTTTAAAAATTGTATTGTAATGTATTGTAATGTATTGTAACTCGTGGCACAGTGGTTAAATGCTGTACTTCAGCTAAAACTGTGCTCACGACCTGGGGTTCAATCCCAGGTAGCCGGCTCATGGTTGACTCAGCCTTCCATCCTTCCAAGGTCGGTAAAACGAATATCAAGCTTGTTGGGGGGTGGGGACAATATGTAGCCTGCATACTGTAATTAAATGGTAAACCGCCCCAGAGACTACTTGAAGTGGTATGGGCAGAATATAAGCAGAACACTTTGCTTTTATCACCCCTTTATCACTCCATTATTATTGATCTGGTGGAGGCAGGAAGGTGATCATCATTCTTAACACTGAGGAATGGTGTGTCATCTTCCTGTCAGAGGACTTCTCTGGTGAGGTTGAGCTCAATGCTCCAAAACCCAGTCCTAGCAGAGAAGAATTGTTCAGTCCCAGAGAGCCAGGAGTCCAAGCCTATGTATGTCAAAAGCAAAGGAGTCAAGTCACAGGAGGAAGTGGGATCCCCGTCTATTCCACAAGAACAGACATAGCTCAACGCACAGGGCCAGCCTGAGGTCTCAAGACAAAGTGCTCAGGTAGGAGGAAGGGCTCCTTGAGAGAAAGAGCCTCCTCAAGACAGTCTTCTCTTGCCTAAAGAGAGACCATGGACCAAATACTGTGACTAAATGCTTCCTCTTGCTTCCCATCTACAAGTGAATGCTAAGTGGGGTTCCAGCAGCCCAGATGGAATCGCAAGCTACTTGGGATAACATGTCTATTAACTCTTGTACTTGTTTCCTGTGTGCCTGGATCCCTGCTTCAGACTCCTGGGCAGTTTGCACTATGCATTATGTACAATTCTGGTCACCAATTCCAATTTCCAATTCTGGAACTGGAAAAGGTACAGAAGAGAGCAACTAAAATGATTACTAGGCTGCGGGACCTCCCTTATGAGGAAAGGCTAAAACATTTGAGGCTCTTTAGTCTGGAAAAAAAAGTGCCTGAGGGGGGATATGACTGAGACGTACAAAGTAATGCAGGGCATGAGTAAAGTGGATAGAGGGAAGCTCTTCTCCCTCTCACAAAATACCAGAATGAGGGGACATACACTCAAATTGTGGGCCGGGAAACTAAGAACAGACAAAAGAAAATATTTTTTACCCAGCGCGTTGTTAGTCTGTGGAACTCCCTGCCATAGGATGTGGTGATGGCATCTGGCCTGGATGCCTTCAAAAGGGAATTAGACTGATTCCTGGAGGAAAAGTCCATCACAGGTTACAAACCATGAGGGAGATGTGTAACCTCCAGGCTTAAAACCAGGGTACTTCAAGGGCCAGATGCAGAGGAGTGGTATCAGGAGACAGATATCTAGTCTCATGCGGTCCCAAACGCATCTGGTGGGACCACTGTGAAATACAGGAAGCTGGACTAGATGTGCCTTTGGCCTGATCCAGCATGGCTCTTCTTATGTTCTTAAGAAGAGGTAAAAAAAACAAGGGAAGAATACAGTTGAGAGAGGAGGGCATTATATATTTTACATTGTTTGGACATAGATTTGAGTAACTTGATGTTGGTATTGTGAAAACCTCCACCTGGACCCTTCCACGGGTCTGTTAGTGTGATATCATCTGCCAGATGCCACCAAAGACTGATGCTCTATGATTTAGGCCTGTCAATTGCTAAAATAAGGCAGAAATACCAATGAGATGCTAGAGGGCATCAAAGGAAAGAAACAATAATTAGTGGGCCAAAAAGGAGGAAAAGAGGTGGGATATAGAAGCAGGTAAGGTCAAATAGCTACAACTGACTAGAAAATTCCTTTGGACCTACTGACATTGTTATTCATAATTCTAAATTACCTGTTAATAAATATTTTGCATTATGCCAAGAGATCCCCTTTGTTTGGGGTCACATGGTAGGAACCAAGAGAGGTGAAAAAGGAACTCATGCACTTCCCCTTTTGCCTTTTTTCCCCTTTTGCCTCCCCCCCCCTTTTCTTTTCTGAAAGAGGGAAAAGTACTGTTTGGCTTTAGCCCATAATCATCTTTCATTGGTTTCTTTCTGCAGTGCAGTGAAAACGTTCCACAGGAATTTGCAAGTTGATATTTTAAGGCTTGCTTGTCTGTTCATGTTTTTTACTTGGCTATTATTTGGTGGGGTAAAGAATGCCACTCTTTAATGAAATTGTGGCTGAGAAGGATTTGGGTAGAAAGCAATAAGCAGTGACAGCTGGCATAACACTCAGAAGTAAGGAGCAGCAAGGAGGTGACTGGGCAAAAACCAGGAGAAAAACACAACAAATGGTGTAGAAGGCAGCAATACAGAAGGGCCCTTGTATTGCTGTTTAAATTACCATGCTTTAGCTTAACTGGCCACCTACAGTCTTAAATAAAGGGCAGCCCCTTCATCATCTGCCCTGTCTCTTTAGGCCAGTGAGTGGTGGTGCCACGTCCTTCTGGCAGTTGTTTCTAGAGATGGAGCTGAGTCCTCATTTCCATGTATGTATGTATGTATGTATGTATGTATGTATGTATGTATGTATGTATGTATGTAGACTTTGCCCCAGGTCTGCCTGTCACTCCTGCTGCCCAGCACTAGTTGGTATGCCTTTTGCCTCATCAGCTGGAATGGGCACCAGCCAGCACCGCTATTTGATTGAAGTCATGTGATTCATTGCTGGAAGTGAAGTTCTGGCTAGTTTGAAGGTAATGTGTAATGTTCTACATCCATTTACAAAGAGATTCACACAAATAGCTGACCATTAGGCTACCTGTGCTTCAGTGCAAAGTCAAACTATTAGGTCATTGTGAGTGGAGCATAGAACAGATTCAAGAGTTTGCTGAATTTGAATGCAGACAGTATTTAAAAAAATATGTTATCATATAAATGTTGGTGGGGGTGAGTCATTATCTTTGATTTGAAAATTAGTTGGAAGGAATTATTTAACGGGACTGATGCTAAATGCTTTGCTGACGTAACTGCTAATGACAGATAGAACAGACAACATTGAAGTGATGTCACATTCTAACCAGCGAATTAAAAACAAGTATGTATTTTTCACAGCTGTGTTACTGATATGATGATGGTCGTCATTTGTGGCAGTGTTCCAAGCTCCCTGACACTGCATAACTGGAAATTATTCTGTCTTCATGAACTGCCTATAAATGATTTGATCATCAGGAAGGAATAGTAGTTTCTTTGTTCTTTGCATGGCCAGCCATTTTAATTTCTCTAGATTTTCCCCAAACTGAACAAATGTGAGAGGGGGAGAGAGAAATGAACATGGTGCTATCTTACTCTAATTATGTAAATGAGAAAAGGCCCAAGTCCTACAGTGAGGTTTTCTGTGATGGCAGCAGTGAGAATAGCATGACTCGGATTTTGGACAGCACAGATTTCTCCAATATAGGACCAGTTTGGGGAGGTCCTACATTTATTAATAATGCCAGAGATGTGCACTAGCAACAAAAGTTGGATTCAGAAATTGGATTTGGAATTCAGAATTGCAGTTCTTTGGAGCTGGAATTTCTGGATATTTGGTAGTTCCTCTTTTCCCACTTAAAAACCATAAGCAGACAAAACATTTTGAAAGGATTTCCCCAGTGTCCTCTGACACCTTCTGAGTGGTTGTGCCCCCCAACCCACCCAAATGGAGTGCACCCCAACAGCCATCAGTTCCTGGGTGTTAGGAAATGACTGTGATAGGCATCCTGATTGAACCCTGAACAGTGGGACTGCTTTTGAGGAAGTAGAAAACAAGTCACATTGGGAAGTGGACAAATACCATGGATAGCCCTGGCCGGCAGACTGGAACAACAGAGGTGGGAACTGTGTCAACAGCATGGGGCACAGCACAGTTGAATGAGTGTCCACAATCTTGGAGTAGGAGTTGGAAGAACGAAAGAGTCAGAAGGAGGGGGCGGCAGTCTGAAAAATGTCATATCTAGTGCTGTAAGCAAAGCGTGCCATTCTTTTTTCTTTGAAGAAAATTAGGTTATTCTACAGATCCAGGTTTCAGGTGTAAATGCTATGGGTGTGGACTGACAGTGTTCCCAATCTCAGAGGAAATTCACTGGGCGTGCTAGTTAGTGGGAAAGATAGTCCTACTACCACCTTGGCCAAGCCTCTCCAAACAGGCTCTGCCTTAGCCCCTTGAGTTGAGGAATTTTGGCTTGCAGTGCTATTGCATGTACACTTATCTCTGTTTTTCTACCATGGCCTTCCTCGTTGGTGGTGTCTCTGGAGGACAGGCCTCTGCCATGCTTGTCAAGAACGTTTTCCAGACTGCTTGTTGTGTTTTGCAGGGACTCTAGAATACAACTGCTGTTACTGCTGTTTGGGGTGCTATAAACATTGTTACTTTCTTCCTTTTCTGTGTGACCTCCTCAGTGCTAGCTAGACCTGCTTCACCTGTGATTGCTGCCTCTGCTTGTGATGGAACGATGGCTGGTATTGCCCCATCCTCTTGCCACTGGTCAAGATCCTTTGCCTGCTGTTTCATGTTGGGGTCCAAGAGGGCTGCTGGAATGTATTCCCCCTTCTTCCATAAGGACGCAAACTTGAAGTGGAGCAGATCTTTTAGCTTGCTGGCCAGGGCCACCACTTTAGGCCAGAAAAAAATCTTGTTCTCCTTCTATGGAATCTCCTGTCCATAGACAGCCCCCTTTCATCATGCCAACCAGGCTCTGGAACGTTAGGATTACTGTACCTGGGTAAGGATGCCTGTCTCCACTGAGGAACTGGTGTTGCACTTTCAAAGCTTCAGAGGACATAGACCAGGCATGTCCATACTTTGGCCCTCCAGATGTTTTGGACCACAACTCCCACAGTCCTTTGCCATTGGAAATACAGGCTTGGAATTCTGGGAGTTGCGGTCCAAAACATCAGGAGGGCCGAAGTTTGGACGTGCCTGACATAGACCATTATCTGCTGTTGCCCACTCTTTGCCCAGAGGAGCAGCCCTACCAATTGAAATCCCCTGTGCCAAATCATGGCATGTCCTTTGCTACTCTGCATTCTTTCAAGCAGATAGAAAACGGAGTTCCATTAAACTGCCATGACCTGGATTAGATGGTGAAGTAGCAATCCCCACTGCTGCAGTGCAGGCTTGCACTTGAGCATGTCCTAACATCAAATGCAGTTGAAGCATCGAAGGATCTATGCTCACGCTTCTGTTGGGAAGATCCAGGGTAAAAAAGAGAGAGAACGTCTGCTGTCTGTACCTGCTTCTGGAGTTCATTGGTTCTGGCAAACATTTACAGCATTTAGTCTCACCTCAATCGCCTTCCAACGGAAAACTCAAGGCAACCCAATTAGAAGACGCCGGATTCTTTGCCCCCACTGCTCTTGGTGCCAAAGAGTCTTTAAATTTTGTTCATTAATAAATCATTCCAACATGCCTACAGAATATTTTCACTTTAATTTCTTTCTCTAGTAAGCAGAGTCCTCACCATTTACTTTCTAATCTATAGGAGTAAATGGGACTCTGATTATTAGGAATTATTATCACAGCTATTTGGAACTTTCAAATTTGGATTTGTATATATTCCGACCTATCCAAATGTAACACAAAATATTTCCGAATCCAAATACACATCCCTAGTTTTAAAGGAAAAGATTAAATTAACTTTTGTGAGTGGGTTGGGCCCAAACATAACAATACTCAGAGCTACTGAACACAATGGAACTTACCATAAGTTGACCATGATTCATGACATTAAGCTCCGTAAGCCTACTGTAAATATGAGTTTCTATCCAGCTTAGTGAATTGTTTATTTGTCTGTTAGGAATTTTCCTTGAGCAGATCTTGGTGTAACAAGAATATAATGAGTGGAAAATAAGAGATAAAGATTGCAGTCGCAACTGGCTAAAATGGTTGAAGGTCAACCAAACTGATGCTAAGCTGTCTGAGCTTGCTCTGAATCTAAATTCTGTCCAGCATCAGGGGTATTGGAAAATATTTAGGATTATCCTTGGCCTTACCCAATTTCTTGCCATCCTTGTGTCCTTGAATTAGAGGAGTTTTAAATCTGACGAAACCTTGCTTCTTCCTTATTTTTGCCTATTCCAGTTCTAGATGTGCTGCCCACATATGTTAGCATAGCAGTTCTGAATAGATATCACTTTGCTGGCAGATCTTAGATACTGGTCCATCCAGCAAAAAGGCACAAATATCGGCCTAAAGCTTTCAGGAGGTGGCAAGAGAGATGGAACTACAGCATGAATGAGTAATATCTGTAATAAAATGGTTACTCAAACTGAGCAAAAATAGCATTCTCCACCATTAGTTTCTCTGACAAGTATAATAAAAGGCCAGCATGCAATTTAAATGCTTTGTGTTTTAAGAATAAAAGTGGTTTAAAAGCCATTAGTATTGTGGTACAAACATTCTTGGAAGTTGGGATGCTCCTTATTTCTGGAAACCCATGTTGCAATTCAATATAAGTTTAATTTGGGTGTTCTGTGGGTATTTGTACTTTATGTACAGTGTGGGGAATGCAGCAGACCTGCCTCCTCCAGTGTTGTTTTTAATGCATGGAGGTGACTGTGAAGAAAAAGAGACTGCTTTATTTATTTATGGTCTACATGTGATTTTGACCTCCAGCTCTTTTCATGTTCTGTCATAGGTGTAGAGCCTACATGGGTGCACCATCCTCGCTCTATCAGACTGTTCCTTTTGCATGCTGAAAAATATGCAGTGTGCAGCAGGAACAGAGCTACTACCTTCTAAGTGAAGTACACATACAATAATAATAATAATAATAATAATAATAATAATAATAATAATAATAATAATAATAATCTGCCTTTAGCAAAGAACAGGCAGATAATAACAGTGAGATAATAAGCCTGAAAAAGTAATTGAAAATGAGCATGCAAAATTATTTTGGGACTTCTGAATACAGACAGACAGGGTCCTGGAGCATAATACCCCAGATATTGTGATTGTGGAGAAGAAAAAAGTGTGGATCATTGATGTTGTTATACCAGGTGATAGTAGAGTCACCGAGAAACAACTTGAAAAAATTACCTAATATCATCATCTTAAAATTGAACTTCAGACACTCTGGCATAAACCAGTACAGGTGGTCCCAGTGGCAATCGGCATGCTGGGTGTGGTGCCTAAAGAGCTAAGCAAGTATTTAGAAGAAATGGGAGTTGGGAAAGTCACCATCAGTCAGCTGCAGAAAGCCGCCTTGCTGGGGTCTGCTCGCATAATTTGCCAATACATCACATAGTCCTAAACGCTTGGGAAGCGTTCAACTAGTGATTTGTAATACAAAATCCAGTGTAGTCTGCTGTGTAATAATAATAATAATAATAATAATAATAATAATAATAATAATAATAATAATAATAATAATAATAATAATAATAATAATAATAAAGTTGGAAGAAACATATAAGGCCGTCAAGTCCAACCCCATGCTCAGTGGAGGGATCCAATTCTCAAAGCAGATCTGATAGAGGGTTGTCCAGTTTGTTTGTTTTTTGAATGTCTCCTGCATTGGAGCACTCACCACCTCTCAGGATCATTGGTCCCTCCAGAAGTAATTATCATACTGCTCTAACTGTTAAGAAGTTTTTTCTTAATATTCAGCCTGAATCTGGTTTCCTGTCCTTTGAGCCCATTGTTACGTGTCCTGCACTCAGGGATGATTGAGAACAGATCTTGCCCCTCCTCTCTATGACTACCTTTCAAGTGTTTGAAAAGTACTATCACAAAAACAGTAATGTGTGGTGGTGAAGTCAGTTCTAACTTATGGCATCCCTTTTCATAGTTTTACCATTCACTTCTTCTGAAAGTGCCCTGGGTCTGTGCAACACTTGCCCAAGGTCATACTCAAAAGGAGGCACAATGTGAATTGAACTCCCAACCTCTGGTACCATTGAGATGTTGCCGTTATGGAACACAGTAGCGTAGACAGGGTTTCTTGCTGGAGGTAGGAAGAGTCCAATTGTCAGTGAAGGCCTGGCCAACTTCCATAGTTCAGTAACTTTGCACCACAGTATAAATGAGGTCGTATGCAAGTCATCTTGTTAGTATGATTGTTAACTTGTAATTTGGAGAAGTGCTGTTGTGTTATGTGCCATCAAGTTGCCTCTGATTCATGACAACTATGAATAAGCAATCTTGAAAATGTCCTGTCCTAAAAATCCCTGCTGTTGCAAACTCAGGGCTGTTGTTTGATGGAATTGATCTGCCTCAAATGTGCTCTTTTTTTCTTCTTGGCTTCATTTTTTCCCCTAGCATTATTTCAGTTTTCAAGAAATCCCTGCCTTCTCATGAGATGCCAGAATTGACAACATCATTTCATCTTTTTGTAAAAAACTTCCAGAGATGGTTCAGGCATGATTTCTCCCAGGACCCATTGCTCCTATTTTCGGTAGTCTAGGGTACCTGCAGAGCTCTCCTCCAGCACCCCATTACAAACGAATCTGGTTTTTTTTCTATCTGCCTTCTCTGCTGTCCAGCCTTCATGCCCATACATAGTGATATTGAATACAATACTGTGAATGATCTTGGCCTAGGCCTCTATTGACACAGCTGTGACCAAGCCAAAGTTAATTGCCTTATCTCCCTGTAGAACTGTTACTTGTGGATAACACAGCCTTACACTTGAGGGTCTTTTTAAAATTCCTTTATTGCTGCCTTTCCCCGTTTCAGTCTTTTGATTTCTGCACTTGCCATTTGGAATGATGTTTGAATCAAGGTATACAAAATATCTAACTATTTCAATGTCTTCATTGTCAATGTTAATGTTGTGTAGTTCTTTTATAGTCATGATTTTCGTCTTTTTAACATTCAGTTGGAGTCCTGGATTGGCACATTTGTCATTTACTAAAAGTCATTTCAAGTCATTGCTGCTTTCTGCCAGTGAAACGGGTCATTTGCATGTTTTAAATTATGGATGATTTTTCTCGCGCCAATCTTCACTCCTCCTGCACATGAATCTAGTCCAGCATTCTGCATGATAAGTTTTGCACACAGGTTAAATAGATAAGGAAAGAATATTCACCCTTTTCTGACTCCTTTGCCTATAAGAAATCACTCTGCCGCTCTATATTCTGTCCTAACAGCAGCTTGTTCAAAATACATATTACATATTTTGACAATCAAATGCTGAGCACACCCATTTCTTTCCAACAGAATTTACCCAGTGTCTACGTTTGGACAGGCCAGTCCTGTTTGTACATCTTCGCAACATTGGCCCATCACGTCATGTCTAGGCAGTTGTTAAGAACTACTTCATGTTTGAATTGTCAGTCAGTGGCTGAAATCCTATGGCTTAAGCAAGTCAGAAGTAGAGTAGGTCCATTAAATCAGTGGAACTTAGAGCCTTTGTACACGACCCCTAAACTCCGCCGCAAATGGCTGCCAGCTCTGGAGCTTACAATTGTTTCCCCACCAGCTCTGGAGTTTGCAGAAAATTAAGTGCGACCACGCCCACCTAAGCGCGTCCCAGCGCACTTTTCATGTACCTGCTCTCGGAGGGTGAAAATCCCTGATGCGGATTTAAGGGAGTGAGTGCCGGGCTCTCCTCGCTTCTGTTTGTTGTTGTTTTTGCCTCCCACCCCTTTAAGAGAAGGAATCAGGATGACGATGGGGCTCTGGGCGGCTTCGGAGGTGAGCCTGCATTTTTCCTCTCTTTTTTTCTCCCTCCCTTCACGCAGAGAGGAGCAAGGAAGTGCGGATGGGTGGGGACGTAGGAAGAGCAACGAACCCCCAAGATCTCTGGTCCGAATTTAAGTGGCCAGCGGATCTTAGGGGTCGTGTGAAAAGGCCCTTAATGGAGTTAATTCACCATGTCTCCACTGATTGATTCAACTGGCCTATTTTAGTGTGACTTTAAGCAACAGGATTTCATCCACTATTTTATTAGTGGGAGGTATTTAGCAATGATTTTTTTCCTAAATAATGTAAAACCTTTGTGCTCTGATATTACTTTAAAAGAAAGAAGCTAAGTCATATATTTGTCAAGGGAAAATAGTAGTACCTGAAGCATAGCCAACAAATTCCTCTTTTTCCTTTATTAGAGGAAATACTAGTGCATAGTGCAAACTGTTATCAGAAATGCTTCTGGTTTTGGCTTAATTTGAGGAAATGATTCTGCTTTAAGCACTGCAAAGGTCGTAAGGAAAATGAGCATTTTGCATGACTTTTTATAAAAATGAAATACTTCTTGGAGTCTTTTGATTAGTGACAAAGTCAAATATTATTTTCACTATTTCTGAAAATATTCAGTGTTCACTAACTTGTGTTTAAAGTCCAAGTCAGACTTTATGGGGCCCAAGGCAAGGAGTTTCTGGAACACACTGCGAAGTATTTATTGGAACACAGAGACTACTGTTCATTCTGTCTTCTCCAAGATACTACCATACCATAAATGTCAGTGTGCCTCAAACAGTTACAGAGCTTGCACAGCATCATGCAGAATGCATTTTAACTTTTCCATGGCTGAGAAAATTATGGTCAGAATGTACACATGTTCTTAGGTTTGAATCTGTGTAAGAATGTTTAATGGTAATAAGAATACATGGTTATTTAGCCTTTATTGCCTTTCCTAGCTTTTGTGCAATCTGCTACTATGTTGCTTCTAGTTTTAGATAGCATTCTTGACAGCACCAAATAAAGCAATTAAAAAAAAACCAAAGTGATGGCGTCAGCACGAAAGTTAGGCAGAATCTTTGCATCAGACTCAGACAGTGACATATCCCTAAGTGACCTCTTTATCTGGTAATTCTGAGCAGATCAAGATCCCCCCAAAAATGCTGTTGTTGTGCAATTCCATCCCAAAATCAGGTTGTTTCTCTCAGGGCTGCAATTGGGAGGGGAAGCAAGCAGGGTGCATGCTGTACCCTTGACAAAGCAGTGTGTGTCTCTATGTGAGCCAGAATGACAAAAGAGAAATGCATTTGTACTTTGTATTCCATTCAATTTGTACTTTGTAGTATCCTGCTCCCCCCACTGGGTGTGTATTTGCCCCAGGTGACACATACTAGTTGTGGACCTGGTTTCACTGTCTATAACAGATTGCTCTTCCTACACTGACTAGTTTTCTTTTGCTTTACGGTTTTCATCCATTCAAAAGCAAAATGCAAAGAATTCAAATTTAAACCATATTATTTTAAAAGTAAAAAAACATTATAACTTTAAATAATCTTCCCATATCAACTGATTCATTATCCCCTATTTCAGTTATCCATGGTTGCCAGAGGAAAAAAATTAAATAATTCAGCAGCCACAAAGCAAGGTGTAAAGCAAGCTGTTGTCACAAACAACAGCTGTAAAGCAAGCTGTTGTCACAAATAGCATCTGTAAAGCAAGCTACTGTCACAAGCAGCAGCCATAAAGCAAGCTACTGTCTCAAAACAGAAGTCATAGAGCAAGCTACTGTCAGGAAACAGCAGTTTGGAGGTGGGTGGGCAGGCGTTCTCTCTTATCCATGGTTTTCATTTTCTATGGGAAGGTCTGGAACCAATCCCCAGTGGATATTGGGGTCCTACTGTATGGAGGAAAATCCATGTTGTTGTCATCTATTATTTTTGTTGTTCCTATATGATATTCTGATATTTCCTGGTATCTTGTGTACGTGGCATGCAGCATATTGCGTTGTCATGTTGATGAGCTGATGTGTGTGTGTGTTTTCTTCCTCCCTGTATTTATAATTCTTTCAGATGCAACCATTTCCTTTATACAGGAAATTTCCAGGACCTGGAAATAGTAGGCCACTGATGTCCCAGGGAAATTTTTAATAATAGGAATTTGATTGCTTTTAAAATTCCTGTAAAATATAGTTCCTGTAACTCAGAATCTGGCAATCTGACGTCATGATGATAAGCATTATTGTTTTGTCTAATAAAGTCCAACAGTTGCACTGACTACACCTATAAAGATTGTGACCCACACAAGTAACAAAGTGCTCAGATTACTTTATCAAACTACAGCAAATCACTGGGTTTAATTAAAAAAATAGATCAAATCCCAGAATCTGCAAACACCACCTATCTGTAATGTTAATGTTTTGCATGTAATAAAATTATTTCAGTAAATGTTCAATTATCTCCTTTTACAGCCAAACATGTTCAATTGTCAGGAATGTTATTGTCTAGTGGTGACCTTGCTCCTAGGGCTGGCTGAAGTTAGTTACGGTAATTGTTTTCTCATTTTAAAAACATGCATTATCTGGTTTCAGGGCTGTTTTTTCTATGCACCCCTTAAATATTTTAACACTCTAGTCTATACACACAAAATGGTATGTATTGATACGAGAAGAACCTCAACCACCTTGCACTTGAGAAATTCCGCATATATTGTCCAGGGACAGCAGTGGAAATGGAGTGTTTTTTGCAGTCATCTTATAAGCTTTCTTATAAGATTGACTGTCTGAGAAAAAGTGAAGGACTAGAAGCCTAATTACATTAACACAAAAGCTAAGCTCCTTTAAGAGAAAGCAGGGGGATAATTGAGACATCCCTGATTATGTGTATGGCTATGTTGGGTTTTGGAATTTGTATGTCACAAACTTTCGTGTTTGGAGGAAAGTATAAGTTTTAATGGTCTTCAGTTTTATTAATGCTTTAACAGTAACAACTGACAGTAATGGTTCCAAGAAATAGCTTTATTATGAAATATGCATACTTAGTTAATGCTACAGGAAGAGGCCCAGCAAAGCAGCAGAAGTTCAAAGATACAGTGTTGAACAGCTGTATTATAGCTACTTTTCACTTGCTCAAACTCCCTGTTTGAAGCATCAGAAAATTCTGATTTAAAAAACTGTTTATTTTCAACAGTCTGCTCCAAGCCATTAATGCCTACATCTACCTTGGTATTTATGTATCAAATATTCTTGTTAATACAACCCCTCCTTCTGATTAGCATTGCTATTGGCACACATATATCTTGCATATAGTTTGATTTATAATCTTCAGGTAATATCGCTTGGTATTTTACTTAGCCATTATTGACTCAAGGGTTGAAGTCCATTCCAGCATCTGGGATTCTGTGACAGTTTTCAGATTAATCTCTTTCATTTTGTTAAATCAAAAGGGTCAAATCAGCCAGTATTTTAAATCTAAAAATGCTCTATCCAATATGAACACACTTTGCTAATCACAAAAAGAGATTGTTTTACTTATCCTCATTTAATATCATTGCTCCTTATGCCCATGGGAAGTTATCAAGATATACTTGGTTACTATCATTAATATTTATATTCTATTATCTAGGCACTGCAGATGTATGAAAGAGAGAGGGAGTTAAGCAAGGATAATTAAGGTCTTTGCCCCAGTCTGTCTTACCCCCAGCTCAGAAGGTTTTGTTAACAGCAGTCCTATTCATATCTGCTCAGGAGTAATTCCAGTCATATTCAAAGGGACTCATTCACAAGTAAGAACTGTATGTATAGGCTCGAACCCTAAGGTAGTCAGTTAGGATTTAGAATACAGTAGGATCACTTTATCTATGAAGGTTTGAGTCCAAGTCCCTCCAGATGCTCACCACTGTGGATGCCTGAAACTGTGGATAGTAGATACAGTGCCTCCAAATGACCAGTGGGCAAAAGTCAAGGAGTGAAGTGCTGAGGAGTGCTGGAGCTGCCAGCAACCTGTCCTGTTAGAGGGGAATCAAGGATTCAGCTCTGCCCTCGAAACAGTTCCTGGAAGGATGTTCTGCCAAAGAAGCAGACTGGGGAAACAATAATGGGGCTACCCCCTTCATTTTAGACCATGGTTTGCCACAGTTAAGTGGAATCATGGTAATGAAACCAGTGGATATTAGGGTGATGCTGTACTACAGGAACCATTAAATACATTTGAGACAGATGGAACCACGGATGGGCATGAAACAGGTAAATAGTGTTTCATTTTGTTTTTAGAGCTGTTTCATTTCGTTACAAAACAAATTTTAAAGTAGTTTCATTACATAACGAAACAAAACAAAATGCTTTGTTCCCCTGGAGGAACGTAAAGAATCTAGGGGAGGAAGCAATTTTTGGACCCCCTCTGAAATTTGGAAAGGTTAAGTGGTCATAGAGCTGAGTTATGAAGCTCTAAAGGGGTGCCCATATTGGGGGGGAACCTTTCTAATTGGAATAGTTGGCAATCTGTTGTACACCGCCTAGAGTTCCTGAGGGAAATTAGGTTGGTCAACAAATAGATAGATAGATAGATAGATAGATAGATAGATAGATAGATGTTGATGCAACCTCTTATGGAAATATAGAGAGCATGCATGGTATTAACATACCTTCTCCCTTGTGTCTTACACAGGAGGGATAGCTTCTTCTAAGATAAGTGGAAATCATGAGGCCAGTGGGTCACATTGTACACCTTCCATCTTTGTTTTGTTTCAATGTTTGGCTCCTGGAGCCTCCCAGAATAGATAGATAGATAGATTGATTGATAGATAGATAGATAGATAATAAGCACTGCCGCTGCTTTCCATTGATTCCAATCAGAAAGGTTTTTTTCTAGGGGCACCCCCTTTGGAGCTTCATAACTCAGCTTCCTGAACCCCAGACCTTTCCAAATTTCAGGGGGCTTGCAGGGAAGAGCTTGAGGAAGCTCCCCTGTGGTTTATTTTAGAATGAATCATTTTGTTTTAGAGGGGGAAAATGGTGTTTCATTTCGTTTTGTAACAAAATGCTAGCTGCCGTTTTGTTTAGTTTTGAAACGATTCAAAACCTTACGACACAATGAAACACCATACCGTTTTTTGTATGGTGCCCATCCCTAGTTGGAACACAAATGTGGGACATAGCAAACTGAATATGTTGTTGATGTGTAAATAAGATAGTGGTGATGGGGGCATTACAGATACACCAGCAGAATCTAATCCAGACATTTTCCTGCATATGGAAATTGCTTTAGTGGTTTATGTGGAAATGATATAGGGGAACTCATCTCTAATGATTTATTAATGCCTTAGTTGCACAAAGTAGCAAGGATTATTTTCTTTTGTTCTTGTCTTTTTTTGGAAGTTTTCTTTTCTGAAACCTAGCTGCCGTACCTTCTGTCCATTGCCTAAAATAACCTCTTGAGTTGCAGAGTAACATGCCACCACCATCACTGTGTGTGATCATTTTGTTTAGCTGCTGTCCTGCACCTCCTTACCACACCCCCTTTCTCCCCTTTCCTGTTGCCACTTTATAACAGCCAGGGTGTGGGCAGCAGCAAAGCTATCCGCGTAAGCCCAGGACCAAGGTATTTTCAGGAACGTAGTCAAACATTCCATGGTCAAGAGGCAAGTCATCAGCCAGTCCAAATTTCAAAACACAGAAAACACAGTCAAACAAGGAGGTAGAAATCCAAACCGGCAAACTTATGGAAAGACAAGGTTCAGAGCCGGAACTTCCAGAGTCTGAGGCCTCAGGTTGTTGAGACAAAGAGCAAGGAGCACCAGCTGCTAGTTTTATGCTAGTATCAAGCCCCACCAGCTGCACTCTCTGATTGCCTCCGCCTGGAGAGGATCATAGAATCATAGAGTTGGAAGAGACCTCAAGGGCCATCTAGTCCAGCCCCCTACCATGCAGGAAGCCCCATCACAGGACCTTGATTCTGCAAAGAATCAGAGTCAAACAACCCCAATCCTGACACACTGTATGCCTCCTTAACTTTCCAACGCAGCTCTGCTGCTCTTTCCCTTCCTTCCTGCCACCAGGCATACCTTGTTGCTCTTTACCTTCCAAATTGGGGGGGGGGGGGGAACCAAATGGAAATAACCTTTAAAAGCCATCCTCTTTCAGGTCAGGTTTGAGTTATTCCATGAGGATGCACACAGTGACACAACAACAAGATGTTGTCTAATTGATTTCTAAAAATACAAATTATTTTAATTCAGTAGTGTAGTCATGCCCTTCTTCATCATTCCAATTGCTTCAATTCGAAATACTGAGATACCAGGAATGAGCCGCCACCCGCTACGTACCAAGGAAGAGGCAACTGGACCATCAACGGAGACATGACAAGACTGCAACACTGGGTAACCTCTTTCATTTTTATTTGATCTAATTGGCTACACTCAGTGGACTTTTCCAAATTTTATCCCAATCCTCAAATGAAATGCATGGGCCTTCTGCACCAACCCCCCTCCCCCTTCACTGGCAAGGCAGGGGCATTGGCCTCAATATAAGCCACATGGATGAGAGGTGTGAATGTGTGTACATGAGCCATGACATGTCTTTGGAAGGACTGGGACAATAAAACACCTCCCTCCCTTCATTTCAGACGCAGCCTAAGAACATCCAAACTCCAAGCCTCAGCTAAGAAACGGCCTGGCTTCCCCCCCCCCCCCCCCCCCATCTTGCCAAGGACCTTACATCTAAGAAATAACTCTTGGCAAATCCATCTTTTGCCATGTTATAACCTATTGGTACTGTTCTGAGGAAGAGGGTTTCGCCCGTGAAATAGTAGCAACGTTTTTGTTATTTTTCTAGTAGCCTAAAGGTATCACCTGTTCCACTTTTGTATTTGGTTTTTTTCCATCATTGTCACCTTATAAAACTGTGGGACAACCCCCACAACCCAAAATGAACCTATCCTGACCAGATGTTTTCCTTCCTTGGTGTTCATGTAATCTCAGCTGAGTGGCTGATCTTTGTCTCTTACTGTGCTGTTAATGAAAGCAAAATCAAACGTTTTGTTCAGGAGAAATAATTAGGGCAGTCTTTCCTTTCTTTGCAGGATAGAATGGTGGGATGTTAATAGTTGTTCTTAACCTCTTCAAGAATAACCTGGAGTTAGGAGTGAATCCTGAGGTAGCCAGATTAGATGGGTGAAGTATCAGATAGAAGAAAGGTCATTATGGTCTAAAGTCCAATTACCACACAAAGCAAGGTATTTTCCAAAATAACAGGGATGCGGGGGGGGGATCTCCTTTTGTGATAATCATGTACTCTCAGGATTAAAGAGATTTAGTTTCCTAAAGTTGAGGCCTCAGGTTCCGATTGTTGGTCCTAGCATGGAAAGGACCCCCTAAAGTAGGTTCCTTCCATACAGTCTTGGACTTCTCACCCAAAAGCCCTATCAAAGGTCAATTCAACAGTTGGGAAAATGGAAGCGCCTCTGAGGAAGATTCTATTAATGAAGCTGGCTCACATGGTCCATGCACTGAAAAAGGTTGTGAATCTCATGCTAATCTGCCCTTTATTAGATGATGAGGTAAAAAATACTAAAATCCATTCTGATTTAATTAGCATACATTAGCAGTTGCATGCTTTGAATAAAAAGTATCTGATTGGACTTATTTCTGCATTTGAAGTTTATATTGAAATCCATTTTTAATTACTGTAGGAAATAGTTACCTCAGGCCAGTTAGTCAATAAATGGTGCATGCTAAATGGGTAGAAAGCAATATTAAAGACAAAAATCATCAAACAAATAGAAGTCCAACAGGTCATGCTGAAGAAGAATCAGCATGTTGTCTGCAAAAGTTCATTCTGTTTCACTAAGTCTTTTGGATGTCTTTGAGAATACTGCCAAGTGTGGGGGCAGAGGTATTCTGATATATGTGGTTCACCTGAATATTTACAGTTGAACTATGCCAGAGTCTTCTGTGAGGTTTATATATATATATAAACACACACACACACACACATTTATACAGTGTCTTCTTTTCATTATGACACTCTAGATGGCATACGTGGAGTTCCTGTACAATTTCCATCCATTCAACAGGTTAGCTTCAGAGAATGTGCTATGTTGTGTGCTCTCACTCATACTATGACCTGAATACAGTAAATTGGGAACTGCCAGATATTTGAAAAGGGCAAAATTCTTGGCTTCCAGATCATGATAGCAATAGTGTTAAAACTGAAAATGAAAATATGCTATAAGTGTGTAAATGTGTAGGATGATTGCTTCACTTCTCACTGATGTCTGAGTTTGGTTGTTATAATGTGATTAGATCAAACTGTAAAAAGGAGTTTGGAGCCGTGCAACCATTAAAACATACGAAGTCAAAACTAGACTATGGGTGATACCTTCATAGGTTGCTAGTAGAAAAATAAAAAAAGTTGCTGAGCTTTCGAGAACACAAGTCCTCTTTTTCAAAGCACGTATAAAAGTCCAAGCATGGCAAGGGATGTAATTTGCTAGAAGAGAGTTCTTAAAAGTTCATCTGGCAAGATGGATTCCAGGTTTTCTTCATGGAAGGCACAGAGCAGCATGGTCCGATGGGGCTGGACTAAACAGGCTGATTCTAATTTCAGATTGTGGCTTCTTAGTTAATCGTAGTTAGAATAAGACATGGTGTGCTGAGTTCAAAGATGGTACGAGACTGTGATGTACTCAAAATGAGATCTGGCAGCAAGAGCTTTGTATGGAGGTTTACACTTCACTGTGGCTCAGTTTTGCACTGCTAAATTATGGGATTAGTGTCATTTCTGATTTGGGTTCTCTGCATGGGCTGCTTTAAATCTGTAGCTGATATGTAAACGCGTGTATTAAGTATTCTTATAGTATTGGACAAAATAGGGCCTACAAAAATTTGCCTTGTATGGTTTATACATCAAATTGAAGTGTAGCTGAATTAACCTTGATATTCTGACATTTGCACTTTTAAAAATGTATTCAAAGATGTGCTCTCCATGACTGTTGATTACATTCATCCTGTCTTGTTAAAGGCATGATTGATAGACTTAATTTTTTCCAATGAATTCTCATTTCCTTGTGGCATCTAAGACTCACAACTGAAGGGCAACATGTAACCCAAATCTAACACCATCTACCTGTTTTGCATAACACCAGTGTTTTAGTACATCTGTATCAATAGCTAGCATGAAACTGTAGCAGCCTAATGGCCAGTATACAGGTAGCTGGAAGTGTTTAGTATGGCAAAAACGGAATACTGAGATGACCAAGGAGAAACAATATTAGGGATATTCCCACAATACAAGTTGTTATCTATAGCCTCAAATAGCTTCTTAAGAGCATTCGGAAGATGAGCCACAGCAACTGGACTTTCTCATTAGGTTGAAACATTTCACTACTCATCTAAATCTGAGGATGGTTGGTAGGAGACCTCGAATTTATCCCCAATGCTGAATTCATTTCACCCTGGTCTGAATAGGCTTGTTAGGTGGACAATGGACATGCGTGTGTAAAAATCACACCTCCGCAGCCCCTCCCAACATTTATTAAGCATGAGTCCCAACACCTATTAAGCATGGGTCATTAGAAGTGGCCTCCCTGGTGGATGTTCCATTGTCCATCTAACCTGCCTATTCAAGTCTCCGACTAGCCTTCCTCAGACCGAAGAAGCTATTTGGATGAGTAGAGAAAAGTTATGACCTAACAAGAAGTCCACTTGCCATGGACAACCTGGGACCTCACTTGGATGACTGAGAATCTTCACAGACTTCTTAAGAGCATTATACATCAGACAATATGTTTCTTGATGTTTTAAGAATGACACAACTACAGGGAAACAAGAATGAATATATTGTCAGATGCACTTTAGGGTTAAATATGCCAAATTATATGTCTACCCTAAAGATACGCTCAAACACTGCTTGTCTATTCCTCTGGGATTGTAGAAACAGAATATTAAAACTTTACTGGTGGTTGCAGAGTAAATGAGGAAAATACTATTCTTGACATTGTTATTGTCACAAATAAACATTGTGAGATAACGGTCATTACTGAAAATGGCGTATGACAGAGCATTGAGCAAGAATTATAAGACACCACTGTTGGTGAGCTTGAGAAAATGAGACTTTTAGAATGAAGGTGGCTTTAATTTCCTCGCTGAAGAACACTGTTGCTTCTATCCTGCTTTGTAGTTGTTAACAGAAAAAGAAGAGCTATGTGTGTTCGGGTACAGATGATGGAAACGAAGCCGTGCTCTTGGTGTGACCATCAGGGGTTATTTTCACTTGTCAGTGTACTTGATGTGTGGGAAGTCCAAAGTTGTGGAAAGAGCAAAATCTTTAAGAGCATTCTGAGACAGCTTTGAGAATTTGTTCTCACGCTGGGCATTATTGAAATATAGCTTATATAAGTATTTTTGTCACTAGTAAAAAGCCAAGGAAATTTTGTTCCAAATAGGATTCATAACAAGGGACTTCTGTGTGACACAAAGCAGTTTAGAGTAAAAAAAAACTCAAGAAAATATAGTTGCTGCAGAAAATACAACAACAATAATCTTTATTTGCGGCCACAGGCCCAACCAATAAGATAAAAATACATACATGTAGTTTTAAAAGGATAAAAGAGTAAAACCATTACAAAGTTTCAAGATAGCTAAAACAATTTAGGTAGTAAAAGTGAATTATACAAACATTGTGCAATTCATAATTATATTAAGAGCTAACAGATACCAAGGTTGTCTTCCGTATTCTTTGGGCAAAGAAAAGAAACTTGGCCTCAGATTCAGTGGTCCCCTTGTTTGTGTCACTTAATAAATATTTTAAATACCAGTTCAGCGTCCTACCTGGGAAGACACTTATTATGGGCTTGAGTAATTTAATACACTCATTTCTATAAAAACCACATACAAAAAGGACATGATTCAATGTTTCAATTTCTTTGTTATTACAAGGACACAATCGGTTTTCGTAAGGGATGCCAGAGTAACGCCCATCTAAAATTGCAGATTGAAGGCAGTTAAATCGAGCTCTTGAGAAAACATGCCGATATTTGGGGATAGTCAGATTTTCCAGGTATCGAGCACTTTGTGAAAATTTAAAGTTTAGTCCAAAAATGCAGAATGGAGCAAGTTTTCACTGCAGAAAATAGCAAAATTAAACTGTATTGAATATTTGGTATAGGAACTGTAGACTGAATGCCTTGGGTTGTAATGTAGTTTTTCCACTGGTGTCCCTGTCTGTTCCTACTTCTTCTCTCTTTATAATTTTCTCTCTGCTGCCTTACTACCCTAGTCCTTGCTTTCTTCTTAGCTATCACTTACAAATGCTTCAATCAGCAGTTGAGCCTTACACTGTCAGCCATGGTACGGGTGGGGCATCTGTCTTTCTACAGGAGCTACAAGAGCAGGTACGATTAGGCTGTTCAGATATATATCCCTTACATATTTTAAGAACATTTTAAAACTTGTGTCCTCAAAACCCTATTGAACTTGTCATAAGCCGCAGACTCCTTTTTTTCCTTAGCATTTGTCAGGCTTCACACATCTTGTCAGCGAATAGTGCACTGCCGTATTTTGATCACATGTCATCATTGTACACATGACTATAAGCCATATACTTTCTTATTATGTAGTACATAAAACATAAAATGCAGTACAAATTTATTTATTTATTTATTTATTTATTTATTTATTTATTTATTTATTTTAACTCTACCTTTTTCCTTAAAGGAGCCAAGGTGGATCCCCACCTGCTTCTTTTTTGTGATCTTTGTGAATCTATGGGCATTTCATTTCGGAACCAGTAGGTTACAAAACTACCCACATGAGCCCAGGTGGTACTTGGAACCCTGTGATTACACGTGGAGCCAATTGCTTTACCTTTCTCTGTGCCAGCAAGGAGCTGAGCTGCAATGAGGAAACACGCTGCAACATCATCTTTGCTCCTCCTTGGTGCTGGCCAATCAGACAGGGAAGCGGGATCATGCCTGTCCCTGCACAGCTCCTGATTGGCCAGCACCATGGATAAGTAAAGATGACATCACAGCTTGATATCTGGTTGGAGTTTAACCCTGTGCAAGCCCAAAGAGAGGTAAAGCAATTGGCTCTGTGTGCATCAGAGGGTTCCGAGCACCACCTGGGCTTGTGTGGGTTATTTCGTAACCTATTGCTTCTGTAATGAAATGCCCATCCCTATCTTGTACTGTACCTGCATAGCAAGGTTTTCGGCAATTTTTCTGGTCCAAGTTCAAGTCTGAGTCTGAGTCTTTGTTACCAAATCCTGGCTCCCAAGCCCCAAGCTTGAGTCCCTATTAAAAACAATCTCTTTCCCCCAGAAAAAATAATGGGTTGGTTCCAAGTTGTGATTGCAGTTTGAGTCATTAAAAAAAAACTCAAGTTGAGTCAACCCACTGTTCCGACCTATGTCTGACTTGACAAAGAGTCCTATGAATTGACTCCCCATTCCTGCTTCTTTGCACATTTCAAATTATCCAAAGCTGAGCTGATGCATTGCAACTAGAAGTCTACCCACCCTGTTGCATATGCTGGTAACTATTCCCTACAAAATCCCTCCTTTCTGGGTCCAGCGTGGTTAGCATTGATAGAAACTGATATCTAGTATATCATGTTTGATAAATGTAGATAGTAAGGTTTATGTTATTACCTCATAGATTTCCGGCAGTGGGGCTTCTCTGATGGAAAAGACAAAATGGTCACAGCTAGAAAAATATCATAGGAATGCTTAGTAGAGTACCTGGGGCTTTTGCCAAAATGTATCCTCTCATTGAAATATACCAAAATTTTCAGTAGACGGGCGGGAAAATTATTTGTGCTACTACCCAAATAATGAGTTGAATGAATGAAATTTTATTTACGGTCAACTATCAAAACCAAATAATGAGTTATAACTAATTATAACAATTATAATAAATGGCATAAACTCTGACATAAAACTTTATACACTTTTAATTGTGCTGCTTGCTATAATGTATGTTGTATGTTTTGTATTCTTTTGCATTGTTCAGCTTGTTTGGTGCTGGTCTTTGACTGTAATAAATTCATAAATTCAATCTATTCTTCTCTGCTTCTTAAATTCTGCATATTAAATCCACTTTGTGATGAGCAAATTGGATTTGTGACTGATGCAGGGTGCCCCTTGAAAAAAATGGTTTATGAGTTGCTTGCTCCATATCAACAATCACTATATGTTAATTGTATGCACTCGGACTATGCACACAGTAAGTATAAATATTTATGCCAGCAAATCAATTCCCACGTATGCTGACTGTTGTCAGGATTTCCTACGTCAGAACTGCTCAGATCTAATTTTTTCATTCCCCTTTTCTAGTGACACAGTTTCCTTCAGGCTACACAGGCTCTTCTTCCAAGAAGCACACTGGGGAATTGAACTCACAGCTTCTGGCTTCACAGTTGGATGCTCCAACTCGCTGTACTACCAAGCCAGCTGCAGCATTGATACCCTACTTTCCCCCCTTTATATTGTTCAGATGGTCTTTTTATTCGATTTGCAGTTTGTTGCAACCTTCCTTTTCCATTGAGTTCTCTTAATGCGTTTCCATTCTCCTGCTTTATACAGAAATTGCATAGTTCTTTAGATCACAGTTGAGATCCTGACAAGTCCTGAGCACTCATATTGACATATACACTTTGTCTGCATCTAATTGATTCTGGCTGTTTCTTTAAACTTTCCATTTCTATCTTAAACCACATCAGTGTATTTTTCAGATCATTACAGTATCACCACATCTAAGTTTTTGCTTGCTGGCATGTACCCGAAATCTATCTTTACTTGTGGATCTTTGAATCTCTATGTAGTATGCCACCATTTGCTCCCTGAAGAGTAATGCACAGTTGTTATGTAAAGTACCTCTTGCTCTGTACAGAAACAATAAAGGGCAGATATTGATCTAATGAATCATAACTTCCAGATATAAATAAAATAAATATTATTATGGCAGAAAGCTTTTCTGATGATACACTGAGTGAAGACACCTGGGGATCCAGGTAAGTTGCCCTGGTAACCAGCAGCCAGCCTGGCTGGTGGATTACGCTAGAAAAGGCAGGTGAGACATATTATTGTCAGAGATCAATGTCCAGAGTAAAAGGAGAGACATCGCTAAGATCCCTTCCGATGCAATATAGATACAGCTATTTTTTCCAACTAATAATTTCAGCTACCATATAATGACTCGTTTATTGAGACTTCATTCTGGTGTTGCTCAATGTTATGGTACTTTTTAAGATGTAATCCCCTCAGTGAATAAAGATATCCTAAAATGAGTTCCTTCTTGCACAATAATACTCAAGACAAGGTTATAACATTTGCTGCCTCAGGCTGAGTAGCTAATGATACCCTCTTTTCACCTAGGCCAAACTATGTTGTACTCAAGCCTAGGCAAGTTATTTTGGCATGTGAGATGGAAAATTACACAAGTACCTCTACCCAGTCTTGTCAGGAAAAATATAATCACCACCAATTAGATAATGAACAAATTGGGCCCTTTTACATTAGCCAACTCTGATGTCTGGAATAAGACTGTATATCCCAACCTGCTCCACTGTCACACAATACATTAGACCAGGGGTCCTCAACCTTTTTAAACAGGGGGCCGGTTCACTGTCCCTCAGACACTGTTGGGGGCCGGACTAGATTTTGAAAAAAATATGAAGAAATACCTATGCACACTGAACATATTTTATTTGTAGTGCACAAAAAACAGGAAAAAGAATGCAACAACAACAACAACAACAACAACAACAACAACAATAATAATAATAATAATAATAATAATAATAATAATAATAATAATAATAATAATAATACAGTGGAAATAACTGAGCCTCCCTCCAGTACCTCAAAAATGTTTGGAAGAACAATTATAAGAATATAAGAACATCCCAGATGCATTTGGTGGGGCCACTGTGAGATACAGGAAGCTGGACTAGATGGGCCTTTGGCCTGATCCAGAATGGCTCTTCTTATGTTCTTATGTACTAAAGAACAGCTTTACTGGAACAGGCCACAGCCCATCCAGTCGAGGATTTCTGGATGTCATGATTTCCTGGACCTAGGGATTGAAAATTTCTATTTAGTAAAATGCCACTAAATGCCTGCAGGCAGCTTATTTGATTTGTTGTTAGTCTGTGGAACTCCCTGCCACAGGATGTGGCATCTGGCCTGGATGCCTTCAAAGGGGGATTGGACATTCTTGGAGGAAAAGCCCATCACAGGTTACAAGACATGATGGAGATGTGTAATCTCCAGGTTTAAAACCGGGGTACTTCAAGGGCCAGATGCAGGGGAGTGGTATGAGGAGGCAGATATCTAATCTCGTGCTTCCAGACGCATCTGGTGGGGCCACTGTGAGATACAGGAAGCTAGAATAGATGTACCTTTGGTCTGATCCAGCACGGCTCTTCTTATGTTCTTTATTATATTCTAGAAAGCTTAGGAGAAAACAATAGGGTTATGTGTGAAAAGACTAGGTAGAGCCCCGATTACTGAGTTACAATAAGTACGTCTTGTTCTTCACATCTCCATCCACATTCAGAAGCCTTATTTTTGCAGCTGGCTCCAGTGCAGCTGACTTCAGATTTTAAGTGAAAAAACACAGATGGGGCCTCCTCACCGTATTCTGTTGTGTCCGACTTAAACAGCACCAGCTACTCAACTTGAACTAGATTGGGGTTAAGAACATAAGAACAGTCTTGCTGGAGAAGGCTACAGCCCATCCAGTCTAGCATTCTGTCTCACACAATGGCTCACCGTTAGCTTCAGGTTATTCCCAAGCAGGTGTCTTCCCCTGCTATATGTCTGAAGAAGTGGATGTGTCCACAAAAGGTTACATTAAAACAGGGCTGCCCAACTTTGAACAGGTCGAGGTCTACTTTTTCCGGCCCAAAGTGCCTGAAGGCTACTACATGAAAAATAAGGTTAAAAATAAGGGTGCTTTTTTAGTTTTCTCCTCACTCCCCCTCTCCCCTCTCCCTTCTTTCTTTTTTCTTTCTTTCTTTCTCTCTCTCCCTCCCTCCCTCTTTCTTTCTTCCCTCCCACTCTCCTTCCTTCCTTCCTCTTTCTCTCCCTTCTTTCTCTCTTTCTCTCCCTCCCTCCCTCCCTCCCTCTCCCTTCTTTCTTTTTTCTTTATTTCTCTCACTCTCCCTCCCTCTCTTTCCTTCCTTCCTTCCTTCCCTCCCACTCTACCTCCTTCCTTCCTTCCTTCTTTCCTTCCTTCCTCATTTTCTTTCTTTCTTTCTTTCTTTCTTTCTTTCTTTCTTTCTTTCTTTCTTTCTTTCTTTCTTTCTTTCTTTCTTTCTTTCTTTCTTTCTTTCTTTCTTTCTTTCTCCCTCCCTCCTCCTCTCCTTCCTTCCCTCCCACTCTCCTTTCTTCTTCTTTCTTTCCCCCTTTTCTTTTTTCTTTCTTCATCTCTTCTCTCTCTCCCTTCTTTCTTTCTTTCCTTCCCTCCCTCCCTTTCTTTTTCTTCCTTCCTTCCTCATTTTCTTTCTTTCTTCCTTCCTTCCTCCCCCTTCTTTCCTTCTTTCTTTCTCTCTCTCCCTCGCTCCTTCTCTCCCTTTCTTTTTCTTTCCCTCCCTCTCTCCTTTACTTACTTACTTACTTTCTTCCTCCCTTCCTCCTTCTCCCTCCTTCTTTCTTTCTTTCTTTCTTTCTTTCTTTCTTTGTTCCTGCCTCTTCCTCTCCTTCCTTCCTTCCTCCCCTTCTCCCTTCTTTCTTTTTCTTTCTCTCTCTCCCTTCCTCCTTCCCCTTTCTTTCTTTCTTTCTTTCTTTCTTTCTTTCTTTCTTTCTTTCTTTCTTTCTTTCTTTCTTTCTTTCTTTCTTTCTTTCTTTCTTTCTTTCTTTCTTTCTTTCTTTCTTTCTTTCTTTCTTTCTGCCCAGTCCTTCCCGTCCACAGAGCGGCAGCATCCCCTCCCACTGGAAGGACACTCGGGAACTTTGCTGCCTTCTAGAGAACTTCATAAAGCCGGGGAGAAGGATCGGGTCCAGCTGCCTCCGTGCCCAAGGCGAAGGGGGAGAGGGAGGGAGGGAAGGAGGGGGCAAGACCACCACTACCACCGGGGGAAATGCAACTGTTTGAAAAGCAGAAGGATATCGGAAGGGAGATAAAAGCAAGCAGGAAACATTACAGTACAGATGGGAAAAGGGAAGGAATGGGGAACGGAGGTGGGAGGACCCAAATGCATGCGGCGCATGGCAGCTGAGGAGGAGCGCCTGCTTGTACTCCAAGCTTCCACACGGCAGCGCGCCTGCTCACCCCCACCCACCCACCAAGCTCCACAGTCCTGGCGGCGCCAGAAGAGGAGGAGTGCCCACTTGCCCCCACCCCCCCATCCGCCAAGATCCGCAGTGCTGGCGGCGGCGGCGCCCGCTCTCCCCCCCCATGACCCACAAGCTCCGTGGTGCTGGCAAAGGAGGAAGAGGCGCGCTCACTTGCCCAAAGTCCACCCACCCACCAAGCTCCGTGGCACTGGCGGCGGCGGCGGCAGCGCACCCCCAGGTCGGGAGGTGGGCTACTTCTTAGCACCCCGCGGGCTACCAGTCGCCCGCGGTCGACGCGTCGGACAGGCCTGCAATAGAAAAAGCAGCACCACCGCTGGCGGCAAGACCTCACGGGCTACTTCAAAGCCCCCCATGGGCGGGGGGGGGTATGCTGTTGCTCCCGGGGGGCGGATTCAGGCTCCCTGGGGGCCGCATACAGCCCGCGGGCCGTAGGTTGAGGCCCCCTCATTAGACAATATGAACATTTTTGTCTTTGCTTGATATTTTTTATGATGGTCCCAGAGAAAATTTGCACATGTTGAAGATCGACCTTCCGGCATTTTGGTAACTAACTGTTGCCTTGCGTTGGGTGTTTTTTTTGTTTTGTTTGGTGTGTCTTTCCACCTTCTGTGCTTGGTGTGTCTGTGTATGTATATACGCATACATGATTGTGTGCAGGAATGCATTTGTATGCTTAGTTAACAACGGGGAAATACACTAATTTTGCAAAATGATATTTTGCACAAATTTTAGAAAATGAAACAAAAACTGGAATTTCAGTCTCACAATTAAATGAGACCTCTCATTGGACTTGTACAATCTTTGACAAATTGTCTTGCTGTGTAGTGACACCTCATATCAATTTAAATCTCACTAACGGCAAAAAAAATTATCTCATCACAAAAAAGTTCAATATTCACTTACACATGTTATCTAATCATAGTAATCGTTACAATGGCCATTCCAAGTAGGCTATTATTTTTATTCTTGTGTTGCAAATGAGATGCAGAAAGGGAAAGGGGAAAAGGAAAATGTCCTTGTGGTTGACTACCTCATTTGTGTCTGATGTGAGATTTGATGTTGAATTCACCAAAAGCAAAGCAAAACCATCCCACACCACTTCAAGTAGTCTTTGGGTGGTTTACAGTTTAATTACAGTATGCAGCCTACAAATCCCCCCCCAACAAACTGGATACTTATTTTACCGACCTCAGAAGGCTGGAAGGCTGAGTGAACCTTGAGCCTGCTACCTGGGACTGAACCCCAGGTCGTGAGCACAGTTTTAGCTGCAGTACAGGCGTTTAAACATTGTGCCATGGGGCTCCACCAAGCGAACACACTTATCTGCTACTCTGCACCAGCACACCAGAGCCTAAGAGATACACTAAGCAGGAAATGGGAAAAATCAGTTGACAAAGTTAGCCATGTATTGGACATGTAGCAAAAATGTTTGCCTTACATTTTTTATTTCTCCCAGTTTTCAGTTTGCTTTTCCCCTCTTCATTATTATGCCATATGTCTGTGAAGATTCTCAGTATTCCAAGTAAGTTTATCTGGAAATTGAGTCATAGCAACTGGACTTCTTTTTCTTGAGAGATTGAAACGTTTCACTGCTCAACCAAACAGCTTCATCAGTCTGAAAAAAGCTAGTTGCGAGTCTTCCATTTTATAGCTCACTTTGACCTCTTGTCACCCTGTTCTGAAATAGGCTCATAAGATGAACAATGGCCTGAATAGGCTCGTTAGGTAGACAACAGTCTCCATAGCCTTAAGGTGAACAATGGCCTAAAGTGCTGAAACCCATCAAGTATGGGTTGTTAGCTATGGCCTTGAAGATGTGAAGTATTTTTTATTTGTCTGGGTATTGTTGAAATCACAGCCTGATAAGTCGCAGGTAGACTGTGCCTGAGCCCTCCACCACTGTTGAGAGAGGGATTTTCAGTGCTCACATGAATGGCTTCCCTGAGCCCTTTCTCAAACCACCTATTTTCTCTTTCTACTATGTACATACTCCTCTTTGAATGAGTGCCCTTTCTCCTTCAAGTGGAGGTGTACTGCTGGTTGTTTAGTTTCTCCAGTGTAGAGGTCTGCACACTCCTCACTGCTTTGAACCGCATATATTATATTGCTACTTTCTTGTTTTGGTATCGGGTCCTTTGGGTTGGCGTTTTTTGCTGCCCAAAGCCCTGTGCACCAGCTGATCGGTGCTTGGGGTAGCAAAAAAATAATAATCACCAACCGGCAGGGCCTTGCGCTCCAGCTGGTCGGTGCTAGTTAAAAAAAAACTGATCGGCAGAGCCCCATTTCGTATTAAATGAAATGAAGCAACCTAAAACGAAAAATGAAATGAAACGCCATTTTGGTGTTTCATACCCATCTCTAGCAGGAAACATTTGGACAGCTTTAAATTTTCCAGAGCTCAAACTGGAAACAAAGATGCCTTTGTAACCCAATAGTAGCTGTTCCTAATGGAAACACTGTTTTTGAAATAGGCAGAATGGTACTATTATCAAATAAAAGCATGAGCAGGAATCTAAACTGTACGGCCAAGAACTGTCAGTTTTTAAAAATGTCATTATTTTGTGATGAAACACTTGTGTGCTTGCTCTGAAGTATTACAGCACTTGTTGTCATACTGTTGCTACAGTCCAAAAGATTCACAGCTCAGTCTCTGAGGGCAGAAACAGATGCCTCCAGCAACTTGTCCTTAGAAAAAGAAATGTGTTATCTGCTGGAATCATTTGAGTACACATCAGAAGCTTTTCCATCTCATGTAACCTGCAAATTAGCTTTCTTTGTTTTGTAATCAGCTGTCAGCAGGACTGCAACTAAAGTTGGGCAACTAGAGCCTTGTCCCAGAGCGCTGAAGTGAAGAGGGTGCTAAAAAGTAGAGGTGAGTCTGTTAGTGACTTTTAGGAAAATAAATGTCAGCACCTCCCAGACATACCGTATATACTTGAGTATAAGTCGACCCGAGTATAAGTCGAGGCCCCTAATTTAACCCCCCAAAAACTGGGGAAACGTATTGACTCGAGTATAAGTCTAGAGTGGGAAATGCAGCAGGGCCTGGCAGCTCCTCCTTTGTGAGCTGGAGGAGTGGTGTGTGATGTTTAAAATGACTTTTAGCCACTGATGCAAGTGCTTGGGTCAGTGGCTAAAAGTCATTTTAAACATTGCACGCCGCTCCCCTGTGATGCAGAGGGGGGTCATGAGAAGCAGCACATGATGTTTAAAATGACTTTTAGCCACCGACCCAAGCACTTGCCCCAGTGGCTAAAAGTATTGACCCGAATATAAGTCGAGGGCCCCCTTTTTCAGCCCAAAATTAGGGCTGAAAAACTAGGCTTATATTCGAGTATATACCGTACTTTGTTTTTCTTGTAGAAGTTGATGCCTTTGCCCTGAGGGTGGAGTGAGTTGGAGATTGCTAGATACCCCTCTAATCTTCAGAGCTTAAACCACTGAATTCCTTTGAAATCTGATTTCTCAAAACACAACATTTTGCCTACATTGCTCCTCTCCCATGGTAATGCGCTTTCAGCAGTACTCATAAGTTGTTGGTAATATCTGTTCCTGCTTTGAGAAGCAATGCAGCACCGCTAGAGCTAACTACATTATGTTATGTCAGAGAGTTTCTCTCTTGGAGTTTAAGAACTCCATTTAAGAATAGAGTGCTTCCAAATACTGAGGCTGGGGGTGGAAATGGATAAAAAAAGTTATGGCTGTTCTGATTCTTAAATATTTGACCATTTTTGTTTTATTTTTATTTTTATGCCAGACGTATCACACAGACTACGCTTCAAGGATTAGTGAAATGATGTATGAACATTCAACGATATTTATAGTTCAACTGTGCTTGCTGTGTTTAACTTGTATTTGACCATAATAGTGTCTTTCATTTCTTAAAATAATATTGTCTCTAAAATAAACTGTGCACAGCTGCAAATGATTTAGGAACATATAGATAAATTGCTTAAAGCATATGTTCTTTCAAGATGTGGGAAATAAGCAGCAGTGTTTCTTTCATGTGCCCTTTCCATAATCCTGTATATCAAATGCCTTTTTTAAAAAAAAATCTTCCAGATACATTGGACTGCAGTTCCTATCATTTCCAGCTGGAGGGGAAGATGGGAGCTATAGTCATTTGGAAGACTCCAGGCTAAAAAGGCTGTATAAGGTCTCAGGATGGCAGCTTTCACCACTAAGGATGTGGCATTCTGCCCCTCCCCCATCTTCTTTTTCTTTCTTTTTTACTCCGAATTCCCAAAAGTTTCCAATAAATCCCTAGGCAGAATTCTTCTACTTCCTACCCATAGACACACATTTATATGTCATTGTTCTAAAATATGCCCAGCCTTCCAAGCTGTTGCAGGGCTACTTCTGGTACAAGAAAAGAAACTGCTCCAGTGCTTCTAGTTTTTGTGGAAGATGTAGTTCTTTGGTGGTACCCTAAGGGGGAAACAAGGCTATGCCTCCCAGGATGTACAGTACTGGGGCACTTTCCTTTTTGTATAGGACAGTGTTTCCCAACTTGGGGGTGTGACCTCAAATGAAGTGTTTTCTGGAGGATTGTGGATCACCTCATATGAGCTTATTTATTTATTTATTTATTTATTTATTTATTTATTTATTTGAATACCCCACCCATCCGACCATCTGGCCACTCTGGGTGGCTTACAACACTAAATAAAATACAGTTAAATACTGTATAAATAAGACCAAAGTAATACAGTAAAACCACCACCACCACCACAACAACAACAAATCTATAAACAAAATGAAACCACTAAATAAATAAGTCTTTACATAAGATTAAAAGGCAATCAGCTAATTTAACATTTGAAGAAATGAAACCAAAATGAGTAAAAAAAAAAAATTGAGATGGCAAGTTTAATCTCTTGTTAAATAATTTCTCCCTTGACTTTTCAGAGTGGGGTAGTAATGTTCGTGTGTATATTTATGTATGAGAAACAGGCCTTTTAGGGGGAGAAAGTAGCCTATACTTTCTGAGAAGGGATTATTTGGGTCCATTAAAATGCCTTTTTGTGTAAATGGTGTTAGGGGTCCCTCATTATTTGGCTATTATGCAGGAGGTTTGTGACTCAGAAAAATAGGCTCAATATACCCTGGAAGATAGGGCCTGTTGTACCAGATGGGTAAAATGCAAGTCTATAGGTGATGATCTGTGGGTAGGAACTCATAGAATTCTGTCTAGTAATTTCATTGATAATTCTGAGAACTGGAGTCCAAAAGAAAACCCCATCTTATTCTTGAATTTTGTACAAGGACTGCATGAGTAAATAAGAATATAACATAAGAACATAGGAAGAGCCATGCTGGATCAGGCCAAGAAGGGCCCATCTAGTCCAGCTTCCTGTATCTCACAGTGGCCCCACCAGATGCGTCTGGGAGCGCACGAGACTAGATCTCTGTCTCCTGATACCACTCCCCTGCATCTGGCCCTTGAAGTGCCCTGTTTTTAAGGCTGGAGATTATATACCTGCATCATGGTTTGTAACCCGTGATGGACGTTTCCTCCAGTAATTTGTCCAATCCTCTTTTGAAGGCATCCAGGCCAGATGCCATCATCATATCCTGTGGCAGGGAGTTCCACAGACTAACAACACGCTGGGTAAAAAAAATTCTTTCCCCAATTACTGTTTTGCCTCTTTCCCTTTTTCTGTTGGAAATAAAAGTTTCTCATGCTCTGCTTTGTAGGAGGGCTTATTTCAGACCTGTAGGAATGAATGAATGAATGAATATTTATTACGTCCGAATGAATGAATGATTATTTGTTATGGACATACAATATTACAGTCTAAAGCTGCATATAAAACAGCACAGCATGAAATAGAGCACAGCATTTCATTTATAAATTTATAAAGTTAGACCTAGTTAAAAATGGCACTGTTAGAATGTTTCGGAAGGCTTTAGCAGCTACACAGAATTTGGCCACTATACTGTATAAGTCATATGTGACACGTTGTCAAAGAATAGCAATGAGAAATAATTTTTTTTTTGGATCTACCTGGAAATTTTGGAAAGATAGGTAAAAGCAGCTCTTTTCATGTCCTAATAAAAAGAACAGTATAAAAGAACGTGGCCCACAGTTTCCACTAACCCACTGTGGCAGGGACATAGGTGCTCTTGATAGGGTATCCCCTTATATCTCCCCTCGAAAAGCATGTGAAGCAAAACATTAAACTGGGCTAGAGTAAAAGCTTTCCTAAATTTGGGGACTGTTATTTTGGACAGATATTCAGACATTCTGAACAAACTCTTCCTAAATGTTATATGTTTATCCTGCGCAGCTAGATATTCCTGAAGTTCCAAATACCAAATCCTTTTTGAGATGGTTGCCTTGGTGTTGTCAAAGTCCATCATTAGAAAAGCTTCTGTAGAAAAACCCAGCCTCTGCAAATAAACAATTAAGTTCTTCTTCCAAACTGTTTGGAAGGTTTCGGCTGGTGTCAAAGGTGCCAAGCTTATGGGAGCAAAAATAAGTTTCAACCAATAACTAAACATATAGGTCAGGCATGTCCAAACGTCGGCCCTCCAGATGTTTTGGGCCACAACTCCCACAGTCCTTTGCCATTGGAGATACAGGCTTGGAATTCTGGGAGTTGTGGTCCAAAACATCAGGAGGTCCAAAGTTTGGACATGCCTGATAGAGGTCAATGCACTTGTTTTATTAGAGACCACCCCTGCCTCCAAATGAAGTTGTCATAAGAATTCCTCTCAGAAACTCCATCTGCACTGCTTCCAAAGGGTTCATGTTAAAATATGCAAACAATTGACCCCTATAAGCACATTTGAGCTGTAATTTATTTTAGCTTGAAAAACGTGCATCGCTGATGCTCCATACTGCCTGCCCTTGGTGTAGAAAAACTTCAGTGGTGCAGTATTACGTTTCTGTGCATTTAATGTCACATGATTTAGATGGAAAGACCAAGACCCTGATGAATGAAAAATCATACTTAAATATACAGTATGTGACATCACACTTGTTCTATGTTGTGACCATTTATTATCCAACTGTGTTGCTTCTGCCTTCTGCTAATAACCACAATTTTATTCTTGTCACAATTAATACCTAATTGTTCTTTAGTGCAATGCAAGACCAAGGCTTTCGGGATTCTGCGTAATTCCACACACATTGTTGACATCAAAGCTGCATTGTCTACATAAAGCAAAATAGAGAGGGGGTGAAACTCTACTTGGGGGGGGGCTGAAAGCCCACTCTCAATAAATAACTTACAGTATCATTAACAGAAAAATTAAACAATGTTGGAGATAAAATGCAACCTTGATTAATCCCATTAAAAGATGGAATTGTGTTAGATAATGCTTCCACCTTGTTACAGATAACCTTAAAGCTACTACAGTGGTACCTTGTATAAAGGAATTAATTCGTTCCAAATGAAGTTATGTTAAGCAAAATTTCCTTTATACAAATTCCCATAGGAATGCATTGAAAATGGAGTAATCCCATTTTTATGTTGTACGGATTTTCCCCATAGGCGATTATGTTAAGCAAATTTCCCCTATCTCCAGAATTTTTTATGTTGTACAAATTTTATGTTACACAAGCTGTTTGTTATACAAGGGTCCCCTGTATTTTCATGCATTCGTCTTATTAGCAGAAATTTTCAAATTTCTGAATATATTTCTTAAGGGAAATATCTGCCAATTTAGACGACCCCCATGTTGATGTTCCTAGAGATACTTTTAGTTAAAGATTTCCCATGAGGAATAGGTGAAGTTTGCAAGGACATCAGATGACTTCTCCTCTCTTCCTTAGGGGTTCATGTTCCACAACAGAGCTGCTATTCAATAAGGCAATGTTCTTATCCCATGTCAATTCCAGTTGTGTCCTTCTGATAACCTGCCCCAGGCCTATTTTGACCAGTCAATCTGTGGTGGCCCATATCCCTCATAAGTATTTCTATCAATTTATCCTTAATTCAGTAGCTGCCTCCTTATATACAGTATTAGATAAGTATTTTTATTAATTTATCCTTAATTCAGTAGGTGCCTCCTTATATATTAGTTTCCTCCCACTTGTTCTCCACCTCCTATATCTCATCCAAACAATCCTATTCCAAATTACTACTGGTATTTGGTTACCCATTTGAATGTCCTTGTTCATCCATTTTTGTTTATCTGCTACCACTCTGAGTTCCCTACTCGATATTGGCTGGGAACTTCCCTTCCCTTGTGGGACCCCTATCCTTCCAAAGTCAGGCCTTTCTGTATGTTGGGTGGTATGCCTTTGTACCTGAGTCATTGGGGGGAGCATCTCCACTACTTGCTTAGTGCGTAACATTCTGCTGTGGCCCTTGTGTCTTTGAAACATGCTGGGGATTGCTCTTAATAGCTTCTTAACTTTATCCAGAGCTATCTGGAGCTATCTGCTTCCTCCAGTAATTTAAAAAGTGGGCTGTAATTAAAACCCTTCCTTACCTTGACCTGATTGGAGCTTACCACCTTCCTTCTACCCTTTTTGTCTCCACTCATTCCTTTCCCCACCTTCCTACTTGCTGACACACCCTTATCAGGGACTTGTACTATTCTTTTCCATAGCTGAGGCCATGGTCGTTGCCTTTGGGATCTGCTTTATCAACCAAAGGAAACTGGTTGCCATCCCCTGTGTCATTAAAAGCATTTAAGGGGGTGGCATCTTGTTGCAGTATGTTCTTTGAACCTGCGCAGAGTAGCAGTTCCTCCAAGGAGAGACCAGCAAGTCTATGAACTGTATTTGGAGATAGACTGTAATAAGTCAGTATTATTGGCACTTTGAACAGAGCTGTCCTCCTTTCTCTGACTCCACAGGGAACTACTGCTGGTCGGTGGAAGTGATTCTGTCTTCATCAGAGAGTCTATAATAGCAATCATAAGCTCTTTAATGTCAAATAGAAAATTTCTAATTTTCTCTAGATAAGTATGATTTATGAGCACAATTAAAAGAATTATTGTTTAAATCATTGGTGGGTTTAGGATTACCCTTCTCTGCCATAGCCTGGTTTTTTTCAGAGTTGTAGATAACAGTCAAGGGATGATCTTTATTTGAATTCCTTGGATTCCCCACCACACCCCACAAATAACTTCTCTGAAAAACAAAGCAAGTTGGGGAGCCATGTAGCCATCACAAAAAACAACTAGAATAGGTGATACTTTTTAGGCTACTAGTAAAATAACAAATAAGTTGCTAATATTTCGAGGGCAATACCCTCTTCCTCAGAGTTCCAGCATGGCAAAACATGGAATTTGCCAGGAGTCACTTCTTAGATGTAAAGTTCTTGGCAAGATGAAAATAATGCCAGGAAGTTTCTTAGTTGAGGCTGAAGTTGAACATAAGATTGACAGTCCCATGTGGCCAAACTCCAGATCTAGTTTACTGTATAAATACTTATTGTCTAATATCTGGGGATCATCCATAACACTGTCAAGCAGAACAATTACAGGATCCCTAACATGATCAGTCTTGTAAGCAGAGCAATTCCATGACTTGACAAACTCGGCGATCTTGGCCTGTTTCCATCATTTCTTGACTAAGCCAGCACTATCTCACATCTGCAGGTTTTTTATCCATATTGGAAGCATATGGGTAAGTGGTCATTACCAGATTTCCATAGGACTGTGTTAGAGCAGTAGCTCTAAGAATATTTATGGCTGTTCTTGACTTAGAGCTGTGCTTTGTGAACACAGTGTTACCCGCATAAACTGCAAAATATTGAGTTCATTCAGAATGGATTTTTGTCATCCATCTATCAGTTCAGTTGAGTTCGATCATTGGTCACTTATGGATCAATGCTCTCCATGTCTTTCTATCTCTTACAGCTTCTTTTAGCTCCATCCAGGTCATTTCAGTGTTTCTTTTGGCACTGTCAAGCCAGCGAACCCTTGGGTGGCCCCTTCTTTTGCCACTGACCAATCCCAGCATTATTATCTTTTCAAGTGCGTTGGCTCACATAACATGACCAGAGTATGCCTGTTTTTGTTTGGCGATCTTAGCTTCCAGACATATGTTTGGTTTGACTTTGTCAGGGACTTCCTTATTGGTCATCCTCATTGTCCATAGAGTGGGACATAGTAGTTGTCTCCAGTACCACAGTATAAATGCCTTTATCTAGTTCCTATTCCTGGATTTTTGTACCAACTAATTATTAGTGTCAGGCAATGACTGGCAGTTTTGAAAAGGATATCTGTATGCAATAATAATAATAATAATAATAATAATAATAATAATAATAATAATAATAATAATAATAATAATAATAATAATAATAATAATAATAATAATAAATAGTGTAGTTTGATAGACTAAATGACATGGTGGGCATGCAAAATCTCGGATGGTTGTTTCTCAGCAGATATCCCTGAAGGGCTTGAGTCCATTTTAGTCATTTACTTAGTTCCTGAAGGTACTTCATTCCATCCTTGCAGACTTGTCAGCAGTTTTATTTTTAAAGAACTATTTTGGTGACTTTATCCCTTGGCAGTGACATTTTAACACAGACTTGAAATATGTCATAGGGCTTTTAAGTAAAATTAACTTTTTTCAATATATTTTCAAATGGAATCTATTTGTGTTTAACCATTTACAGGATGGCAATATATTTGTAATATTGCTTAAATAATTCAGTTTTAAAATAAACTCCTGTGCCAGAGATCTTCAAAAAAAATAAGAGACAGGCAAAGTAGTATTATGATTGATGCTACTGACAGGGGTATTAACGTCTGGTTCATAAACCTGTGTCACTATTTTTATCAGCCTGGAGAAAAGTATAAATTTAGGTGTCCTCTGCCTTGGACCTAGTGTTATTCCACACCTTTAAAAATGGCTTGGGCAAAGGGATAGGGCTTACATTACTAGATTTGCAAGCGACATTGGGTTGGTAGGTTAAAGGAATCTAGTCTGCTTCAGTTTGCTGAATTTTCAAAAGCTCTGAATGTAAGTTAATTATAATATGCAAGGTGAAAGTTATTGTAGGAGTGAATCCAAAGAATGGTTTCCATTCTTACTGTGAGAGGAGGCTCAAATATGATTCTTACATAATATGGTACCTCTACTTAAAGGCGGCTCAACCTAAGAGCAGTTCAACTTAAGAGTGTTGGCGTTTTAACTGCTGCCTTACAAATTTTAGATGCTTTCTGCTCTACTTACAATTTTTTTATTTTTTTATTTATGTATTCATTTGATTTTTTTTTAGATAGGTCTTCTCTACTTAAGAGTTGTTCGACTTAAGAGCATGCATTCGGAGTGGGTTAAACTCATAAGTAGAGGTACCACTGTACAGTGGTACCTTGTATAAAGGAATTAATTCGTTCCAAATGAAATTATGTTAAGCAAATTTTCCTTTATACAATTTTCCCATAGGAATGCATTGAAAACAGAGTAATCCCTAATCGTGACCATTTTTATGTTGTACGGATTCACCCCATAGACTATTCTGTTAAGCAAATTTCCCTATCTCCGGAATTTTTTATGTTGTACATATTTTATGTTATACAAACCGTTTGTTATATGAGGGTCCACTGTACTTGTTTTCTCTCATAGATTCCCCTACATCTTCTCTAACTCAGTTCATGTCTAGTATCCCTCACACAGTAAGATCCATAGCAGTTAGGTTTGCAAGTCTTTTTCCGTCCATTGGACCTTGCTTCATAGTTAAGTATTATTAGAAATGTAACTTTCACATTCAATTGATCCTCAGGATGTTTTTCCCCCATCTGATATAGTGAGATATAGAAGTGTTTAATTTTACCATATTGATTAATTTATGAAAAACTGAACTATTTTAGCCCTTGTTTTATATAGAAATGCAGGTAGAGAATGAAAACCCTTTAGATTATTTTTATTTTCACAGAAGGAAAAAAGTTTAAAGAACAGAGGCTGCTGGTACTTCTAATTGCAGTAAAATAACAAACAAGAGAATCTGGTTTAAATTTATGTATGTATTTCCAGACATAGTTTGTTTGGAAAGTTGCATGTTTTGACTCTTGAATTTCTCTGACAAAATACAATTTTAAAATTTTGTTAGTAATTCTTGTTTCTACTGCAGTTTCCCTTGTATGTTGGCAGTAAACTGAAACAGTAGAGAGTAACATAAATGGTTGAAGAGAAGCCAAAAAGAGTTGTGGAGGGAGCATATATGACAGAGTAATGGCTAAATACCCCGGAATCTTCCAATGACCACCCACAAGAATGCCAGCAGGGAGGCAAAAGTTATTATGGTTTTTCTGCTAGTTACAAAGTTCCTTTCTAACTTCAGAGTTCCTTCTAAGAGACAAAGATCTGTACCATCCGTTGATCCTTGAGATGAACTATCTGGGACCACTGGATTGCAGAACTAGTTTTATGTAACTTAATATTGCATCAGACACAGAAAAAGTAGGGTAAACTATTGGAATGAATTGGATACATGCACTGAAATGACAGAACACATGAATATAACAGAATGTTTTGCTTAGTTAGTGATCATATTGCACTTAAAAACAAGGTTTCAGTTCAACAACCCATTCTTGATAGGTTTCAGCACCTTAGGCCATTGTTCACCTTAAGGCTATGGATACTATTGTCTCCCTAACGAGCCTGTTCAGGCCATTGTTCATCTTAGGAGCCTAATTCAGATCAGGGTGACAAGAGGTGAAAGCTGACTATAAGATGGAGGACTCACACTAGCTGTATTCAGACTGATGAAGCTGTTTGGATGAGCAGAGAAATGTTTCTATCTCTCAAAAAAGAAGTCCAGTAGCCATGACTCAACTTCCAGGTGAAAAACAATTGTTTTAAGGATTTGAGGAATTAGGATTCACCCCCGAAGCATCTGATCCAGAGTGGGTGGCTAACATAATGGCCAGTAATGACAGTGAAGTAGGCAAGAGGGAAAGCATTTCACTTAAGCTAACTTTCCCAGGCAAATATTTAGCATGACTGGAAAACCTAAAGCCATGGCCCCCAGTCCCTGGCAGCCCTTCAGTGAGCAGGGGCGTGCTAAGAATCTCTGGGCCAGCCATGAGAAGGATAGCCACCTAGAATAGTTACAGCTTATTTCAAAGTGAAAAACCCAAAAGGCCATCATGGAAATGGAAAGACTAAATACAGTATTTATATCATTGGCATTAGTGAGATGCATTGGCATAATTCAGGAACGTGTGTAGTATACTGAATATCTTGTGTATTATGCTGGTAACAACAAACCTCATCACTTTAACGGAGTGGGATTCATAGTGCATCCAAAAATCAGTAAGAATGTCAGTAAGTTTGAGCCAGTGTCAGATATAATCATTTTTCTCCAACTTAATGTACAACCTGTCTTGCTAAATCTTATCCAGGTGTATGCACCAACATCTGATGCATCAGATGATGATACAGAATAATTTTATACTCAATTAAAGACTGCTTTATCATTTACTAAATCAGTTGAAGTTACCATAGTAATGGGTGATTTCAATGCAAAGGTAGTTGTAGTAGTGGCCACCATGACTGAATTAACCTTTGGATTTCCAATTGATCTTTACTTTTAAGTATCCTTTCTTCATGAAGAAGCAAGTCATATGTAATTATCTTCTAGTAATTGATGAGATTAGGATGTGTAAAATCTTCTGTGGGCAAGACCCATCTAGGTGTTTTCCTATTGTTTTAGCTTTTAATTATTTCCCAAACTTTGAGTAGCGCTTTCCTTATCACAGGTCTTTGAAAATATTTTTGTTTTTTATTTTTGTCATACCATAAGAATGAATGCCACCAGCTTGTAACCCATTTCCTTTCAACTAAAGTATTCAAGTAAAGTATTATTTTGTTTCTCAAATGCATCCACTCTTTAATCCATAAGAACATAAGAAGAGCCATGCTGGATCAGGCCAAAGGCCCATCCAGTCCAGCTTCCTGTATCTCACAGTGGCCCCACCAGATGCGTTTGGGCACGCATGAGACCAGATATCTGTCTCCTGATACCACTCCCCTGCATCTGGCCCTTGACGTACCCTGGTTTTAAGCCTGGAGATTACACATCTCCATCATGGTTTGTAACCTGTGATGGACTTTTCCTCCAGGAATCTGTCCAATCCCCTTTTGAAGGCATCCAGGCCAGATACCATCACCACATCCTGTGGTAGGGAGTTCCACAGACTAACAACGCGCTGGGTGAAATAATATTTTCTTTTGTCTGTTCTTACTCTCCCAGCCCTCAATTTGAGTGTATGTCCCCTAGTTCTCGTGTTTTGTGAGAGGGAGAAGAGCTTCCCTCTATCCACTTTACTCATGCCCTGCATTATTTTGTACGTCTCAATCATATCCCCCCTCAGGCGCTTTTTTTCCAGACTAAAGAGCCCCAAATGTTTTAGCCTTTCCTCATAAGGGAGGTGCCCAAGCCCAGTAATAATTTTAGTCACTCTCTTCTGCTTCTTTTCCAGTTCCACTATGTCTTTCTTGAAATGCTGTGACCAGAATTGTACACAATATTCCAGGTGCGGCCTTACTATCTTTTTGTATAATGACATTATAATGTTGGTTGTTTTATTTTCAATCTCCTTTTTGATAATCCCTAGCGTGGAATTGGCCTTCTTCACTGCTGCCACACATTGTGTAGACACCTTCATTAAGCTGTCCACCAACACATCAAGATCTCTTTCCTGATCCAGCACTGATAGCTCAGAGCCCATGAGTTGATAGATGAAGTTTTAATTTTTTGCCCCAATATGCATTACTTTACATTTGGCTACATTAAAACACATTTGCCATTTTGCAGCCCATTCCCCCAGTTTGGAGAGATCCTTCTGGAGCTCTTCACAATCTTCTCTGGTTTTCACCACACAGAAAAGTTTTGTGTCATCTGCAAACCTGGCTACCTCACTGCTTATCCCTGTCTCCACGTCATTTATGAACAGATTGCAAAGCACCGGTCCCAGGACAGATCCCTGGGGCACACCGCTTTTCACTTCTCTCCATTGTGAAAATTTCCCATTGACACCTACTCTTTGTTTCCTGGATCTCAACCAGTTCTCAGTCCATAAGAGGGCCTGCTCTCTAATCCCCTGACTGTGCAATTTTCTCAGCAGCCTTCGGTGAGGGACTGTGTCAAAAGCCTTTTGAAAATCCAGATAGACTATATCCACTGGTTCACCCGAATCCACGTGCCTTTTGACCTTTTCAAAAAATTGTAAAAGATTTGTCAGACAAGACTTACCCTTGCAGAACCCATGCTGATTTTCTCTCAGCAAGGTTTGTTCTTCTATGTGTTTTAAGATTTTGTCTTGGATGAGGCTTTCCACCATCTTCCCTGGGACAGATGTAAGGCTAACTGGCCTGTAGTTTCCCGGGTTCCCCCTCCTTCTTTTTTTAAAAATTGGTGTGACATCTGCTATCCTCCAGTCCCCCCGGTACTGTGGCCGTTTTAAGAGACAAGTTGCATATTACTGTTAAGAGATCTGCAATTTCATTTCTCAGTTCCCTAATAACCCTTGGGTGGATGCCATCTGGGCCTGGTGACTTGTTGATCCTCAATTTATCAATTAGTCCTAAAACATCCTCTCTTTTAACCTGTATTTGATTTAATTCTTTAGTCAAGAGGGGCCGTTCAGGCAGCGGAATCTGCTCAAGGTCTTCTGTCGTGAAGACAGATGCAAAGAACTCATTTAATTTCTCTGCAATTTCCAAGTCCTCCTTAATCTCCCCTTTTCCTCCCTCACCATCCAGAGGGCCAACTGGTTCTCTGGCAGGTTTTCTACTTCTAACATATTTAAAGAAGCTTTTATTATTACCCTTTATATTGCTAGCCATGCGTTCCTCAAAATCTTTCTTTGCCTCTCTTATCATCTTCTTACATTTCTTATGCCAGAGTTTGTGTTCCTTTTTATTTTCCTCATTTGGGGAGGATTTCCATTTACAGAAAGACCTCTCCTTGTGCTTTAGAGCCTCTCTAACTCCATTCGTTAACCATGCCGGTGTCCTCTTGGACTTAAATGAGCTCTTCTTTCTTTGTGGTATGCACTTGAGCTGGGCCTCTGTTACTGTTGTTTTAAACAGGTTCCATGCACTCTGAAGAGATTGGATTCTTCCAACCTTCCCCTTCAATTTCTTTCTGACTAGTTTCCTCATCTGAGGGAAGTTTGCCCTTCGAAAATCAAGGGTTTTTATGTCTGATTTGCTTGACACTCTTCCTCCAACATGCATGGCAAAGGAGATTGCAGCATGGTCACTGTTCCCCAGAGGCTCAGTGACATTCACATCCCTGACCAGGTCCTGAGTATCAGACAGTATTAGATCCAGAGTTGCCTGTTCTCAGGTGGGCTCCATGACAAGTTGCTCTAAGGCACAGTCATTCAGCAAGTCGAGAAACCTCTTCATGTTTGGACTCCTAGGGTACATTTTAAAGTGGGTGTTCAGCAATTAGCAGCAGTCAAAGAATAGTCTTAGACCACAATTATGTACTACAAATCACAAGTTGCTAGAAATACAGCTTGCTAATTGATTTCTTGAAAAGATGAAGGGTAAAAAGAACAGGCACTGAAATAAAACTTAACATGCTCTTGAGTGCATCTTCTTTTTAAAAACAGCAAGCTTTGCATAAACAGTAGCTACTCAAATAATCTTATTTTAAAGGAAAAATACCTTTTGTCATTAAAAGGAATAGCACTATGTTAATCTCTTGTTAGTGATGTGAAGCACTTGGAAAAGGTACAGCAGTTTATTGCTTATCCAGAAACAAAAGGGCTGCAACAGAAAAACTGAAAATGTTGGGAAAACGGAAAATAATGTCTTCTTTTTTCCAGAATGATTTTAAGCAGTATTTTAAAATAATAGTTGAAGCCAATTTTGCAACTGTGAATCTTTTAAATCTAATATCCCACAGTAGTAATATTATGGATGATGGTGCTGCTTCTGTATTTGATTGGATTACTAAATACTCTTTAATTCTTAATGCTGGAAGAGTGCTTTAAAGTGCTGCCAAGCTAGTTCATTTAAATCAAGGCAATAAAAGTAATTGATTTAAATAGCCAAAAAGGGGGTAGCTTTGAATAATTGATTTAAGTAATGTTTCCAGGTTTCTAATTCATGTATCTCCTGCATTATGTGTATTAATTGGTTGCAACAGAACAAGCAACATACATATATTTGAAGTTGAATAAAACTGTTATGCCAATAAGGAGTGTAATCCAGAATTGCATTTGTGTGGCTCAGATGCCTTTTGTTCTAGGAAAAGTATATCTATCTAGCGGAGTATCTGATTTAAACAAAATAATTTATCTGAAGTTTAGCAAGAGGGTTGTATTGAAGACATACATGAGATGGCTCTGTTGCAACTAGTTTAGCGTGCACCTATGTACGTTTGTTTAGCACAAAGCTTTGAGCGCCTCCCCAATGTAGAGCCATTGTGTACTAGAAAGTCAAAATGTCTAGGACTACCAAGAAGCAAGACATTGTTTCTCGATGACATTAAAGTAAACTATTTAATTTAACTGTCTAAATATTTATAACCAGTTCAATAACATTTCATACTTATAGGCTAGAATCCTGTTTTATGCTATATGATCATGTAAGGGCTCACAAGTGGTGGCTAGAGATGGGCATGAATAAAAAAATAGCGTTTCGTTTGTCGTTTGTCGTTTAGGGGGTCCATTTCGGTTCATTTCCGTTTTTCGCAAATTTTTACAAAAAATTCATTTTTGTTTTCGTTCGTTTCGTTACCGTTTCGTTACCATTTATTTCATTTTTTTGTGATTTTTTTAGCTTTTAAAGCAGTTCAATGTATTGCCGTAACGAAAACGAAACGGATGACAAAATTTCTGATGTTTCTGTTCGTTTCATTTCATTTTAGAGATAAAATTCGTTTGTTGTTTCGTTGCGTAACAAAACGAAAAAACGGAAACGGAAACGAAAAATTGTTCATTTCGTGCCCATCTCTAGTGGTGGCAGCTGTTTCCTCTTGTACGCCTGATCTTTTCCTGGTGTGAAATGGGTTCTAAAATCATTTATTAACATGTGATTCTGTTATATAGTATTTTATTTTTTAGTAAAAAAAGTCATGTCACTAAGTAATATGTCAAATTTATATGCCTTTCAAAGTTCCTTTTCTCAGCTGAAGAAACTAAGATATCTTAGTGTATATACCTTGCATATCTTGCTATGTGTGTAAATATTACTTGAATAAAGTAATTATTAGGCTTCTAAACATGTCTACAGAGAAGTAAGTTTTACTGAGTTCAGTGGAACTTACTTTCAAGTAATTTTAAGTTTCATAAATATAATAATATCATAATTCTGTCTTCTGAATTGTACATCAGAAGGACTGCCAAGTCTGTAGTAGTAACCTATTGCCAGTGGTTAGGGCTAGAACATGGAAAGAGAGAGCAGGCAAAAGGAATAGTTCCCAATGGTGTCACAAAGATAACATACAGTTACGGAAATAAGTAATTCTATCCCCTGCTGATTTTGACCATTTGCCCCCTGACAAAGAAATGACCGGCTATAACTTTAATGGTAGATTTATTGTAACTGTGGGAGACAGCATAACAACAACAAAAAACCTCAAAAACCCAGTGCCCAAAAGTCAGATGTGGATTTTCATTGTAGTGAGGGAAATAATTAATCAAGCCCCTATCAGCAGAAGTTGTCTTAATACTTGATGGCAAAACCCTTGTTGGCAATCACAGAGGTCAGACGTTTCCGGTAGTTGGCCACCAGGTTTGCACACATCTCAGGAGGGATGTTGTCCTATTCCTTTTTGCAGATCTGCTCCAAGTCAGGAAGGTGTTATGTTTGGCAACTTGAACTTTCAGCTCCCTCCACAGATTTTCTGTGGGATTAAGTTTTGGAGACTGGCTGGGCCACTCCAGAATCTTCATGTGCTTCTCCTTGAACCACTCCTTTGTTGCCTTGGCTGTGCGTTTTGGGTCATTGTCATGCTCTAATACCCATCCACAACCCATTCTCAATGCCTTGACTGAGGGAAGCAGGTGCTCACCCAAGATCTGAAGGTACATGGCCCCATCCACTGTCCCTTTAATGTTGTGAAGATGTCCTATCCCCTTAGCAGAAAAATGTGATGTGTCCACCTCCATGTTTGATGGTGGGGATGTTGTTCTTGGGCTCATAGGCAGCATCCTTCTTCCTCCACACACAGCGGGTTGAGTTGATGCCAAAGAGCTCAATTTGGTCTCATCTGACCACAACACTTTCACGCAGTTCTCCTCTGGATCATTCAGATATGCATTGGCAAACTTCAGATGGACCTTTACATGTGCTGTCTTGAGCAGTAGGAGCTTGCAGGCACTGCAAGATCTCAGTCCTTCATGGTGTAGTGTGTTAACAATTGCTTTCTTGGTGACTATGGTCCCAGCTGCCCTGAGATCATTGACAAGTTCATCCCATGTAGCTCTGGGCTGCTTTGTCACCGTTCTCCTGATCATTGCAACTCCACGAAGTGAGATCTTGCATACAGTCTGTGTAATAGCTTTCATAGCTCCTAAATATTTAATTTTCCAATAGTTACCACAGCTGATCCCATCTGCCTTTTGGTTATGATAACAGGAATTTCACCACAGTCTTCGTTTCATTTTCCTCTTTGTTTCACTATCCCATCATGACAAAAGTAAATGGCCAACATGCACCCTTACTTTGAAATGTCCATAGAACTTACCTTTTTTTTTTGCTTTTGTTTTTTGGCCATCAGCCGTATAAAGTTACAAGACTTGAAAGTCTGCAGAGGTCAAAGATTTGCCAGTGGCAAATGAGCTTCAACATTAGTAAGTGCAGAGTGATGCACATTGGGGCAAAAACTCAATTAAATTTATAAACTCATGGGGTCTGAACTCTGTGCAACAAACCAGGAAAGGGACCTTGGTGTCCTGGTATGCAGCTCAATGAAGGTGTCAACCCAGTGTGCCTCAGCAGTGAAAAAAGCAAACTCATTGCTTGGGATCATTAGGAAGGGTATAGAAAATAAGTCAAGTGTCATTTTGCCTCTTTATAAATCTATGGTGAGGCCCCATCTGGGGTATTGTGCACAGTTCTGATTACCATACCTCCAGAAGGATATTATGGAAATGGAAAAAGTGCACAGGAGGGCAACCAGAATGATTAGGGGACTGGAATACCTTCCTTACCATCTGAGGCTGCAACGGCTGGGCCTCTTCTCTTGTGAACGATGGCGCCTAAGAGGTGACCTGAATGAAGTTTATAAAATCATAGACAGTATGGGCAAAGTAGATACTGTAAGTAAAAACTGTTTTCCCTATCACACAACACTAGAATCTTGAAATTTTTGGGTGCTAAATCTCAAACAAATAAGAGAAAGTACTTTTTCACTCTAAAACTATGACTTCTATTGTGTTATTTCTGATGTAAGTAAAATAAACATTTTATTTAAATTCTACCACTGTCCCCACAGAAGGTAATTCCATAATCTAATTTCCCAAAGCATACATTTCATCACTATCACAGAGATGAGATGAGCTTTGGGTACAGAGTTAATTGATAGAGCCTAAATTATGTTTGTACCTTTGATATGTTAGTTAATAATAATAAAATATTAGATGTAATAAAGGGAATGCTCTGTGATTTACATTTGTGTTCTCAGGAACTAAATGAGCCAGCATCCACATTTTATTTATATGTCAAGGAGAGCAGTTACTAAGGGTGTTCCATCTAACAGAAGGGATCCAGAATCTTCTGTTCACTCTAGCAGATAGTACTGGCTTTCCAGTAGTTATTTCTCCGGCTTTCCTAGTAGTATTCTTAATAAAGTGAATACTGTACCAGATTATTATCAGTTACTGCTTCACATTACAGGGAGTAGTTTTTACTTTTCTAACAGTAATATGAACAAACTTCAAGTGTGCATAGAATAATCGGTGTAAAAGTGTCAAGAATTTTCCCCCCTTTTCAGGTTTTTGATATATATTTAAATTTATCTTCATAATCAATTTTATACCGAAATCTGTGTAATGTGTTTGGGAGTTACCAATATTCTTTAGGCATGAATGTCCCATGATATAAAACTTTTTAAAAAAGCAGTGGCCTGTAATTTTTATCATTAAAATGAAAGCAGGGTTTGTCTTGAACTTTTTCAAGTTGAATTCACACCTTATGGAATTGCTATGAAATTGACCCTTTGGACGTACTTAGAATTGCCAGATGAAAACAAGGTTTTCCTTCAAGTATTGGTTGCTATGGGCAACTGGAGCCGTCTCTAAAAGATAAATACTATACCTACTTAGAGCATAATGCTTACTTTGTGAGCTAAATAAAGAGATAAATTATAGGGAAAGATGTTGCTTAAATGTGAAATATCAAGGGAACAAAACCTAAAATTGTTAAGGTTGTAGAACTCAGTGAGGGCTTCTAGTTTGATTACAGCTGGTATAGAATTTTTTGGACTATGCTGTTCAAGACCTGACCATCATTAGGGCAGCTTAGGTTGGATGGCTTTCATGTCTACTCTGATATTAAATCAGGTAGCTCCTACCAATTTCTAGATCTAGATTGGATGTGTTGGGGGCAGAGTGACTTGGTTCTAATGGCTCCTAAAATGTGTCTGTATTATTGCAGTATGGCTCGGGACAGAGTATTCAGTACCATTTATATTCCCACCATAAGGAGTTTGTGTCCAGTAAAGTGCCACACAGTGGGGATCAGTGCAGTCTGGTAGGTTAGGAATTCAAAGCTTATGTGTTAGAGCAGTGATGGCGAACCTATGGCACGGGTGCCAAAGGTGGCACTTGGAGCCCTTTCTCTGGGCACCCGACATCGCCCCTTCATAGCCACCAGTATATAGGTTAAATTACTGTATTGGCACTTTGCAAAAAAAATTAGTGGGTTTTGAATTGCAGTTTGGGCACTCAGTCTCTAAAAGGTTCGCCATCACTGTGTTAGAGTCTTCTTGTTATGTCAGTAGTCTCCCAGCTTGCCAGATAAGAAAAGAAACCTAATGCTTTCCCTATTGGGAACTGTAGCAAGCAAGTTCCAGAGATGTGTAGTAAGTGGTGTGGTATATATTAAAAGGCATTTAATCCAGGTAGCTGCTTCACTTTACATATAGTAGGAGCCCAGTACCCACTAGGGATTGCTTCCAGGCCTTCCCCTAGATAATGAAAACTAAACGCCCCCCCCCCAAAAAACCCCTGCTGTTTTGTGACAGTAGCTTGCTTTATGGCTGCTGTTTTGTGACAGTAGCTTGATTTACAGCTGCTATTTGTGACAGTAGTGTGCTTTACACGGCTGTTTTATGACAGTAGCTTGCTTTGCAGCTGCTGAATTATATAATTTTTTCCTCTGCCAACAGTAGATAACTGAATCAGTGGATACAGGGGTCCTACTGTATTCCTATTTGTATATTATGGTAAGCTGTATCTGAGACCATTGTTATGAATGAGTGGCTACCTGGCCAAGGCCATGGATGGGAAAGCACATTTGTACCTTTTTTACATAAAGGTAAAGATAAAGGTAAAGGTTTCTCCCATACAGGTGGACTAGTTGTGTCTGACTCTAGGGGTAGTCCTCATCTCCATATTCAAGCCGAAGAGCCAGTGTTGTTCCAGTCCATGGCCACATGGTTTGGATGGCTGCAAGGAAACACTGTTTTACCTTCCCGCTTTTTATAGTGGGACCTATTTATGTACTTGCACTTACATGCTTTCGAACTACTAGGTTGGCAGGAGCTGGGGTTATCAGTGGGAACTCGATCTGCTGCATGGCACCCAGGATTTGAACCGCTGAGCTGCCGACTTTGTAGCCAACAGTTTTCGGAGCCATCATGTCCCCTTTTCACATAATAGTTTAATTGAAATATAACTAGATTTTGTCCACTAAAAGACCTTTAGTTTGAACCTAATCAAGCATACAGAACTCAATTTGTTAGGGACTGTCAAGTCAGGATACTAAACAGTGATTTGTAGCTAGTTTGAAAGCTAAAGCCAAGTTAAAGCCAAGAATGTGTTATCTGTTGTTAGTAGACTTGTCTCAATTAGAAATACGGAGGGATGGATTTGTGAGGAGCATGATAACCGGATGGTCACTTGCCTGCCGGGTGCAAAGGTTGCAGACATCACCAGAAATATAGATAGCTTGTTAGAGAGAACTGGGAAGGAGCCAGTGATCATGGTACACGTCGGTACCAACGATGTCGGGAAGGCCAAGCGGTCAGTCTTGGAAGCCAAATTCAGGTTGCTAGGTAGAAGATTGAAGTCCCGGGCTTCCAAGGTAGCATTTTCAGAAGTGCTACCTGTTCCTCGTGCAGGTCCCGCCAGGCAGGCAGAACTCAGAAGCCTCAATGCGTGGATGAGGCGATGGTGTTGAGAGGAGGGCTTTAGATTTGTCAGGAACTGGAGAACATTTTGGGACAAGCCAAACCTGTTCAGGAGGGATGGGTTGCACTTGAATCATGATGGGACCAGATTGCTGGCACTCAACCTCAAAAAGGCAGCAGAGCAGGGGGAAAGCCGACAGGAGCTGTGTGGCATCCGGTTCGGAACACATCATCCTCGGGGAATGAGGTTGGAGAGGGTAGAGAATCACATAGAGATGACATAGCAAGTATTAACACTGGCAGAATAGCAGAATGTGACAGTTCGTCTACTGAAAATAAAAGCTGTGGGGGGAGAAGAACAAGGCAGCAGCTGTTGCGGGACCCACTGTACAAGTGCTTCTACGCCAATGCTCGAAGCCTCCGAGCAAAGATGGGAGAACTTGAACATCTGGCAGCTAGGGATAACATTGATATAATAGCCATAACAGAAACCTGGTGGAATGTGGAGAACCAGTGGGACACAGCAATCCCAGGCTATAAACTCTATAGAAGGGATAGAGAGGGGCGGGTTGGAGGAGGAGTGGCCATCTATGTCAAAGAAGGCATAAAATCCAGCAGAATGGAGATTGACAGAGGGTCTGACTCCGCCATAGAATCACTGTGGGTTAAACTACCAGGTCCAAAGAGTGATGTGATAGTTGGAGTATTCTATCGTCCACCAGATCAAAAACTTGAGGGGGACCTTGAAATGAGGAGAGAAATCATGGAGGTGGCTAAGAGGGATAGGATAGTAATCATGGGGGACTTTAATTATCCCCACATTGACTGGGCCAATGCGAGCTCTGGGCAAGAAAGAGAAACTGGGTTTCTCGACTTGCTGAATGACTGTGCCTTAGAGCAACTTGTCATGGAGCCCACCCGAGAACAGGCAACTCTAGATCTAATATTGTGTGATACTCAGGACCTCGTCAGGGATGTGAATGTCACTGAGCCTCTGGGGAACAGTGACCATGCTGCAATTACCTTTGCCATGCATGTCGGAGGAAGAGTGTCAACCAAATCAGACATAAAAACCCTTGATTTTCGAAGGGCAAACTTCCCTCAGATGAGGAAACTAGTTAGAGAGAAACTGAAGGGGAGGGTTAGAAGAATCCAATCTCTTCAGTGTGCATGGAGCCTGTTTAAAACAACAATAATAGAGGCCCAGCACAAGTGCATACCACAAAGAAAGAAGAGCTCATTTAAGTCCAAGAGGACACCGGCATGGTTAACGAGTGGAGTTAGAGAGGCTCTAAAGCACAAGGAGAGGTCCTTCTGTAAATGGAAATCCTCCCCAAATGAGGAAAATAAAAAGGAACACAAACTCTGGCAAAAGAAATGTAAAAAGATGATAAGGGAGGCAAAGAAAGACTTTGAGGAACGCATGGCTAGCAATATAAAGGGTAATAATAAAAGCTTCTTTAAATATGTTAGAAGTAGAAAACCTGCCAGAGAACCAATTGGGCCTCTGGATGGTGAGGGAGGAAAAGGGGAGGTTAAGGAGGACTTGGACATTGCAGAGAAATTGAACGAGTTCTTTGTGTCTGTCTTCACGACAGAGGACCTTGAGCGGATTCCGCTGCCTGAGCCGCCCCTCTTGACTAAAGAATTAAATCAAATACAGGTTAAAAGAGAGGAGGTTTTAGGACTAATTGATAAATTGAGGATTAACAAGTCACCGGGCCCAGATGGCATCCACCCAAGGGTTATTAGGGAACTGAGAAATGAAATTGCAGATCTCTTAACGGTAATATGCAACTTGTCTCTTAAAACGGCCACAGTGCCGGAGGACTGGAGGATAGCAGATGTCACACCAATTTTTAAAAAAGGAAGGCGGGGGGACCCAGGAAACTACAGGCCGGTTAGCCTTACATCTGTCCCAGGGAAGATGGTGGAAGGCCTCATCCAAGAGAAAATCTTAAAACACATAAAAGAACAAACCTTGCTGAGAGAAAATCAGCATGGCTTCTGTAAGGGTAAATCTTGTCTTACAAACCTTTTAGAATTTTGTGAAAAGGTCAACAGGCACGTGGATTTGGGTGAACCGGTGGATATAGTCTATCTGGATTTTCAAAAGGCTTTTGACACAGTCCCTCACCATAGGCTGCTGAGAAAATTGCACAGTCAGGGGATAAGAGGGCAGGTCCTCTTATGGATTGAGAACTGGTTGAGATCCCGGAAACAAAGAGTAGGTGTCAATGGGAAATTTTCACAATGGAGAGAAGTGAAAAGCGGTGTGCCCCAGGGCTCGGTCCTGGGACCGGTGCTTTTCAATCTGTTCATAAATGACCTGGAGACAGGGATAAACAGTGAGGTGGCCAAGTTTGCAGATGACACAAAACTTTTCCATGTGGTAAAAACCAGAGAAGATTGTGAAGAGCTCCAGAAGGATCTCTCCAAACTGGGGGAGTGGGCTGAGAAATGGCAAATGCGTTTTAATGTAACCAAATGTAAAGTAATGCATATTGGGGCAAAAAATCCAAACTTCATCTATCAACTCATGGGCTCTGAGTTATCCGTGACGGATCAGGAAAGAGATCTTGGTGTGTTGGTGGACAGCTCCATGAAGGTGTCTCCCCAATGTGTGGCAGCAGTGAAGAAGGCCAATTCCATGCTAGGGATTATCAAAAAGGGGATTGAAAATAAAACAGCCAACATTATAATGCCGTTATATAAAACAATAGTAAGGCCCCACCTAGAGTATTGTGTACAATTCTGGTCACCGCATCTCAAGAAAGACATAGTGGAACTGGAAAAGGTGCAGAAGAGAGCGACTAAAATGATTACTGGGCTGGGGCACCTCCCTTATGAAGAAAGGCTAAAAAAACAATTGGGCCTCTTTAGTCTGGAAAAAAGGCGCTTGAGGGGGGATATGATTGAGACATACAAAATAATGCAGGGTATGAGTAAAGTGGATAGAGGGAAGCTCTTCTCCCTCTCTCAAAATACCAGAACTAGGGGACATACACTCAAATTGAGTGCTGGGAGAGTAAGAACTGACAAAAGAAAATATTTTTTTCACCCAGCGTGTTGTAAGTCTATGGAACTCCCTGCCACAGGATGTGGTGATGGCATCTGGCCTGGATGCCTTCAAAAGGGGATTGGACAGATTCCTAGAGGAAAAGGCCATCACGGGTTACAAACCATGATGGAGATGTGTAATCTCTAGGCTTTAAACCAGGGTACTTCAAGGGCCAGATGCAGGGGAGTGGTATCAGGAGACAGATATCTAGTCTCATGCGCTCCCAAACGCATCTGGTGGGGCCGCTGTGAGATACAGGAAGCTGGACTAGATGGGCCTTTGGCCTGATCCAGCATGGCTCTTCTTATGTTCTTCTTATGTTCTTAAACCACTGATGAACAAATCTATAGGGCATCACATACCTCATGATATTGTTGTACCATGGAGATGGGAATGGATTAATTAAGCCAAGTGCTGAGCTGGTGGAGCTGAAAGGCAGTAACAGACAATCAACTGTTAACTCTGCATTGGCTTGAAAATTCAGACCACATTGTGAACATCTTAGGAATGATTAGCATGGAAAAAATCTCATTTCAGTGCCTGAGTGAGCCACTAAGCAATTTTTGGCAACATATGCAAAATCTCTCTAAGTTATTTTTCCTTTGTAAAGCTAAGCACACACCTGCAGCAACCGTAGAACAGTCTGGCTGCTTATAAACAAGCAACACAATGTGTCTGTGAAGATTCTCAGTCATCCAGGTGTGTTTATCTGGGAGTTGAGTCATGGCTACTGGACTTCTTTTTGAGAGATAGAAACGTTTCGCTGTTCATCCAAACGTTTCGCTGTTCATCCAACACAATGCTTCTCCTCTTAGACAGTTAATACTAAAACAGCTTGTCAAGGATTCTCAAATATCTACAAGAAATCTCACCTCTGCTGCAAGAGGGAGATACCAAGTAATTTGGGGACTATTTGTACAAAAGCCTATGACCATTCTTCCTCTGTGAAGTTAAGCATGCACATATGGCAAGGACAAAAAAACGAGCTGGCTGTTGAGAAAGACTTCTTGCTCACCAAGGCTTCTACTTTTATTTTTTTATTTTTTCAGAGATATATGAAATAGCCTGTGCTAGCTTTTTTCTTCTTCAGAGAAATAAGAAATAGCCTGTGCAAAGAGGCAATAGATGTTGTAGTTTTAAATTCTGCATATTTATGAGATATGACAAAACTAATCAGTCAGATGTGCGCATTCTTTATAAGTTTGACCAACCTACCCAAATTTTGCTGTCCAAAATGAGGATTTTTTTAAGGGTTTTCTTTTTCTTTGGTGCATGTGAATGAACCAGGCAGTTCATGATTTATATTCCTTTTACAGAGTTCCATTTCTTTGCCACTGAATAATTCCACCCACCCACCCAATACTCAACTGTACCTAAGAGGATAAATTTTCCAGAAAATGATTTCTAAGCCCTGATCCTCCCCTGCATTAATGCCTGCTCAATATGTGAAAATGCATATTGCACATGTATAGGATTCAGTTTGTGCTGTATTATTATTTTTTATATTTAAAAACAATACAATTGTACTTGCACTTATTAGTAGTAATGAGACTTTTACATGGCATAGTTATCATTATAGCCATTAACTACTTAAAGATTGCATGTTGTTCAGGGATAGTTTTTAAAAATCCTTAAGATCATAGCACTTTATCTCAGAATGAAATACTAGAGGTGGAAGACATAGAAGCAAAGAAATCATAACCATAGTCTTTCTGTATAATGGTCTTTGCACCAGATCTACAAAAAACAAACTGTCTGTGAAATGCAGTATATTGTCCTCCCTGTGCTGAAGACCCATCAAGTCTGATAAATTGTACGGTAAAGTTTCCAATATTGGCCTTTACAGTGAATGTCATTTGTATGTTCAAATATATATACATTGATTTGGATTCTTCTGTAAGAAGGTGCTTGCTAGTCCGGATGTTATTTGTCATACAGCAGCAAGATACATTCAGTGGGTTCATCAGTTACTTTTTATAAGCAATGTCTGGATGTACCAAAAACTCTCAGAATCTCTGTAAGTGTGCAATGCTACAAACAGTGAATTCCAGTTTGGAAAGCCCTTGCTTTGTAAATATGGTTTAATCTTTGTAATAGATCACACAATTTTGTACATATTTCCATGGTGCTTGTATTTTTATCTATAAAATAGCACATCTGAAGCAGACTGTAGGTGGTTCACTGCTGTTTAATAGTAAAGGAAGTGAAGGGGTGTAATTGTATAAGAAGTGAAGCACAGAGACCTGGAAATTTCAAAATGCAAAAGCTAGCATATCTGTCATTACCGTTAACAAGGTAACAACTTGTAGAGGGAGCCATCTGCCATTTGTCAATGAGCCAGTGAAATAACAAGTGACAGCGGGATAACAAGGGAGCTGCCATTTGTGCGGGTGGAGAACCCCATTTGTAGAGTAATAGGGAACTGCATTATTAAAAGATAAGCTGAAATATGAAATGGATTAAAAGGGGTGTCTACTGAATTCTGTTAAAATTGCATTTTGTTGTTATGTGCCATCAAGTCAGAACTAACTTTTAGTGACCCTAAGAGGATTTTCCAGGTAATTGATGTATTTAAGGAGTGGTTTCCATGACAGTGAATTTCCGTGGCAGAGCCATGGAATCAAACCCAGGTCCCCTGATTCCTAGTCCATTATTTTGTCCAGTGCACCAACTGCTGATAAGGCTTTTTGTTTGCTACAGAGCAAATCACAGAAGCATACAGTAATGCAGACTGGATGGCACTTTTAATTTCATTGCATTTGTACAATGACAATAAAGTGTTTTCTATTCTATTCTGTTCTGTTCTGTTCTAATCCCCCACCTATTGCGGGGGTTAGGGGTCCAACCCGACCAACAAAATCCACAATATACAGATGCTTGGTTGGGTCGGGACTGGAGGGCCTATTTGGAGCCTCCTACACTTACCTGAGGCCTGGTGCTGCCCCGAATGAGCCCCCAATGGGCTTCTTGGGCCTGTCGGAGGACCCAGCAGTGGTTTGCGGTGAACTGGAAGGCCCCTTTGGTTTTCCGGAAGTCACTTCTGGTTCACCAGAAACCACTTCTGGGGCCTCCATCAGGCCCGGGAAGCCCATTGGAGGCCCACTCAGGGCAGTGCCAGGCCTGGGGTAAGTGCAGGAGGCCTCAAGGGCCCATGCAGCTTGCCCCAGGAGCCCTTTGTTTCATACACTGCGGTCCCACGATATATTGGGACCGCAGTATGTGAACCGCAATATGGCGGGGGACAACTGTATACAAAAACTATCAAACATAGCACTTCACAACTACTGGCTTCCTAAAGGACCTGCCCTCTTTGTTTTTATGTTGGGGTGGGTTGGCCTTAGCTCAGGAACAGGCAATTGGTGACCCTTCTGATATTGATGGGCTTCAGCTCCTGTTTTCCTTGATTATTGGTTATGCTCTTCTGAGCTGACATCTGGATCACTACAAGCATATTGCAGATTGCTGAGAGAGGCAGCCTTCCTAAGATCTCCCAGTCTATCCAAGAAAAGGTAACTACTATAGCTTGCAACTGTCCTATTTTAGTCCTATTTTCTTCTTACTCTCCTATTTCTTGTTTATCTCAGTCACTTAGGGTGCTGTGTGTTGCTCTTTTGCAGTTCCTTATTTTAAATAAACTACCGTGGTCCCCCATCTTTTTGTGGTTCATATACTGCGGTCCCACTATATCGCAGGACCACAGTACACATCGAAAGTGCTTCAGGGAGGGAAAATAAACCAACTTGCCACTTTTACAGGCTCCCCTAGGGTGTGGGGGAGAGGTGTGCGAGTTTTAAAATGTCTTTAAGCAGTGGAGCCAAGCACTTGGCTCTGTTGCTTAAACCCATTTTAAACCTTGTGTGCTGCTTCTCCTGACCCCCCTGGGGTGTGGGGGAGAGGTGTGCGAGTTTTAAAATGTCTTTAAGCAATGGAGCCAAGAGCTTGGCTCCATTGCTTAAACCAGGGGTCCTCAACCTAAGGCCCCGGGGCCGGATGCGGCCCCCCAAGGTCCTGAATCCGGCCCCCGGGACCAATTGCAACCCCCCACCTACCCCCTGCTTTGCGAGCAAGCCAGCCTCCGCAGCTGCTTCTATTGCTGAAGCAGTTCAAAGCAGTGGGCTATATTGCTTCTCCCACTCCCCCCAACTACCGCCCAGATGATCAACATGCTGGCTAGGGGGGCATTCAGAGTGGGAGGGTTACGGCAAGGTCCCCTGCTCCCCCCACCCACTGTGGTCCGGCCCCCAGTGGTGCCTGGGGCGTGGTGGACTGGCCCGCTGTTTGAAAACTTTGAAGATCCCTGGCTTAAACCCATTTTAAACCTTGCACACCGCTTCTCTGAACACTCAGGGAGCGGGGGAGCAGCACATGAGGTTTAAAATGTCTTTAAGCAACAGAGTCAGGTTGGCTCCGTTGCTTAAAAACATTTTAAACATTGCGGGCTGCCCCCCAGTCCTGACCCGACCTCCATCCGCATATTGCGGATTTTCAACGATCGCGGGTTGGGTCGGTCCCTAACCCCTGCAATAGATTGGGGGGTGTTACTGTACTCCCTTATATTAAAAAGTCTACCAATATTAGCTGGATAGAAGACCAGAGGTTACTTATCTGTCCAGAATGGGGATCAGTTGATTCACTCTTGTATTAAAATATACCTTTTCAATTTTCTTCATAGGTCCAGTTCTCTTGAGTCCCACTTTGAAACATCCACATATAGTATATGATCTGAAGCAAATGGTCTAATCATTATGGTCTGTGCTGGACTGGTAATATCACATCAACTCTGGAAATCCACTGAAACCTGAAGCCAAAGGACAAAGGTCCAGGTGAGTACTGTTTTAGTATATTGTGGTGTTTTCACAAAGTGCTCAACATAATATTAACCTTAAGAGAAATAAAACTTTGCAAAACGGCACAATATACTAAAAGTTTCCAGAAATAATTCACATCCTGTTCCCAATCCCACATTTCTTGAATTTGGTTCACTCTGCTTAGACTGAGTGCATGTTCCAGTGGACTTCCATTGTTGCAGTGAAATCACCACTAAGGCGTAAGTAAAATTTCTGAGATGCAATTACTGTAGTGCATGCACATCCCCTAGCACTTAAAGCACTCTCTGGGCAGTATAATTCACAGGCTACACATTGCCTCCTCAGCAACCTGGGAACTCATTTTCCTGACCTCGGAAGAGTGGAAGGCTGAGTCACCCTTGAGTCAGCTACCTGGAATTAAACCCTGGGTCATGAGCATAGTTTTGGCTGCAGTACAGCAGATTAACCACTATACCATGAGGCTCAGTAGTTAAACCACAGTACTGCAGCCAAAAATTAAAAACTAGGCGTTTTAATTTTTAGTTAAAATTTAATCCATAGAAACAGCAACTGTGGCGTATGAACCATAAAATAGAATAACAACCGCAACAATTAATTGGGGTTTACCAGTATATGGTGTAGAGATGGGCACATACCCATCTCCTCTTAGTGAGTGATGGCCAAAGGATGCAGGGCTGAGAAATGCTGAACACCTGTTGGACCGAAAAACCAACTGGCACAAAGCACCACTTTGGTGCCCATCTTTCGTATGGCGCAATGTGTTTACATGGCCTTCTTCAAACCTTCATGCTCAGCTATGGATATAGCTGAATTCCTCAAGAATTGCCATATCTTCTAGAGGAAACAAAGTGTTTAAGTGTTGGCCCAAAGAGAATAAATCTCCAGACTTAATCAGGTAGATTGTTTTATTGAGATTCTTGTTTGTTTTCAGTCTTCTTCATTTCTTATGTAACTTTTATACTTTAAAAATACTGTATGGCATGGTTCAGTTAGTATATCAATGGGCACTTTGTTCTTCGCATGAAGCATGAAGAACCACTGCCCAGTTGTTTCTAACCCTGAGCCTCCTTGTCTGTCCACTTGAGGGGCTCCACATGTTGCTGGGGTCCTCCATCATTGGCACATCACTCAACACTGGAGCCTGGGTGTCACTTCCCAGGCTGACCACTCATCGGCTTGGGGGAAGGCTCTCCTTCCTGTCGGAGAGGGAAGAGGAGGAGGATTAAAAACAGCTGGCCATCTCTATTCAGTTATAAAAGCCAGTGACCGACCTGGGTAGGGTGTACTAGGTAGTGCAGTTCAGAAAAGCAACGTTTTTAAGCTCTGCATGTTGAAGGTTCTAGGTTTTTGGCAAAGTTGAAAATACTAATTACAGCTTTCAGTATTTTCTTCGATATGTCAAATCTTTTACCTATTTACTTATCTTGTAACCCCACCAGCACACATATTTTTTAAGCTAGACTGTTTAAACCTGACACCCTTTTGTTAATATTCACAATGCTCTGAAATGTCTGTGAAGATTCTCAGCCATCCAGGTGAGTTTATCTGGAAGTTGAGTCATAGCAACTGGACTTCTTTTCCTTGAGAGATAGAAACGTTTCGCTGCTCATCCAAACAGCTTCATCAGTCTGAATACAGCTATTGCGAGTCCTCCACCTAATAGTCAGCTTTGACCTCTTGTCTACCTGGTCTGAAATAGGCTGATAAGATGAACAATGGCCTGAATAGGCTTGTTACGTAGACAATAGCATCCATAGCCTCAAGGTGAACAATGGCCTAAGGTGCTGAAACCTATAAAGTATGGGTTGTTAGCTCTGGCCTTGGTGGTGAAGGCCCTTCACTCGGAAATGTGTTTGTGTCACAAGTAGTAGAAAAATAGACATATACTTTGGAGGAAGTAAGAACAAATCGATGCATGGGGGATGAGACATTTTAGTCCCTCCAAAGAGATACTTTGTTGCAGAACCCACACAGAATTAAATTTTATAGGTGAGCATTGTCGCCTATAGAAATGTTAGCAAGGTAATCAAGTTTCAGAAGTTAGCTGTGCACTGCTTTGCTTCATTTATTTGGTTTGTTTGCTTCATGGGCAAAAGACAGATTGAACAAAAAAATTGGTTGTATTTTGCCATTATAGTCTGTTTTGTTGCAGTCAATTTAACATATGGGGAATAAAAATGCTGCATTCTACTTTTTGGTTAATCACAGTGCCAAGAAGCAGAAATGGCATATGCTAGTTATCAATAGACTGCCGAATTCAAGGGGTGGGTGGGGGACATTAAGATTCTCACTGAGCCCAAGAAATAAAAGACACGTCCATGAAGCTCTATCCACAACCCAGCTGCTAACATTTAGTACAGTGGAATTCTCATGGTGTCAGAAAATAATCCACACCTCTATAAAAATATTTCCAGGGGCGTCCTGGTGGATGAAGGTTAAACATTGTTATTCCTTTACAAAGGCACGGCTATTATTATTATTATTATTATTATTATTATTGTATTTATATCCCGCTTATCTACTACATGTAGTACTCTAAGCGGCTAACAAAAGCAATGCATATCAAATCAACAACAATAGAATACATCAAATATAAAGCATAAACAACATAGAACGATTAAAACAACAAAACATATAAAAATCCTCCTGCGTCCCGACATGCGGAGGAGCAAATTCTAGGTGGAACAAAGGGAGGGAGAGGGTCCTCTGTGAAGAGTCCAGCCGGTCTAAAAAGCCCTCCAAGGGAGCAGAAGCTGAAGGCTCTTCAAGGGCCAGGCACACCTCTCAGCTGACACAAACCCCAGGTGGAACAAAGAGAGGGAGAGGGTCCTCTGTGAAGAGTCCAGCCGGTCTAAAAAGCCCTCCAAGGGAGCAGAAGCTGGAGGCTCTTCAAGGGCCGGGCACACCTCTCAGCCGACACAAACCCCAGGTGGAACAAAGAGAGGGAGAGGGTCCTCAGTGAAGAGTCCAGCCGGTCTAAAAAGCCCTCCAAGGGAGCAGAAGCTGAAGGCTCTTCAAGGGCCGGGCACACCTCTCAGCCGACACAAACCCCAGGTGGAACAAAGGGAGGGAGAGGGTCCTCTGTGAAGAGTCCAGCCGGTCTAAAAAGCCCTCCAAGGGAGCAGAAGCTGAAGGCTCTTCAAGGGCCGGGCACACCTCTCAGCCGACACAAACCCCAGGTGGAACAGAGGGAGGGAGAGGGTCCTCTGTGAAGAGTCCAGCCGGTCTAAAAAGCCCTCCAAGGGAGCAGAAGCTGGAGGCTCTTCAAGGGCCGGGCACACCTCTCAGCCGACACAAACCCCAGGTGGAACAAAGAGAGGGAGAGGGTCCTCAGTGAAGAGTCCAGCCGGTCTAAAAAGCCCTCCAAGGGAGCAGAAGCTGAAGGCTCTTCAAGGGCCGGGCACACCTCTCAGCCGACACAAACCCCAGGTGGAACAAAGGGAGGGAGAGGGTCCTCTGTGAAGAGTCCAGCCGGTCTAAAAAGCCCTCCAAGGGAGCAGAAGCTGAAGGCTCTTCAAGGGCCGGGCACACCTCTCAGCCGACACAAACCCCAGGTGGAACAAAGGGAGGGAGAGGGTCCTCTGTGAAGAGTCCAGCCGGTCTAAAAAGCCCTCCAAGGGAGCAGAAGCTGAAGGCTCTTCAAGGGCCGGGCACACCTCTCAGCCGACACAAACCCCAGGTGGAACAAAGGGAGGGAGAGGGTCCTCTGTGAAGAGTCCAGCCGGTCTAAAAAGCCCTCCAAGGGAGCAGAAGCTGAAGGCTCTTCAAGGGCCAGGCACACCTCTCAGCCGACACAAACCCCAGGTGGAACAAAGGGAGGGAGAGGGTCCTCTGTGAAGAGTCCAGCCGGTCTAAAAAGCCCTCCAAGGGAGCAGAAGCTGAAGGCTCTTCAAGGGCCGGGCACACCTCTCAGCCGACACAAACCCCAGGTGGAACAAAGAGAGGGAGAGGGTCCTCTGTGAAGAGTCCAGCCGGTCTAAAAAGCCCTCCAAGGGAGCAGAAGCTGGAGGCTCTTCAAGGGCCGGGCACACCTCTCAGCCGACACAAACCCCAGGTGGAACAAAGAGAGGGAGAGGGTCCTCAGTGAAGAGTCCAGCCGGTCTAAAAAGCCCTCCAAGGGAGCAGAAGCTGAAGGCTCTTCAAGGGCCGGGCACACCTCTCAGCCGACACAAACCCCAGGTGGAACAAAGGGAGGGAGAGGGTCCTCTGTGAAGAGTCCAGCCGGTCTAAAAAGCCCTCCAAGGGAGCAGAAGCTGAAGGCTCTTCAAGGGCCGGGCACACCTCTCAGCCGACACAAACCCCAGGTGGAACAAAGGGAGGGAGAGGGTCCTCTGTGAAGAGTCCAGCCGGTCTAAAAAGCCCTCCAAGGGAGCAGAAGCTGGAGGCTCTTCAAGGGCCGGGCACACCTCTCAGCCGACACAAACCCCAGGTGGAACAAAGAGAGGGAGAGGGTCCTCAGTGAAGAGTCCAGCCGGTCTAAAAAGCCCTCCAAGGGAGCAGAAGCTGAAGGCTCTTCAAGGGCCGGGCACACCTCTCTGCCGACACAAACCCCAGGTGGAACAAAGGGAGGGAGAGGGTCCTCTGTGAAGAGTCCAGCCGGTCTAAAAAGCCCTCCAAGGGAGCAGAAGCTGAAGGCTCTTCAAGGGCCGGGCACACCTCTCAGCCGACACAAACCCCAGGTGGAACAAAGGGAGGGAGAGGGTCCTCTGTGAAGAGTCCAGCCGGTCTAAAAAGCCCTCCAAGGGAGCAGAAGCTGAAGGCTCTTCAAGGGCCGGGCACACCTCTCAGCCGACACAAACCCCAGGTGGAACAAAGAGAGGGAGAGGGTCCTCTGTGAAGAGTCCAGCCGGTCTAAAAAGCCCTCCAAGGGAGCAGAAGCTGGAGGCTCTTCAAGGGCCGGGCACACCTCTCAGCCGACACAAACCCCAGGTGGAACAAAGAGAGGGAGAGGGTCCTCAGTGAAGAGTCCAGCCGGTCTAAAAAGCCCTCCAAGGGAGCAGAAGCTGAAGGCTCTTCAAGGGCCGGGCACACCTCTCAGCCGACACAAACCCCAGGTGGAACAAAGGGAGGGAGAGGGTCCTCTGTGAAGAGTCCAGCCGGTCTAAAAAGCCCTCCAAGGGAGCAGAAGCTGAAGGCTCTTCAAGGGCCGGGCACACCTCTCAGCCGACACAAACCCCAGGTGGAACAAAGGGAGGGAGAGGGTCCTCTGTGAAGAGTCCAGCCGGTCTAAAAAGCCCTCCAAGGGAGCAGAAGCTGGAGGCTCTTCAAGGGCCGGGCACACCTCTCAGCCGACACAAACCCCAGGTGGAACAAAGAGAGGGAGAGGGTCCTCAGTGAAGAGTCCAGCCGGTCTAAAAAGCCCTCCAAGGGAGCAGAAGCTGAAGGCTCTTCAAGGGCCGGGCACACCTCTCTGCCGACACAAACCCCAGGTGGAACAAAGGGAGGGAGAGGGTCCTCTGTGAAGAGTCCAGCCGGTCTAAAAAGCCCTCCAAGGGAGCAGAAGCTGAAGGCTCTTCAAGGGCCGGGCACACCTCTCAGCCGACACAAACCCCAGGTGGAACAAAGGGAGGGAGAGGGTCCTCTGTGAAGAGTCCAGCCGGTCTAAAAAGCCCTCCAAGGGAGCAGAAGCTGAAGGCTCTTCAAGGGCCGGGCACACCTCTCAGCCGACACAAACCCCAGGTGGAACAAAGGGAGGGAGAGGGTCCTCTGTGAAGAGTCCAGCCGGTCTAAAAAGCCCTCCAAGGGAGCAGAAGCTGAAGGCTCTTCAAGGGCCAGGCACACCTCTCAGCCGACACAAACCCCAGGTGGAACAAAGGGAGGGAGAGGGTCCTCTGTGAAGAGTCCAGCCGGTCTAAAAAGCCCTCCAAGGGAGCAGAAGCTGAAGGCTCTTCAAGGGCCGGGCACACCTCTCAGCCGACACAAACCCCAGGTGGAACAAAGGGAGGGAGAGGCTGTGTTCGAACAATTATTTTTGAGCCAGGGGTGAATGTTGTGGATTCACAGTTTAATCCAGGGTACACTCAAGTTATTGTCTCACCATAGGCAAGAAAACAGCAGGGTGTATTTATCCACTATCAGCCGCTTTGTTTTTGACAATACAGCACTGGACTTAAGTCGAGTTTCCTTGCATAGTTTTCTTGGATCATCCGTTTTTATTAGCTGAACAATGTAACAACATTATCAATGTTATTACATTTGGAAAGGCAACAAAAGGTCACTCTTTGTGCAAGGTTTCAACCATCACAGTGATGTGTTTGTTCTTGGGGAAACTGCCAAACAGCATGGCAATAAAACCCTTAGTACATTTTAGAAATTTTTGGAAGATGTACCAAACATATATGGCACCGATTTAAAGATGACATGTTTTTCTTAAGGCTACCTGTACTCATAGTAATAATATTTGTGTGCCATTAAGTCTGTTCTGGCTTATGGCAGTCCTATTCAGGGTTTTCTAGGTAGAGAATACTTAGAAGTGGTTTAGTATTCCTTTCTACAGGGAGAATCTTAGGACTGTGTAGCTTATTCCAGGCCACATAGAGAGGCTCTTCTGGGATGAACAGTGGGGAACAGAAATCTGAACCTTTGGTTTTCCTGCCAGAGGCCTACCTCACTGGGCTATGCGTGCAATGTATTTCCTTGGTGCAATTCTTGGACTCCTGTACGGACCAGAATGAACACTGCATTCAGAAAAGCATGCAGGTTTTAGTATTTCAGCTAGCTGTTCACCTTAAGGCTATGGATACTATTCCCTACCTAACAAGCCTATTCAGGCCATTGTTCATCTTAAGAGCCTATTTCAGACTAGGGTGACAAGAGGTCAAAGCCAACCATAAGATGGAGGTCTTGCAACTAGCTTTGTTCAGACTGATGAAGTGTGTTTGGATGAACAGCGAAATGTTTCTTTCTCTCAAGAAAAAGGAGTCCAGTAGCCATGACTCAACTTCCAGATAAACTCACCTGGATGACTGAGAATCTTCGCAGCTAGTGGATACGTTTTTTCACATCACAACAACATTTAAAACTCAGACGATGCTTTGACCAAGTTTGGAAATGAATTAGGATGGCTAGGAAGCATAGCCTCATTCACGTAGCTGGTATTAATGTTTTAACTAGCAATCAAAACACAAATCATTCCTGGAAAGTTAAAAGATTGCTTTCGTAGTTGTGAATCAGTAGTCTACAGCATATCCCACTTTAACACTTTCCATCAGCTGCTAAGTCCCAGAGACCCATTTAACATTCTGGATAAAATAGATACTGTACAGTTGTTTTTATAAACATATATTTCCTTTAACAGTAACAATAGAATTATTGAATTCCACAAAAAAGTGTTAAAAACAACAACAAAAAATTGTGCTGCTGGGGCACAATTAAGTCCCGAGTACAGTGGAACCTTGACTTACATCATTTCTTTTTTTTTCTTTTCTTTTTTCTTTCCCCGTCCCTATCTACTGCTCCGTTGCTTCTCGCTCGCAGGTTCCTTTACTTATTTTTGTGTTTTTAACATTGTTAGCCGCCCAGAGTTCCCGCCAGGGAAGATGGGCGGGATATAAGCCTTTAAATAAATAAATAAATAAATAAATAAATTCTGGAGGTCTAGACTTAAGTCAAACATGACTTAAGTCAAACAAACTTTTCCCATAGAAAGTAATGGGAAAGTGGATTAATCCGTTCCAGACGATGAAAAAGACCCCCGAAAACAGCAATTTGACTATCTAACCAGACAGCAATAATCCATGCTGTACTATAAAAGAAATAAGACAGCATTGTGGGTTTACCCCCCTTCACTGCCTCCAGCATGAACCCACCCACACACCCATCGTTCTGCCACACACCCTTTCTAAGTCCCCGGCCTCCTCTCCCTTCAAGGTTTGCAAGGAGACAGGAGGAACCCCCCCCAGTTCAACACACACACACACACACACACACCCCTCGCCAAGTGGACCGGGGGTGGTGAGGGGGGCTCCTCTCCGTGGCCCAGTTTCCCTGCCTGCTTGGAGAGGTGGGGCGCACACCCCAAGACCCCCTCCTGCCTTCCCTCCGGCAGCAAACTGCCCTCTGCACGTGCTGGGACACCCTCAGCAGAAGCAGCAGCAGCAGGAGGGGATGGAAGCGGAGGAGGTGGGGGGCTCGGCAGGATTCCCGAGGCCGCCCCTCCCAGGGGCCCTCTGCGGCGGCGGCGGCACCCCCCTGCCCTTCCCCACCAGTCCCCTTGCAGCTGCCCGGCGTCAAGGACTCACCGTTGCGGGTGGGAGGGAAGGGGATGGGAGAGGGGAGCCCCGTGCGCCCGGGCGAAGAGCGGCGGTGAGTCTGGGAGGTCGGGGCCGGGAGGGAAGGGGGGGGAAGCCCACAGGAGTGGCGTGGGGCTTCTCCTGGCTTGCCTGCCTCCCGGGTGCTTTGTGCCGGCAGCACGGCAAAGAAAAAAAGTGGGAACCAGGGTGTGGGGGGGAAGCCCACATGAATGGCGCGGGGCATCCCTCGGCTTGCCTGCCTCCTGGATCTTCAGCGCCAGCGGCGCCGGCTTCGGAAGAGAGCTGGGGGTGGAGAGAAGTCTGTGCTAGCGGCTTCTCCCGGCTCCTCCGCCTCCCGGGTGCTTGGCGCCTGCAGGCACCGCTAAAGGAAGAGAGGCGGGGGCGGGCAGAGGAAGCGCCAGAGGCGCGCAGCTTCGACTGGGTGTGCGGTGGCAAAGGGGGACAGGTGGGGCCCTGGGATTGGGGTGGGCGAGGAGGTGAAAGTGCACTTTGTAAAGAGGTCTCAGGGAAAAAAGGCTTTTTTTTTTTTTGGCCTTTTTCCCGGACCTCCGGAACGGATAAGCATAAAAATGTAGCCCAGCCACCCAATTCCAGGACCTTACCCCAGGGCTCCGAGACGTAACTCGGAGCCTGCGGTGCAAGTCAAACAGACCCCTAGTGGACGAAAGTCAAATATGACGCAAGTCAAGCGGGACGTAAGTCAAGGTTCTACTGTATTGGATTTAATACTAAAGCCTGCAACAATGGCATCACTGCTGTGGTTTTTAAAAATCATATTTACTAAATGTCTTCCCTCTTCTTTGAGTCTAGCTCTGTACCAAGGACATGAACAACTTCCTCCCACCAGACCTCTTCTTCATGTTTATAGCTGTGTAGCTGGCATCACTTTCAAGTTGATCACTGGCTCTCTTTGTAGCCACATTAGAAGTGGCCTTAACCATCAAATTTCAAGAACTTCTAGATGAATAGCTTATAGTGCTGCTAATCGAATGTCATTGTGGAGCTCTTCATTGCCTTTTTCCTTTGTAATTTTTTTTGTTTCTCTCCTGATGAAAAAAAGACTGAAAATTGGTGAGAGTTTACAAATGGAAAATAGTAATATCTGTATTTTCTGTTGAATCACCCCTTCTTTCATCATCTTTTTAAATTGCTCTGAAATAATCTGAGAGAAAGAGAGAGAGAGAGAGAGAGAGAGAGAGAGAGAGAGAGAGAGAGAGAGAGAGAGAGAGAGAGAGAAATCTCATGACTCAAAAAGCACATATAGAAGAAAATGGGAACTGAACAAACATAAAATGGGAACTGAACAAACATGAGTCCTTAGCACTGTGTAGATGAGTATCTGTTTTTCTTGTTATGGGCAGAAAAAAAGCCGTGAAGAACATAATGAGCTGGAAATTCTGATGGAATGGGGAGGTCTAATGCAGTCAGGAGAGGAGGTGATACATTATCCCCACAGCATCCCCCCCCCACCTCAGTCTTTTCCAGATCCTGTGTCACCCTTGTGGTGAATGGTACAATCCAGTCAATCCAGAAGGGGAAGTTCTTTTTCATGTCCACAGTAGCTTCCTGTATATTTGTCCCTACTGGTTGAGAAAGTGGATCTGTTTGGAATTGTAGAGGGAGATGCAGGCACAGGGGGAAAGAAATTGAAATGTTTAAAAGTTCTAAAAGCAGAACAAGGGATTTAGCCAAACAGAGCAGAAAACAACAGACACCTTAAATATGCAGAGGAAATATAATGCATGTTTAAAAATAGGGAGGAGTCTAATGTATTCCAAGAGATTAAAAGGCCTCTCGGAAGGAATATATTGCAATTAGGAAGGCAACATTTTATGAAAAATAGCACTGTCAGCTTGCTGTAGGACTGTTTTCTCAGTTTCAAGTTAAAGCCAGCTTGCAAGTGTCATTATTAAGAACATTCGAAGATTAGAACCACCCAGAGTAGCTTTTTTGCTAGATGGTTGCAGTATGTATGTATGTATGTATGTATGTATGTATGTATGTATGTATGTATGTATGTATGTATGTACGTACGTACGTACGTACGTACGTACGTACGTACATACATACGTACATACATACATACATACATACATACTCAAAGTTGGCATTGTAGTCATATTTTGCACAAGTAGTCTCCACTGGCTCCTCTTTTATTTCCATGCTATACTCATAGTTCAGGTTTTAAACCAGAAATTTGGTTGCAGCTTATGAGCGCAGTACCACAAGGACTACTGCTTCTCATATATATTTTACATCTGCTCCAAGGGTCAGTGCTTCAATGTACTCAGCTTTAGCAGGTAACTACTCATGCGTTGGGATTTTCAGTAGCATGCCCAATTGTGGAATTATCCTTCCAAGATATCCAACTGAGACCTACTTCATTGGTTTTTCTCCAGACGGTGAAGAATTTATGCTCCTAAGCATCCTACAGAAATGTATACCCCTGTAAAGTTTTTCTAGGCCACAGCCCATCCAGTCCAGCATTCTGTCTCACACAGTGGCTCACCATTTGCGTCAGGGTATTCCCAAGCAGATGTCTTCACCTGCTTATGATTCCCTGCAAATGGCATTGAGAGATATTCTACCTATCTCTCCAACCCAGAGGTTGTCCTTAGGCATCCATAATGATAGCCATTGATACCCTTGTTGTCCACATATGTCACCACTTCTTCTGGCAGGGAGTTCCACAGACCAGTGATCCTCTGGGTGAAAAAGTACTTTCTCTTATTTGATTGAGATCTAGCACCCAAAAGTTTCATGGAGTACCCTCTAGTGTTGTGCAACAGGGAAAACAGTTTTTCATTTACTTTGTCCACACTGTGTATGATTTTATAAACTTCAATCAGGTCACCTCTTAGGTGCCATCGTTCAAAAGCGAAGAGGCCCAGCATTTGCAGCCTCAGATGGTAAGCCTAATCATTCTGGTTACCCTCCTCTGCACTTTTTCCATTTTCATAATAGGTTTCCATTTTCCATAGTAGGTTAAATATGAGAAACCAACTGGACCTCTTAAATATGAATGACTGGTTGAACATGTATGTGAATGCGTCTTCTGACAAAATAAATGATGTTTCCTTGAAGGAAGACAAGTACCATAAGTCCATCAACAACTGGATATCATTTACTGACTTTAGAAAAACAATGAATTGCCTGTATCATGTAACATACTGCTGTTCTATTTTCACTGCTTTCAAGGCAATCAGCTGGAAGGTAGTCAGATGCGCAGAAGGTGCCGCCATCACTGTGGCACAGCCTTCAAGGACTCCATGTTCTTTCCATGTGCAGGCACCTGATACCCAACTGATCATGCAATGAGCTATGAGGTGGCCAGATGTGCAGAAGGCAGTGTTTCATTTGAATACCCTGTTGTGGGATGATGATGACAGGGCACAGAGACAATGGTGGTGGGGCATGACAGTGATAATAGCGGTGCAATGATTATGAGGGCTGTGGTGATGCAGTTTTCAACAAGCCTGGGTGCTGCCTTCTATGCATGCGCCTGCCTCCCAGCTGATTGCCCTGGTCAGCTGATAGGCGGGCAGATGTGCAGAAACAACAGCCCTACCTCCTGAAGGGAAGCGAGGCTGGTGTCTCTAAGAGGGTGGCGGTGGCGATGGAGCTTGCAGCACTAGGTAGAGAGGCAAAGAGGGCAGTTAAAAAGGGGGCAGGTGGGCACCTGTTTTGTTCAAGCAACTGAAGCTCTGAGCCAAAAAAAAGTTTGGCTCCCGCCCAACAAAATAGGTTACAGAAATTGTACCATAGACCAGCCTAGCTCGTATCCCCCCCTCCAACTCCAGTTCATAGTTTGTTTCATATTCATCTCTACATCTGAGTTTGCCCTGGACGCCATTCTGTTTTAACTCAGTAGAAAGATAGCCTCCTTTTTCACAGCACATGAGGAATATTATATGAAGTCCACTTCTCTTCATGCATTTCCTTGAAATCACAGAAGATTCCAGAAAGGATCAGCGATGGAAGTACCTGGAGGGCTCTGCTGAAAAGATCCCCCCTCCCTTTTTGTTAGCAGGAGGAATTAACTACACACCATGCAAAAAACAAAACAAAACCCTATGCTATTTGGTAAGGATCCACTCAATATTTTGATTTTCCATGAAAGTGGACAGATAGCAATAAGTACCTGTTCTTTATTCCTTATAGTCCTTTCTCCATCAATAACTGTTCATACAGTAGTGTATAACTCACACATTAAACATTCAAGGCCAGTATTTCTAGGTATCCGTATAGTATAGTATAGTACATTATGTATCAACAATTGAACCAGAAGATGGTTGTTGTACATAATCTTCACACACTCCATGTATGTGTTACTACTGCTTAAAGCATTCAGATAGTATTTTATCTGCCAGTATGATTACAGAAGCATAATAAAGTCTTGTAAACAGGGTTTTTGAAATGAAGTTCATTGTCATATATTACAACAGCATCTTTGATTTATTTTATATAAAATATTTTATATTATGTATTGAAGTCTTTGCTTAATTAGCATTATTATTACAGTACTGTGATGAATGTAGTTAGTGCTGAACAGATGACATGTCTTCTGGAACATTGACTTTTATTTTGCTTTAAACAGTACATAAGCTCTTTAATTGGAGTTAATAGCTTGTGGTTTGAAATGGAGAAGTGAATAATAAGCATATGTAGAATAAATATTTTATATACTGTACTAGAATTGTGGATGTAAACCCTGACAAAACATGGGACTATTCATCAACAGAGATGAAGACATGTTATCTGTATGTTCCTTGTAATAATACACTGGTTAGATTGTAATTTGTATAAAAATCATAGTTATTTTTTTAAAAGGATGAAACCACAGGACAAGTACTTTTCAATATTCTGTGATGGGACACTGGCTCCAATCCAATTTTTGTTCATTACATTTAAGTCCCATTGCTATCTTTGGGATAAGATAGTAATTGCTATTTGAATCAGATGAAATACAGTAAGTGTTTCCTATCCCAAACAGTGCAGCTTAATGTGCAGCAGGTAAACTAAACCCACTCAGTGGTCAGTCATAAATACGAAGAGTCATTATGGATCAGATGAAAAGGCTCTGTAGTCTAACACTCTGTTCAGACAGTGTCCAGACCATTTGTGACAGGAAGCCCACAAACAGGACATAAATACAAGTCTATTCTCTTGCTCATGCTCCTGGGCAACTAATAAACAAAGCAATTTGATATGGTTCCTCTGGTGTTTCAGATTCTGGGTTCAAGCCTGGATTTGCCTTACATTGCTCTGAATTGTCCACATAATAATCAAAAGGCCTATGTATTATAAAGCAGTCAAGCACCTTTGTATAGAACTCTTTAGAAGAAAGGAGCCATCTTGTTGCTTTGGCTGGTATTTTGAAAAGGAAAAACACAGATATTTATCAGCAAAGGAACAGGAAGCAGAGCAGCATGAGATATACGGCAATTTTTTAAAAAGCCAACAGGGCACACTGAGGCTTCCTCCTTCCTGGAAGGACAGGGTGATCCAACTTTTCAAACCTCTCGAGCTGTCTCACCTGTCATTTGTAGTGCTGGGGAAGACAGCTTTGAGTATCCTTTCTAAGCAGAACCCTTCTGTTTACCACATGGGCAGCATATTATGTAGCCAAGTTCTTTGAGAGGACTGTTCTTTATAATCAATACAGTGATCTCATGAGAAGGGAACACATTCATCATTTTCTTAAATGACAACCCTGATCTCTCCCACATATACCACATGGAGCTAAACAACAAAATGCACTGTTCTGGTGAGGAGGAAGCTTTGTGCTTTATTTATTTTTTTATGCTTCTGAAAAATGCATGATTTAACCCTCATTATCAAGGCAGGGCATTTCAGTCTCCGAGAGTGACATTTTGTTATAGAATGTAACTGAACTAGACTTGGAAAATTGGCAGTCTAGAGCATTGCCATCAGAAAAGTTGTAAACAATGCCTGCTTACTGTTTCAAAGACAAAAAAAAGTTGCTTCTTGACATTGGTGTATGTCTGTGAAGATTCTCAGTCATCCGGGTGAGTTTATCTGGAAGTTGAGTCATGGCAACCTGACTTATTCTCCTTGAGAGATATAAACGTTTTGCTGCTCATCCAAACAGCTTCATCAGTCTGAACAAAGCTAGTTGCAAGTCTTCCATCTTATAGTCCGCTTTGACCTCTTGTCACCCTGGTCTGAAATAGGCTCATAAGATGAATGATGGCCTGAATAGGTTTGTTAGGTAGACAATAGTATCCATAGCCTTAAGGTGAACAATGGCCTAAGATGCTGAAACCCATAAAGTATGGGTCGTTAGCTATAGCCTTGGTGGTGAAGGTTTTTTGATTTGTCTGTGTATTCTTGAAAGCACAGCCTGATAAGCAGCAGATAGACTGTACCTGAGGCCCCCACCTCTGTTGAGAAAGGGGTTTCTATTCATGTAAACTAACTTTGTTCAGACTGATGAACCTGTTTGGATGAGCAGTGAAACATTTCTATCTCAAGAAAAAGAAGTCCAGTTGCCATGACTCAACTTCCATATTTTATTTATTTATTTATTTATTTATTTACAAGATTTTTTAGCCGCCCTACTACCAAGAGGTCTATGGGCAGCATACAAGTATTAAAAACTATAAGACAATAAAATTATTAAAACTATAAAATACAATACAGTTAAAACAACATGGTGACCTTATTTCTACTTATTTTTTTGTATGCTGCATCTTGCTGAGGGTTTCCCCTCTTTTTGCTTATATTGTTGTTTTTCTACCGGACGTTTCTCCGTATTGCTGTTTTACCTGATGTTTCTTTTAACTCTGTAAACCGCTGAGAGTTCCTTATGGAAGATGGTGCGGTATACACGTGTAACAAATAAATAAATAAATATAATAGATTATATTATAATAAATTATAAAACCCTGCTGCTCATGTGCACATTTTTGTCTCAACCAGTGCAATATACCGTACTTAGATTTAAAAAGTCTCATGCAGTTTTTCTGCAGAGTGTGATGCTGAGAGGGAGAAGTGGTATGCTCTGGTTATCAGTAGGTGGCGAGGCACTGCAATTCACAGGTAATTTAAGAAGTACAAAAATTGTACTATGTAAAGTACAGTTTCTGGACCAAATTTTTAAGTGAAACTTAGACTCTAGTTACTACTTAGATACTGCTAGTTGTTTTGCCTAGCAAAATATATAGACTTGGGGGAAGACAACATTTCCTATTTTCATACACCATATTAAACTAAGGAAAACATATATAACTCCTCTACATAGGGATGGGCCATTTGTTTCGGAAGGTACTAATTCCAAAATGGCCCACGTGAGCCCTGCTGGCATTCAGAAGCCTCTGAAACACAATCAGCCAATCCCTTATCTTGCTCTGCATCTGCATGGGACTGAGCTCCAACGGAGAAGCCTCTGACATCATTGTTCCTTCTCCCTGGTGCTGGCCAATCAGAAGCTGTGCAGGGAAATGCATTATCCCACCTCCCTGCCTGATTGACCAGCACCAGGGAGAAGGACGTGCTGGAAGCTTCTTCTTGTTGGAGCTCATCCCCATGTGGATGCAGAGCTATGAAAGGGTTTGGCTGATGTTGCATGTTATTGTCAAAGGCTGTCTGTTCCTGTTGAAGGGAAACATAAGCAGGCAGGCGATACTGCCCACAGGTCCTGCCTAAAGATTTCTCAGAGACATGTGGTGAGAGCACTATGGGAACAGATTATTGAATTAGGTTAGCCCTTTGGTCTGATTCAATGTGGGCTTGTTAATTTTCTTCAGAAAGTCTGGGAACAGAAAAGGCCAAAATAGTATACTGTTCAATAGAGGCATGTGTGTAACTGAGACATTTTGTTTAATTTAGAAAATGATAAGGACAAAGTTAAACCTACTTATGGTTTATAGCAGTGCTGTAGTTATAACTATGCTGTTTAAATGATAATAATGCAAAAGGGCACTTTTTCATGGTAGATGCTGTAAGTTGGGATTTAGAAATTATCTTTTGGCTTTACCGTACGGACCAGAGCTATCCCATGGAACTTGTTTGTGCTGTCATGGTTGCTTTCCTCTGGGCAGTTGATATTAGCAAGGGAACATTTCTCATAACAGTGTTGGTCTGTGGTTAACAGATTTTTTAAGGTAACTGCTGGGCAAATTTTGTTTAAAGCCAACTGAAATGAGGTTCTCACCCATTTCTACTACAGTATATAGCCTCTATACAGTTTTTGCACATATCTGTCTTATCCTTTCCCCTTGCAACTGTCCCTTTCCTACTTACTTATCACAAGCAGTATGTTTAGGAGCTTGCATATCCTACTGCTGTCAGTTTTTCCCCTTGACGGAAATCAAATCTGATGGAAGTGAGCATGGGGAGGGTCCAGGATAACTTTTTTCCACTGGTATACAGTAATAACTATATTTTAAAACTGGACCTGATGGACTGCCCTGGCTCATGCAGTAATCAGAGAAATAATCATAGAAGACAAATGCAATTTCAGTCTTTTCATCAAAATATCAAGTGTGCATAATTTTGGCAAATATAACTCATAATTAAGTTGTCAGCTAATGCTGTTGATGAAGTGCTGAAATGAGAAAGTAGAACTAATAATGGCTACCATTACTTTTTACAGAGTGCATATAGAATGAGTGCATAAAGTTTAATTGCACCTTGAAATTCAGCTTTTTGTTAAGTTACTGACATCTCACTAAACTTGTCTAGCACACTCACACAAACAAACTTTCTGTACAGTATGTAGTCCTAGGTCAAAGCCTTACCAATGATCACTTGTTTTCAAATGAGAAACAGTTTTTCAATTTTTGCAGAACACAATTGCAATTCTGAAATTTGGAGAAGGCATAATTGAAAGCTATTATCAAACAATTAAGGGATTATTAAAAGAAATACACACAATTGTACATATGTATAGCAGAGAACGTGAGCTTAGCAGCAGTAGCATGTAGATAAAGTGTAGAGAATTGCAATAAGTATTATCAGAACTTAGAAACGGAGAGACAAAGAAACATGACTTAGAATAAAACTCTTATATTGAATATATACAGTAGATATGCAGCAGATATACATAACAACAGCATAACACCAAGCAATAACATATATACAAATGAATAGAGTGTGGGGTACTGTTTCTCACCATAAACAGTCCCAATTTAACATTACACCTGCCAGTTCCTTTATACACATTTGGAACTCATCAGACATGATTTTAACCAATCACATCCTGTCACACCATGAAGTCATTTAACTATTCCACCTGTGCTAAATCACTTTAACCTGCTAGTGACTTCTAATCCCTTGCACATGTGGCTAACTTCATGACACTGCATTTTTGACTGACTCAATTTTACAAATTCTCTTGTTCAATCTGTTAAATATACATTACATATATTTTGACAATTTTGCATATTATGACAGCTATTTCAGGTTAAGTTTTCTGTAACATGAATATACAGTAAATTCAAAATCCACAATTGGTTAGTATCTTAATTAAAGTCAAGCAAACTGCCCCCTCCCAAAAATGAAAGTTTCTTACTCCTGCAGAGCTTTTTATCAAACTAGGGGGTATAAAAGGCAAAAAGATGTTATATAGAATTCAAACACTTGCATATGTTTATGTAATGTTACTTGTTTTAATTAAGCTGTTGATTTTGGTTCTGGTCGATTGAAAGGCATGACTTACTCTTGTTTTTGTAATTATTATCCCAAATCAATAGCCAGTGTCTAAAATACTATGCCCTTTTCATGTGATACATACATAAAGAGTGTTTATGCAAAGAAGAAAAATCAGGGATTCATTCTGCTGTTATATGGTTGGGATCCCCAGTGTATATATGTTGGATGAGGATATCTGAAGAGTTGCGCCTATGCATGAGAAGATGCTCGTGCATACAGATTCTTCTTCAGATGTCAAAACTCACTGCATGGACAACAATAGTAGAGCCAGAAGGGCATACTGTATTTGTTCTTTATTCTATGTGCTGCTCTTATCTTGCATGTGCATACTCGGTGTAGACGTCTTTTGTTCCTCAAGGTTCACTGAAACCCAGAAGGAAAAACTTGTTTAAGTAAGCAACAATATTCTGCTGTTGCATTGCATATACATATTCAGTTAGTTTAAGCATTGATTAAAATGACACTTTTCTAACACCATGGTACTTGAAAAAAAAATAACAAGAATCACCATCCAGTAGCATCCCCTTGAAACTAGGGACCAAATCCACTGAATATATATTAAGCATTTAATAGAGAGAAATGTATATAGTGTCATCTCAGAATAGAGTGGGAAATATGGATTACTCCTTTCATCTCCTTCAGCTGTATTCTAACCAAAGGTTATGCTGCAATCATTCATAAAATTATCATAATTAAGAAATATGCAACCTTTTTTCAGTTGTTCAGTTGTTTCAGCAATTCAAATTAAACTCATTAAAGAAAAGGAAACTCTTGCCACTTTATTGTATTATTTTCTGTTAATTGTCAAAAAATGCAGATAACTTGATATCTGCCTACATTTGTTCTTGGTTCTATTCTTAGCTAAGTCATTTCTTTTTTAGAACATGATAGTAGAATTGACACTGATTGAAAAGGTCCACATTTATAGAGATGCCTATTAACTGTGATTTGCCCTACTTTATAAAAATGTCTTTAAGGTGTTTTACATCTGTGAAATTAGTTGAAGCAGCAGAAAGACTGACATCATGGATTATCCTGCATAACGAATGCATCACCAAAATGCTTGTATAGATCACAGAATAATGAAGTTGGAAAGGGCCTATAAGGCCATCAAATCCAATGCAGGATTACAAATCACAGGATACCTGCCAGGTAGTTGTCTAAATTTCTCTTGCATGCCTCCAGTGTTGGAGCACTCATCACATATCAATGTAATTTGTTCTATTGTTGTTTTACTCTGAATTTTTTTCTTGCTCTTCAACTGAAATCTGACTTCCTGTACCTTGGGCCCATTTTTGCATGTCCTGCACTCAGGGAGGATCTAGAACAGACCCCGTCCCTCCTCTGTATGACAGCCTTTCAAGTATTTGAAAAGTGGGAATGTTTAGCCTTCCAAAAGGAAGGCTGAGGGGGGCTATGATAGCTATGTTTAAATATTTGAAAGGATGTCATATTGAAGAGGCAAGTGGTTTGTTTTCCATGGCTTCAGAGACTAGGACTCGGGGCAGTGGTTTCAAACTACAGGAAAAGAGATTCCATTTGAACATTAGGAAGAACTTCATGACGGTTAGAGCTGTTCGGCAGTGGAATATGCCACCATGGAGGGTGGTGGGGTCTTTTTCTTTGGAGGTTTTTAAGCAGAGGCTGGATGGCCATCTGTCGGAAATACTGTGATGGGGGTTCCTGCATGGCAGGGGGTTGGACTGGATGGCCCTTGAGGTCTCTTCCAACTCTATGATTTTATGATTCTGTATCTCCCTTCAGTTTTCTTTTCTGAGGACTACACATGCCTAGTTCTTGGTTTCCAGTCCACCTGATTATCCTTGTTGCCCTCCTCTGAACTTGTTCCAGTTTGTCTGCATCCTTCTTGAAATGTGGTGTACGGAACTGTCCAGATTTCCACGCTATCCCTCTTTTTCCTGTAGGTACCAATTTCTTCCAGTATAATATCCTCCATGACTTGTTCTGCAATTATAAGAAATTGCAAAACCTTTAAAATCTGTATTTCCAACTGTATCTCTGGCCTGAAACATAAGTACATCTAATATAGAAAACTCCTTGTGTGACCTATAGGAGCCTTGATTCTGAGGGTCAAACGGTCCGTTAAGTAGAATGCTTATTCTGTAGGATTAATTTATTTTCTCTCCCACATTGGGATTTCCTTGAGGATATCATGCCTCACCAACTAGACTTGTTGGTTAAACTAATGTATACGTTCTAATGACCATTTACAAAATGAAGCACATTAAAATGTGAGATACAAAACTGAAGAAAATCATATGCTTGACAGACAGCTCTATTATACTACTGGGGGGGGCAGCATTATAAAAATATGATAAATGTATAATCCAAATCACTGTTTCCAAAATGGTTCAACATCATGACCTCATTTTGATCTTTGAGAAACTCTAATACCACCTCTCTTCTCCTTTACAATCATCCAACTCACTTTACAACAAATAAAGTCTTCTGTTTTCCTACTGACTGAACTTCTATCTCATTGTCAAAAGATAAATTTTTCATGACAGAAAAAATGGAGAATCATTTTTCTCCCTGCTAAGGAAAATGCATTTGAAAAACTGACAGAATTGAACCTTTCAGTATGCACTCAAAATTATTGTAAAAATATGCAATCTAAATTTACTTACCTTGGAACGCCAAAGTAGCAGGGGTACCTTTCCGAAGTGATTTTAGGGAACCCCCTGAAATCTGAAAATATTTAGGGGTAAGGGGACTTAGCGCGCTTTTACACGACCCCTAAGATCCGCTGGCCACTTAAATTCGGACCAGAGATCTTAGGGGTTTGTTGCTCTTCCTGCTTCCCCACCCCTCCACACTTCCTGGCTGCTGGCTGCGTGAGGGGAGGGAGAAAAAAAAGGAAGAAAAGATCGGGCCTCACCTCTGTTCTGGCTCTCCTTCTGGCTCTCGCTCTTGCCGGCAAGATTCCTGTCTCTGTAAAAGTAGCTCTTAAAGGGGCGGGAGCCAAAACAACAACAAACAGAAGCGAGGAGAGCCCCGCACTAACTATCTGTACACCGCATCAAGGAATTTTCAGGACGGAAGAGCAGGTACTTGAAAGGTGCGCTGGGACGCGCTAAAGTGGGCGTGGTCACACCTAATTTCCTGTAAACTCCAGAGCAGGTGTGTAAACATTTTTAAGCTCCAGAGCTGGGAGCCATTTGCCCCGGAGTTTAGGGGTCGTGTATAAACGCCCTTAGTTATGAAGCTCTAAAGGGACTGAGAGTAGGATTAGCAACTGTGCAGGGACTGTGGAGGCAACCAGGGAGTGTACTCTATGGTATTAACTCCCTAATTGCCTCCACACTCCCAGCACACATTGCCGATTACCTTTAGAGCTCAGCCAGTATACTGTATATACCTGAGTATAAGGGGGGGGGAATGCCCTCAGCTTATACTCGAGTCAATAAGTTTTCCCAGTTTGGGGGGGTAAAATTAGGCCCTCAGCTTATACTCATGCCGGCTTATACTCAAGTATATATGGTAATTATTTTCAATGTGAAATCTTTTCAAATTTCTTTCTCTCTGGAAACAATCCCTATAGCAATAAGGGATATTGATTTTTACATCAATAAAGTATTTCATTATATCACTTGCTGTGGAGAAAACTATGATTTATTAAAAGGTTCTGGCCATCCATAATCCATAAACCTGGTATAATAAGTGGCACCTCTCCCCCAGATATATTTATACAGCTGGATCAAACCAAAGTAAGACGTGCATCAAACTGGAATTCTATCAGAATCTGCTTTGTGTTAGTCTAGCTGTTGATTGCTCCCTGCATATAGTTCTCTGAATCTGAAAAGTTTTAATTTTCAATGTTAAAACCTGGAGAAAGCTACAGCTTTTGTAATATTTCCTCTCTGTATTTCCTTTTTAAATAATGTTTTAAAATACTGAGGAAGAAAAATCTATAGATTTTCACATTTATTGGTAGCCCTCCCCTTGTCATCATCACACACTTTTAAATGTGGTGTTTCAGGCATTTTATTAGAATTATTGTCATATTTAACCTTTCATACAATTTCTGATTGCAGGCAGAGGAACATATGAAACATTTTTCATCATGAAGTGTCCCAGTGATTTGCACTCTCTTAGGAGTCAGAAACTGGCACATAGTTAAATATCATTGGCATGTGCTATCAAATCAGTCCTGACATGCTGACCCTTTCCAGAGTTGTCCTGGCAGCAAACACTCAGAAGTGATTTAACATTCCCTTCTTCTGGGGACCTCCCAGAACTGTACAGCTTGCCAATGCCTAAACAGACTGGCTGCTCTGCTAGGAGGCAAACTGAGGGGATTGATTTTTCAGTCTCTGGCTCTGCAACCAGATACCTCAACAACCACTGAGCTATCCAACCATTAAGTGACATCAAAAAGGTACATAAGCAGAATATACAGTGGACCCTTGTATAACAAATGGTTTGTATAAAATAAAATTTGTACAACGTAAAAAATTCCAGAGATAGGGGAAATTTGCTTAACATATTCACCTATGGGGCGAATCTGTACAACATAAAAATGGGATCACTGTTTTCAATGCATTCCTATGGGAAATTTGTATAAAGGAAAATTTGCTTCACGTAATTTCATTTGGAATGAATTAATTCCTTTATACAAGGTACCACTGTATTCTGCCCTATAGTGCTTAAAGCACTCTCTGGGCGGTTTAGACTTTATTTATACAGGCTACATACACATCCCCACTCCCCAGCAAGCTGGGTACTCATTTTACTGACCTTGTAAGGATGGAAGTGGCATGGTGGCGCAGCAGACTAAGGCTCCGAAAACTATTGGCTGCAAAGTCGGCAGTTTGGCGTTTCGAATCCCAAGTGCCATGCAGCGGAGCAGGCTCCCGCTGATAACCCCAGCTCCTGCCAACCTAGCAGTTTGAAAGCATATACATGCAAGTAGATAAACAGATATCACCATAAAAAGCGGGAAGGTAAAACAGTGTTTCCTTGCAGGCATGCCGGCCATGTGGCCATGGACTTCCACTTTCACAATACTGGCTATTTCGGCTTGAATATGGAGTTGAGCACTGCCCCTAGAGTTGGACACGACTAGCACGCATTTGCAGGGGGAACCTTTGCCTTTACCTAAGGATGGAAGACTGTGTCAGCCTTGAGCCAGCTACTTGGGATTGAACCCCAGGTTGTGAGCACAGCTGTAGCTGCAGTACAACAATTTAACCCCTACACCTCCGGGCAGAAAGCTATATAAAAGGTTAAATCTTGACAGTTTCCTCACCATTATCATCTGACAATTTAGTACTCTGCTGAAAATTTATGCAAAGCCATACTATTTAAAGTCAAACTAGTTCCCACAGATGCAGAGAAGATTGACATATAAAACTAATTTCAGATACAAATATGTGTAAATTATAGCAACAGCAATAGCTAGACTGGTGTATGTTCTGCATTTTCACAGGGATGGTCTTAAGTCATATCAAGCCTTGTGCAGAGCATCTGTGATTATTTCTTGGTTTATGTATTTGCATCTTACAATTCTTTTTTTATATATAAATTGAACCATAGCTGAGTCTTTTGAGGCTGCTGTGATTTGTCCACATTGTTTGATAAAGGACCCCAGAGGAGGGGGTCTGAAAATGTGTTGAGGATTAAACAAATATATATTGTGTGTAGTAAGGTTTCTCCTTCAAGTAATCCCAAACTAATTAAGGCTACAAAATGTAGTACCAGTACTCTGAACTGGGCTTGGAAATGGTCTAAAAACCAGTGCATCTCTCTCTCTCTCTCTCTCTCTCTCTCATTCTCTCTCTCTCTCTCTCTCTCTCTCTCTCTCTCTCTCTCTCTCTCTCTCTCTCTCAATTACAGCAAAATAACAACATCGTTCATTAGTTCTAGATGAACATTAGTTCTGTTGTGGCATAATAATCCAAGAAAATCAATTTCAGCAAACATTTGGGAAAATACCATCATTATAATCTATAGGTAGTAAATTTAGCCATGTCATGGACTGAAATCCTGTTTTTTGGTGTACTGAGTAGCAATAGAACAGGCCCTTTGAATCAGTGGAGATTTGGTGAGTTGATTCTTCCTTAAATTTCACTGATTCAGACGGTGTTGGAATTTACTATGCTAAGCAACATAATTTCTGTGCATATTATTGCTGAACTGGAATTAATAATAATAATAATAATAATAATAATAATAATAATAATAATAATAATAATAATAATAATAATAATAATAAAGGTATACTGCTGGCATGATAAACTGGACTCAGATGGAGCTAGATACTCTGGATAGGAAAACAAGAAAACTTAAGACCATTCACTATGCATTACATCCACGCAGTGATGCTGACAGGCTGTATTTACCTAGAAAATTAGGTGGTAGAGTTCTTTTGCAAGTGAAGCAGACAGTTGAGGAAGAGAAGCATGCGTTGGCAGATTATGTAAAAAAAAAAATAGAACAGAGCCAGCATTATTGGAGGTTAAGAACAGGGAGGTGTTTAAAGTAAAGCAAACAAAAGGTCAATACAGGGAAACAACAATGCAAATACGAGCTGATAGCTGGCATAATAAAGCACTGTATGGGCAGTTCCTTGAAAAAATCAAAGGAAAAGTTGATGAGTTATGGCTCACCAAGCAGTTTCAGATCTCAGAAATAACACCCTCAGAGCAACAACAAAAACAAAAATGGCAGTATTAGGAGCAGTATACCTATTGTGCTGATATTTAGCAGTTACTTAGGTTCTTGGTTAAAACATGTATCTATTAATACCAGTCAGTGTTTTCATCATTTTGATTGATTGTGCCTGGTATTTTGGAACAACACAACAACAACAACAACAACAACAACAACACTGGCAATGTAAAAAAGATAAGGGAACATATGTGATGGTATGTAAAATGAGGAAAATGAATAATCACTGGTTTTTCAAAGAAATAAGAGAAATTATTGGGACAAATGTCCCCAACTACTGCGTTAAATATGGTTGATAACAGACAACTGAAAAATGAAGAAGTGGAGTTAATAATGGTAATGGAGACGGTTAATTTTTGTAATTAATAAATAAATAAATAAATAAATAAATAAATAAATAAATAACCAGATAGCCAGTACTCAGATACAGTAGATGATTCAACATGATATTGTATATTTTAATAGTATAGCTAAATATACTGCATTGTTCACTTAATATCCACCATCATTTGCCAGTCTTGTTTGTTGCTTTGTGGTATATTTCTCATTTCTTCAAACATTCTTTGATGATGATGATGATAATGATAATGATGATGACAACGACAACTATAAGTATTTTGCAGACAACCCACCCCTAAATGTATTTATTTTGAACAAGACCCATTAAGTTCAGTTGAGTTGCTTGTTAAATATATTTATATAGTACAGTACTCTCTTATGATAGGGAAAATGATTAACTGTTGTTTTATGTGCTGCTGGTAATTATATGTGCCTTGTGGTTGCTATTATTATTATTATTATTATTATGATAGCCTGGAAAAGGGACAGTCTGTGGGGGACCATGAAAATGTATATGAATTTTGTGAAACACCCAAATTGCTTTCAAAATAAAGTAGCATTAATATGAATCAGTTTTGAGACAGTTATGTTCCCCATGCTAAATTAAGCAGAATGCATTCAGATTAGTTATGCAGTTATCTTGTTCTTACTTTTAAAATTAATTTTCTAAACAACATTCAAGATTAATTTCATAAATAATCATTGACCCAATTTAGTTCATTATCAAATAAAACAATTGAATCTACAGTATCTCAGTATTGTGGCATTTCTGTTCTGGGGATTACTAGAAACTTTTCATTGTCTGTAATCTTTAAAGACTGAAAGTTTAGGGCCATGTTCCTTGAAGACATTAGGGATGGGCATGAAACAGAAAAGTTCTGTTTCGTTTCATTTCGTTTTGTTTGCCCCCTTGTGTCGTTTCGTTTCATTACTAATGAATTTTTTAAAAAATTTTTTAACCAATTTGTTTCTCTATTACGCACCCCCCCAGGGTCCTAGAGGCACCCAATTTGGTCAGTACCATCCTTGGACTCTCCCCTTTAAGCCCTCCAAATTTGGAATGGGTTTGGTGGTCCGAGTTATTAAACTTCAAAGTGGGTGCCCCCTGGAAAAATTATTTCTATGCGCCATTTTCTGTGCTTGGAAATACTGTTCCTGAGCAGCTAGCAGCATGAAAATTGCTGTGGACTTTCCTCAAGCTCTCCCCTTTAAGCACCTCAAATTTGAAGAGGTTTGGGGTATGGGGGGCAAGGTTATTCAATGCCAAACAGGGTGCCCCCAGTATAAGAACTTTTGTAATTTTAAAGTACTTGAAAATACTGATCCCAGCCAGGCACCTAGCAGCATGGAAATTGCTGTGGTGTGGACTCTGAGCATCCTCTAACTCTCCCCTTGAAGCCCACATAGGCACAAAGAGTTGTTATCAGAAGAATTTTACTCCACCAGGCAGGCAGGCAGGTGGGCAGGCAGGCAGGCAGGCAGGCAGGCAGGCAGGCAGGCAAGAATTAAAGACCATGGCAAGTCTTATAAATACATAGGGCTTTCAGATCCCATAACATGCAGGCAGGCTCGCAGGCCTAGGAGGAAGGAAGGAGTTTGCCATAATACTCCTGCTAGGAATAAAAGACTTCCTAAAAGACACCCTTCATCATAACAGCTTGCTCACACATTACTGTGAATAAAGTTAAGAGGGCAGTGCCTACCCTTTCATTTCCTTGACTGTTCTGTAGTTCACAGTTGTGGGTCTGAAAAGGAGAAGTAAGCCCTACAAGTAAGCCCTACACACAGCTTGCATGAAAAGTCTACACATGGTTGGAACCTCTTCAAGCTTGTCCCTGCTCAGATCAAGGTGGGGAGATGGGTTGGAGCTGCTATCCATGTTGATATTCACTGTATTGATGGCACAGTAGCTAAAGATGACACAGTAGCTAAAGAAGAATTTAGATGGCAGGCACGATGGAAATATTTTTTTGAAGTGGTGACCCCAGAGTTGTTAAAACCTTGAAATAAGCCCCCCCCCAAAAGCTGCTTCTATACCACCTCATAGAGCTTAAAACACTCTCTGGAAGGTATAGTAATCAACAGGTTTAGTTTCCCAGAGAGAAGAAGTGGTTAAAACCTAGGTCTAGATCTTCAATAGCTATATTGAAGAGATGATTCAGAAACATTAAGGGGCAAATATAACTTTATATGAGAAATATAAATATTAAATAACAGTTCCCTAGTCTAATATCTCTGGTTCTCAGAATTTTTCATGTTCTTAAATCAATGACTTTGCCAGTAAATTATTAGGTTTATTTGATATTTGCTTTGGCAGACTGCTGCAACCTAGTACTCAGCTTGAATTGGAGTAATCACTCTGCATGTTAGTTAGTGGAACAAAAAAAATCCACATGTTGGCTAGAGGAACTCTGTCTTTGCATCTTTATGTTGGGATTCCTTCTTGGGATATCCTTAGATATGAATAATCTCCCAGATCAGCTGAGAGATTAACAGTGAAGGAATGCAATGAGTACTCGAACACAGAGAGATCTTTTGGTGCCTTGCATCAGATGAGAACAGGCAGGGAGGCTTGTAAGTAGTTTTCCTTCCCTCCTCCTCCTGAGCTCGGCTATTTTATTAGCTATCACAAATCACATACACGTCAGCAGAGACCCATCCAATGATTTTACAGCTTGTGTTTTCTGGACATGCTCAGTAGACTAGGATTATCTCATATTCCTTGGTATGCAACCCCTACGCTTTTTCCGTGGCCATCTTTAACTAGCCCTGTTCTCAGCTCTTATTGGTCAGCCTATTACCCAATAAGAGACTGTTTATTGGTGTGACATATAAATCCATAGTGATTGTCTGAGACTATTCAGAGCTAGGCTGACAAAGCATAGGCAGAGCATTAAAGGCAGATTCCCCAATCTTTATCAAAGAACTTTAAGAAGCCGCTTGAGCTGCCATCTCTCTTTACATGATCTGCTGGCAGCCATCCAGAGAACTTCCATGTTAGTCGTCTACGTCTTCTCTCTACTAATGGAACAGAAGAAGCGGGAAGTAACCTCAGAGTAAAGAGGAGGGAGGAACTAAGCCCAAGAATTGCAAACTAATTTGGATCTAGAAAAGACAAAAAGAGGGGAAATAATCCTTGCCTCTACCCAAACTGGTTCAAATAATTTGCTACACTGTGTGTTGGTGCTGTATTCCAATACAGAAAAACTTCCACAATACTTCTGTCACTTTTTCAATTATCTTCCACAAGCATATTGTTGTAGTCAAAAGTCTATGGAAGTCCTTTGTCTTGAACAAGTTAAAACCTGGGTTTTCCTGCCAATTGATGGGGCTTTCCCCTCCCTTCGTTTATGTATCTGCCCTCTTTCTGCTTCCTAATATTAGTACATTTAATGTATTTAATATTTCATAGTCTTTTTAGCTAGTTATTTTATCTTTTGTTATTTTGATTCACATTTACTGATTGTGTGGGTGTTATCAGGGTTGCTTGCATTGTGTTATTATGATTTGTTTGCTGCCCACAATTGCTCTGGTACTAGTTGGGCAGGATAGATAGATAGATAGATAGATAGATAGATAGATAGATAGATAGATAGATAGATAGATAGATAGATAGATAGATAGATAGATAGATAGATAGTCTCTTTTAAATCTGATCTTAAAGGATAAGTGCTTGGGAGATGGCATGAGCAAGAAAGAATATTGTATCCCCCAATATAATCTTCCTGGATGGTCTGCTTGAGTTGCCCGAATCTAGTCTGATCTAAGACAGCTCAAATGGTTACCTTGCCATTGCCCACCAGTGGTTTTTCTACGGTCTATATCAAGCGTTGAGAAGAAACTTAGAACAGCCTGTCAGCTACGAAACAAGAACGTAGTTTTGAAACCCAGTTTATCAAATCAGATTACAGAAACAGTTTGGAGAACAGCAAGAAAAGGGTGGGGGTGGGGTGTTTATGTTCTCTTCATTTAATCCAGGACGAGTAGCCTTTGGGAGAGTTTAGAAACCAGCACAAAATGGGGAAAACCCCAATAACGCCACAAAACTAAGATTATTAGGACCCCCCTATCCACAGGGGATCAGTTCCAAGCTGCCTCGCGGAAAACTGAAATCTGCAGATAAGAGCAAACACTCTTATACAAGGGTAATGGTGGTGACAGCAGTAGTGGGGTGCCCAGGGCAAAAATTTTCCCCTTGAACATCCCATCACCTCCTGCTGCTTTGAAGCATGGCAGACTGGGTGGCGTGAAAGCACACTGCTGTACCACCCAGTCAACCACTCAGGAAGCTCAAATGTCTGGGTACACCCGGATCATTCGAGCTTCCTGGGCAGTGAACCGAGCGGTGCAGCACTTGGTCCATCGTGCTGTCCAACAGGGCTGGTGGGGTGTTTGGGGCAAAAGCTATCACCCCCGGCAAGCCACCACCCCCTGTTGCTCAAGAGAGTGGTGAAGTAGTTGTCACAAAGGCGCACTGCTGCACCGCCCAGTCCACCATCCTGGAAGCTCAAGCAGTTGGATATTCAAGCTTCTCAGGCACTGGACCAGATGGTGCAATAGTGCGGCTTTGTGACACCCAGTCCACCACGTTGCCCAGCGGCAGGGAGTGGTGGGGTGGTAGGAGCAAAAGGGCTGGGCCGCACAGTGCAGCTTTCACCCCTAGCACCTCCACCTCACCCGCTGCTGATCGCCAGCTGCGGATAACTGAATCCGTGGATGGTGAATCAGCGGATATGGGAGTGCTACTGTATGACAAACAACAACAGTGATATAACACAACTGGATGTGTGTTACAGTTTGTACTCTCTGGGTGCTTTTTGCCAGCACCAAAGCAGGAATTGTCTGAAGAAACAATGGAGAATGTAAGTGTCTCTTTGATGCCAGATAAGAACAAAGTCCTAGTTATACCTGTCTACTGAGATAGGAAATATGCAACATAAAAAACAGGTCCAAGTTTACAATCTCTGATGCTCTAAAATAAAATACAGATGAAATACATAAGATCACTACATGTATTAACATTTTCAGTGATCCTCCGGTACACACATATACACACAATTATACTTCAAAATAAAACAATCCAGGTTTCAACAATTACAAGGTCCCTGACAGGATCTGTACAGTATAATGATGGTTAACAACATAATTCATTCCAGAAGCATGCTTGTAATCCAAAGCACTTATATATCAAATCAAATTTCCCCATAAGAAATAATGGAAACTCAGATGATTTGTTCAACAGCCCAAAATATTCATATAAAAATGATTGCAATACTCTTTATAAAATATAAAGAAAAATAAAACAAATTAAATAAAAATATGAATATAAAGAAAAATAAAACAGAACCCTATCCTGCAGTCACCTTTGAAAATCTTCATGGCTGGTATGAAGTAAACATCTCTTCCTCTCCTCCCTTTGGAGGCCCGCCTGAATAGGAGCATTCCAGACAATCACCCACGATCCAGCCGTTGAGGGAGAGAACCCCCATTGGCTCACTTGTGATCATGTGAAGTACAGTAGTCCCCCTTCACATCCCGCTTCATATATTGCAGTCTTGGCATATAGCGGATTTACTGGTCCAAAGGGGGAAGGTGGATGGCAGGGCAGCGGGCGCGCTGCTCTGGGTCTGGGGCACGCTCAAGAGGACCATCGAAGGGCTTGGAAGTCACTTCCAGTCCACCGGAAGTCACTTCTGGTTCACCAGAAGCCACTTCTGGGCCCTGTACAAGTTCTAGAGGTCCAGCACAGGCCCTGGAAGTCACTTCAGAAGCCACTTCTGGGCCCTGTAGAGGCCCAGGAATACTGCTGGAGGCCTGTTCTGGGCTGCGCCAGGTCTGAGATGAGTACAGGAGAACATAAGTACATAAGAAGGGCCATGCTGGATCAGGCCAAAGGCCCATCTAGTCCAGCTTCCTGTATCTCACAGTGGCCCCACCAGATGCGTCTGGGAGTGCACAGGAGTAGATATTTGTCTCCTGATACCACTCCCCTGCAGCTGGCCCTTGAAGTACCCTGTTTTTAAGCCTAGAGATTACATATCTCCATCATGGTTTGTAACCTGTGATGGACTTTTCGTCCAGGAATCTGTCCAGTCCCCTTTTGAAGGCATCCAGGCCAGATGCCATCACCGCAGCCTGTGGCAGGGAGTTCCACAGACTAGCAACATGCTGTGCAAAAAAAATTCTTTTGTCTGTTCTCACTCTTCTAATCCTCAATTTGAGTGGATGTCCCCTAGTTGTGTTATTTTGTGAGAGGGAGAAGAGCGTCCCTCTATACACTTTACTCATGCCCTCCATTATTTTGTATGTCTCAATCATATTGTAGGGGTTATGGCCCGATCCGCAGATGAAGGTGTCTGCATATCTCGGATTTTCCTTTATCGCGGGTGAGTCAGACGCTTAACCCCTGTGGTAAACAGGAGAGTACTGTACTACAGTGCTTGTATTGCAAGACATTGCTTGTTGACCAAGGAAAAAAATTAATAACAAATGCTTGTTCGTCTTGCAAAACACTCGTAGACCAAGGTATTCTTAAACCAAGGTTTTACTGTATTTGCCCCATTATACCCCTTTAAGGGCATACCCATTAGTGACAGCGATTGTATGAATTAGCTCAGTCTAGGCAGAACCTTCTGGGACACAGGTGGGCTCTTGTCCGAGTAATTTTAACACCAAACCATAATGCAGGTGTTGTCCTAATGAGAACTGCCTCTCACAAAATGGTTCAGCAACACAACCTTGCACTTGAGCTCAAAACCCAAGATAGAATCATTTAAGTTTCTGGATATTTCCACACACACTTTCTACCATAGCTAACTTTCATTATTTTTGTCCTTCAAAGTCAAGCCAAAACTCCAAGTTTCTTTGTTTGGTCTAAATAAATAATTATTGAAGAATAATTAAAATAATATGAGGCAATCTTCTGTTCTCACTTTCTTGAAACTGTCCAATTAAACATATGGGAATACCTTCTGGATAAGTAGGTATAGGTATGTATGGTCAGTTGGCTAAACTCCTTTGTACTTCAGATCTCTACTTGACTTTTGGTGGTTTTTATCCTGGCTTTTTTCATATCCCTAGTTGTCCTTTGAACTGACTAGATGGCTTGAGCACGTTTGATCTTGCCTCATCTCGGAAGCTAAGCAGGGCCGGGCCGGGCTAGTACTTGGATGGGTGACCACCAGGGAATACCAGGTGCTCTAGGCACCTGGAGTAGGAACTGGTAAGCCACTTCAGTATTCCTGCCAAGAAAACTCCATGGACATGAGGTCATGAAGACTCGGTTGTGACTATAATGACAGAACAGCAACAAAGCTCTACTTTAGCTTGAACTAGGGGGCGCTCCATGAAACGTTTGGGTGCTAGATCTCAAACAAATAAGAGAAAGTGCTTTTTCACCCAGAGCATCACTGGTCTGTAGAAGAAGGGATGACAGCTGCCAGCCTTGTCAGCATTAAGAAAGGATTGGACAAGTTCATGGAGAAGAAGTGTATCAATGGCTATCATTATGGATGCCTAAGGACAACCTCCGTGTTGGAGACATAGGCAGGATATTTCTCATTACCATTTGCAGGGAATCTTAAGCAGGTGAAGACATCTGCTTGGGAATACCCTGAAGCAAATGGTGAGCCACTGTGTGAGACTCATGCAATGCACAATAACAATGTCAATATTAAGTTTTTGTTACATATTATATTCTTTACGAAGCTCTTTCAGGCCATCTCTATTCTGACTTCAATTGTGTGGACTTCTGCTGTTCAACCAAATTCCAAAGGAACCAAATTTGCTGGCATCTTCCATGCTTCTGTATTGCTTCTTCAACTACACTTCTTGGCCTGAAGTTTTTGATTACCATTACCTTAGTTTTATTGACATTTATTTTTAGACTTTTTTCTCGATGTATTAAACCAAATTTTATGAGTAAGTTTAGCTGATCATGAAAATTGACAAGCTAGTAATGCTGTAGCATCTGTGTAGCAGGTGTTTCTTATTTGTCCATTAACAATGATATAGTCATTGGGTTCGGCAAATGCTTTTCTTACAGTGTTCACTTGAAAAGCAGTGACTTGAGACTACATCTTAGTCATACTTCCCCTAGTTACTAGTATCTCTATGCCTATTGTCCTCGTAATTGTCAAGTTACACTGTAGCTTTTTGTTCCCAGTACAGGCTGCTAATTATACAAACATGTCTGGAATCAAGATCTTTGTTTATCAATCAATATGTCTTACTGGACTTTGTCAAACACTTTGTCATAGTCAATAAAGCGACCATAGCTATCCACATTCATGTCACAACATTTCTATCCAAGTTCATTTATGCAAAACACTGCTTCCATGGTTTCAGATTTCCTCTGAATCCAATTTGCCTATCACGTGCCCCTTCTTCACACTCCCCTAAATTATTCCATTTATTATTTTTAAAACCTTAAGCTATTTGGCACATTAAGATTATTATTCTTTAATCACTGCAAGCTTGGCATTTTGGTAGTGGTAACTATAATTTGCCCTTTAAAATAGAATATTTACTGCTTTGAAGATAAGAACTGGTATTATCAGGATGGTGCCAAAGCCAGGGTATTTGAAATGCTTCCATATCCATCATGCTCATAAAAAAATTCTAAAAGGCAAATAACTAGATATGAAGTAGCTATTACAAATTATATTTTAAATGTTTAAAAAGTATTTTATAAGTAGTAACAGAGAAAATAAACATTCCCCAGGAGTCCAGTTAACTGAGTAACAATATATGTTGGTTAATGTTAGTTTGGCCTTTCCCCCATATATGCTTCAAAACACTACTCATCAAAATATATTGTGCAATTACTCTGTTCTTCCTTAACAGATTTTATGTAGAAAGAAGAAAAGACAGATGACACAATGGATACACATAGGTGGGTTACAAATAGAAAATGATGTTCAGACTCCCATATAATTCTTTAAATGAGGCAGCATAAAAGTGCTGTCTGATTGCTATTATTTTTATTTTTGAATGTGACTATTAAGCTTACACTTTTAATCTATGATGGAAGTTAAGGATGGAATTACAGTTGACAAAAACCACGAGTGCATAATTTTAGTATGGACAACAACAAAACTTATGTGACGATAGCTGGACGATGAACCAAGCTGACAGAAAATAATATCAACTTATTTGACATGTAGCACTGGAGGACTGCTTTGTGGAATCACTGGAGATCTAGAAAGGTAAATAAATGGTTTTTAGGTGAAATCAAGCCTGAACTCTCATTAGAAGCTAAAATGCCGAAACTGAGGCTATGGTACTCTGGGCACATCAAAAGAAGACAGGACGCTGTGAGGATCTGAAGGCACCAGGGAGAAAAAGAAAGAAAGAAAGAAAGAAAGAAAGAAAGAAAGAAAGAAAGAAAGAAAGAATATAAAAGTAATTGACCCAATAAGACCTTTTGGAGTCCATTCATAGAATTGCTGTAAGTCATAAGTAACTTAATGGTATATAACAAGTCTTATGCTCTTGTGTACAGAATAGACATGGGCACGACTTGGCGAAATTCTCGTTTCCGTTTCCGTTCCTCGTTTCTGTTACGCAACGGAAACGGTAATGACAATTAAGCCATCAGAACTCGAACTCGAACCGAAAAAAGAAAAATTGGGTCTGATTTGTCGTTGTCGTTCCTGGCATCGCGCAGCGATCGCGCGATGCCAAGCGCAAGTGGCACAGAAAAAAAGTTTTAAAAGGAAAAAACCCCGATTCCCGGCCAAAAAAGCAGGCGACAATATGCCTGCCTGAGGGCACCTACCAGAGGGGTGGTTTCTGGGGGGGGTCCCCACTCTAGCCTTCCCCCCCTCCCCGTCCTGGGCTGCTGGTACCAGGCTGGGAGGGGGCATCCTCGGCGGTGTCTCCATTTGCTATGCGGTGCGGGGGGATCCAAAATGGCGAACACAATATTTTTTTTAAATCGTGGTCCAAAAACCCACCAAAGCACCACAGAAACATGCGAAAATTAGCTATTTTATATGCCTGATTTTTTATAGTAGCAGCAGTGGGTTTTTCTTGCAACAAAACGTCTCCATTGATTTTATTTTATTTTATTTTTATTTTATTTTTTTACACGTGCGCAATGATGGGCTGGCCATGGGATGGGACCATGCAAATTTTTGGACCCATTCCACCAATCGCATGGCCAGGTTTTGACTGACAGTTCTGGATGTGTCAGAGGGTATAAAAAGGCGAGGCACTCCGAGAACACTCGCAGTCTGGGTTTGGATGTGGGTGGAGAGGGCTGTAGCTGGCTGCTGTGCTAGACTAGTTTTGATTTCGCGGAGCCTTTAGATATCAGTTAGGCAGGCAGGGAGGGTCGCCGTCCGCCCTTGCCCCCCCCCCCCCACCGCCGCCTGCCCGCACCTTCCCACCCCCGCACCCCGCCCGCCGCCTAGGGCACAAAAACACCTAGCGCACCGGCCCTGATTGCGCGGAGACGCCAATGGGACGTCCAGGACTGGGATGTCAAATCGTGCTAAATCGTGGTGGAAACGACAAACGACACGACGAAATGACAAATTTTTGAAAATTTTTGCGACAAACGGAAACGACCCGAAACGGACCCGTCCCAAAAAACGACAACTCAAAAAAAATTTTTATGGTCGTGCCCATCTCTAGTACAGAACTAAACTAAGGCTAGAGACCGGGGTGCACACATAAGCCCTAAGCATCCATTATAGATCATTATGTTTTGAGGATGCAGCCCTGTACAGACATGATTAATTATATTCATTTGCAAGTGTTTAACACAGCTTTTGTTATCAGAGGCCTTGGTAAGGCTAGGTTTCTAATTGCAGAAGCCCTATAGGGCTCATTTTCCAGAGGTCTGAAGTGCTGCCAATAATGTGGTGCAATTTAGGAACAAACTTTTGTGTGCATGTGCATATCCCTGTGTTAGCTCTACATGTGAGCAGGCAAACATTTATTTATTTTATTATACAACTTCTATGCCACCCACTACCCAAAGGTCTCTGTTTTATCATCTACAAAAATATGTTTGAGATATTTCATTTTGTTTGTCTACTTTCTTCCAGTTCCAGCTTGATGTTGAAGACCATTGTCTAACACTTATAAGTGATAAAGATATATTTATAGAAATGATTCTCGTTTCATTAGTCCTTTAATATAAGTGAATAAATAACGCTTCCAGAGTGGCTTTCCCACCAGATGGGCAGTATATAAATCCAATAAATAAGTAATATACAGGATGAAATTTTCTGTTGTATTTAACAAATTGTTTTATCCTAGAATCGATCATATTGTTTAATGCAGGGTTTTAGTATTCCTTTGTAGCATTAAAAGTGAATTATACCTGCCAGTCTGAGTAATCAAAGGGGGAAGAATACCTGTTTCAAGAGAATGGGGCATTAAGACCAGTCAAATCCCCTGAGAGAATGTCTACTTTATGAACTATGTGTAGCAGTTGTTTTAGGTAGACACCATTATATGATGCTTTACCATATTTAACATATCTATTTGTTTCTGTATTTACCACTGCTTTTAACTTGTTCATATACAGTATTTCATTTATTACTTAGGATTTTTTTAAAAAAATATGTCTTTTTCTAAGCTAGTTTGGGCTATTTTTAAGAGGAGAAACAAGGTACACGCTGATTTAATAAATAACCATAAACCAATAATGGAAGCTGAAATCACTGTCCTTTATATCTTTGTACAGGGCATTTTAAAAATTTCATTCTTCTTCTATTTCCTTTTGGAAGCTTTTGTGAAATGCTTCTTCCCATTGTCCATGTGCAAAAGGAATTCAAGGTTGGCAAAATTGTTATTATATCAGCTGTGCTGCTTAGGTATGATAAGAGCACATGAAAAAAATAACATCACAGTGGTTCTACTAAAAGATATAGATTTCTTTTCTTAAGGCATTTCAAATTTTTGTGTACAACTATCTTTGGTTATTTAAAGGTCGTGACTGACTCCTCGTGACCCCATGTCCTTGGAGTTTTCTTGGCAGGAATACTGGAGTGGTTTGCCATTTTCTACTCCAGGCGCCTGCAGCACCTCCGAAATCAGGCGAGATCGGATGTACTTAGGGCATCTAGGCAGCTTAGAGAGAGAGAGAGAGAGAGAGAGAGAGAGAGAGAGAGAGAGAGAGAGAGAAGCTGCCTAGATGCCCTAAGTACAAAAATGAGATATGCTTCTAGTTATTTTATTTCAAGATAACAGAACCCCAAGTTATACTAATATCCCAAAATTGGGATGTGAAAAAATGAAAAACATGGTCTCCAGTCTGAAATCAAAATTTTCACCTCTCTAGTGATTCTTTCCTGAATATTATCTGCTACCCATGTCTCTAGGCCAGTGATGGCGAACCTATGACACGGGTGCCAAAGGTGGCACTCGGAGCCCTTTCTGTGGGCACCCAACATCGCCCCTTCATAGCCACCTGTATGCAGGTTAAATTACTGTATTGGCACTTTGCAAAAAAATTAGTGGGTTTTGAATTGCAGTTTGGGCACTCGGTCTCTAAAAGGTTCTCCATCACTGCTCTAGGCCCTAGTACTGTTGTTGTTTCCACTGGTGTCACCACCACAAATCTTAAATTATGCCCTAAGAAGATGACTGTGGATTGGAACAGCCCATATCTTGTATTGGCCTGTGTCTCTCAATAATATATATGGAGAAACCCAGACTCATATTTTTCCAGGTGACATGTGAGCCACCTTGTAGTCTTTCAAAATCCCCTGCCTCCTCTGTACAGTTTAATGATTGTGGTATGGAAACCCAGAGGAACATAAACAAACAGCTGTAATTTAAGACTAAGAAAAGCTAACACAAATAATAGTGGTAGGTCTAGCACTGAATTATTAGGGCAAATCTGCATATGCAAGCCATTTATGAGCAGGTTTTTAACATAACCATAGTACGTAGTCATCCTTTAGAAATAATTCATAAAGTAAAATTACTGTAGCATAGTGTTGAAATATCACACAGAAAAAGAGAGTGCTCAGCTTCCTTCCCTTGGCATTTTGTACTTTAGATATAATCTTACTTTATATATAATTAATTGTATCAGGAGATGATCTTATCTAAAAACCAGAGCTACAGCCTATTATATTTCTCTGTTTAACATTTAGAAAAATAAAAGTGTTAAAACAAGTTTAGCAGATATTTGCCTGTTGAAATTCATTTTATACGTGATTGTTAAGAAAACCTACATAATATTAAATTTTGTTTAAATGAAGAGGATTTGTGTTAATTTTTGTTTAGGGGGAGAAAACTAGTCCTAGTCCGTAATTCAGGAGAGGAAAAAAACTACTAGAAGTTAAGTTTCATGAAAACAAAGCTTTCAAGTTGCCATTCCAGTTTTAAAGCATTATTGCTAGCATACAAAAGCATCATAATAAGGACACGAGTTGAACCAGCCGCAGATACACATACAGCTGCTACACTCAGTAACATATCCAGCAACGTATCCAGCAACGTATACAGAACAACAAACATAAATGCCATAAGAAAATGCCATAAGAAAAAAAAGAGAAAAATGTGTGGGAGGGAAGAAATCCTAGTCATTTAACTAGTAGGATAATATCCTGCTAGAAGCTAATTGCCATATGCTTCTGAATGTGAATATTAAATGCTTGAGTATTTTCCAAGAGCATTTTTATTTTTGTTTTAATCACTAGCTGTCTTCAGCTCATTCTTCTTCAAGGGTGGGTGGTTTAGGGATTAATAGAAGACTTCCAATTTTTCAGATATATGCAATTGGACAGGGCAGCCTGAACAAATGCCACAGATCCATTCATAGATTGGACCTAGTTTCCGTTGAGCAGAAAATCCAAACAGCACAATGGCACGGATTTATGCCCCCTGCACAAACACTAAGGCTATGCAAGTCAAGGGGTGGGCTTTCCTTTTGAGATAATCATGACCAGGATATGTGACGCTGGCAGGGCATTTCACCCAATGTAAAGTCCTGTATACTAGTTGCCATGGTGGGTATTATCCTAGGCCAGCCAAGTTAATAAGGAGAAAGAAAATCCCATAAGGGATTCTCTTGCTGTCTGGCAATATATAAGCATAATAAAATAAAACAGACCTAATAATAATATGACATATGCTATGTTTTCATAAACTACCTCAAATCTGCTGCCTTTAGAAGTGCTCTCTCTCTCTCTCTCTCTCTCTCTCTCTCTCTCTCTCTCTCTCTCTCTCTGTGATTTCAACTTTTATACTGCTCCATAGTGTGCAGACACTCTCTGTGGTTCCCATCCTTTTAACATCATGTATAAGATAAAATAAAAATATCATGCAATAAAAACCACTGCTAAATAATCCTCTGTGCCTAGCTAAAACCTGTCTTGAAACAGAATTAAACAAATGAACATTTGAACACCTCTGGTAGATCAAAGCACTAGTAAAAGGTGAATTCATATACTACTGTTTTACTAATTTCTTTACTAATGAGAGGAAAGGTATCTGATAAACCTCTGCTGGAAGCTTGTTCCAAAGAGGAGGAGTCATGACCAAAAAAGTGATGTTCCTACTACAGTGGACCCTCATATAACAAATGGTTTGTATAACATAAAAACTGTACAACATAAATCTGGAAGTTACCATCGTGACCCCATGTCCATTAATGTCCATTTACATTAATGATATTGTGAGCAATTTATCGAGTGCAGACTTTCATCCCCCTACACTAGGCTCACGCCCCCTTTCAATCCTGCTTTATGCAGATGATGCAGTCTTGATGTCAATCTCGTGTGTGGGATTACGGAGAATCTTGAAAGCCTTAGCCTCATACTGTACAAAAGAACAGCTGACCATTAATTATGATAAGACTAAGATCATGGTCATTAGCAGGAAACGTAAAAAACATAGATGGGCAATAAATGGAAATAGTATAGAGCAAGTGTCCTGCTATAAATATCTAGGTATGATATTTCATTCATCTGGCTTATGGTCCTCCCACATGAACCATGTAGCATCTAATGCACAAACATGCAGCTCTGCACTATTGAGGTTCTTTTATACCAAGGGTGGTCAATACGTGCCATCAGCGATTCAAGTTTTTAAAGCTAAAATTATAGCCCAAATGCTTTACGGAGCCCAACTGTTTGCATACTCAAACGTGAAGCCTTTGGAGACGGTGCAGACAAAGTTTTTGAGAAGAATTCTTGTAACACCTTTGTGTGTCCCCAATACCACTCCACTCTGGACTGGAGGCTGGATTAATCTCCATTAAAGCACGTGCCCTGATCCACATGTTCAGCTATTGGCTGAAACTTATTTTTGCCCCATCTGGCTTGGCACCCCTAGTATTAGTGGCCTCAGGTTAAGAAAATTTTCAATGAAATGCCCCAGGTTACATCCCCCCCACCCCGGTTAGGCATTGCAAAAAAACTGTACCCAGGATGCATTGCACCCCCCGTTTGTGGAGGTGACGGAGGAGTTGGAGCTGGGTTTTTTTCGAGTTTTGCAGCCATTCTGGACATTTTTTTGCAGTGGGTATTGGACTTTTAGAATGTTTGGGGTGCATTTCTCAAGTGATAGAAAGGTAGGGAGCTGATCCTTCATTGCTTCTGTGCCTTTTCTGTGCATTCTGCGTTGTGTGGAGGTGTGTGTGTGTGTGTGTTGAATTTTATTGCTTTTTTCTGACCTCCAAAATGGATTAATTCATTTTCAGTGCAATCCTATGGGAAACCATGCTTTGATTTACAATTTTTTTTCAGGATACAAAACGTCCTGAGAACACATTAATTACTTAAACCAAGGTACAACTGTATTTTCTTTTCCCACTTAGACTGCCTTTATAACATGTCTTGCAGGAAAGCAAAATTAGGGTAATGATTCATGGTCATTTCTATCCTACAGATTTTGGAAATTTCTCCACTGTAATTTGGAATACAAGAAACAGAAAACACTTGATTATTTAACTTCAGAATATTTAGTGACTTCACTTCAAAAGTGTGAGGTTTTAGTCATATAGAGAGCCCTCGTTATCATTTTATAATTGTGCTGATTTTAATACTAATACTTAATTTATTTCTGCACATCATGTCGTTTTGTAGCACTGGGCACATGGACCAACAAAATATCAGTCATCAGTTTAGTACTGTAATTACTTTGATTCAAAGGTCACTTTTTATTTCCTTTCCTCTCTGTCTATCCCAATATTTTGTATGTAAAAGTGAAAGAAAGAAAAACATTATTTCCGTGATTCAATACACTTTCTGTTCCTCCTTTCCAAAGACAGAAATGGAACTGACTGTTTCAAATTCTGCTCATGTATTCAGATAGGTACATCATCTGGTTTCTAACTCATGGGTGCAATACAGATACACTTCATGATACAAGTTAACAGTACAATTTCTCCATATAATTTAAAGGGTCTGCTTTCCATTTTTGTTTTACTTTTACACAGAGCAGCCATTCAAGATTTTCTCCTGGGGGATTCGACTTTCACTGGTTTCATAGCAACTGGTGGTCATTGGGACCTAGCTAATAAGGCTTGTTTTCAATCAGAATTCTCATATAGTAGAGTCTGACAACTTAGAAAAAATAATGCAAATAAAACATTAAAAAGAAAAAGAAAAAGTAAGGGCAACACAATAGTATGAAATACATTTCTGAGAAAGTAATTCATACTACTAAAGGGCTACGATTTGCAGCAGCAAATGTTTATTTTTATAACAAACTATCAAATGAATGAGACATTCATCCTACTCTTTCTAATGAGATATCAGTTATATAGGTGAATGTTTACTCTTAAATATTTGCTTTAAATGCATTTCCAAGACTAATTGCAGAGTTGAGAGATCCTCTGGCTGAATTCCTTTAATCACATTCCAGTGCCACAGAATAGTGTATTCCAACCCGGTTTCAGTTCTAGTTTGTGGGTGAGACACATACTTGGTTATTACGGTAGGAGACTTTTGAATTAACAAATAGAATGTAATGCAGTTTACTTTCCCAGAGCTTTCAGCTGTGCTTAGTATTCATGAACCAGAATATTCTCCTTAGTCCTTTATCTACAATGAAATCAGGAGGTATAGTGCTGTGGTGGTTCTGCTTGGAGAAGTAGTCTCAGATGTTGGTGCTCTGGAAAGTATAACCCAGGCATGTCCAAACTTTGGCCCTCCTGATGTTTTGGACCACAACTCCCAGAATTCTAAGCTTAGATTGCCAATGGCAAAGGACTGTGAGAGTTGTGGTCCAAAAATTCTGGAGGGCCAAAGTTTGGGTATGCTTGCCTGGTATAACCCAAAGATTCCCTTATAGTGCTGTGATGTTTTGCATACTGTGGCCAGAGGTGTATGGCATGCCAAGCTGTTTGTTGTGTTAGACATTTTATTTGATTTGTAAGTCTCACTGTACAGTTGGGTGTTTTGCTGGTTGTCATTCTTCCTCATTGCTGCAAGAAGGTTCTTCATCAGATTCAGCCCATGTATGAAGACAGCCGAAAATGCTCTTCTTGTGGCAGCAGTTCCATGTGACTAATTGGGCTGATTCACACAGAACAGCCTGCCTTCGACAACTAGCACTCTCCAGATGTGTTTGATTACAAGTTTTGTCATCCCTAGCCAGTTATTACGGTATCTGGGGGGGTGGTAGGATTTGTATTTCAACAATCTGCAGGATGCCAAGTTGGAGAAGCACTCAACATTTTCATGGAGGCAGTAAGATATGAATTAGACACCTGACACTTGTATTTGGGCATTGGTTTCAGGTATTTAGAAAATGCAAAAATGAATCAAGATTAAAGATTTTGTCTGTAGTGGAAAAAGTCTGGTTGTTGTCCACTTTTAAAAAATACTGATAGAGCTCTAACAATTTTACTAATTTCTGAAATTGCAACTAAAAATAATTTCCAGGAAAATACGGTCCAAGAAAATCTTTGTACACAAGGCAGTTTAAATGACAGAGATTTGCTTAAGGAGTTTAGCTTGAGAGTTGGCACCTCAGCCTTTTCCATAGTATTCATCCCACAGTACAAATTCTTTAAAAATGGAAAAACACAGGTCATCTTAACCTGATGAGTTATCACTGAATAACCTGACACCACATTGTCCAAGGAAAGGGATTTAAATGCTTAGATACCAGAGACAGTTATGACACAAGACTGTGATTGAAAAAGGCCGGCTCAGATCCTTGACACTGTATAAATATAGATCTGTTTGTAAGCGCTGTAGCCACACGTTCTGAGCAGTATCTACAAGTCGGGTCCCAGGAGGACATTGTTCGGATCAACAGTCCCTGGAACAGAGGCAGTGAAACTATAGTCAAGGACAAAGGGCATCAGGACAATAAATCTCAAAGGATTTAGGAATTTAGTGAAAAGTACTAAACATGCCATATATTTCTCTGAGCTCCCTTTTTTGAAACTTTGTATATGTCCTCATATATAATGTAGTCTAAATTTTACTGCATTGAAATACTGTATCTGCTGTTTTTCTTTTTCCATTTTAAATAATAAGCATGGCTTCCATAAATTATGTTGCACATATTTACAGAGAGGCATTTATTGCAAAGTTTGGTGTTATGCCCTCAAAGAGGCACAGTTTAAGTAGAGCCATAGGAGAAATGCCAAATATGTCTCCCCCCCCCCTTGTGCATGCTTTATCTACTTCTGGCATGTGCGTTGAAATTAGAAAACACGTAGTTTCCCCCCCACACACAGCATATCTTTCACATTTTATTATTATTTTTAAATAGAACCATTATGTTTTATAGAACTTTAGCGTTAGAACTAATTATGTAGATTTATGCCTTAAGATTTTATGAGTACTATCAGCCCCATCGGGGGGGGGGGGCAGCAACTGAGGAGTCTCCTTGCAAAACTTCTATGGGTTCCATGATGGTTTGGTCACTTTTTAATTAAAACCCTCCTACCATTTCCCCCCTCATTCCCAGGAGATGGCATTTCCAGGAACGGTCAAAATGGCTGGGGACCCAGTTGATTTCATTGGGTTGCCCAGAAGTTCAAGTCTGGAGAACTGGTTGGGACGTATGAGTCCAGATCCAGGGCATAGTCCTTTTTTGGAAGGGTTGGTAGAAGTTGGGCGATGGGAACTGAGCTGTGTGGTGTGTTTTCCACTCCCCCCCCCAAAAAAAACCCTTCTTTCACCGCTCCTGTTTCCACTTGTGCCTCCAGTACCGAAGCTAGATTGGGATAGGGTCTGTGGCTCCCATTGGGTGGCAAGCATGTCAAGACTGGAGTGGTCCTGGATCAGCGGGGGGCTGTGTTGCCAGAGTCTCGGGTCTCCAACCCCTTCCATGGCTTAACAGGCTGGTCAGGAGGAGGTGGTTTACCCTTGTTCTCTGTTCCCGTGTTTTTTTTTTACCTCTGCAGAGATACAGACAACAGAGTCCTAGTGCTCAACTGTGTCTTTCCACATACCCTCAACATCTGAAACAACTGACAATGACCCTGAGCCCTACAACTCATGTCCTCTTATTCCTACCTTTGCACCTTCTTCCAGTAGTCCTGCATTAAGTGCCATAATCCCTTTTCCCACTTGCAGTGGTGCATTCCTCCCAACTACATTCCTGGGAGACTCTCCCCCCCCCTCTCTCTCTCATGCTCCCCTGCGCTTGTGGGATGGGGCCAGGTGACCTGCTGCGATTGCCCTGACAGACTCATTTCCTCATAAGAGGATAAACATAAACATATACTGGAAGGATGTTAACAAGGTAAACAAAAAGGAAGGATGTAAATTGCAAAATAGGACATAGGATGGTAATGCCCCATGAAATGTTCATGCTCTGGTTGGTAAAATGGGGAAAATGAGATACTGTATACTGAATCCATGCAGTTATGTTTATTGGATGGTGCAATACACAGTATATATATTCTATGTATCCTGTAACCTGTGGGCAGATGTACATTTGCTTTATTTATTTATTTATTTATTTATTTATTTATTTATTTATTTATTTATTTATTTATATCTATTTAAGAATATTTTTTACCCCACCTTTCTCCTTGGAAAAGGACCAAAAGCGGCTTACAGTAATGAGGGACAATATCCGTTCCAATACAATTAAGACATGTTCAGGTATTGAGGACAGGGAATTGAGGGACATCTTACAGCATTAAAAGACAAGATTACATCAAAGCTACAAGAAAACACACAGTTAAAAATAGAGTAAAATTCCATGTAAAAGTTATGAGTGATGGAAACTATCATTGAAAAAATAGTAGTGTCAATGTGAACACATAAGGTTATAAGTAGTTATAAACACAAAGTGTATGTGAGCTTATTGATTCATATAAAAGACACCTAATAGGTAGACCATCATTCAGGAAAAGCTTGATTGAAGAGAAAGGTCCTTTTGCCTGTTTCCGGAAAGACAGCAGAGTCAGGGCAGTCCTGGCCTCTAGTGGGAGGGAGTTCCAAAGACTGAGTGCAGCAGCCAAGAAGGCCCTTTCATGTGTTCCCACAAGATGTAACTGTGAAGGTAGCGGGATGGAGAAAAAGGCCTCTCCTGATTACCTTAACACCCAAGTCAGTTAATACTGTGAGATTCGATCTTTGAGGTAGCTAGGACCCAGGCCATACAGTGCTTTGTAGGTCAAGGTCAGCACCTTGAATTGTGCCCGATAGCTGATTGGCAGCCAGTGGAGCTGCTTTAACAGAGGTGTAATGTGATCTCTGTACCCCGCCCACTCAGCAGTCTGGATGCTGCATTTTGAACCCGTTGAATTTCCCTGAGGCTTTTCATTGGTAGCCCCATATAGAGCTCATTACAGTAGTCTAGCTGGGACATTACTAGGGCATGTGTCACCATGGCCAGAGCTCGTTTCTCAGGAAATGGGCATAAGTTATGTACTAGCTTTAATTGTGCAAATGTGCTCCAGGCCACAGCTGTGACCTGGGCATCCAACCTCAAGGATGAGTCCCAGAGCACCCCAAGCTGCGTACCTGATTTTTCAATTGGAGGGTGACCCCATCTAGTACAGGTTGCATCCCTATCCCTTCTTCTCCCTTTCGACTGACCAGGAGCACCTCTGTCTTGCCTGGATTTAGTTTCATTTTGTTCATCCTCATCCAGTTCTGTACTGTAGCTAAACCCTCATGTAATGTTGAGATAGTAGTTCCCTTAGAATCCAGAGGTGATGAGCATTAGAGCGGGGTGTCATCTGCATATTGGTGGCACTTAACCCCAAAAGACCTAATAATCTCCCCCAGTGGTTTCATATAGATAAATAACATAGGAGACAGAACAGAACCCTGGGGGACTCCACAGGTCAGTGGCCATGGTGTAGAACATGAATCACCTAACACCACTTTCGGTGGGTTTTTTCCTGCAGGAGGACCAGAGCCACTTTAATGCAGTACCCCCAATTCCCATTTCAGAGAGACGAGTCAGGAGGATGCCATGGTCATAGTGTCAGATCCCCTATCCATTTCCCTGCATAAGTCATCTACCAATGCAAGCAGTGTCGTCTCAGTCGCATAGCTAGGCCTGAAGCCAGATTGAAATAGATCCAGGTAGTTTATCTCATCCAGAAACCTCTGGAGCTGCGAGGCCACAACCTGCTCTAGGACTTTCCAGAAGAATGGCATACTGTATTTGAAACCAGTTGGTAATTGTACACTACCATTGGGTCCGATGAGGGATTTTTAAACAGTGGTTTTATTATTTCCTCCTTTAAGCATGCTGGAATCCTGCCCTGTTGTAAGGATTCAACTACTCTTCCTAACCAGTCTGCCATACCTTCTCTGGAAGCTTTTATGATCCATGAGGGGCAAGGATCCAACACACATGTGGTGGACCTCACCTCCCCACCTCACCTCACATCATGCGGCTGTAGGAGCTGAAAGTCATCCATTAATACAAGACAAGGAGGGCTGTATTAATGGATACAGGCTCTGGATCAATAGCAGCATCCAAGGTAGCCCAGTTCTGTTCAATTTGTCCTGCAAAGTGTTGTGCAAATTCTTTGCAATGAGATACAGAGTGGTCTTTGTTATCCACCTGTGGGTCAGCGTGTAGCGGGCTTTTGACTATTCTGAAAAGCTGCCCTGAGCGATTTTGTGCCAAATCAATGATGGTAGAGAAAAATGATTTCTTTGCTGCCTGCCCTGCCTTGGAGTAAGCCTTCCAAAGGCCTTTGACTGTTTCTTTGTCTGTTTCAATTTGGATTTTCTGCCAATGCCTTTCAGCTCTATGGGCCACCCATTTCAATTTTTCCAACTCCCCAGTAAATCAAGCAGCCAATTGAGGTCTGTTTTGACGAAGGAGATGTTTAGGAGCTATCCGGTCAATGGCTTTGCTCATTTCCCCATTCCAGAGTTCAACCAAGGATTCAATGGAATCATCCATCAGAGATGTAGGAAACTTCCCAAGTGCGGTTAAAAAAAATAATCTGGATTCAACAACCTTCTGGGACAACTGGGAGTTGAGTCATGGCTACTGGACTTCTTTTTTGAGAGATAGAAACGTTTCGCTGTTCATCCAAACAGCTTCATCGGTCTGTGCAGACCGATGAAGCTGTTTGGATGAACAGCGAAACGTTTCTATCTCTCAAAAAAGAAGTCCAGTAGCCATGACTCAACTCCCAGTTAAACGAACCTGGATGACTGAGAATCTTCACAGACGTAACCTTCTGGGACGTATTGCTTTTGTTTAGGAGTCCCCACCCCCCACCCCGACCAGGCTGTGAGTTACAGCAAGCCTAAAGCACACCATATAGTGGTCTGTCCAGGACAACGGGACTACAGAAAGTTCCTTTACCTCAATGTTCCCACTGTCCATGTCAGGACATGTTTTATATCTAACATGTCTTATATCTAAGACCTCTAAGACTAGGGTTGGCCTTTAGTGCTTTGCTTAGACTATGATGCTTATTCTGTTCAGAAGCAGAATGGGAAGAGGTTCCAGGTTATTATATGCCATATCTGCTTAACTTTATCAATAGCTGGAGCTAACTTTATTTAAATGTTAATTAATATGCTTGTTGCTGCCTAGATGCCCTAAGCACATTCGATCTCGCCTGATTTCGGAAGCTATGCAGGGTTGGCCCTGGTCAGTACTTGGATGGGAGACCACCAGGGAATACCAGGTGCTGTAGGTGCCTGGAGTAGGAACTGGCAAACCACTCCAGTATTCCTGTCAAGAAAACTCCATGGAAATGGAGTCACGAAGAATCGGTCACGACTGTAACGACACAACACACACACAATATGCTTGTTAAATCATAACAAGCTCTGCTACTAAAAGGTTTTAAAAGTGTAAGATACTCCAGGTCCACTTGCAGAATAATAAAAGGACTTGAAATAGAAAATAGAAAGTATCTCTGCTTAAGACTTTGGAGAGCCATCCCCAGTCTATAGAAAGTAGATACAGTAGTTGGCTGGCTAGGCTGGGAAGTGAGATGGTGTATGATGATAGCATGTCTAAATTCCTATTGAGTTTTTGTGCTGGTGAAGCACAATTGATATAAACCTCATTGGCAAATTGTCCTAAGTTAAGAAGTTAGAGCAGGCATATTTATTGTGCACTATGCTGAGTGATTTGCAGCAGAACAGCAAATGCCTACACTGAATTATTGCAACATAATTTGCCACCAAGATTTGGCGCCAGTTGTGCTAGGCTGTTGGGCCCATGTAATTAGATTAAATGTATGAGTACTGTAATGTGATTAGCATTAGAAATAACAAAGTAGGGTAGAAAAGCAAAAAGCAAAAGGGTAAAAGCAATCATGTAGCCATGTGTCAAGCTGGAAACATAAAACACATTGTAAGACATGAGGATGTAGCATGAAGGTGATGCTTCAAAAATGAAAAATATGGGTAGTAAAAATCTCTAGCAAGTACCGAGTAAAGCATAGGATAAGAGAATTATGGCATTCAAAGAGAAGGAAGTACAAAAAACAGAATCATCCACAACATCAGCCAACCCAGTAAGCTTTATTCTTTACAACAGCCTGAGGAAGTAGATCCCAAATATGTCTTTACAACTAATTTCCTAAATCATTCCATAATTTGACAGCACATTTAAGGTTTGCAAGAAATAATTACCTGAAAATTTTAGTTGTGTGAATTGTAGTTAAGTATACTTACCCTTAATTAGTTTCATAGCTGTATGTTTCATCTGATTGGTTTGACAGATGCCCTGATCTTCTTCTAAAGGGCTCATGCTTTTGTGGTGAATTGGAAATAATAACAGAGGTCAAGAGTTGTGGCTATTTCATTGGCCACTGAAGAATAATCTTAAGAAAAAATGTTCAAAATACTGTAATATTAAAAAAAATAGATCTGTACTGTTGCGTTTCCTAAAAGAAATGAGAAAAAGATTCTTCCAGTTTAGGAGTTTCAGAGAGGGTAGCCGTGTTAGTCTTTTCAAGTATTTCAGGCAAAAATAAAAGAATAACAAAACAAAAGACACAAAACATGTGGCACCCTAAATACTAACTTTCATATTTTAATATAACGTTTCGTGGACTACACGTCCACTTCTTCAGACATATAGCAGCAGAATGAAGTGTGCAATAACTAAGCCATTACACACAGTTATACTTCCTACCCTTAAACACAGATTAGCTGGACTGGACTGATAAAGACTGTGTAACTGTTGGCCCATTTTGAGGCAGAATTCAAAGTGTGCTTCTAATCAATAAATGGTTCAACTAATCAACTAAATGGTTTGCTTCCAAGCTATATCAAGCAGTATGTCTCCCTTTGTGAGCCTGCCCAACTTTTGAGATCATTGGGACAAATTTTCTCTCAATCCCATCATCCTCATAAATGCTTCTGGTGGGGACACAGGAGAGGACCTTCTCTGTTACCACCCCCAAATTTTGGAACTTCCTCCCACAGGAAGCTAAGCTTGTCTCATTTTTGCTGTTCTTCTGCAAGGAGGCAAAAATCTTTCCCTTCAAGCAAGCTTTCCCTAAATTATTGGCTACCTGAGTGGGGTTCTTAAGTGGATAGTTGTGCCTTACTACTTTGAATATATTTTGCATTCTTTTGTTGTCTTTGTTTGATCTTTTTTAGTATTTATATATTTATTGTTTTTAGCCTTAAATATTGACGTTTAATGATGTAAGCCAGCTTGGGTCCTTAAAGAGAAAGGCAGGGTAAAATATTTTAAATAAATAAAATGAATCAAACCGTGGGTGTTTACTTGGGGTGGAAGATAAGGTACAAGCAGTGTCTATCAGTGTACTTACAGAAGGCAATTGAAGAAGGTTGATTTTGGTATACTGGATTTGGGCCAATGGGCCTGAAAACCCAATCTGTTGTGTCTCAGTTTTGTTCATGAATAGTTGGAGGGAAACCTTTTGAAAATGTTTCATTTTTTAAATCTTCCATGAAAAAAATGCTTGTTGATTCAACTTATAAAGTACTGTACTGTACGTTTAGCTGACAATATTTTTTTCTCTGTTGGGTAGACTGTCATTTGGTTGGCTATGATATGCTAAAATATATTACCCATAGGAATTGAGTCAAAAATATGTCAGAACTCACAGTCTAGGACTCTGTTCTCGTTCCATTAAGCAAGAATGTTTAAAAGATTTGGGCTGCAACTCTGCACATTTTGCCTAAGAAAATGTCATGTTTACCACAGTAGTACTTAATTTTAGTAAACTGGGAGAGGATTGTTCTGTAAACATGATTAATGGAACAGTTGTAGTATTGCGCACTACCTGATGAAGGCAAACATGGAAGAGTACTATGTTCAATACAACTGGAGACCAATTAAAGATTTTAATGGCATAAAGGTTTTAAAGGTTTTTGAAAATATATTCAATCAAATGCTTAATAGCTTTTCTTAATGTTTTGATCTTGCTTCCTAAACTAGGGTACAGAATTATTTGTTACTAAGACACAAATAATTGTAGGATGTTTTTGCTGATTATTATTTGTAACTGGATTTGTTCTGCACCACTGGCTCCTGATTAAGACCCAGCATGAAGGGTCCTAATATCATTTAGAATAAACACAATTCAAGACATCAAGGTACTCCTAATTCCTTCCAATGCTTTGTCAAAAATGCTCTGTGCATTGTTCTTCTCAACAATTAGAAACCTTGTAACAAAAACTATCTATAGTGTCTGAAATCCAGTTGAATAACTTGTAGAAAGGTCATTACACTAGCAGGGGGCAATTTTCAATAATTAGAAGCATCCTATTTCTTATTGCATGGAAGCCATGAGAGTTGCAAGATGGATGGAAGAAGACTTTAATTGCCTTAATTCTCCCCCTAGTAGTAGCACCACCCAAAGTACTGTACAGTAGGACCCCTGTATCCACTGCTTCTCCATCTGCAGATTCAGTTATCCAGAGGTGGCAAGTGGCAATGCGATGGGAAGGAACGGTGGCTGCGTGCAGTGGATGTAATGGCCGCTCAGCCCAGGGGTGCCCACCTAGGACATGGTTGGCGGCAGTGGAGGCTGTGCGGTCTGTGAGCATCTGCCCACATCATTGGTGGCAGAGGCAGCACAGCCCAAAAGTGCCTGCTTGCAGCAGTGGTGGAAGCAGAAACCATGCAGCTCATGAGCACCCACCTGCAACACCATGGTGGGGTTTGCAAGGGTTCGGGTGGAGGTTGTTGAGACACCTCTGACAGCCAGGTGCCAGTGCTGTTGGTGGGCGGGGTGGCAGACCTTCCCTGCCAGGCAGAGGGTTGCCTGAGGACCACCACGTCTTCCTCCGCTGCCTCCTCTTGCTGGTGGGCCCATCTTCGCCTGGCACAGCTTCTCCAGGCGCAGCCCACCAGCCACTGGCAGGGCGCCTACCTCACGCCCTAGTAAGCACAACAAAAAGGAGGCAGAAGAGGCAGACCCGGTGGCATGAAGGAAGGATGGGTGGCATGGCACAATTACTTCCACCCCCACTTTCGACCGAAGCACTCCCCCACCCCCACCCACATTGTTGCTGCTGTCACCTTAGGATAAGAGCGTTCACTTTTATTGCGGATTTTCATTATCCACAGGGCGGCCCGGAACCGATCTCCCATGGATACGGGGCTCCTACTCTACTGGAAAGATTGCTGGACAAACCAGAATATGGTTTGGGTTACATTTCTAAGAATGCTAATTAGAATGCCCCCCATCTTGTTAGAGAAAGGGCAGCAGCTAGCTCAGCCCATACAATTCTTGTCTTGTATTGAAACATATGGTTGCTGTTGGACCGGAAAACCTGCTAATTCTAAACTAACTTGACAGCCCTCATTTGGGAACTTCGGTTAAGAGAGGCACGTGGACCTTACAGCTAGACATGATTTTTGGAGCTTCTCTGTTTCTTCTGCACACCTCACAGTTCTGTAATGCTCAAGGCTGCTGAAGACTTACAGTAAGACCGCTGTATCTACGGGGGATCGGTTCCGGGATCGCCCGCAGATAGTGAAATCCACAGATAAGAGGAAATGCTCTTGTCCAAGGATAATGGTGGTAGAAGGGGTGGTGGGGAGAATGCTTTTACCTCCAACACCCCTCAAAATAGCAAGGAGAGAAGAAATCCCCCCCTTTCTCTTTGCCACTTGGCTGCAGCAAGAAGAAACGGGAAAACATTTTCCCTTCTTGCTGCCACTGCCACCGGGCACCCGGGCCTCCAGTGGGTGCCCATCTGCCCAGCGATGGTGGTGGCGAGGAGGGGAGAAAATATAAAATAAAACTTACTGCCCCGATGCCTGTCACCCTCCTCTTCGCTGCTGTGGCCACAGCTTGGGTCTCAGGTGACCAATTTGAAGTTTTGAATTTTCTGCCCAAACTTCCAATCTGCCACCAGGGACCTGAGTGGGAAATTTAAAGTCCCCACCCCCACCCCTCCGGAGGGTGCCTTGCTGGTGTTGGTGGTGGCAGCAGCGGCGGCAAGGAGGAGGTCTGTGGGCATTGGTGAGGTAAGTTTTATTTTTAATTTTTCCTTCTCCTTGCCGCTCCCCCCCACTGACCACCAACCACAGATAACTGAATCCATGGTTAGTGAATCAGTGAGTAAAGGGGTTGTACTGCATTTATTTACTTTACTTACTTACTTACTTACTTACTTACTTACTTACTTACTTACTTACTTACTTACTTACTTACTTACTTACTTACTTACAGAATTTTTAGCCACCCAACTACCAAATACTCTCTGTAGGTTTTATGTAGGAACCAAAAACTAGTTTTTCTTTCTGATATTTTAGTAGTCTTATAAATAGATTTCACTCACACTTGTCTTCAGATGGTGTACAAGGATTGCATGGCTTTTTCCTGTTTTGAGTAAAATAGCCTCAGCATTCTTGAGGAATGCCAACTTTTTTCTTCTGCTTCCAATTCTTGTCTCCTTCATCTTTCATTCACTTGGGCTTGGAAAAAAAACCTATAAAACATTTTGATCTGCGACATTCATTAGCTCCATTTTGGACAATTAAAAAACAAAAAGCATAGCAGTATCATTACTCAGTATTCTAGAAAAAAGATATTAGTTGAATGATGCCTGGTGGGTCTTATTTCTTACTAAATAACTTAGCAGGGAGAGGTGCAAAAAGAAAAAAAAAGTAATGAAATACCCAGAGAGGAGATTTCCATGCTAATCGGTCCCAGCTTGTTGGCAAAAGGAAGAAAAGAAAAGTTTGGGCTGGGGATAAAATATTGTAGCACTTTAAAAACTAAGAAGAATATTTCATTTTATGCTTTCCTGCTTGAAAGTTCACTTCCTCAGACACTGAAATATAAATACATGACTGTAGTTTTTATAAATATCCCTATGATCAGGTTAGAGAATACAGATAATAGAAAAAGTGACAGTGGTTTATTAACACAGCAGTGGGGCTATAATACTGTAATTTACCTCAGTTTAACAAGTTATGGGCAGAACAATAACTGTAGGCCAGGTGGATTTGGCTGTCATGGGTATGATAACAGATGTTCCTGAGTTGGAGGTCAGAGCCTGCCAAGGAGGCAACAGTTTGTCTTATATAAAACTGGATTATTAATCACTGTCCTGTGCTAAGCAACCTTTCTCTTTGTTGAGGACTTTAGAGATGCAGAGGAGTGTATTGGTATAGCTAAAGCTGGTGTGTCAGCTGTGCCCATTCCTAGAGAGTCCAGATTCGGATATATTGATATATGCCTCAGTGACCTCCTGCTTAAATAACCGCTACATGCTGCTGCTTTTGAAACTTCTGTTGGTTTAAACTGCTGCATCCAGAATGCTGACTGGGAATGGTTACAGGGAGGACCAAATTCAAGATGCTGGTTGTGACTTGTAAAGGCTGATACAGTGTGGGTCCAGGTTATCTGATGGACCGTATCTCCTCATATGACCCCCCCTCCCAGCTATAAATATCTTCAAGGCAGGCCCTTCTTTCAGTCCCACCACCACTTGGGCATGTTCAGTGGGGAAGCAAGAGAAGGCTTTCTCTGTGGCTGCTCCCAGGCTGTGGAATGCCCTAACTCAGGAGGTTACGTTCCCCCCCTCCCCCGTCCTGAAGACCGTAATTTGTAGGCAGGCTTTTATCAACCATTTGGGCGGTTATGAGTTATAATGTGGGGTGCTTCAATTATGTTGTTGTATGTTTGTTTAAACCTGTTTTAAGCAGTTTAATACTAATATATCCTTATTTTTTTGTAATGTAATAGTTTATTGTATTTAAACAATATAAACAAACAAACAAAAACTGTTTATGTAGCCAATTTCTACTCTCTGCCTTTTGAGTCTCCCTTTGCAATTCCTTTTTTCTACAGTGGTCATTTTGAGATCCATAACAGAATGTCCTGGAGGTTTGAAATACTGGAAAACTGGATTCTCTGTATTGTCATTCCTAATGTCAGATTTGTGTCCATTCATTCTTCTGTCCAGATATTATCCTGTTTGTCCTGTGTGGAAAGCAGAGTGGTGTGGCTGGCAGTAGATGGCACAAATTATATTCAAGAATGAACAAGTAAATGAGCCCCGATTGTTGTGGCTGATATTGTTGGAGCCCTTCTTTGATGGCACTGACAGTGTGGTTTAGGGGGCACAACTGGTGTCTAGACCTGGTCTTGGTCCTGTCTATGTCTTCATGTCATGTTGCCTACTGTGTGTTTGTGTGTAGTCTGAGTTGGAGGCACTCGATCACTATTTGTATGTATGACAATATCTGTCAGACCTCAAAGCCTGTTTCCCTGAGAAAATATTTTCCTGAGGGAAATAACGTTTTCCTGAACGTTGTCCTACAGCTCATCAATTATACATCTCAGTGGTTTTAATGTATTCGCTTATTTTGACTATTTTTACCCTGCCTTTCTCCTTGCAAAAGGACCCAAGGTGGCTTACAATAATGAGGGACAATATACAGTCTGAAACATTTAGACATATTCAAGTTAAGAAGAGGGAATTTTAAGAGGCAACTTAGAACATTAAAAAGTAACATTAGAGCTACAAAGAGTATGGAAGAAGAAAATAAAAATCCATTATAAGGGGTGAAAAGCAACATGGAGAACACTAGTGTTTTTATGAAATCATATAATCCATATAAAGTTACATAGTAGGAAGTCCGTCATTCAGGGAAAGCTTGCCTGAAGAGAAAGGTCTTTGCCTGTTTCCGGGAAGACAGCAGAGACGGGGCAGTCCCGGCCTCCAGCAGGAGGGAGTTCCAAAGTCTGGGAGCAGCAACACAGAAGGCTCTTTCATGTGTTCTTCTGAGATGCACCTGTGAAGGTGGTGGGATGGAGAAAAAGGCCTCTCCTGATGACCTTAGCACTCGATTTGGTTCATACTGTGATATTTGATCTTTGAGATAGCTTGGACCCAGGCCATTTTGTGCTTTGTAGGTTAAGGTCAGCACCTTGAATTGGGAGCTGTTGGTGACTGCTAATGATATTCTGTCACCCTCTCTACTGGGTTCATCTTTACTTTTTGAACATGTTGGTCGGATGTTGTATTTTAAGACACACTTATTCTAACTCCATGAGTTTTCAATCTCTCTACTGAGGTTCTGAGCAAATTTGGTTATATCTGAGACCTTACTGAGGACATTGGACCTAGTGGTACGTCTGTGAAGATTCTCAGTCATCCGAGCACTACTCTGGCTCTGTTAATTTACTTTTTGAACATGTTGGTTGGATGTTGTATTTTAAGACACACTTATTCTAACTCCATGAGTTTTCAATCTCTCTACTGAGGTTCTGAGCAAATTTGGTTATATCTGAGACCTTACTGAGGACATTGGACCTAGTGGTACGTCTGTGAAGATTCTCTGTCATCCAGGTTCGTTTAACTGGGAGTTGAGTCATGGCTACTGGACTTCTTTTTTTGAGAGATAGAAACGTTTCGCTGTTCATCCAAACAGCTTCATCGGTCTGAATACAGCTAGTGCAAGAGACCTTCTTATAGTCAGCTTGACCTCTTGTCCCCTGGTCTGATTGGCTCATAAGATGGACCTAGTGTTTTTTTCTAGACGGAACTATATAACCATTCTTATGACAGCGAAGTGTGCTTGACCTACAGCTATTGTCATGCCCTTGGTCCACTAAACTACAGAATGGGAGTCCCATTCATTTATTAACAAACCATTGCCACTTTGCCTGTTGTCTGTACTCTCATTTTTTCATGGAGATAAGTATAAATATACTAGTCAATATACTACTTCAATCTTCTTTATTGGTATCAGAGTGTTGCACAATTTAAAATTATGCATGTATGTGAAATATAGGTTTATTTTATTTATTTATAAATAAATTTTATTTATTTATTTTTATTTATTTGCCAGATTTTTTAACCAAATTTAAAATAAATTATAACTTTTAAGATAATTAGACTATTTTCAATTGGAATAAATCTGAATGTATGCTAGTAAATTATAAAGAGGAAGAGAAAAAATTGTTTAAGGAAGTATTTAAAGGTAAATTAACAAATAATTATTTGGGGATAAAGTGAGCATGGGATTTACAAGACATGCTTAAAATAAATATAGAGAAAGTAAAGAAAGAGATTATTGAACAAATAAAAGAATATCAAAAATTAAAGATTAACTGGTTTGGAAAGATTTCAGTATATAAAATAGAAAATTATTCCCAAACTGATTTTTTATTTATTTTGGATGTTACCTTTGAAATGGGATGAAAGAGAGTTAAAAGGAATCCAAGGAAAAATAAATATGTTTTGTAATGCTAATAAAAAACTAGGATTAATAAGAGTTTGTATCACAAAAAGAGGGAGGTTTAGGTTTACCTAATATAATATTTCCAATATGCTGGAGTTGTAAAAAAGAAAAAAGCCACCGTGTGGTGGCTGCATGAGAAAGAAAAATGGAATGGACATTGGTTTTTAAAGAAATACAAGAAATACTGGGAGGAAAGGATTCAAATGTCCCCACAAACGGTATTGTTAAATATGGTTGTGAATACACAATTAAAGAAAGAGGAGGTGGAGCTGGTAATTATAACAGCAAGGTTGATTTTTGCAAAGCATTGGAAATCTAACAACCAAATAACATTGGAGGACTGGTATAGGACAGTGATGGTGAACCTTTTAGAGACATAGTGCCCAAACTGCAATTCAGAACCCACTAATTTTTTGTAAAGTGCCAATACAGCAATTTAACCTGAATACAGGTGGCTGCGAAGGGGCAATGTTGGGTGCCCACAGAAAGGGCTTTGAGTGCCACCCTTGGGCACCTGTGCCATAGGTTTACCAACACTGGTATAGGGATGTATGTAATATGGCCATTAATGATAAATTGACTTGTGAAATTAAAATTAGGAAAAGTTTGAGAAAGTCTAATGATTTTAATGGACTACAGGATAAACTGTTGGTACATGTATTTCAAAGAGGTAAAGGGTATACACCTGGAGAACACTCAATGTATCTCTGGAGGGAAATGGGTTGGTTAATAACTTAAGAGTTGCAACTTTGGTTAAATCCCGAGCAGGAGCTGGTTTGAAGCGGGTCCTGTTATATTTGCTTGAGTTTTGATTAATGTTTCCCCCTCTTTTTGTATAAATGTTGTTTTACATTTTGTATTGTAGCTTTATAATTTAAAAAAACATAATTTGACTATTTTTGACCAGAAGTGGGTTACTTTAATAGCATTATCTCAGCCGTTTGCTAGATCTTCTTTTGTACATATGGTGGAGTTGCATGGGTGTGAGTGCTGCATTGACTGAATTTCTCCACAGCCACAGAACACTTGTTCTGTATCTAAGTACTGTAGTGCCATTTTATTTTATTATATCTTGATCTTCCTACTTCACTTTGGAGTCTGTTGAGTAACTTCCGGATAGTCCAGCTAGAGTTTTATCCTTGTGAGAGACAATCTACGGCAGTCATCCATTTTGCAAGGTACTGTGTGTTGTTTGTTCTCTGTTTTTTTAACCTAGCCTCTTCTGGTTTAATATTTGCAAATGGATATTTATTTATTTATTTATGAATATTTTTACCCTGTCTTTCTCCTTACAATAATGAAGTACAATATACAGCCCAGAACATTTAAGACATATTCAAGTTAAGAACAGGGAATTAGGAAAGGCATCTTAGAACATTAAAAGGTAACATTAAAGCTACAAAGAGCACACAAAAAGAAAAAATCTGTTATGAGGGGTGAAAAGCAACATGGAAAACACTAGTGTTCTTACGAAATCAGTTAATGCAATCATGTATGATAATCCATATAAAAGTCACATAGTAGGTAGTCCATCATTCAAGGAAAGCTTGCCTGAAGAGGAAGGTCTTTGCCTGCTTCTGGAAAACATTTCCTCAATGTTCCTCATAGTGCACACAAAACAAAACCTTCCCTAAATTTTAGCCATTGTCTAGTTGTTTGTTTCCATAAAGTAGATGGGTTGGATGCCGTATTACTTCATGCAATTCATTATTTGCTGGCACCTCTTGATGTACTTTTGAAAGGACAGTGCCAGCCAAATAATGGGGGCAGGTTTCAGGCAGCAAGTAATAATCTTGATTCATTAAGAGCTACATCTACTTGTTTGTCATGTGCTGATGAAATAAAATTGTTAGTCTTTGAAGTGCTACAACTCTTTATGTTTCCTTTCCTCCTTTCCTCCTTTCTCTCTTTTCTTTTCCTTCTTTCCCTTTGTTGCTAACCTATGACTAATGTTTGGGACTGCTTCATTTTTGAAAAAGGCTAGTGGAAGCATATGTGCCTTAAGAACATATTATTATTACTATTTACAAGGTGAAGAAGGTGGAGAGGGCAAAGTATTGCTCCCTCTCTTGTCAAAACCAGTGCCTTGAGCCATCCACCGAGGCTGAATAGTGTGAAATTCAGAAGAGGTGGAACATTACTTCACAAAGTGCATACCTGTAAGTAAACCATGCAGTTCACTGCTGTGATGGACAGCTCTATTGGCTAAGATTAATAGGCGAAAAGGTCTCGGAGCACAACTTTTGGGGTTGTTCTTGAGCTGTTGTGTTGCTTAGGAGCATCTCATGGGCTTTTGTTTGGCCACTCTATGAGAAGATTGCTAGACTAGGTAGGTCTTTGGTTTGGCCTACGAGATAGCTCTTTCTTATAGTATTATGATTGAGCTCATGTCTACCTTGATTTCTCTAACTTTCCCAGCAGAGCTTCTGTGACACAGAAGGTTTACTTTCTCATCTTTCAACTAAGCAGGTGTCCAAAGGAAAGGAGAGCAGGCATTCTTCATCTGCATTTCATTCATGCTGACACATTTGCTTACTGTGAAGTGATGTAGAGGCAATGTCAGCCAGCAAAATGTCTACATAAATAGGACACAGGTGTTATTCTCAGGACAGAGCATATTTAATCTACCTTCATGTCAGACCATCTTGCCCGTGGCATTTCTTTTCTTTTCAGCAGATGTGCAGTGTTTCAGAGTAAAACAGCCCAAGCCATTTGGCTGGTCCCTAGGGGTCTTCCCATATGCATCCTTTTTGTATATTTGGTCATTTCTTGTAATGAAACACTCACACACTGTTCCAGGATTGGCATATTATCTTTGCACTGGTGAAAATCTGCTCAGTTTACCAACAGATTTGTTTATCTGGCCAATAAATGGAAGCTGGGTCCAGATAACAGTGCTACTGTGGGTATCCAGCTCATCTATCTATTTGTCAAGGTTGTTGTTGAGTGTGGATCAATCTCTGCTTGTTTGGCGCCTGAAAGCTCTGCCTCCTCCTGTGGGTGCCTACTCGTAGGCAGCAGCAGCTTGGCTTCTTTGCCCCACCACCTCTGGGTGCCCCCACCAAGTGGACACCTGCTGGAGGGGGAGGGACTTTGAGGCCTAAACACGTGTTCAGCCAATAAACAAACCAGTGGTTCAAGACCATCTCTAATTCCATCTAATATTGCACTGAATTTTTACTAATTGGATTTAAAAAAAACTGTTATCTCCTATGGAACGCTACTGTTGACCGTCAGACCGCCACCATGAATTGGCACGTTATAGGCCAGTGCTACATATCTGGAACTGAGGTACAAACTGTCTTCAGGCCCTGTTGGGCTGTAGGTTCACTAGGAAATATTAAGTCTGGGTTGGAGTCACATGATTGTCTTCCACGACTGAAAGATAGGGTAATTTTGCTATCATGAATAAAGGCTAGGTGGGATGTTTCCACCCTTTCAAGCACTACATCTCTGTTGTTATCTCCTCAGTGCATCCCTCAGACCCTGCTGGGACAACTCAACTCTCCAATTATAAAAGTTCTTTCTTGCTTACACAGATTGTCCCAGATTTTAAAGGGAAAACTGGTATTACATGTTTTATACACGGGGAATACAGAATTATGTAGCCCCACTGTTATATCTATATCATTGTGTTCTATGACACTAGTAGATTATATTTTAGAGGTCAGGCTTGATTAGTACAGCACATCCTTACTGTCTACAAGGTCTCTCAGTTCCAAGTCTCATGCTGGATAATTTGGAGTGCTGCTGGGTGGCTGTTTCTATTAGGTTCTTGAATGCATTAAATCACATAGTCAGTGCATACAAAAGTGTAATGGAAAGAGAGATCTCGGGATAGGGATGCAACCTGTACTGGATGGGATTTCTCAACCTCCCCCCCCCCAATTCAAAAAAGAGGTGCACAGCTTGAGGGTGCTCTTGAACTCATTCTTGAGCCTAGATGCTCAAGTCACAGCTGTGGCCAGGAGTTGTTGTTGTTGTTGTTGTTTCATTAAAGTCATGACCAACTTTTTGTGACCCCATGTCCATGGAGCTTTCTTGGCAGGAATACTGGAGTGGCTTGCCAGTTCCTACTGCAGGTGCCTACAGCATCTGGTATTCCCTGGTGGTCTCCCATCCAAATACAGTACTAGGCAGGCCCAACCCTGCTTAGCTTCCAAGATCAGCAAGATCAGATGTCCTCGGGGCATCTAGTCGGCTTGTGGCCACATTTACACAATTAAAGCTAATGTAATATATGCCTAATTCTTGAGAAACCAGCTCTGGCCACGGTGACACATGCCCTAGTGATGTCTTGGCTGGACTACTGTAATGTGCTCTATGTGGGGCTACTGATGGAAAGTCTCAGGAAAATTCAACGGGTCCAGATTGCTGATTGGAGTGGGTTACAGAGATCACAATATTAAAGCAGCTCCACTGGCTGCCAATCAGCTATCGGGCACAATTCAAGGTGCTGACCTTAACCTACAAAGCACAAAATGGTCATCAGGAGAGGCCTTTCTCTCCATCCCACCACCTTCACAGGTGTGTCTCATAAGAACACATGAAAGGGCCTTCTCTGTTGCTGCTCCCAGACTTTGGAACTCTGTTCTGCTGTAGGCCAGGACTGCTCCATCTCTTCTGTCTTTGCAGAAGAAGGCAAAAACCTTCCTCTTCAGGCAAGCTTTCCCTGAATGAGGGACTACCTATTATGTGACTTTTAGATGGATTACCATGCATGATTGCATTGACTGATCAAATAAGGATGTTAGTTACCATCCCTCATAATGGATTTTTTTCTTTTTTCTTTTAATTGTTTGCATGCTCTTTTTAGCTTTAATGTTGCCTTTTAATTGTTGTAAGATGCCTTTTCTAATTCCCTGTTCTTAAACTTGAATATGTCTTAAATGTTCTGGGCTGTATATTGTCCCCCATTATTTAAGTAGCCATAGGTACTTTTCCAAGGAAAAAGGCAAGGTAAAAATATTCTAAATAAATAAATAAATAAATAAATAAATAAATAAATACTCAAAGTTGGCATTGTAGTCATATTTTGCACAAGTAGTCTCCACTGGCTCCTCTTTTATTTCCATGCTATACTCATAGTTCAGGTTTTAAACCAGAAATTTGGTTGCAGCTTATGAGTGCAGTACCACAAGGACTACTGCTTCTCATATATATTTTACATCTGCTCCAAGGGTCAGTGCTTCAATGTACTCAGATTTAGCCAGTAACTACTCATGGGTTGGGATTGTCAGTAGCATGCCCAATTGTGGAATTATCCTTCCAAGATATCCAACTGAGACCTACATTGGTTTTTCTCCAGACAGTGAAGAATTTATGCTCCTAAGCCATGCTAACACTGTTCACATCCATGCATATATTTGCATCCTACAGAAATGTTTACCCCTGTAAAGTTTTTCTAACTTCTTAATATTTGTTCTTTTTAATATTTTAGAATCATATTTTAGTTTAGTATCTTTTAAGTGGTGTGTGTTGCTACTAGCCTGGATTTTACGGATTTTTTTCGTAATTTTGTACTTTTGCATGTTGTCTTGAGCCCTTCATCTTGTAAAATAACTCGCAATTTGAATTAATGAACAAGGAAAGCTGATCTTGAAGTTTTCTTTTCTTTTTAAAAATCCATTTCATGAGTTATTTTGTATTTTGTATGTTTTGTTATTTTATATGCCCTGTTGTGGATTTGGTTTATCCTTGTCTAGAATTGCTTTTGTACTGTTCACCGCCCTGAGTTCTCCCGGGAAAATTGGGTGGCATATAAATGTAAAAATGAATACATACATACATACATACATACATACATACATACATACATACATACATACATAAAATTCAGCATATAAAAGTTACAAACAAGGGTGAGGAATTCATTAAGTAAAACTACACACATAAGGGCAATTGGGCAGTCCCCAATTACATGGCTGGGTGCATAACTTGTTGTGTGACTGATATTGCAACCTGTGGGGAACGGAGCACATGAAGAAGAGCCTGTTTAGAGGGAGGGGATGCTTATGCAATTGACCTTCTACTCTGCCTTTCTTCAATAAGATTTTAACCCTTGACTTAATATTGGGTTATACTTCAGAAGTTATATTGGATGTGCTTTGCAAGGGAGCATCTTTAAGAGTTCCTCCCCTCCATCCAATGTGAGCATAAAGCTTTTGGTTTGAGTAACAGTGCATGGCTAATTGGGAGAGAGGAGTCCATGCATGCGATTTAACAAAAACACGCTCATCCAAAAAAATCATGGGCTAGAAAACTCAGGTCTATAGTGCAAGCCTCCCCTCTGTCTTTCTCTTTGCATGTTGCAGGAATTCTCGTTAATTTGGCCCCATGAGATACATGAAACAATCCCGTATGTCAGTTTTCTAGAAGTGATGGGCAGAACTTAACTTATACTGTGAAAGCGCCACACAGGAGAGTAATTTGAGATGCCTTCCATGGACTGTTTGAACCCTAGCATATGGTTGCAAAGCTATGCTGGAGAGCATTCTGGCAGCTCTGCTGAATGATTTCTAAAAAGCTCAGAGAAAGAGTTTATTTCTCTGCAGAACTCCGTGTTTTGTCACTAGGGGACATATACAGGTTTTGAATTTATATCGAATTTAACATTCCCTGGATTTTTCTGAAAGTCTATGTATGTATAATACTACACTTGAAACTAAAGAGTGAAATTCATCATTGCCAGAACATCAGTACCATTTATATAAAGCGCCAGACATTATTTTCAGCTGCTGTTCTTCATCTGGATTCTGGTCAGACCATACAGTATCTCCTAATTTGAGATGCAGAGATGACAGGAACACACTCCCTGCCCCTTTATTTGGGTGCATATATAGAATCACAGAATAAATGAATTGGGAGAGGCCTAATAACCCATTGAAACCAACATACGTATGTGTACATAACGGAGAAATGGACCATAAAACCCTGTTTCCTTGAAAATAAGACAGTGTCTTATATTAATTTTTGCTCCCAAAGATGCGCTAGGTCAGTGGTGGCGAACCTTCGGCACTCCAGATGTTTTGGACTACAACTCCCACAGTCCTTTATCATTGGCATCAGAGGCTTGGGATTCTGGGAGTTGTGGTCTAAAACATCTGGACTGCCAGAGGTTTGCCACCACTGCGCTAGGTCTTATTTTCAGGGCATGTCTTATTTTTCCATGATCATTTTAAGTGATTCCCTTCCCCCAACCCCTGTGCCAATGGACACCTACACCAGATAGCCCCACCCCACCCTTTTATCAGACATTTTCCCCACACTGCCTTATGTTCAGGGGAGGTCTTATTTTTGGGGAATGCCTTCTATTTAAGTGAGAGGCAAAACTGTAAGCGGTCTTATTTTCGGGGGATGTCTTACTTTCGGGGGAACAGGTTATCAGCTTTGTTGAAGGCTGTTTATACTTTTAGAACAATATAATTTCCAGATGATTATAATCCTAGTCTTCTTCGGAAAAAGGAACAGCATTTGTAAAAATTGCATCAGCACAGGTAGTCATTCTCCAAACCAAGAAACTTTCATAGTTTAAATGGAAGGCCAGAAAAGGTGTGGGTTTCATTGTGGCCATAACAAAAATGGTTGCAATGGGAACACGGGGGTGGGGAAGCCCCTCATGGAGTGGTATGGAGACATATGCACACACACATGGGGAAACTATGCACCTGACACTTCAGCGTGTTTCTTGAATAATAACTAATGTGTCTTCAAATTATTTGGGATCAAGGTGTCTTCTTTTTCTTCTGGCAGGTTTGGGGGTTTGGCCTGAACCCTCATATTAGAAGAAAATTCTGAAAGGATATTTCTGCTGGTTTTATACCAGACATGTCAGCATATTAAGCAGATGTGGTCTTGTGCACCGGCCAAGTGGATATACCTATCAATTTACACTGTCAGTTAAGTGGAGACATCTGCAGAAGAGCTGGATTAGAATAAATGCCAAGATTAGTGAACTACAGTGTCCATTGCCTTGGCCGAGAAGAAACATCAGCTGATTAGAATTTACCTGGAGACAGTCACACTGCTTGCCACCCATAATTTGTTTGACACGGGCTTGATTTTCTAATAGTGGAAGAGGAATTGAACACATTCAAAGTGAAGGCTTTAAACATATTTTACAAAACCATTTATCATGCTACAAACCTCCAATTAAATCCAAAGTGCCTGTAATGCTTTTTACCAAAAAGAAAAGACATCTGCTTGTTGGTTAGCAAAAAAAGGTAGGACATAAATATTTTTGTAAAGCAAATGAATCAAATCTCAGAGTAAGTATGTTCAGATTGTTGCAGAATTTTTAAGTTTCCAGCCTAAATTAATTCATCTGGTTTATCCCTTGGTGTCACCCTACTAGGCAGATCTCTGTAGCACCTTTGATCCTTAAAGTATTGTTTTACAAGCACTTTTCCAATTCAGCACAGCATGGCGATTTGTTCAGTAGACTTTTTGGAAATCACGGACTTCAAAAATATTTCTGGTTTATCTAACATTCCACTTTTCAATTAAAAAGTGATGAGGGTGAATTGCATATGTTTTAATTGACATAACAAATTAATGAGTGGTGTGGTAATTAGACTCTATAGCAGATTGATTGAGGCTTAATAACATTTTCATAAAATAAATGCATTGCCATTACTTAGAAATAAAATACCATCTGGGTTCTCTGTACCATCACCTTCTGTTTGTTTTTGGTTTCTTCTCCCTCAACATTTTGAGGCTAGAGAATGTCATGGCTGAGATTACTTGTACAAGACTACAGATATTAATTCATAAACAAAGAAAATGGGTGCATTTGGCTTGGTTTCCTCGTATGTGTGTCTTGGATTCTAGCTCCATTTAGATCAAAGTAATAGGCTGATTACATTTCCTCCAGCTGTTGATTTTCCTTTTGAGAGTGAGACCTAGTTGTAGAGCAGGGCTGTCCAACTTTGAACAGGCTTCTTCTGGCCCAAAGTGCCTGAGGGCTACTACACTAAAACCTGTACTTACGAATTTTATCCCTTCTAAGCACATGCTCATAAGTTAAAAAAAATATTGTAAGTAGAGTAGCGGTTTCCCATAGGGAAATGGATTTCAGTGCATTCCTATGGGAAGGCTGACCATGCACACGCTTGCATTGCACCCACTCGAGCCAGTGCAAGCAGGTGCAAGGGAGGCGCATGCATGCTTGCGCAGATCGCCCCTTCCAAGGGGCAACGCACACAACCATGCACATGCCTCCCTTGCACCCAGCTCGATCAGGGGCAAGGGAGGCATGTGAATCCTTGCCCAGGCTGCTGGAAGACTTTTTTTTTTAAAGGTGCATTTTCCCTCCCAACCCACCCAGGACCCGACTCAACTTTCCTCCCCCTCCAGCCTCCTCCTCCCCCTCTTTCCCCCCTTCCCCTTCCAGTCCCCTCGCCGCTGCTGTCACTGATACCCGTGGCTCTCACTCACCTCCGCCATGTTCACCGCGCAGGGAGGAGGGAATGGCTCAGAAGGGGAGCAGGAGGAGCAGCAGCAGCAGTGCATCACGGTCTCTGTGAAGCGGCCATGGGGGTGGAGGGGAGAAGGAAAAGGAGGGAAGAAGGCTGGGAGGAAGGAATTCTCCAGGGGGAAGAAGAGGGCCCTTTGTACACGACCCCTAAACTCCGCTGCAAATGGCTCCCAGCTCCGGAGCTTAAAATTGTTTCCCCACCAGCTCCGGAGTTTACAGATAATGAAGTGCGACCACGCCCACCTAAGCGCGTCCCAGCGCACTTTTCTTGTACCTGCTCTCTGGAGGTGAAAATTCCTGATGCAGATATAACGTAGTGACTGCCCGGCTCTCCTTGCTTCTGTTTGTTCTTTTTTTTGCCCCCTGCCCCTTTAAGAGATCTGAATGCAGTGCTGGGACGGCAGAACGGAGGTGAGCGGCATTCTTTTCTTCCTTTCTTTCTCCCTCCCCTCACGCAGCCAGCAGCCAGGAGTGCGGAGGGGGTGGGAACGCAGGAACAGCGACAAACCCCTAAGATCTCTGGTCCGAATTTAAGTGGCCAGCGGATCTTAGGGGTCGTGTGAAAAGGCCCGAGGAGAGATGTCACCACATCACCTGCGACCCCACCTCTCATTGTCCCCTCCCCCCCTCCACTCTGCATTAGCAACTTGAAACAAAGAATCAGACTTGGGACCCAGGCCCAAAGATCCCTGCCAGCTATAGTAGTCCCATTCACAATTTACTTGTGCTTGAAAAATTGAAAGGAAGACCTCATATGCTCCATCTTTTCCAAATTGTGAATTTTTTCAGCACCAATCCGAGAGTACAGTCAGTCATGAAACAAAAAACATTAAGAGTGTTGAATATAATAATTATACAAAACCAAAATAGACATGCCAATCTATGTGCACAAGGACAACATCAAAATAGCAAAAACAAAACAAAAAACCCACCTAATTTAAAGGGAAGATTCAGGGCAGATAAGGTAAATGCAGACAAAACCTTTGCCCCATGATGGTCTGGTCTAGAGATGGCCACGACTTGAAAAAAATTTTTTTCGAGTTGTCGTTAGTCGGGCCGATTCCGTTTCGGCTCGTTTCCGTTTTTCGCGAAAATTTGCAAAAATTAGTCGGTTCGTTTTTTCGTTGTCGTTAGTACTGGTTTGGGGAGGGGGTAGCGGGCTCCTGGAGGGAGCTGCAGGAGTCAGCCAGAGCCACAAGTGACGGACTGGCAGACTCTTTGCACCCGCTGTGTCTCACGTACTTGCATGTAGTGCAATGCAAGTAGATCTGGCTTAGGGTTAAGACGGGTTAGCGCAACGGCTAGGGTTAGGCTAGTTACGGGTGAGGTTAGGGTGAGTATTGGGGTGCACCTCTGGGTGCCTCTCTGACCCACTTAGAAGGACAGTGTACTGGCGTATGGGTTAGGCTTAGGGTTCGGGTTTGGTCTACAATTAGTGGGCTGTTTATGCCTGATTGACACATCCCAGAAGTCTCTGTGGTCAACCTGGCCAAGTGGCCATGCGATTGGTGGAAAATTTGCATGGTCTACTCCCATGGGCGAGCCCATCATTGCAAATGTGCAGGTGTAAATAAAATAAAATAAAATAAAATCAACGGAGACTTTTTTTTTGCAAGAAAAACCCACTGCTGCTACTGTAAAAATTCAAGCATTTAAAATAGCTAATTTTTGCATGTTTCTGTGGTGCTTTGGTGGGGTTTTGGGCAACGATTTCAAAAAAAATATTGCGGTCGCCATTTTGGATCCCCCCCCACCGCATGGCAAATGGATGCGCCCTCCCAGCCTGGTACAGTCAGCAAAACCTGGCCATGCGATTGGTGGAATGGCTCCAAAACTTTGCATGGTCCACTCCCATGGGCGAGCCCATCATTGTGAATGCGCAGGTGTAAAAAAATAAAATAAAATAAAATAAAATAAAATAAACGGAGACTTTTTTTGCAAGAAAAACCCACTGCTGCTACTGTAAAAATTCAAGCATTTAAAATAGCTAATTTTCGCATGTTTCTGTGGTGCTTTGGTGGGGTTTTGGGCAACGATTTCAAAAAAAATATTGCGGTCGCCATTTTGGATCCCCCGCACTGCATGGCAAATGGATGCGCCCTCCCAGCCTGGTACCAGCAGCGCAGCAGTAGCAATAGCCAAGGAGAGGGGGCGGGGAACCCCCCCCAAATAAAACACCCTTCTGGCCTGGTAGGTGCCCTCAGACAGTTTTCGCCTACTTTTAGGGCTGGGAATCGGTTTTTTTTTTAACTTTTAAAAACTTTTTTTCTGTGCCGCTTGGCATTGCGCGATGCAAGTAACGAGCACGACAAATCAGACCAAATTGTTCGTTCGTCGGTTCGAGCTCGAATTCTGGTGGAGTAATTCCCGTTTCCGTTTCCGTAGAGTAACGGATACGAGTAACGGAAACGGAAACGGGAATACCGCTAAGTCGTGCCCATCTCTAGTCTGGTCTCCAGAAAAGCCTTTCTTAGAAGCCATGTTTTCAAGGCTCATTTGAAGGATGGGAGACCACCAGGGAATACCAGGTGCTCTAGACACCTGGAGTAGGAACTGGCAAACCACTCCAGTATTCCTGCCAAGAAAACTCCATGGGCATGGGGTCATGAAGAGTCGGTCATGACTGTAACGACACAACATACACACACACACACACACACACACACACACACAGAGAGAGAGAGAGAGAGAGAGAGAGAGAGAGAGAGAGAGAGAGAGAGAGAGAGAGAAGGAGTACTATATGCTCTCTGATAATGAATTATGGATACGAAGGGAAGCTTTGGGTACTAGGCAAAACCTTAAGCCAGATAATGCCTTAATCTTCAATTTTCCAGTTTATTGTGTTTTGTCTTAATTGTTTTAACTGATAAAACTGTTTTAAAGTGTAGTTTAAAATGCTTTAATTTCCAAGTGTTTATATTTTGTTAGCTTTAAAATACAGTATATGTTTGTTGGTTGTGCATTACCATGAGGTCCGTTTATAATAGTGTGAGGTAGAAATACATTAATAAATAAAAAAAATGAATGAACAATAAATTAAACATGGGGACTGGGAAAGTAGAACTAAATTTAACATGGCTGAATGGAACTCACTAACCAAAACTGGCTGCAGAGCAGGCCTCTGCTTCATATTAATCTGCTGCACTGCCGCTAATTTCTCTGGTCAATTGTAAAGTCATTTTATCTGACATTCTACCTTGTAAATCTTATTTTTCATATGGTGATTGACAATGACCTTTGTTAAGCTAACCTCCATTACAGAGATGAATGCTTTAAAACAAAGTATAATCAAAGAAATTATCTAATCGACTGTGAAAGAAGCTTTTGAACTTGTGATTGGATCAATTGATCACATTAACCGACTACCTTGTAATGTGATAAGTCAGAGATTCAAAAAAGAGGGCTGTGTTGCAAAAATTTAGTCATCAATTTTTCTCTGTTACACAAATATCAGATGGTTGTTGATGTTAGTCTTTTGCATCATAAGGACAAATAAATGCATGGTATCATAAACAATAGGGTAAACATAAGTAGAGAAATACAGGAGCAAACCAAAGGCATACCCGGGTCTGTTCACACACCATGGATAAATGCCTATACAAAGCAGGACATTAATAAAATAGCACCCTTCTGTTGGTGGTCCTCAACAAGAGGCATTGAAAAGCACTCTCCCTCTGCTAGGGAGGGAATTGATAGTCCTTATGACCAACACGCTGGAGTAGGAACTGGCAAACCACTCCAGTATTCCTGTCAAGAAAACTTCATGGACATGGAGTCATGAAGAGTCAGTTACGACTGTAACGACACAACACACACACGCACACCCATGACCAACATGAGCTATTGATTATTTTATTCTTCATGAATTTGGCTAAATCCCTTTCAAAGTTCTGACCATGTTGGTGGTTATTATTAATAATAGCAGTGAATTCTGTAGTTCAGCTTTATGTTGTATGAAGTACTTTTCACCATTTGGTTTTACTAGAAGTCCCTGAGTTCAAAAATTGCATGTGGGAATGCCTCCATTTCCACTTGCTCCACAACATGCACAATTTTATATACATCCAATTTTATATACATATGTCACCACCGTATATATATATATTTTGGGGGAGGGGCTTATCTTTTTTATATTTATCTGACCTTCCATCACAAATAAACAGTGGTCATGCAAGATGGTGAAAATGAAACCGTTATATGCTTGAAAGACATATTTTGTGGGAAGGAAGTGTTGTGATCAAGTATACCATCTGGATTATGGTTTTTACTTTTGAATGTTTGCTGACAGTGGATTTGGACCCATACATAACCTTATGATATTCATAGAAGGAAAAATCATTGTCCCCTCCTTTATCCTCTGGTCACCTATGGCTCACACCCCTGACAAAGCTTCTCTGGAAGTCCGACATCCACGTGAACGAGAAAGGACATTGAGGAGGCATATGAGAGAAGAATTGCTGAAATTATGTGGACTTCCTTTTCGCTTTTCTGATTTTTCCAATTGGCTGCAGTGGAGAGACGGATGGAAAATGTTTCTTCCAAGCAATTCCTTAAGTGAACTTATCTTGAGATCCCAATAAATATTAAGAGCAACTCTGTTTAGCTTACATTGAGTTGCCTTTCAAACACCTAATTCAGAGACTGAAATTTTTATTTTAAGTCTCAGTGTTAATCAGAAACAGACCAGTATTTCCTTTCATAATCTTTGCCGGTAAGGGGATAATATTTTCATTGTTAACAGGACAGTTGTAGTAGGGAAGCTGTTTCTGAAGAATTTTGCAGTATTGAAAGTGCATTGCAGAATGAATGCCTAAAATGGTGAAACAAACTTGTCTTTTCAAAACACAAAATAGTCTTATAGAAACAATAGCCATATGAATACTGAAAGTGAATTATATTTGGTCTTTCTTTTTTATAGAATTCTCTAAAATTTATTTGATCAACGTGCATTATTCTATAAATGTAGTCAATTCCCCTTTATATCAGTATTTCGCTCTTTATTCAGAAAATGTCTTAAGCAGTTATCAGTTTTGTAGCCAAGTCCATATACCACATTTGCACATGATTTTTGTACAGCTTTATTTGTTCTTTATTTGAAGTGCAAAACTTGCTGGATAATCTAAAAATGTGTTCTCAGAAGGATGAGGTATTGTAAACATTGCTGCTATTAGACAGTTGAAAGAAACAGTGTGGGAGTCACAATTACAGGTTCAAGAACCTATTTTCTTCTCTCTCCCACACAAATTCATCACCTGTCATAATCTCTCCTCTTAGTTTGCAAATTTACAGTCATCCTCTGTGTGCCCTCTTATATAGTTTGAATTCCCCTGCATCGTAACAGTAAAAGCAACACGTTTTTACTGACAGCTGTCCTTTCTTTCCAATGTGGTGCAGTGAAAATTTCTTGAGATCTGTCATGTAGCTTTAAAGCTCTGGCTTATCTTTTCCAAATAGTTCCTACTATACTAGTGGATATATTTTCATCCCACCAATGCTGGTACCATGCTGATACTCTGAACACACACTTCCGTGGGCACAGGTGAATGGTGTTGCAGTAAAATTCACTGACCTTCATTGTGACTGTTCAGAGGCACATTTCCCAAGAGATTCCACAAATGGAGACTCTCATATGATGATTTATGCTACCACACCCGTTCCGGCAGTTTTCATCTACCCTAGAAGCAGGTCCTTTGTAATACTAATGTAATACTAGCTTTAGCTGCCTGTTCTGGATCAAGAAATAGAAACAATGTGGTATTAGAACACAGATGCAATCTATTTTTCATGTCTTTCGCCGAGCCTTAAAAACCCTTCTCTTTAGCGAGGCTTATGGTGGCGCAACGTAATGATTTTTCCCCCCGCCATCTACACGGTTGCCAACAATTATTGCTGCTGAGCTGCGACCATAAGTTATGATTCCAAGATGCCCCAGCTGTTTTAAAATGTTGTTTTTATCCTTGTTGTTTATTTTGTACTGCTGTTTTATTCTTATGCTTTATATTGTTTTGTTCGCTGACTCGCTCAGCTCTTTGGAAGCCGCCCAGAGTTCTGCTCCGGAAGATGGGCAGGGTAAAAATTCAATTAAATAAATAAATAAATAAATAAATAAATAAATAAATAAATAAATAATGTCACCACTGTGATAATAAATCAGAAGAATCCAAGATGTCTGAGGATGGTGGCAAGCAAAGTTCCCAGAGTTTTTCTGCTAACACAGGGCAGGGCCCCAATCCTGCATGTGTGTGTGTGGGGGGGGGTTCCAACTGTGACCTGAAGCAAATGAGAGGCCCCAGTCCAGCACACTTGGTGGCAGATAAGATTGTTATTCTCTACTAGTCCAAATAAATAAATAAATAAAAATCCTGGCTTTTGTTCTTGTGAGCCCCAGCTTCATGACACGACAGCTCAAGCTATCAAAAACCAGGAGAGGGAATTCAGTGCCAAAGACTAAAATAATTTTATAACCTTAACATTGTGTGAAAGAAAGGCTTCATATGAATACCGCTATTCTCACAGCTGCTACTATAGGACATGGCATGCTGCTGCTGCTGCTGCTGAAATGTCCACTACTAGAGTCATTTATCCAACACACTGTGCTGAACCAAATTGCCCCTAGAGATTACGCTTGCTCATGACAAGACCTTTGTATTGACACAGGGACAAACTGTGGAATTCACTGCCAGTGGGATTGTGTTTCTTTCCTTGCTTGGTATCATTGAATTTCTAAAGGGACTCCTTTCCAGGGACTTATGAAGTGCTCTCTAGTAGGGATGGGCACCTTACAAAAAACAGCATGCTGTTTTGTCATTTTGTAAGGTTTTGAACCATTTCAAAATGAAACAAAAAGGGAAACAGTGTATCAGCCTGAACCAAAACTAAATGATGTTTTCAGTTCGGGAGGAACCGAACTGGGGAGCCGCCACCAGATTTCGCTTCAGGAGCGAGATCTGCCAGCTGTTTCCCTGCTTGATTCTTGCCCACCACCACCTCCCAGCTGGTTTTGACCGTTCAAGCTGTCAAATAAATCCCAGCTGGGAGGCAAGTGGCTAGGAAGAAGGGAGCAGCCAGGCACCAATAAATTAGCTGCCTGACCGCTCCTTTCTCCCCTGCCACCGCCTTTTCTCAGGGGGGTGTTTTGGACAAGGAGTGTTTTGGGCAGTGGGGTCCAGTGTCCACAGCACTCCCTGTCCAAAGAAAAAAAGCTATCTTGGAGGAGGGGGGAGCACAGGAGAGGGAAGGAAGCAGCACTAAATTAAAACAGAGCTTGAATTTACCACTGCCTCCTTCCTTCTCCTGTGCTTCCCCCTCCTCCCAGCTGGGGCTTTTTGACAGGTCAGAGTGTGGAGAGGGGGGCACGCCTCCCCCCACATCCCAACCAGTCAAAAAGCCCTAGCTGGGAGGAAGGGAGAGGGGCAAAAGTCAGAAAGAAGCAGTGTTTTTCCCCGCTGCCTGCTCCATTCTGCATTTCATCCCTCCCATGCCTCCCAGCTGGGAGGGTTTCTCATTTCGTTTCGTAACAAATTTTTTTAAAAAAATGTCAATTACAAAATGAAGTGAAACCGAATGAGAAACAAAACAAAACAAAATGGCATTTTTCCATTTCGTGCCCATTCCTACTCTCTAGTCATTATGTGAAAATTTGTGGTTGCCAATGATGTAGTTTAGCTTCTTTTAAATGTGTGCGTTGATTTCTTGGCAAAAAAGAGGAAGGTTTTGTAAACCGCCTTGAAGATATTTATTGAAAGTTGTTCTACCAATCTGTATATATGTAGGGAAATGTACTTTTCTATAGGGTCTCTGCAAACCAAAAACAATTGTCTACCTCCAATTGCTTTTCCCAAATAAAAATATGGGATTTACAGAAGAGACTGTTTGGCCATTCAACAGCAATTTTAATAAGTCTGCTTAAGTTAGGACTAGCCACTGATTTAAGCCCTAGTCAGGTAAAAAACAAGCTGGTGGCTTGGGAGAAAGGTGGCTGTGGGAAACAACTGACAAGAGAGATTAAGATGCGCTGGGGAGGGGGGTTGATTAAGACATAGATATCAAAAGAATGTGGTATTTTACAATAAAAGAAGATAAGGAAATCTAGCCATTACTCTGTCTACAGGAAGCATTATGGAACTTCAGATAAACTGACTAACCAGCCAACTAGAGGTCTGATTGTAGCCACAGTGGGCGCTTTTACATGACCCCTAAAATCCAAGGCAAAGGGCTCCCAGATGTGGAGCTTAAAATTGTTTTCCCACCAGCTCCGGACTTTTAAAAAAATTAAGTACGACCACGCCCACCTAAGCGCGTTCCAGCGCATTTTCCAAGTACCTGGTCTCCAAAGGTGAAAAATTTCTGATGCGGATTGCAAAGCAGTGAGTGCCGGGCTCTCCTCGCATTCTGGTTTTTTTGTTTGTTTTTATTGCCCCCCGCCCCTTTAAGATACTGGAATGCTTCCTGGGGCAGCTCCAGATGGCAGGGCAGAGTGGAGGTGAGCTTGCATTCTTTTCTCCCTTTTTTCCTCCCTCCCCTCACGCAGACAGGAGCAAGGGAGTGCGGAGGGGTGGGAACACAGCAAGAGGAGCAAACCCCCAAGATCTCTGGTCCGAATTTAAGTTGCCAGCGGATCTTAGGGGTCGTGTAAAAGCGCCCAGTGAGTCAGCCATGGTGGTCAAGAGAGGTTCTCCAATGATTGCCGTGAAGGTGTCCTATTTGGTCTGTGAAATAGTCAACTATGTGGGAAGAGGGAGATGGGGAGGAAAGAGCTGCATCTGCTTTTCTAGAAAAATAAACAGCTTATGGTTGACTTGCCCATTTTATTTTGGTGATAAAGCTGACATCTTGTGTGATTTGGCAAGGTTCTAAAGATATTAAGTGAGAATGAGATTTCTTTAAAAAGCATGACAAAATGGAGCTATTCAAAGAGGCATTCAGGACCATTCTCCCTGTGTGAGAGATTTTATGATCCATGCTGTGTAATTTTTTAAATCGATTTACCTGCTACCGTCTGGAGGATCTGTTATATTATATTATACTATGTTTATGGTTGGTTTGTTATTGCACATCAAACTATAGGCTATTAGAGCTTTCTTGGAAACTATTTTCACTGTGAATGAAGAATGTGCAACATGGTAAGATGGATCACAGTAATGTTACCAAATATTATGTTGATATACAAATACACACAGTGTCGTTTGCAGGTTGTAGAATTCTAAATTTAGCAAATTAGAAAAACTTTGTGCATTAGCCAAACTAAAATTAAATGTTCTGGAAAATACATTTAATAAGGATTGTTTTTTTTAAAAAATTGTCTTATAATTTAGCAGTTGTTTCAAAATCTAAATTTGGTATTTTATGTGAGAACAAGCACATCTAATCTAATCTAAATGCAATAAAAAAGAATGAGAATATGAATATCTCTACAATATATTGAAATGGATAACTGTGGTTATAATACAAAGGCTAGAGAAAGCTGGAATGATAGTTCTTAAAATCAACCAGAACTAATGCCAAATGTTTTTGAGAGTAAAGTTGTAGCAATCTGAGGATTTTGCTTTCTCCTCTGCAAACATGCTTCGGCTGGAGTGTTCAATCAGGTTGGAACCGTCTTGTAGCAACCCTAACAGGACTTTCAAAGTGAGCTATTTTTTTTGAGGGGGGGTGTTGTGCTAGACATCCAAAACAGCATGCCACTTAGCAAGTGTTTGCAATATGCAGTCAAAATATAGGTGAATCTTATTCCTGAAAAATAGTAACAACACTTGCCTAGGTGCTAATGATGATTAAGGGGCAGTCGATTAAATGCCAGATGTTGATCTTTGTGGGTTAATCATGCTGACAATAGAGATGAGAGCATGCATGGGTATGGAAGGCCCCACTCTTTCTAGCTTGACATTACCCAAGGGACTACTCTAACCTCCTTGCTAGGAATTGCACCTCAGACACAGTATGTCAAACCTGAGCCAGACGATTAATGATCAAAACCTTATGTCTAGCCACCGAGTTAGGCAAAGAGTGGATCCTATTTCCAACAGTTATCTAACTCTGCGATGCGGCTTGTGCTACCGCTGTGCTATAGAGGTGCTGATTTCAGGTGGCACCCCAGCTGAGGAAGACTACTCCTGTTCTCATGTTTAGAACAGTGGGATATGGTTTGGAACGCCTGCTATCTATGGCAAATACCTTATTCCTCCCCTCTGCCCCCTTATTCTATAACTCTTCCAATGTGATGGGTATTTTTGTAAGCTCAATTATGATCCAATCTCAGTTTGTGCCAAGGGGAACAAGAAAGAAAGAAAGAAAGAAAGAAAGAAAGAAAGAAAGAAAGAAAGAAAGAAAGAAAAGGGAAAGCAAACAGTGGCCAATAAAGTTCATTGTACTGAAGGCTGTTCCACTGAATTATCAAATATTGTTAACTAGCAACCTCTTGTTTGACTGTGGTCAAATATTATCAAATATTTTATTGTATCAAGAACAGACATAAGTAGCATGATTTTCTTTTCTTTTGATGGAACAGTGATAGTAAGGGATTCTTGTTACGTATCAAAACCACACATATAAGTCTCATTTAGGAGTGTGCATCTCATACATAAAACTCAGAGCCCTTTTGTTCTTTCCTGCTGAGTAAGCCAGATGGTCTTATTTTTCCAACAGGCCAATCGGTTAACTGGTGGCATTTCAGGAAAGCTACAAAGCATTTAAGAAGGTAAATGAAGAAAATAAAGAATTGTCATGCTGCCATTGGTCAAGGTCACCAGCTGGCCAGACTTTTACATGGGAACAGAATTTATGGCACCAGTACATGTGTTCACATGTGTGATGAATACATACACATGCAGATGCATACTTCGTAAAGCAGTAAGCTCTGGAAATCTTTTGAATAGTGTACTTTTATAACTAAATGTGGTTCTCATTGAAGTGCTATTCTTTTAAGGGTATTAAATTGGCCAGTACCCAAATAGTCAGTTTGCCATTTCCTTTTCTCTTTTTTATTTTATTGAAATGGCAACATTATTCCACCACAAAAGAGAAATTGAGGATTATTTTGTTGTTGTTGTTGTTGTTGTTGTTGTTGCTGTTGTTATTACATTCTTGAGCCTAGATGTCCAGGTCACAGCTGTGGCTAGGAGTTGTTGTTGTTTTTGCGTCGTTACAGTCGTGACTGACTGTTCGTGACCCCATGTCCATGGAGTTTTCTTGGCAGGAATACTGAAGTGGCTTGCCAGTTTCTACTCCAGCCGCCTACAGCACCTGATATTCCCTGGTGGTCTCCCATCCAAGTACTAGCGATGCACAACCCTGCTTAGTTTCTGAGATCAGGCAAGATTGGATGTGCTCGGGTTAAGCATCCACTTATAAAGACGCAGAAAGTAGAGTGTGTAAGGGAAGGTGTTTCTTCATTTCTCTTCTTTTCATCTTTTGGACTTTGGTGTGTATGCTAAAAGTCCCTAAACACACCAGGGGAGATTATGCTGGCAGGCTAATTTTTTCCAGAAGTTTTTAAGTTCTATTCCTTTAAAAAGGGGGTACATTTTTCAAGCTCTGATGCAATGCTGTTAGGTTGGATTGTGGTTGCGTGGGAAAAGTGCAACTTAATGTGCAAGCCCCAAGTTCCACAGAAAACATCTCCCTTGAAGTAATGGATTTGCCACTCACCTGCACTGTAGTGCTTAAAAGTACCTCCGTTGATGGACTTGAACCACTCTACCTCAGGCACTTTCCTTCCGGTGGCAAAAAAAACACCACCCAGTTACCTTCTTCTGTGCAGTGTATGTGCCTAAAAGCCATTCAGCAGCATTCCAGTGGAAAGCTAAAAGCTTGCTCCAGCCCTAATTTACCCATTTACTGGTTTGAAATTGTATAAACCATTGGGTGTGCTTACACACACACACACACACACACACACACACACACACACACACAAAAACTCACTGAATTGGGTAGTTGTTTTTAAAGTGTGGTTGTCAGTGCAGACTTTCGGCTGAGAATTGTTGTCTTTAAAGAGAACCTGGCCACTTGCACCTTTGGAGAATATTGTTTTTAGATAGATAGATAGATAGATAGATAGATAGATAGATAGATAGATAGATAGATAGATAGATAGATAGATAGATAGATAGATAGAGTGGACCCTTGTATAACAAACAGCTTGCATAACATAAAATCTGTACAACATAAAAAATTCCAGAGATAGGGGAAATTTGCTTAACATAATCGCCTATGGGGAAAATCCGTACAACATAAAATGGGATTACTCCATTTCCAATGCATTCCTATGGGAATTTGTATAAAGGAAAATTTGCTTAACATAATTTCATTTGGAATGAATTAATTCCTTTATACAAGGTACCACTGTAGATAGATAGATAGATAGATAGATAGATAGATAGATAGATAGATAGATAGATAGATAGATAGATAGATAGATAGATAGATAGATAGTCTCTTTTAAAATCTGATATTAAGTGCTTGGGAAATGGCATGAGCAAGAGTCTGCTCACACACTGAGGCTTTTCCCCATCCCTACTCCTTGCTTTCAACACACACACACACACACACACACACACACACACACACACACACACACACACACACACACACACACACACACTCCGAAAAGCCTCTCAGAATGGTTTGGGGTGCTCATATGTTCCGTGTGTTGCCTAGGGCTACCATGGGAGGGGGCATTCTCTCCATTAAATCATAATAAAGCACAACATAATCGAAGATTTTAAGACAAAAAGTTATATATGAATGGGAAGTAAGCCATTTTATTCCAAATCTTCTCAATGCAGTCATCAAACTTCAGCCATGGCATATTACTAGACTCAGATATTGCCAATTACTTAGACTCTTCATGACTCATCCAGAGCCATTTCTGCAAAGGGTGATGATTAAAAAAAACCTCTTATACAGCTTGTCCCTGAATTTCAATGGAAAGGTGGCTCTACATGCACAGAAGCATAAATCAAATTGTGACTTTCTGTCCATTCTTCCTTTGTACGCATGACTGTTTCACAGAAGCACGTCCAAGAACCAAGCTAGTGTGTGCTCACATCCCCCAATAATTCTGGCAGGGGCCTTCTGTTTATCAGGGAATGAACAGAAAGTTACAATTTTGCGTAGGCACTGTGATGTATAGATATGTACGGTAAGTGCACTTTTTGCAGCAAATCTAGAAATGTAGATGAAAAACACAAAAAACTCTTGTCTTACTTGCATCTTCCTCCTTATCCTTATCCTGACACATAATCCATCTTATCAAATCAGTATACTGTATCATAATTAGGAACTTGCTTTGGCTTTCTAGCTGATGTTTTTGGCACTTAACACTATTTTTCAGGCAGCAATGTTTTAAAGTGAAATAGGAAGCATTTTTAAGCACCTCTTTGTACAGAAAACTCCAAAATTGATTTAATGACATTGCTACAACAAATAAGGTAAAAGCAATTTACTCTGGTTTTTTATGTATCTGTTTTCAGTCATAAACAGGGACAATTTTGGTTCTTCTTCTTAGCATCTACCCCACTCATTGGCAGGTTCCGCTGTTCTGGTTTTTGTCCTCCACTTTGCACTGTCATGGGCTTGGTCTGGGTGAACCTGGGACAACTTCATATCGTTGTCAAGGGTGTTCATCCAAGCACTGTTTTGGTTGTTCCCTCTGCTGGGATCCACAGACTTCCAGGGTGAGACCCTTTTTGGCCAAAGTTTCCTCATCAGCATGCAAGACGTGTCCATGCCAATACAGTCGGGTTTCATGCATCTTGTCGGCGACCCATTCAATGCTGTATTTAGATCGGATGTCATTACACACACAATCATTTCGCATGAAGTTGGAGGTCCATTGTAGCATCTTTGTCTCCATGACACCAACAAGGTGTCCGAGATCTTTAGTGGCCAGCCAGCATTCCATGCCATAGAGCACAACAGGTTGTACAACGGTGCAATAGATCTTTGACTTTAAATGCCAACTGATATTTTTGTTGCACATGATGCTTGATGTTGTACACCATTTTTGCCGGGCACCATTGGTCCTTGATGTGACTTTGTGATTCAGACCCCCATCAGTTGTGATCATAGAACCAATGTATTTGAACTTCTCAGTTCTTGAGCCGGTCATCAGATTCTTCATCTTGGCTCACATTCAGGCACAGGCCAAACATCGCCAGATGGTCACTCCATGCTTGGGCTTTGTGCTCATGATCTGCCTTACTCTCCAGTGCAATCATGACATCATCAGCTTAAAGAAGCATCTAGGGTACCAGGTTCTGCAGATCATGAGTGACTCTTTCCATAACCAGAATGAAAAGAAGCAGGGAGAGTGCCAAACCTTGGTGGACCCCAACTGCAATATGAAAATCCTTTGATGTACCAGCAGTGGACTGCATATGGGTCTTTGGTGACTCATGGAGCAGTTTGACCCAATTAACAAGTTCCTCTTGGGCTCAGTGACATCATAGCACATACCAGATGACATCATTTGGGACTTGGTCCAATGTTTTCTCAAAATCAAGGAGCAATGCATGCACTGGTTTCTGTTTCTCCCTGTGTTTTTTCAGTAGCAGCTGGGCGGCATGGATTGCATCTATCGTTCCACAGTTCTTGATTAGGCCAGTTTAATTGACACTTAGTTAGACTATGGTATGGATTCATGTGTTGATGACTCACACAAAAATGTTAAGAATATGTGAAAGTAATCTAATCTGTCTGTAATTGATGCAATCAGATTGGCACTGTTGTGCTGCACTGCCAATCATTGGGTATCTTCTTCTCCAGCACAATCTGGTTAAAGAGCTCCATCAGCCAGACACAGGGATTCCAGTCTTGCAGCTTCCACAGTTCCATTGCCACATCATCTGGTCCTGTGGCCTTGCCCATTTTCATCTGATTCATTGCCACAGCATCTTTGTCAGATATGATAGGTTGCACAGGCCCTAAAACTGGAGGAATATAGGGGATTGGCAGGTGTGCGAATTCTTCCATGGAAACTTTCTCAAAGTGATCCCGTCAATGCTTTGTTACCTTGTCATGATTGTTGATCAGATTCCATTCTCATCATTGACACCATGGAATCTCTCAGTTTCCTGAGTCCTTTTGTGGTGAGCTTTTTCACTAGCCGTTAAATGTCATGTTGGCCTTTCCATGTATCAAGATTTCTGTACAATTCCTCAAAATGTATGAAGCTACTGCTTTCTTTGCAGTAGATCAAGCATCATGGTACATCTGCCAGTAGTTAGCTGTCTTTTCATCTAGAAAAATATGGTAGAGCCGCTTTTTCTCGTGGACTGCTGCTTTGACTTTGTCTGTCCGAAGCCATGTTTTTTTTGGTCAGTTTTTTTACAACCAGACTGGGTCATGCCAGGTTCAGCCCAGGCAGCTGTTTTAATGACCTGTTTTGCTTCAGCCCATGTACTGTCTACTATCAGAATGGGAGGAAGTTGTAAAACAGGGACAATTTGGTATTAACATAATATGAAATTAAATGTGCACTGTTTACTTTTCCAAACTGAACTGCAAGTATTTATCTGACTGCAAGTTGGGTTATTTTTGTTTTGGTACTTCTTCTAAACACTTAATGGTCTTTATTTTTAGAGCTGTTACAGTGCAGTCCTACCCACGTTGAGTCCCACTATGTTCAGTAATGCACACTGTCATCTGAGTGCATGTAAGATTGCATCCCTAAATAGGCCTGGCAATTAACGGTCTGCTGTATTAAAATCTGAGGATCTAATTAATAGATGTTCAATAATTTATACTTAACATCTATTCAGTTTTCAAATATGCACAGGTGTTCTGTTTTAGTATAATTATCAGATTGTCCGAAACTACAGCCAAAGGTAGACAATTCACTTTAATTACAGTACTTCATTGGAAAGTGGGTACAGACCTAAAATGGCCCCTGTCCAGATCTGAGTCATGAGGTTGCAAATTCATTTGGTAGTGTAAAAAAATTCCATGAAATAAATTTATTTATTTATTTATTTATTTATTTTATTTTATTTTATTTTATTTTATTTTATTTATTTATTTTATTTTATTTTATTTTATTTTATTTACAAGATTTTTTAAGCTGCCCCACTACCAGGTGGGTAGACATCGTACACTCAGAGCAAGGAAGTAACTGTCGGTTATAGTTTTCAATTCTTATTTTCCTTTTGAATTGAGGCTACAACAAAATTAAATTGCCAAGGTTACAAGATGAATGAGAATGTTACTTCTGGGAAGTCTAGTTACTTCTAGTTGTTTTTGAAGATTATTTTAAACTAGAGATATTTTCAGTGGATCTACCCCCATGTTTCTGTTTTGTTCCATTATGAATCTGTTGGGTTGCAGGGGGGATGTAACAGGAATGACAGGAAAGCAATCAGTCAATACATTTTTTAAAAAAAACTCCATCTGAAACAATACTATTTACAGGGCTATTCAACACGTTATATAACCTAATCACTTTTTAAATTTAGCTTTCCAAGATACACTTCATTGTTCTACTTTTTCATTTATTTCCATGAGTGAGGCTCTGAAGAAAGTGAGAAAAAATACTATTAGAGATTCAAATAAATTATCTGGCTATTCTATAAGAACAGAGTAAAAGTAATCTTGCTCATTTTCTAGTTAATTTTCAAATTCTCCAAATTTCTACGAACACATAGTGCACTGAGTCAAATTGCATCCAGTGCTCATCATGCCTTCCATTCACTTCAATTGGTATTGCAAATAATTCTCAGGGAAATCTTGGCTAAAACGTCAGAGGATGCACACAACATCCCACCTATGGATAAATTATGCCTGTTGTCATCTAAACAGATAATATTTCAAATGTAAAACTCCATAAGAAGCTTTATGAGAGGAATATTGGTATTAATTACACATAAATAAAAATAATATTTTTATAAAATAAAAATAATATTTTTTTAGTTCACAGTAATATATTTTATTTTGGAATTGACTCAGTGGTCTTGGTGTTATGTGACATGTGATGTGGGGTTTCTGAAGGCCGCAGTGTGAGAAACATGATTATTTGTGTCTAAAGAAAATGTACTGCTTTCCCTCCTTAAATGCATTATAGACAAAATGAGAAGTGCTTCAGCTGGTGAAATAATGAGGCCTGTGTTGAAAAGAAATATCCACGAGAAACACATTAACACATTTGGGATACATTTAATCTCTTACCATTGGGGGAGGGGGGGAACAAAATGTTGGTAAGAAAAGCCCCGGCAGAGCTCAAATCCGTCACAGTTAGACCAATATATTCCTGTGGTAACAGGAAAATGAGCTATAGTTAATCACAAAAAGTCTCATGAATAAAACGCTATTCAGCTGAGTTTGCCAGTGATTGTGTTTAGAGGGACTAAATCTAACATTAGTTTTGCAGTCAGTGGTAGAACCATTGAAATGCATGGGACTCGTTAGTCACAGCTAGTGTAAGTCATACTGCTGTTATTATTCCTACCTCAAACTGAGACACTAACAGCAATAGGACTTAAGCTAGCTATGCTAGCCTATATTTCTATTATTTATTTTCCTAATCATGAAAGCAAAGCACTGGCAAAAAACATTATCCCCCCCATGGTCTTGCTGGTAGTTCATTCTACTGTGCCTTCCCTTGAGATATTATTGGTCGGGGGGGGGGCTGTTGAATCAGAATCAGAACTAGAATCCTTTTTATTGGCCAAGTGTGGTTGAATACACCCAGAACTTGTTTTGGTCCATATATAAGAAGGAAATACAGTGGACCCTTGTATAACAAACAGCTTGTATAACATAAAATCTGTACAACATAAAAATTCCAGAGATAGGGGAAATTTGCTTAACATAATTGTCTATAGGAAAAATCTGTACAACATAAAAATGGGATTACTCCGTTTTCAATGCATTCCTATGGGAATTTGTATAAAGGAAAATTTGCTTAACATAATTTCATTTGGAACGAATTAATTCCTTTATACAAGGTACCACTGTACAAGAATCATATATTCAACAATAAAAACACAGTACAACAACACAATATAACCAATTCTTTAAAAAGGAAGAAAAGAAGAAAAAAATAATTATTCAACAGTTTTATAGCACTTGTTTGAAAAGTCTGTAGAAAGAGGCCTTTGGGTCGTACAGAACTCCCTTGGTTACAGATTGTGGAACTAATTAGGGTTGCAGCCAGTCATTAATGGTTATTTACAGCACATAACATTTGGATTCCTATTGCAATAGAAATCACTGGTACTTTCAGAATTTCACATCTCGTCTTAGCACACCGTAGTCTTCTTCCCACTATTTCTCTTGTAGCTTATAATTAATTGACCGCTGAAAATACATTCCCTGAAACATACTGATGGGGGTAGTGCAAAGACGTGCGCACATGATGAGTTTCAATACAGTGTGATACACCAATTTGGCTGCAGAGAAAATACTAAACTTTTGAAGACTTTAACAGCCAGATTGAAACAAACAAGCTGTTGTAAGTTAAACATTATTTTCTAAAAGTTGTTGGGACATAAGAACAGCCTTGCTGGAACAGGCCACAGCCCATCCAGTCCAGCATTCTGCCTCACACAGCGGCTCACCATTTGCTTCAGGGTATTCCCAGGCAGATGTCTTCACCTGCTTAGGATTCTCTGCAAATGTTATTGAGAGATATCCTGCCTCTCTCCAACCCAGAGGTTTTCCTTAGGCATCCATAATGATAGCCATTGATACTCTTGTTCTCCATGAACTTGTCGAATCCTTTTTTAAAGCTGTCAAGACTGACAGCTACCATCACTTCTTCTGGCAGGGAGTTCCACAGACCAGTGATCCTCTGGGTGGAAAAGTGCTTTCTCTTATTTCTCTGAGATCTAGCATCCAAAAGTTTCATGGAGCGCCCACTAGTCCTAGTTCTAGTGTAGGGAAAACAGTTTTTCCTTATCTACTTATTTCCCCTCGGGGAGAAAGGTAGCATAAAAATAAAGTTTTTATTTATTTATTTATTTATTTATTTATTTATTTATTTATTTATTTATTTATTTATTTATTTATTATTATTATTATTATTATTATTATTATTATTATTATTATTATTATTATTATTATTATTATTATTATTATTATTATTAACCACACAGCTATCTATGATAGATTTTGTATTACCAGTCACTAGCCGAATGCTTCCCAAGCATTTAAGACTCAGTGATGTATCGGCAAATTATGCGAGCAGATCCCAGTAAGGCAGCTTTCTGCAGCTGACAGATGGTGACTTTGTCAACTCCAATTTCTTCTAAATACTTGCTTAGCTCATTATTATTATTATTATTATTATTATTATTATTATTATTATTATTATTATTATTATTATTATTATTACTACTACTACTACTACTACTACTACTACTACTACTACTTTGTCCACAGTGTGTATGGTTTTATAAACTTCACTCAGGTCACCTCTTGTAGCTCCAGATGCCCTAAGCACATCCAATCTCGATTGATTTTGGAAGCTAAGCAGGGTCGGCCCTGGTTAGTACTTGGATGGGAGACCACCAGGGAATACCAGGTGCTGTAGGCGCCTGGAGAAGGAACTGGCAAACCAATCCAGTATTCCTGCCAAGAAAAACTCCATGGACATGGAGTCACAAAGAGTTGGTCACGACTATAATGACACAACACACACACAGAGGTCACCTCTTAGGTGCCGTCGTTCAAGAGTGAAGAGGCCCAGCCATTGCAGCCTCAGATGGTAAGGAAGGTGTTTCAGTCCCCTAATCATTCTGGTTGCCCTCCTCTGCACTTCTTCCATTTCCATAATATCCTCCTGGAGGTATGGTGACCAGAACTGTACACAACACTCCAGATGGAGCCTCACCATAAATTTATAAAGAGCCAAAATGACACTTGCTGACTTATTTTCAATACCCTTCCTAATGATCTCTAGCATTGAGTTTGCTTTTTTCACTGCTGCAGCACACTGGGTTAACACCTTCATTGAGCTGTCCACCAGGACACCAAGGTCCCTTTCCTAGTTTCTTGCACAGAGTTCAGACCCCATCAGTTTATAAATGTAATTAGGGATGACCTCACAATCTCTCTCAGTTTTTACTATCCTATATAATTTAGTGCCATCGGCAAATTTGGCTACCCTGCTATTTACTCCTTCTTCTAGATCATTTATGAAGAGGTTGAAAAGCAGGGGTCCCACCAGTACTGAACTTTACCTCCCTCCACTTGGAGGTGTCCATTTAGTGCTGCCCTCTGCTTCCTGTCCCTTAGCCAGTTGCTGATCCAGGACAAGACCTGCCCCTTTATTCCATAACTGGCAAGTTTATTCAAGAGCCTTTGATGTGGAACCTTGTCAAAAGCCTTCTGAAAGTCCAGATGAACATTGTCAACTGGATCTCCCATCCACATGTTTGTTAACACTCTCAAAGAATTCCAACAGATTAGTGAGGCATGATTTGCCCTTGCAGAAGCCATGTTGGCTCTCCTTCAGCAGCGCCTTCTCTTCTATATGCCTATTAATTTTATCTTTTAGGATGGTTTTCATCACTTTACCTGGGACACATGTCAAACTCACTGGTAAGTAATTTTCTGTGGATCCTTTTTTGAAGATTGGTGTTACATTTGCTACCTTTCAGTCATCAGGGAACCATGCCTGATTTCAGGGAAAGATTATATATTTTGGCTAGAACCACAGCAATTTCATCTTTAAGTTCCTTGAGAACTCGTGGATGGATGCCATCTGGTGATTTGTTAGTATTTAGTTTAGCAAGACATGCTAGGACCTCCTCCCTGATTATTTTTATCTGTTTTAATTCATCGGTTTCCCTCCCTTCTTCAGTTAATTTATTGAGTCTCTCTGAAATCTCTGTCTCCTCTTTGCCTTCCATATTCATCTAATGGTTCAATGGCCTTCCTAGATGGGTTCTGTACTTAAAGAAATCCTTGTTATTTCTTTGAATGTTTTTAGCTATACACTCCTCTAAGTCTTGCTTTGCTTTCCTGATTGTTGCCTTGCATTTGTTCTGCCAGAATTTATGTTTCTGCCTGTTGTCCTCATTTGGACAAGCCTTCCATCTTCTAAATAAGCTTTTCTTGCTTTTGGTCACTTCCCGAACAGCTCCTGTAAGCCACATTGGAGTCTTCTTGAACGTGGCAGTGCCCTTTTTCCTTTTGGGTATGCATTCCAATTGGACCTCTGTTATTGTTTTTGTGAGCAGCCTCCATGCCTCTTCGAGTATTTGGACTCTCTAAATTTTCCCTTTCAGCTTCTTTTTTTACTAGTTTCATCTATGGGAAATTTCCTTTTTGCAAATTTAAGGTCTCTGTGTTAGATTTTATCAGTGATTGCCAGTCTATGAGTAAGTTAAAAGTAATTGTGTTGTGGTTACTGTTCCCTATTGGATCAGTCACATTAACATTTTGCACCAGATCCTGTGCCTTACTCAGGATCAAGTCAGGGATTCTTGTACCTCTAGTTGGGTCTTTGACCATCTGTTCCAGGGAACAATCATTTAGCATATCTAGGAATTTTATCTCTTTCTCATGTGCTGAAAAACAGTTCACACAGTGTATGTGAGGGTAATTGAAGTCCCGCATTATAACCAGGCTTCCCTTCTTAGATGCCTCCTTTACAACATTCTCCAGTTTCCAGTCTCCCTCAGGGTTTTGTGTCAGAGGCTGATAGCATAAACTCCATGGACATGGAGTCATGAAGAGTCGGTCACGACTGTAACGACACAACACACACACACAGTTAGGCCATCCTTGTGTCCTGATAAGAAATGGGAAGTTCTCTTTATGAGACTCCAATACAGAAAGCTAGACTTAATAGACCTTTGGTTTAATCTTGCAGAGTGCTTTTTACAGTCTTTTGAAACACTTTTTTTCTTTTCCAAAATGCATTATACTTCTGGAATACCCTAGATTTACAAGTTAAATTAAGCCATTTTTCAACTATGCTTGCCTCAAAATTACAGAGTTGCAACATATTCCATCCTACAATCTGATTCTTGATTGCCTCCATGTTTAAATCCAGAGGATATAGAATGTATTTATTTAATTTATTGTTGAATATATTTACCCTGCCTTTCTCCTTGGAAAGGACCCAAGGTGGCTTACAGTAGTGAGGGACAATATACAGTCCAGTACAATTAAGGCATATTCAAGTTTGAGAACGGGGAATTGAGGGGTATCTTACGGCAATAAAAGGCAACATTAAAGCTAAACGCAGTTAAAGAAAAGAGTATAAATTCCATGTAATCATGTATGATAGACGATCTAAAAGTTATGAGGGATAGAAACTAATATTGAAAATATAGTGTCAGTGCAGTCACACAGGGAGAGATATGAACACAAAGTTATAAGTGGTTATAAATACAAAGTCTGTGTAGTTGTGTATGGTAGATTCATATAAAATACACATAATAGGTAGTCCATCATTCAGTGAAAGCTTGCCTGAAGAGAAAGGTCTTTGCCTGTTTCTGGAAAGACGACAGAGATGAGGCAGTCCTGGCCTCTAGTGGGAGGGAGTTCCAGAGTCTGGGCGCAGCAGGTGAGAAAGCCCTTTCTGGTGATCCCACAAGACATATCTGTGAGATTTGATCTTTGAGGTAGCTAGGACTCAGGTCATGTAGAGCATGCCATGATCAAGCCTCGTAAAAGAAAATCATTCACATATACCCAAGTATGTTAAAATTTCCTGAAATGAGAGTATGCTACGTCTTTAAGCTCCATCTCATTCGCTAAATCCTCTTTCCTGGCAGAATTATCTTGTATTTCTGCTGACCGGGTTCTGTTCAAGATAGCTCTGGTCAGTTTATTCCTAAATGTTGTTTCATTTTATTGTGTGGGAAAGCTGCATGTTCCTGGCAAGTATACATTTAATATTTTTAAAAGGAAAATCTGCTTTGTTTCAGAAATGCTGGGACCAGCCACAAGGTATTTATTATTATTGAAAAGTACTCAACATATTTTCTGAGACAATACATTTTGGGATAGTATGTGGTCTCCAGGCGATAAGAATACACTACATTGTGTTTTAAAAATACGAAGCACTAGGTGTGTAAAAGAGAGACCTTCCAAGAGGCAAGAAGACATGTCAGGGGGAGCTGGTCAAAGGAAGTTCAGAAATTAATTCCTATTTGTTCAAGATATGAATCTCAGCTGGCATCTTTTGACATGTACTCCCTTTAGTGTGCTTGCCTGCTCTCAGCTTTTGAATCTCAATCTTGAATGTGTCATTAGGATTCCATTAATAGATGCAGCTTGGTAGAAGAGCCACCCTATGCTATTCTTTTAAAGAAGGGATGGACAACACTTACTCTATAGGCCACCTACTATATGTTGTTTTCGAAACCCTTCTTGGCCGTGGACGTGGTGGCCCAAAGTGCCAACTTTTCTTGTAAGGTTGTTACCATGCCACCATCAACTTCTTTTAAACCAGCTTTTGTGCCTTTAAAACGGGTGTGCACAGGAGATACACAAAAGAGTGACCCCACTATAATGCAGGTCTTCTTTAGAAAGGAAGTATTTTCCTTTATTTGCCTGTTTCCGGAAACAGACAAAGACCTTTCTCTTCAGGCAACCTTTCCCTGAATGATGGACTACCCACTGTGTCTTTATATGAAACTACTATACATGGCTACACAGACTTTATATTTATAACCACTTACAACTTTGTGTTTATATCTCTCCTTGTGTGACTGCATTGACACTATGTTATCAATTTTTAGTTTTAATGTTGCCTTCTAACGCTGTAAGATACAGTGGACCCTCGTATAACAAATGGTTTGTATAACATAAAATCTGTACAACATAAAACATTCCGGAGATAGGGGAAACTTGCTTAACATAATCATCTACGGGACAAATCCATACAACATAAAAATGGTTGCGATTAGGGATTACTGTTTTCAATGCATTCTTATGGGAAATTTGTATAAAGGAAAATTCGCTTAACATAATTTTATTTGGAACAAATTAATTCCTTTATACAAGGTACTACTGTGCTCCTCAATTCCCTGTTTCTCAAACATACTATGTCTTAAGTGTAATGGACTGTATATTGTCTCTCCTTACTGTAAACCGCCTTGGGTCCTTTTCTAAGGAGAAAGGTGGGGTAAAAATACTCAAATTAAATAAATAATACATACAGTGGTACTTTGTATAAAAGAATTAATTCATTCCAAATGAAATTCTGTTAAGCAAATTTTCCTTTATACAAATTTCTCATAGGAATGCATTGAAAATGGAGTAATCCCTAATTGCAATTATTTTTATTTTGTACAGATTTACCCCATAGGCGATTCTGTTAAGCAAATTTTCCCTCTCTCTGGAATTTTTTATGTTGTACAGATTTTATGTTATACAAACTGTTTGTTATACAAGGGCCCACTGTACAAGGAAGAGACGGACTGAGATAAGATTAAATAAGATATTTGAAATTACCCCAAAAATCACAAAAGAGGAAATAAATATAAGATAGTTCTATTTAAAATCTCCTCCTGATGACAGATCAGAGGAGATGTAAAATACCTACATTGATTAACAGTATAACTATGAAAGTAGCTTAAAATACCGTTCTTAGAGTGCAGTCCCGTATGAAGTTTTATGAGAACAAAAGAGCAGATTCCACTTTGGAGTAAAATTGTATTCAGTTGCATTCACATTTCATTTTGGATTGTACAGTACTTCAGATATTACCGCTGCATGGTCTGGTGGTTAGAGCATTGTAGTTGGATTATGGAGGCAGAAATTGGAATCCCATTTAAATACAAAGATCTCTGATCTTAGCTTCCTTTCCAGGGATGTTGTGAATGGGTACAGAGGGGACATGTCTCTGCTACAACAGTATTTATCTAACCAGAATAAGCGATGGCTGCTATCCCACGATCACTAAAAATTGCTTCAAACTGCTTGAAGATGCGGTTAATAAAATTGTGTCCCTGTGACCAGCAGACTTTAAGGGGGGGAATGCAACCACGCCCATTTAAGCAAGACCCAGGGGTTTGTACAAGTACCTGGTCTCAAGGTGGTACAAAGCTTGTCTTAGTTCTGATGCCGATGTACTTGAGTCCATCAGACTTGGAAAATTTGCATCAAAACCTCTTCATTCCGCTGTATTGTGGTTCCCACTCATGGGGACACAAAATACACAGTTATTGCAATTGTGCCCATGGGGACACAGGAATCGCGTTTTCAACCACGTGACTGTTGTGGGGAGAAATCCGCATTTCACTTTGATCCAGATTTTCCAGCCATGCGATAGCAGCCTAAGTTTGAAGTCCAACTGATCTCACTGGGAGTGTTTAGTATTTAATACTGTTCCACTAAAATCAATGGGCCTTGAAAATACCACACCTTGAAAAGAGTGTCTTCTCAAGTGTTTTTCCTTTGGATATTTCATACAAGTCTGGAGTGTTTGGAGCAATGCAGACAGTTTTGTGAAGGGTAATATCCAGAATTCACTGGTTTTTTTTTCACAAAATAGCATATATTTTTTACAAAACATCCAGCTAAAACACACTTCAAAATATAGAAACGGCCATAGTAGCACTAGAAACCACGCCTATCTAGCAGATATTTTAACCTATTTAGCAGATATTTTAACCTATTGTGCTAATATAATACAAACTAGCAAGTTTGTAAGAGCTTATTTCGATTCAGTGTTTCTATACAAAAACAATTTTGATGGTATTTTAAGACATAATTAGACAATGGCAAGAACCCTATTGCCGGTGCTAAATTGCCACTCCTTAGCAATATGCTGTTTGTATTCTTTCATGTGCACTGAATATAATGGAATCAGGTGTGTATCCAGGATCAAAACAAGCATCTCATTAATGAGCGGCAGTTCGCTGCCAAGGCGGATGCAATTTCCCTGTAAGTATAGCTAACCTTTGAACTGCAGAGCTGGAAGAGTCCCTGCGGACCGGGTCCAGCCCCTCTTCAGTCACAATGGGGAATTAAACTCCCAACCTCTTCCTCCACAGCCAGAGACGTAAGCCACTGAGCTATCCAACAGTTCTGGTAGGATTCTGGCCAATGTATTAAATGCAATAATACATTTAATGTGATTGAATTTTGATGTTTAAAAGGGAATGCAGTGAAGATTTGGATCGAAGGGCCTAGAATGTAAATCACCCCTCCCAAGATGGAATTTTCCTCTCTTAGGACAAATAGCTATAGGAGAACGGGAGCATGGAAATAGTGCTCTCTATCCAGTTTTTTCTTTAAAAGGTGACTCAAAACAGCATATCAATTTATTGATGATACAAGGAAATAACATTACTATTGCAGTGGACTGTGATGACTTCTAATTAAGTGAAAACTACAATAAAATTAAAATGTTAGAAGCAACAGGAGGTCTGCTGATCCAATGTAACACAGAAAAATCGCCTTCTCCCACAAGAGACTAAATTACAGAGAATCAATGCTATACTATTAGCAGCAGGTTTGTTCAACTCTATGTTCTCTTCAGTTGATTGATATACTTTAATCTCAATCTCTGGATTAATAATTTGTTATAGATTTATTGGAACACTACCTGTGAATCTCTTGATGAAGATGACAGGATACTTACAGTGTTTGCTCATATATGATTATAAAAGTTGTAATTGCTGCCATCTGCTACACAGGTAAAAATAATAATAATAATAATAATAATAATAATAATAATAATAATAATAATAATAATAATAATAATAATAATAAATTTATTGTCATTGTGTGTATATATACACAGTATACACATACAACAAAATTCAGACACCCAGAGACCAGATTACACACACACACACACACACACACACACACACACACACACACACACACACACACACACATCCCCGGACACTCTCACACACATTAAAAAATCCCCTCAACACACACACATAAAAAAAACCTGAACACTTCCCCCCCCACCAACCCCCCTCCCTAAAAACACAAGCATCTGCACAACAGGCTAGGTAATACTGCCCAAGTGCTCACTGCTGGTGGTCCTTGAGTTCATTATTAAGTGCAATTATAGCTCTGGGATAAAATCATAGCAAAGGCTCCAGTATTACACAGAACTGCTTTTATTATCAAAAAAAAGAAAGAAAAGAAAAAAGAAACCCCAGACCTGTAGCTTTCTCTGTTATAATCAGAATTCTAGAACTTTCTGAGCAGCTGGCTTTCATTTAAAAGGTACACTAGGAACAACATCTAGAAAACTCAAACAAGAATCTACCAGACTGGTTTTATTTTTGATATTTTGTTATTGTGTCGATTTTATCTCAGTCTAAACCATACTGAGATGCTTGCTGTTCTTCAAGGCAGTCTTAAAGTATTTTAAATCACCACCACCTCCATCCTCATCTTAGAACCGCAGGACTTGAAAGGACTTTATGGATCATTGAGGCACAGTGGGGAGCTGAACTCCGAGCAGCTCCACAGCCAGAGGCCCAAATCACAAAGCTATATAGAAACAAACAAATGATAAAAAAAAGAACAGCAGTTTGTAAATGTTACTCTCCTGGGCCAAATGTTTCTGTGTCTTTGACATGTTGATAGGTATTCTGGGAGTTGTTTCTTTAAAAAAAACCTTTTTCTAAACTTTGAGAATAACAATTTAAATAATGAGACACCAACACAGTCCACACACACACACACACACACACACACACACACACACACACACACACACACACACACACACACGGAGTATGTTTGTTGTTAGCTACAAGTACATTTTACACTTGATGCCTTTTTAGGGACCATTCTTGGCTGAAAAGAACACCATAAAACAGTATAATACAGTGTTGGCAAACCTATGGCATGAGTGCCAAAGGTGGCACTCGGAGCCCTTTCTGTGGGCACCCAACATCGCCCTTTCACAGCCACCTGTATTCAGGTTAAATTGGTGTATTGGCACTTTGTGGAAAAATTAGTAGGTTTTGAATTGCAGTTTGGGCACCCTGTCTCTAAAACAGGCATGTCCAAACTTCGGCCCTCCAGATGTTTTGGACCGAAACTCCCACAGTCCTTTGTCATTGGCAATCTAAACTTAGAATTCTGGGAACTGTGGTCCAAAACATCAGGAGGGCCGAAGTTTGGACATGCCTGCTCTAAAAGGTTCACCGTCACTGGTATAATAACTGTATGGTATGATATGATAACTCAGGCCCCTTGGTTATATTTATGATACATATTAACTCTAGACCTTGGAAGAGTTATGCTCTCGGACTACAGCTTTCATTATCCCCACATGACCAGAAACCACTGGAAAAGGAGAAGACAAACTTTACCTGTGGAACTGCAAAACCAATTCCAGATTTTTGAAGAGGAGTCTGTCAGACAGTATGCAGAGGAGACCCCACAGGAGGGCACAAGAAGAGCTGAAGCACAGCAAAATGCAGTCACTGAAATCACACCCTACAGAAAGAAGATGAGAAGAACGGTAATGCACTTAGGAAGAAGAAACCAAATGCATAGTTACATAATGGGGTTCAGCAATACTACGTGAGAAAGATCTTGGAATTCTGGTAGATCTTAAGCTGACTACGAGCCAAAAGTGTGATGTTGTTGTTCAGTCGTTCAGTCGTGTCCGACTCTTCGTGACCCCATGGACCAGAGCTCGGCAGGCCTTCCTGTCTTCCACTGCCTCCCGGAGTTTTGTCAAATTCATATTGGTTGCATCGATGACACTGTCCAACCATCTCATTCTCTGTCATCCTCTTTTTCCTTTTGCCTTCAATCTTTCCCAGCATCAGAGACTTTTCCAAGGCCACACACACAAAAGGCAAATGCTATTTTAGGCTGAATTAACAGAAGTATAATTTCCATATTCCGTGAGGTGCTCAGCCCCCTCTATTCAGCACTGGTTAGGCCTCACCTTGAGTACTGTGTCCAGTTCTGGAGACCACACACTTCAAGAAAGATGCTGAAAAATTGGATGAGGAGTGTGACATTTATGATCAGGAGGCTGGAAGCCAAGCCTTGTGAGGGAAGACTGAAATAATTGAGCATGTTTAGCCTAGGGAAAAGAAGATTGAGGGGTGATTTGATAGCACTTTTCAAAAAATTTAAGGTCTCTCATACAGAGGAGGCACAGGATCTGTTCTCAGTCATCCCACAGTGTAGAACATGCAACAATGGGCTCAAGTTAAGAGAACCCAGCTTTTGACAGAATATCAGGAAAACCGTAGAGCAGTACGGCAAGAGAACCCATTACCTCAAGAGGTGGTAGATGCTCCAGCACTGGAGGCATTCAGGAGACATTTGGACAACCACCTGGCAGCTATCCTTTGATTGGTATCCCTCCGTGGAGCAGGGGGTTGGACTTGATGGCCTTTCAGGCACCTTCCAAACTTCACTATTCTATGATTCTGTGATTCTCAGCCTTCATTCATCCACTCTGAAATCTATAACATGGCAACAACATTATTTTGGTGAAATTGATAATACAAGTGGTAACATCTATCCAGCAGCTGTAGTTCGATGCACTTTGCATAGATTCGTACCGTGCTGAAACAATATTCATTATTCTTACAAGCCCTTAAGAGTTATGATCATAATAGAAAAAAATATTCATAACTTGAGTGATTTTAAGCAATTCTCCTCCTCCTTTCTCTCAGTAGAATTAAGTAACACAGGGCTTATGCTGTAATTATTAAAGCACCACAGAAGCTTTGCAGTCATATTGAACCAGGAAACAAATGAAAATGCCTACTTCTTCAGCTTCCTTGCCTGTTTACAGGGAGATAGTGATCTAATGCAGTCCCCTTAGGCATCTCCTACCTGAAACACTGGAGACCTAACATCACAGTGTTGATCAGCACATCCTAGTGTGATGGGGATGAGGCCTTAAATGAAGGAGGTAGTGGTGGTGATGGTTCCATTTTTTAACTTTGGTGATTTCACCAGATGTTCTTAGCTCTTTGAACATCTTCCCATTGGTTCAGGCAGGGAAGATAACTGTGCTGAGAACCGAGACGTGCCAGAGAAATGAAGGGCCTTGAGTCTATTGAATGCAAGGTCCCCATCTCTTGCTGCTGGGGTGCCGATTAGGCTAATACTGGCAGGAAATGCTGATTGTTGATCTACTTCAGTATATACTTAGAGTGACAGACATCCATTCTCCACAAACTAATGGAGCTTCTCCCCCTCAGAAGATAGGCATTCTCATTCCTTTTGCCCTGCTATAGCCAGTGGATCAGTGATGCTGGGCTGCCAGGGCCTTCAATGGCCCTCTTTTAGCCAATATCTTCTGTTTACTCTACGAGAAATGTGAATAATGACTAAAAACAAATGATTGTTCAATTCAATTACCTCTTTCTGGGACGTAAGCCACTTAAAATATAGTGGGACGTATTTCTAAGTAAAGATACAAAGTGTTGGCTGGTATGACGGAGTAGTCTCTAAAAATGGATAGTTAACAGGGGTATTGCATTTCTCTCTTTTTAAAAAAAACCCAAAATCTTGTAAGTAATGATACAAAGCCTCACAAATGAAGCGGCAACAAATCATAGACGCGCCTGACCTCATCCTGCTCCCTTCTCAGCTGCAGACTTCTGATCATTGTTAACTACAATAATTATGTATTAGTCATTAGTCACACATATGCTACGTGCCCTAAGGTCAGAATAATGATGAATGCATATGCTTTCCCTATGAACTGCCGATGTCTGAGTTCTCCTCTTTGATTCAGCAGCTGGAGGAATTGTTCTTTGCCTGCTCCAGTAATAAAAAGAAAAATGCTGCTTCTCTGAGTCTGTGGTTTTTCTATAAAAGGGTCTGATTTATGCTGTTTTCACCCTTGCTGCTGATGTGTGATTCAATTTCTAGACCAGACACAGGGAACCAACAGCCAGTTTAATTATTATTAAATAGGGTACTTTCTGCTCATCTCAGCTATATAGTATAGTCCTGTTAGCTGTGCAAACCTGTGTTTACATAGAAGTAGTGACTAAGTACCACTGCAGTCTGTTGGGGAGAGCAAATGAAGACTGAGTGGGTTCAGAAAGAAACAAGAGTGGCAGAACTCCCTCTGAATCAGAGGCCTTGCTGACTGGTGCCAGCTAAGGTGAAAGGTCGTGTGGGCTTCTCCATTTAGAATATTGTCTCTTCAATCCTTCCCACAGAATGCACACCATGTGAACTGAGGAGAGGAAATGCGCAGTATCATTTCCAGACTGATATAGCTAATAGGCTGAGATCAGAGGAACTCAGAAGCTTTGGAATCGATGCCATTGAAGACTTGGCTTATCCCATCTCCATAATACCCCATTATGCTCCCACATTTCAGGAAGCGTCCACTTCATTGCAGCTTAAGTCTAATAATAGTGAGACAGATTTTCAATGGTATTATTCAATTTATATGATGCTGCCTCAGTGTCCTTGATGTTCAATGCTGTATCAGCTACCAGTATATAGTTGATGCAGCATTGAACATTTTTAAAAAGACATTCTAAAATCTTAACCTTTGGGAAAGTGATGGCCACCACAATTAAATGTGTTTCTGGTTCTTAAAAAAGATTTGGGTTTAATAAAGCAGTTATGATAGGTAAAACAGTTTGCTCATTTAAAATTATTTAGATGTGTCTTTTTCCCCATTGGACTTGAACAATCACAGGAAATAAGTCGGGGGGAAATAGTCGTGAGAGTGTCTTCCTCTAAATATTTCTTACTGGCAGAAAATGGAATAGCAGTCATCTATATACTTATCTATTGACCTGTTTCTGGTTTTGTACACAGATTTTAATGTCCTTAATGGCCATTGGCTAAAACCCTGAATAAAACCTAAAAATTAAAAAAACCCAATAAGCTACTTATCTATTGTGCTTTTATATGTATAACTAGTCCTAAATGACATAGAACCTGAAATTTCCAGATTATAGGAAACAAGATTACCTGAGCTCCTTGCCCTCTGAAGATGCCGGCCACAGAGTCTGGCGAAACGTCAGGAAGAAAAACTTCCAGAACACAGCCAAACAGCCTGAAAAACTCACAACAGCTATCAGGTCCCAGCCGTGAAAGCCTTTGAGAATACAAGATTTATTTCCCTTTGGTTATTTTAAATCCAAGAACAGCATCACTGGTATAATGTTATTTTATTCATCTAATGTAGGGATGGATAACCCTTGAGTGCTGGAAAATTGGACCAGTAATGTATTGGGGGATTGACCTCTCCTGTGCTTCTGCCACTATGGAAATACAGCCACCACTACTGGAGTTCCTGTTACTGCAAAACTGCCAGTGATTCTCTGGGTAGCAACATGCTGAGGGTGCATACAGCTTGTTTCCCAGCAGAAAAGCACTCCCATGGCCTTCTGTGTGTTCAGTTCTCCTAGGAAACAGATCTGCACTCTATACAATAATTGTATTTCCAGGCAGAATCTCTGGAATTTCTGCAGTGGAGAAGATAGGGAGGTTGACAACCCTGGGAAGGCACTGGTAACCCTAGGCTGAAGAACATTTGGGAAGTAGGACGTTTTTGTACATTAAAGTTTTGTGCTTTTGAAATGGTAGACAAAGAAAAATGAGGGTTTAAGTCATTGCATGCTTCAAGCCGTTTGAGGAAGATGTATTTTAAGCATCGTGGTCCGACTCTGGTCCTGATTAGACTGGTAAAAGAACTACTATTTGAATCACATTTAACTGTAGTTGCATCCATGTTAAAATATGAATCTTGATTTCCCCCTTCCCTGTACTCACATTATTCTTTTCAGAAGTTCATTATTTAACATCCTCCTGTCAGGATTGTTTATTTTCACTGGGGGCTTGAGTAGTGTTCTACATTGAAACACATTTGCCATTTCACAGCCCATTCTCCCACTTTGTAGAGATCCTTCTGGAGCTCTTCACAATCTTCTCTGGTCTTCACCACCTAGAAAAGTGTTGTGTCATCTGCAAACTTGGCCACCTCACTGCCCATCCCTGTCTCCAGGTCATTTATAAACAGATTGAAAAGCACTGGTCCCAGGACAGATCCCTGGGGCACACCGCTTTTCACCTCTCTACATTGTGAAAATTGCCCATTGATACCTACTCTCTGTTTCCTAAATTTCAACCAATTCTCAATCCATAACAGGACTTGCCCTCTTATCCCCTGACTGTGCAACTTTGTCAGCAGGCTTTGATGAAGGATTATGTCAAACGCCTTCTGAAAATCAAGATAGATAATATCCACCCGTTCCCCCAAATCTACATGCCTGTTGACCTTTCCAAAGAATTCTAAAAAGTTTGTCAGGCAAGACTTACCCTTACAGAAGCCATGCTGATTTTCCCTTAGTAAGGCTTGGTCTTCATTGTGTTTTAAGATTTTCTCTTGGATGAGGCTTTCTACCATTTTCCTTGGGACAGACGTAGGGCTAACCGGCCACTAGTTTCCTGGATCCCCCCCTCCTTCAATTTTTTAAAAATTGGTGTGACATCTACTAACCTCCAGTCCTCTGACACTATGGCTGTTTTAAGAGAGAAGTTGCATGTTTCCATTAACAGATCTGCAGTTTCATTTTTCAATTCCTTAGTAACCCTTAGGTGGATGCCATCTGGTCCCGGTGACTTTTTGATAATCAATTTATCAATTAACCCTAAAAATCCTCTCTTTTAACTTGTATTTGATTTAATTCTTTAGTCAAGAGGGGCTGTTCAGGCTGCAGAATCTGCCCAAGGTCTTCTGTTGTGAAGACAGATGCAAAGAACTCATTTAATTTTCTGCAATTTCCAAGTCCCCCTTTACCTCCCTCACCATCCAGAGGGCCAACTGGTTCTCTGGCAGGTTTTCTACTTGTAGCATATTTTTTAAAAGCTGTTATTATTTCCCTTTATATTGCTAGCCATATGTTCCTTGAAGTCTTTCTTTGCCTCTATTATCATCTTCTTACATTTCTTTTGCCAGAGTTTGTGTTCCTTTTTATTTTCCTCATTTGGGTAGGATTTCCATTTACAGAAATACTTCTCCTTGCCCTTTGGAGCCTCTCCAACTCCGCTTGTTAACCATGCCAGTGCCCTCTTGGACTTAGAGGAGCTCTTCTTTCTTTGTGGTATGCACTTCTTTTGGGCCTCTGCTACTGTTGTTTTAAACAGGTGCCATGCACCCTCAGTTGGCTCAGCTCAGTTGGCAAGCACTATCCTGTGCTTTCCTAGTGCCCTGCACATACTATTGTTGTTGTAATACAAGTATACTGTTAAGACCTACACTGAAAGAAGAGTGTTTATAACCAGCTAAAATCCTGCCTAGATTTATGCTGATTTGTTACCCTCACATAAAAAGGAGGTAGCATTTTGTATGATGTGTTCATATGCTTGTAATGGTTATACTGGCAAAAAAACTGAAGGCTGTATAGACTCCTAATGACAGCACTGCTGCCCTAATTTTGTAAGCTGCCTCTCCCTCCCACTAGTGGATTTTTTTTAAAGGAAGAATAGTATTTCAGAAGATTGAATCACCTACTGTATCCTGCATATCTTACAGTTTGTCTGTTATCCACCATTCCCCACTATATTATTCAGGGTTCTGTCTTGGACTCAGATAGGCTTCAAATAAGCCCCAACATGTTTATTTTTGTTGGTAAATTCTTGAACAACTTGAATCTTACATTGCGTTGATTACTTTCTAGCTGCATTGAGGGTCTCAGCAGTGTTGTTTTATCATCAGCCTTGCAGAGAAAGTGTGCTTCCCAAAAAAGGTAGCAAACAAATTTCTTCAGTTATTTCATCAATATCATTTTCCCCTACCCTCACCCCCTTTTTTTGTACATGCCTTCCATGGCTTCATAGGCTTAGAGCATCCTACTGGTTCTGTGAAATGCCTCTCTAATTTTAAATCCAGTACATGATACATTCAAGAGAAAGGAATGTATAAATCTTGTATTATAATTGGATCTGTGTGAGGTTTGCCTTTATGACTGAAAATCATTTGGTACTACAATTTGCTTCACACAGAGCAAGAGGAGGAGAGAGGGAGTTGTAGGTCTTAAATTAGTTTGCAAGTCACTTTTGTTAAGAGCAGTGGGTACTACAGAGAGGAAAAAAGAAAAAGTGGGGGGAGGCAAGAAAGTGGAAAACTGCAGGAACACCTAGTGAGAGTTCCTTTTCTAGTTATGTTGTATACATATATTCAGTAGGAATAAAAAATGGCTCTCTGAGATTCACATCTTGTAAAATATGTAATAGTTGTTCTTTCTTTCTTTCTGCATGCTGAAGTGTTTGAGTCTGTGCCGGAACACATGTATGTAACTACACTAGATCAAAACATTTATTTTTCAGTTTAGTAACCTGTTGGTTGTCCTTGCAGAGAAAGTTGATATGATTAAATCCTGACTGTACCAAATCTTAATACAGTGGTACCTTGTATAAAGGAATAAATTTGTTCCAAATGAAATTCTGTTAAGCAAATTTTCCTTTATACAAATTTCCCATAGGAATGCATTACAAACAGAGTAATCCTTAATTGCGAACATTTTTATGTTTTACGGCTTCGCCCCATAGGCGATTCTGTTAAGCAAATTTCCCCTATCTCTGGAATTTTTTATGTTGTACAGATTTTATGTTATACAAACCATTTGTTATACAAGGGTCCTCTGTACATGCATTTTGTTTTTTACAAATAGATATTGGAGTTTGGAAGGAGAGAGAAAGACAGAAGTGTTTTTACCTTTTCTGATACAAACCAAGGAAAGCTTTTGAAGCAAAATCTCTCCTGTGGAAACTGCATGGGAGAATTACTCTGCAAATTAATTATGTTGTTTATCTCTTGCATCTGTAAAACTAATGCAATAGTATAATTTTGTGAATAGCATCCAGGGAATAAGCCAATATTGGCAACCTCTACAGCCACATATGCCTAGGAACTTTAATGTTACCTAATTCTTAAAAGGGGATGACTCTCTTTCCTTGAAACTGTTAATGACAATGGCTGAGTATAGTGCCATTACTCTTTACAGAAATTACTTTTTTAGTTTTCAAGAGGATACTCGTATTAGTCTGTTGCAATATAAATAACTATACATTGGCATCTTCTGTGTCTCATTGTGCAGTGGTTAAATGCCTGGGCTGCGGCTAAAACTGTGCTTATGACCAGGGGTTCAATCCCAGGTAGCCGTCTCATGGTTGACTCAGACTTCTATCCTTCCGAGGTCAGAAAAATGAGTAACCAGCTTGCTGGGGGTGGGTGGGGGGACAACAATGTGTAATCTGCATACTGAAATTAAATTATAAACCACCCAGCAAGTGCTTGAAGCACTAGGGGGAGGTAATTAAGTAGAACACTTTTTCTGTGTCACTGCATGTTAAACACAAAATTGCTACAGCCAGAGCCATATTAGTCCAGGGCTGGGCTGCTAGGCTTTCAGGTATTTTGGGAGCCCTCCAGCACTTCAATCTTTCACTCTGTACAGCTGACACCCTGACCCTTGTCAATTGATGGGCTCCTAGTCACTGTATGGCCCTAGGCTTCAGCGTAGTAATCCTGTTGAATAGTATGACTCAGGTCGGAGTTAGTTTTTATCTCCACTCCTGCTGTGAATTTTGATATACTGTACATACACATGCCTAGGTCTTTTTCCTCTCCTCCCCCCTCCTTCCCCTCTTTCTTTACTAAAAGCCATACTTGAGCAAAAATGTAGGCTATACATTTGGGCTTCACTCAAGAGGACTGTGAATACATCACCCATGTTAAATTACATGTTGGTGCTTTTCCTTTGTTTTGGTTTTCAGGAGCAGAATTACATCTGCAGAAGAGAATAAGAAAAACAGACTATCAAGTCAGTTTCTACTTATGGAACCCATTTTAGGGTTTTCTAGATACACAATATTCAGTAGTAGTTTACCATTCCTTTATCTGCAATTGGGGGACTTCTGGTATTGGGCAGCTTACCCAAGGCTACTCAGGCTGGCTGTTTCCCCAGGTGGCGCACAGCACTCACATTCTTGACCTCTGCTTCTGGATATCCATCTATTTGTGTGGGGGGGGGGAGGGTGCAGACACACACATCTAGTGAACTGTATGGGTCCAGTCCAAAGGTAGCATGTAGCCAAGAGGAGGGTGAGTTGCCTCAATCTCAAGCCAGGTGGTGGAAGTCCTCCACATGCAGGAGAGACAACATCCTGATGAGAGACAGCTGGAGGAGGCAGGGTCTAAGAGGGAAGGCAAAGGGTCACTGCTTCTCTTGTAAGAAGAAGATGTGTAGGAGAATGCCAGGAGCTGTGTAACCTCACCAGATTTATTAGCCTGTGACCGAAGTCAGGCATGGGAGGTAACAGCTACAGCATGCATTTGGACAAGGCTATGTTAGTCTGGACACTGCCGCAGCTCTGGAGAGGCAAGTGAGAGAAGAGACCAGGAAAGAAAAGCTGCAGAAACCGAGTTCTTGTCCTTATCTTACAAGCCTTCTGCTAATGAGATGAATCCTGAGCCCAAGTTCTCTCCACCGTCCTGCCTTCCAGAGTGGGGACTCGGGGGAATTCCAGAGAAACTAACTAGGCCTCCAAACTGAGACTATAATTGGAGCCTATGGAACTGTTGCGGGGGGGGGGGGAGGCAGAGGAACTCCTGCCATAACTCGTAATAAAACCTAATGTAAGCCAAGAAAGTGAGCTGGAGCTCATGGAATTATTTGCAGGGAACCCCAGTTCCACTGGTGAGGGGCTAACAGGGTACAAACTATCCAGCTAGCCCTGAAGAAGATGTCCTTCCAAATATTCAAGCCGTTCTTTGAATTCGATCAGTCAGGCACTGAGAGGGAATACAGTGATCCCCTGCCTATTGCAGAGGTTAGGGACCTGACCTGACCCGACCCATGGTAGTTGAAAATCCATGATATGTGGATGCAGGTTGAGTCAGGCCTGGGAGGGGCTAACTGGGGGCTCTTGTACTTACCCCCAGCCTGGCACTGCCCTGAACGGGCCTGTGAGAGCCTTCCTGGGCCTTCTGGAGGCCCCCAAAGGGCCTCCCTGTGAACCAGAAGTGACTTCCAGTAAACCGGAAATCATTTCTGACGCCTCCGACAGGCCTAGAAAGGCTCTTGGGAGTCTCAGAAATGATCTTCAGTGTTCTGGAAGTCACTTTCCGTTCACAGGGAGACCCTTTTGGGGCCTCCAGAAGGCCCAGGAAGGCCCTCACAGGCCTGTTTGGGGAAGCTCCAGTCCTGGGGGGTAAGTATGGAAGGCTTGAAACCAGACTTTCCCCCCGTACCCTAGGTGGCCTTTTTTTCATATACTGCGGCCCTGCGATATAGCGGGACCGCAGTATATGAACCGCGAAAGGGCGGGGGACCACTGTACAGGATGCAAGGATTGGATTGGCAGAGGATGTCTCTCCCGCCCCCACCCCCTTTGAAAGACCTTCCTCCTAATCAAGCTGCTTTTTGGATGTTGTGTGATTTAAAATACCTAATACAAAGGTAACACTGTGGGGGTATGGAGCTAGGGAACACAAGTGAGGAACCAGCTTTAGTATAAATGAATATCAGTACCCCATTACTTTTCTTAGAGCCAAAATAACAATTTCATTAGTAAGCTTTTTAGTTATGCAAAGTTTGGCAGTGGTATTTTATTGGTAAGCTTATTGATCTCCCATGTTCCTAGGTGTAAATTAGCAAACTTGCAGTAAACTGCTGGCTCTAAAGCTGACTTATATAATTATCTTACCCATTTGTTGAAAGGGGTTCTCAATTCAATGTGCTTATCTAGGGATTCTTAGCCCTGAAGCTGCTACAGTACAATGGGACCTTATTGGTTCCAGTGCCAGGCCAAATTTCAGGGGAAGATAGCATGTTGTACGGTGGTGGCTTGGAACATGTCTTACTGCTGTCACATGAAAACAGAGATCGCAATACAGGTACTTATTCTTTCTGCCTTTACCAGTGGAGGGTTAATATTAATATTAGGAATTGCTGGGTTTCCCATTCAGTTCACAGTAGATCAGAACTTGGCAGTGTCACCTTTTTGGTATACAGTTCTAGTAATTCCCCAGCCCATCCCAGGCTGGCTGTTTGGGAGGTCCTTTGAGTTGCAGTCCAAAAATCTAAGTTTTCTAAGTTCTGGATCCAGTGCTCCAAAGAACTGCAGGATAAAATTGAAGTTGCTAACACTATTCTACACTTCCTCTCCTTGGGCAAGAAAAAGGCAGGTTTAGTCACTACGTAGGTGCCTAACAGGAACAACCATGCATCAGCCTCAAGATCATTCTGCTGTTATATGTCTGAAGAAGTGGACGTGTCCACGAAATGTTACATTAAAATATGAAAGTTAGTCTTTAAGGTGCCACATGTTATGTGTCTTTTGTTTTGTTTTGTTTTTCTTTGATTTTTGCCTGCAATTCTTGCAAAGACTAACATGGCTACCCTCTCTGAAAGATCAGGAATGTCCACACAGGTAGTGTAACCTGTCCAAGAATAGACAATTGGCTATTAAATAGCAAGGTAGCAACAAATTAGCAGTATGGCAGGGTTTGAAAATTGCCAGACGCCTGGTTTCTTTTCCATTGCCCACATGAAGTAAAATGTCTGTCGAGAATCCAGTGGACCAGGGAACCAATTCGGAATGTTGATGTAATGGAGATACTGTATTGGCACTCTGAAGTGAATTGCTTTTATTTTATAGCATCAGTGAAACTGAACGCTAGTTTTGAAGATTTTGACAGTCTGTGATCTTTTTTTTTTTTGAACCATGAGTTCTTGACAGCCAAAAGAAGAAGAAAAGTTAATTTGGTGATTCTATATAATGTTCCAAAGAGGGTAAAATTTGGAGGCTTATGCAGAGATATCCGTATATGCAGTTCAGACATTCAATGGCATATGGACAGGCAGACGGTCCCAACAGCTTTATATATAGAAAGACAAACTGTAGTTCTCTGAATCAAAGCTACCATGCAGTATAATATAGCTACTGTTCTATAAAATTGAACTTTGCAACTACCCTCCATATTTGGAGAACAGTTATTTTATGTGCAGATATAATTATATAGGTCATTAAATATCTTGTGCTAATTCCAATTTTTAGTCCCAACTACGCTAAACTAATTCAGTCAATGGGATTTACACATCCACCAAAATCTTCTTGACTTATTATAGAATCTAGCTGGGACAATTAGATTGATTTGCCATGCGGGAATGTTGTCCAAACAAAGAGCTGCTTTGAATGTTATGTAATGGCTAAAACCTTGGTGCTTATCATAGTAGGGCTCAAATAGAAAAGATCAATTTAAACTGGGAATCTGATGAGTCTACTCACCATAGATTCCATTAATTTAAATAGACATGCTCTAATTCTGACTTAATATGCTAAGAAACAAGATTTTAGCTAATGTGGGACATATTATCCACATATCCTTATGATATTCAAATTTCAGCTTGGGTTATTATTTTTATCATCATCATTATCATCATCATCATCATCATCAACAACAACAACAACAACAACAACAACAACAACAACAACACACAGCAAACAAGATAACTAAGCTGGATTTTGTATTACAAATCACTAGTCGAATGCTTCCCAAGTGTTTAGGACTGCGAGATGTATTGGCAAATTATGTGAGCAGATCCCAGTAAAGTGGCTTTCTGCCAGAGTCTCTGAAGTTCACTATTATTATTATTATTAAATATTGGATTTCTATACTGCACCATCTGGCAGCACAGCCACTCTGAGCAGTTTACAAAATACATAATATCCACAGGCTGGTGGGTGCGTGGGGAACATTTTCTTCATGGTGGATGACCCTGGCTTTGGGAGCTCTTTGGGTTGAGTCTGCATTTTAGAGAGAAAGTTTTAATCCCCTCCTGTACTCTTTCTGATCTTGAGCAAAACTGGATTTGGCCTATATATCTATAGATACCTTTAACAAAAACAAAACAATAAAATGTTTTAAGAACTTGAATTCATATTCACATCTAATCATATGTAATGTAGCAGTTAAAGGCAATGATTAATGTCACAGAGCAGCTGTTCTGTTCTTGAGGGAATCTATAGGGAAGGGAAGGGAGGGAAAATTAAACAAACCACACAGCTAGTTGAGAGGGAGCTAGACGTAATAAAGTCTCTCTATGGCAGGTATCAAAGAACCGTAGGCTAGAATGTTGCTGTAGGGAACTTCTGATTACAAATTATGGCCTGCAGAGAAGCTAGCTCTTCAGAAGAGCTCAGCAAAAAAAAAAAACCTGTACTGCTTATATATTGCTCCATAGCACTTTTGACACTGCAATGTGTCAAAACATCCCAGCTGGGAGGCAAGGGGAGGGGCAAAAGGCAGGAAGGAGCAGGTTTTTTTATCCCTGCCTGCTCCTTTCTGCCTTTCTGCCTCCCCCCGCCTCCCAGCTGGGTCTTTTTGACAGGTTAGGGTGTGTGGGGGCGCCCCCTCTCCACAGCCCTACCTGCAAAACAACAACAACAACAACAGGATTGCAAGGGAGGCAAGGATTGCAAGGGAGAAGGAAGGAGGCAGCGGTAAATTCAAGCTCCATTTGAATTTACTGCTGCCTCCTTCCTTCTCCCCTGCTCCCCCCCCCTGCTCCAAGGTAGGCTTTTTTGGACAGAGAGGGCTGTGGGCTGTGGGGGCTAACCCAACGGCCGACAGCTCTTCCTGTCCAGAAAAACTTCCTTGGAGCAGGGGGGGAGCACAGGAGAGCAGAGCAGACAGTGGTAAATTCAAGCTCCTTTGAAAATAATGAAATTGTTATTTTGGCTGACCCCACTGCCCACAGCCCTCCCTGTCCAGAAAACCTACCCTGGAGGAGGGGGAGCACAGAGGAACAGAGCAGGCGGCAGTAAATTCAAGCTCCGTTTGAATTTACCACTGTCTCTTTCTTTCTCCCGTGCCCCCCTCCTCCACGCTTCCCCCACTGCCCACAACACTCCCTGTCCAAAACACACACACAGCCCTTGAAGGAGAGGGTGGTGAGGGAGAGAGGGACAGTCAGGCAATGAACTTATTGCTGCCTGGATGCTTCGTTCTCCACAGCCACCTGTCTCTGAGCTGGGATTTTTTGACAGCATGTCACTTTTCGTAAGGTGCCCATCCCTAGTTTGCATTCATATCAAGACAGAAAGAATAACAATCTCCTCAGACTATAGAAACAACCTCCAGGGATTTCTTGCATTAGAGGGTTCATTCAGTAGGCAATTCCTGCATCCAGTTTTCCTTCTTTAGATCCTCATTCCGATATCTCATTTCCATTACCTGACACTCTCTCCTCATCATTGCCCATAATGTTGCTGCTCTATTTCTTTTTATATTAACCAAGAAATTCATTATCATTAATTAAATACAATCTTATTTTCTATCCTCACTATTGATGTGCTAATTTTGTTTAATCTGTTTTACTTGAATGTTTGTGTTCAAACATTTCATTTTATGAAATGCTTTGTTCCTGTTGGTAGTTTTTGTTTTATATGCCCATGAAGAAATTTATTTAATTACTCTCTTTATTGACAGCACTGAACAATTGTAGATGTCAGCACACACAAACACACACACACACACACACACACACACACAGAGAGAGAGAGAGAGAGAGAGAGAGAGAGAGAGAGAGAGAGAGAGAGAGAGAGAGAGAGAGAGAAGCAACTAGCAAGGTTAAGAGCTTTGCTCATAGTAAACTTACTATGGTGGCATAGTGAGGACAGAGGTGTGAGCAAAGAGAACACAGAGATACACATGCGTATTTTCATCAGTAGGTGGATATAAAGTGTGCTATGCTGGTAACAACGAACCTCATCACTTTAATGGAGTGGGATTCATAGTCCATCCAAACATCAGTAAGACTGTCAAAAAGTTTGTGCCAGTGTCCAACAGTTATTTTTCTCCAACTTAATGCACAACTTATCTTGGTCAATCTTATCCAGGTGTATGCACCAACATGTGATGCATCATATGTTGTTACAGAAGAATTTTATACTCAATTAAAGAATGCTTTATCAATGGAAGCTACCATAGTAATTGGTCATTTCAAGCAAAGGTAGGACAAGGCCAAAGAGCTGAAGTAGTAGGTAAATATGGATTAGGAATTGGTAATGAGCGAGGTGACCAATTAATTCAGTTATGTCAAGAAGAGGAACTTACAATAGCAAATGCATATCTCCAGATGCCACCATGCCACCTTTATGCTTGGACTTCAAATAAAAGACTAAGATTGATTATATCATGATCAATACACATTTTAAGAAGTCAATTTTAGGAACCAGGGTGTGTGTGAAAACATACCCTGGTGCAGATATTAATTCAGATCATAATCTGTTGTTAGCAGTAGTGAAACTTAAGTTGAAGAAATGTCAATCAAAGTTGACAAATAGTTGAACTGCGAATTATAGGCTTCAGGATCCAGTAGTAAGAACTGAAGTTCAGTCCATCCTGAGTACAAAATTCAAAACCATCAAGGAGACAGCAGATGTAAATGAAATTGAAAACACCTGGAGCTAAATTAAAGCTGCTGTAAATGAGATGTGCCAAGATAAATTAAAGATTGTTCAGAGAAAGAAGATCAAACCTTGGACATCCAATTCTGATCCTCATAGATTGTAGAAGAGAGATGAAAAATAGATATCTTGTAATATATAAACAACTGCAGAAAGAAATATAGCAGAAAATACAAATGGCGAAGCAAGAAAAACTTCCAAAGGCATGTAGTGAAATTGAAGAATTGAACACTAAGCATGATTCATTTAACATGTACAAGAAAATAAGGTAAGCAGCAGGTATGTATAACAGTAGAGGAAGTGAATCTCTTATTGGCAAGAACAGTAATACCTTGACAAGCACTAAGGAGAAACTACAGGAGTGGAAGGAATATATAGAACATCTCTTTCAGGATAACAGATGTTTTGAGCACAGTGTCAAGTTTGATGATGGTGTAGATATCATGAGGAAAGATGTACAACATACCATTCAACTATCAAAGTGTGGCAAAGCCCCAGGCTCTGGTAAAATATATATGGAAGTTTTGAAATTTCTTAAGGAAGAACAATCAATTTCCCTTCTGTTGATTTATACAACTGCATCTATAGAAGTGGAACCATCCCAAAGGAGTGGGTCAAATAGACTTTTATACCACATCCAAAGAAACCTAATGCAAAAAGTTGTAATGAATACCGGACAATCAGTTTTATGAGAACATAAGAACATAAGAACATAAGAAGAGCCATGCTGGATCAGGCCAAAGGCCCATCTAGTCCAGCTTCCTGTATCTCACAGCGGCCCCACCAGATGCGTTTGGGAGCGCATGAGACTAGATATCTGTCTCCTGATACCACTCCCCTGCATCTGGCCCTTGAAGTACCCTGGTTTAAAGCCTAGAGATTACACATCTCCATCATGGTTTGTAACCCGTGATGGACTTTTCCTCTAGGAATCTGTCCAATCCCCTTTTGAAGGCATCCAGGCCAGATGCCATCACCACATCCTGTGGCAGGGAGTTCCATAGACTTACAACACGCTGGGTGAAAAAATATTTTCTTTTGTCAGTTCTTACTCTCCCAGCACTCAATTTGAGTGTATGTCCCCTAGTTCTGGTATTTTGAGAGAGGGAGAAGAGCTTCCCTCTATCCACTTTACTCATACCCTGCATTATTTTGTATGTCTCAATCATATCCCCCCTCAAGCGCCTTTTTTCCAGACTAAAGAGGCCCAATTGTTTTAGCCTTTCTTCATAAGGGAGGTGCCCCAGCCCAGTAATCATTTTAGTCGCTCTCTTCTGCACCTTTTCCAGTTCCACTATGTCTTTCTTGAGATGCGGTGACCAGAATTGTACACAATACTCCAGGTGGGGCCTTACTATTGTTTTATATAACGGCATTATAATGTTGGCTGTTTTATTTTCAATCCCCTTTTTGATAATCCCTAGCATGGAATTGGCCTTCTTCAATGCTGCCACACATTGGGGAGACACCTTCATGGAGCTGTCCACCAACACACCAAGATCTCTTTCCTGATCCGTCACAGATAACTCAGAACCCATGAGTTGATAGATGAAGTTTGGATTTTTTGCCCCAATATGCATTACTTTACATTTGGTTACATTAAAACGCATTTGCCATTTCTCAGCCCACTCCCCCAGTTTGGAGAGATCCTTCTGGAGCTCTTCACAATCTTCTCTGGTTTTTACCACATGGAAAAGTTTTGTGTCATCTGCAAACTTGGCCACCTCACTGTTTATCCCTGTCTCCAGGTCATTTATGAACAGATTGAAAAGCACCGGTCCCAGGACCGAGCCCTGGGGCACACCGCTTTTCACTTCTCTCCATTGTGAAAATTTCCCATTGACACCTACTCTTTGTTTCCGGGATCTCAACCAGTTCTCAATCCATAAGAGGACCTGCCCTCTTATCCCCTGACTATGCAATTTTCTCAGCAGCCTTTGGTGAGGGACTGTGTCAAAAGCCTTTTGAAAATCCAGATAGACTATATCCACCGGTTCACCCAAATCCACGTGCCTGTTGACCTTTTCAAAAAATTCTAAAAGGTTTGTAAGACAAGATTTACCCTTACAGAAGCCATGCTGATTTTCTCTCAGCAAGGTTTGTTCTTTTATGTGTTTTAAGATTTTCTCTTGGATGAGGCCTTCCACCATCTTCCCTGGGACAGATGTAAGGCTAACCGGCCTGTAGTTTCCTGGGTCCCCCCTCCTTCCTTTTTTAAAAATTGGTGTGACATCTGCTATCCTCCAGTCCTCCGGCACTGTGGCCGTTTTAAGAGACGAGTTGCATATAACCATTAAGAGATCTGCAATTTCATTTCTCAGTTCCCTAATAACCCTTGGGTGGATGCCATCTGGGCCCGGTGACTTGTTAATCCTCAATTTATCAATTAGTCCTAAAACTTCCTCTCTTTTAACCTGTATTTGATTTAATTCTTTAGTCAAGAGGGGCGGCTCAGGCAGCGGAATCCACTCAAGGTCCTCTGTCGTGAAGACAGACGCAAAGAACCCGTTCAATTTCTCTGCAATGTCCAAGTCCTCCTTAACCTCCCCTTTTCCTCCCTCACCATCCAGAGGCCCAATTGGTTCTCTAGCAGGTTTTCTACTTCTAACATATTTAAAGAAGCTTTTATTATTACCCTTTATATTGCTAGCCATGCATTCCTCAAAGTCTTTCTTTGCCTCCCTTATCATCTTTTTACATTTCTTTTGCCAGAGTTTGTGTTCCTTTTTATTTTCCTCATTTGGGGAGGATTTCCATTTACAGAAGGACCTCTCCTTGTGCTTTAGAGCCTCTCTAACTCCACTCGTTAACCATGCCGGTGTCCTCTTGGACTTAAATGAGCTCTTCTTTCTTTGTGGTATGCACTTGTGCTGGGCCTCTATTATTGTTGTTTTAAACAGGCTCCATGCACACTGAAGAGATTGGATTCTTCTAACCCTCCCCTTCAGTTTCTCTCTAACTAGTTTCCTCATCTGAGGGAAGTTTGCCCTTCGAAAATCAAGGGTTTTTATGTCTGATTTGGTTGACACTCTTCCTCCGACATGCATGGCAAAGGTAATTGCAGCATGGTCACTGTTCCCCAGAGGCTCAGTGACATTCACATCCCTGACGAGGTCCTGAGTATCACACAATATTAGATCTAGAGTTGCCTGTTCTCGGGTGGGCTCCATGACAAGTTGCTCTAAGGCACAGTCATTCAGCAAGTCGAGAAACCCAGTTTCTCTTTCTTGCCCAGAGCTCGCATTGTCCCAGTCAATGTGGGGATAATTAAAGTCCCCCATGATTACTATCCTATCCCTCTTAGCCACCTCCATGATTTCTCTCCTCATTTCAAGGTCCCCCTCAAGTTTTTGATCTGGTGGACGATAGAATACTCCAACTATCACATCACTCTTTGGACCTGGTAGTTTAACCCACAGTGATTCTATGGCGGAGTCAGACCCTCTGTCAATCTCCATTCTGCTGGATTTTATGCCTTCTTTGACATAGATGGCCACTCCTCCTCCAACCCGCCCCTCTCTATCCCTTCTATAGAGTTTATAGCCTGGGATTGCTGTGTCCCACTGGTTCTCCACATTCCACCAGGTTTCTGTTATGGCTATTATATCAATGTTATCCCTAGCTGCCAGATGTTCAAGTTCTCCCATCTTTGCTCGGAGGCTTCGAGCATTGGCGTAGAAGCACTTGTACAGTGGTTCCCGCAACAGCTGCTGCCTTGTTCTTCTCCCCCCCAGCTTTTATTTTCAGTAGACGAACTGTCACATTCCGCTATTCTGCCAGTGTTAATACTTGCTATGTCATCTCTATGTGATTCTCTACCCTCTCCAACCTCATTCCCCGAGGATGAGGTGTTCCGAACCGGATGCCACACAGCTCCTGTCGGCTTTCCCCCAGTTATCAGTTTAAAAGCTGCTCTGCTGCCTTTTTGAGGTTGAGTGCCAGCAATCTGGTCCCATCATGATTCAAGTGCAACCCATCCCTCCTGAACAGGTTTGGCTTGTCCCAAAATGTTCTCCAGTTCCTGACAAATCTAAAGCCCTCCTCTCGACACCATCGCCTCATCCACGCATTGAGGCTTCTGAGTTCTGCCTGCCTGGCGGGACCTGCACGAGGAACAGGTAGCACTTCTGAAAATGCTACCTTGGAAGCCTGGGACTTCAATCTTCTACCTAGCAACCTGAATTTGGCTTCCAAGACTGACCGCTTGGCCTTCCTGACATCGTTGGTACCGACGTGTACCATGAGTCACATACACAAGTTATTTTTAAAAGTCTTGCATTTAAGAATATATGGGAAGTGTGAAGAGAACATTGGAGACACAGTACCCAATTCAGGAACAGAATTCAAACTCGGGAGGGATTATTTAGTCTTCAAATATTAGTTCAGCGATGTCTCTATGTCAACGTCGATGTTTTTGTTTGCTTCATTGATTATGAAAAAGCATTTGAATCAGATAAACTTGTTAATATTCTTAAAGAACTGGGCTTGGACAATCGTGACATCAGATTGATTGGGAATTTCTATTGGAATCAGCATGCTGGTGTCCAGATAGCTGGTCAGATATCAGAAGAGGTGTCAATTACAAAATGTGTTCATCAAGGTTTCTTCTCTCACCTCTGCTTTTTAATATCTATTCAGAATGAATTTTCCGGGATGCTCTCGAAGGAAATAACCAAGGTGTGAAGGTGAATGGAGTTCATGTTAATAACATTAGATACGCTGATGACACTGTCCTGCTTGCAACTATTCCGGCATAATCGCAAGGATTGTTAGATTCTGTTGCTGCAGAAAGCAATGCCATGGGATTGCAACTTAATGTGAAGATGACAAAATTGATGGTTATTTGTAAAAAAACAAACTAGGACACTGAACCTTCTCAAGAATGGCAGTGATATAATTGAGACAGTTTCTCCTTAGAAATACTTGGGATGCTATGTCAAGGATAACTGGGATTTTTCATGTGAAATCTGTTGTAGAATTGAACAAGCTAGAAATTCATTCCAGAAAATGAGGAAAGTGTTGACAAACCGAGACTTATTGAACAGGTGCGCAATCGCCCTCCCCCAGCCCCCCACCCACTTCCGCATATCACGGATTTTCATGCATCACGGGTGGGGTGGGTTCCTAACCCCCGCAATTGGCGGGGAGTTACTGTAATAAATCAGAACCCTACATAGCCAGCATTTTTTTTTTGCATGCATTGTTCTGTTTGCTGTCTAGCTGTTTCTTACTAGGGACTCCTTTAAAGAGTTCTTTACATGGAAAAGGAAGTCACACTAGAGGGGGAAAAGGGTTATCTGATTTGTTACTGAGTGGACATTAAGGGACAAGGCTATAACACTCATGATGAGCCGACAGATTAAGGGTTAAAGGGGAAGACAAAGCAGATGGCAGTTTTTGGTAATACAGTATCAGTAATTTTTGTATCTGCTTTCCCGTCCTCCCCTTTAATTTTGCCAGCCAATCTTTTCTAAGTACAGTGGACCCTTGTATAACAAACGGCTTATATAACATAAAATTTGTACAACATAAAAAATTCCGGAGATAGGGGAAATTTGCTTAATATAATTGTCTATGGGGTGAATCTGTACAACATAAAAATGGGATCACTCTGTTTTCAATGCATTCCTATGGGAAATTTGTATAAAGGAAAATTTGCTTAACATAATTTCATTTGGAACGAATTAATTCCTTTATACAAGGTACCACTGTATTTTGTATACAAGGGGTTTTGGGGTCATGCACTGGCAGAAAGACTGTTCTTATTGATTGCTTGAACATTCAGCGACCAAGTCTTTCCAATAGCTGAAATTTTTGGAACAGTTGAGGTTTTATCCAACCATAGCTTTTCAGTGGCATAAAATGCTTTGGTTGTCATGAAGTTGAAGACCTGATTAGCCCTGATTCCCCTCCGTCAAGGGCAGCTCTCTTTGATGTACTCTTCTGGGGGTCATGAGGCACAAAAATCTTTTAGAGGCTACAGTCCATAAAAGAAAAACTGTTTTTCCTGTGTGCCATGCATGTCAGCTCTGCATCTAAGATAATTGGCAACTCTAGCTGAACATTGAATAATTTTACAACTTAATAGTAAAAAATTAAAAAGTGTGAAATGAAATCCTTGTTGTATACTAATTATAGTCATTGGCATCCTTCAGTCTCGAAAGACTATGGTATCATGCCTGGAGTAGAGATCCTAAAAACAGCACCTAGTGTGACTAAATAGACCAATTCGGGAATGGCAGTCTCTACTGCACTGGGGACAGATGTATTCTGTTTCCTGCCTGGTCCTCGAGTTTCGTTCTTTCCGTGCCTGCCTCTTTTCCTCTACCTGTTGGACAAATGCCTCTTCAAATTCATGTAGACCATGCTGTATCTCTTGCCTCCAGACAGTGCGATCGGAGGTCAGGGTTTCCCAGCTGTTGAGGTCCATTCCCAAGGCCTTCAGGTCCCTTATACCGTAGCTGTGGTCTCCCTCTGGGGCGCTTTCCCTTCATTAGTTCTCCATATAGAAGATCTTTTGGGATCCGACCGTCATCCATTCTCACAACTTGTCCAAGCCAGCGTAGGCGTCGCTGTTTCAGTAAAGTGTGCATGCTAGGGATTCCAGCTCGATTCAGGACTATGCTATTTGGAACTTTGTCGTGCCAGGTAATGTTGAATATTCGCCTAAGACAGCGCATATGGAAGGTATTAAGCTTTCTTTCCTATTGAGCATGGATGGTCCAAGACTCGCTGCAATACAAAAGTGTGCTCAGTACGCAAGCTTTATAGACCTATATCTTTGTATGTTCTGTCAGCTTCTTATTGAGCCATACTCTCTTTGTTAGTCTGGAAAACATAGTTGCTGCTTTACCTATACATTTAGTAATAACTAATTATAACTAATTAATTATAGTAATAACTCGGTTTAAGTAATTAATTAATTCATTCTTTGGGCTGTTTTGTATTGTGAAAAATTTGTAAACCAATTGGTTTTCAATGCAATCCCATAGGAATGCATTGAAAACCGATTAATCCTTTCCAGAGGTCAGAAAAAAGACAAACCAGGGCATTCCATTTAAAATTTTCTTACATCAAGGCATCCCCATTCTTTTTGTCATGCAAACATCACAAATCAACTTTTAATGCCTTACGGAAAAAAATGCAACTTGGGTCATGCCAGTGGGGGGAAATTCTTAAACTGAGGGATCCCCATTTCCAAAAATATATTTTCTTAAACCATTTTTTTGTTAACCAAGGCATTCTTAAACTGAGGTACCACTGTATATGGAAAGAATCCATACATTGAAAGGACTACAGTGCTGAAAGATGGTCCAATGTGGCCCCGCTGTCCTTTTCCATCCAAGGACCTTTCAATAAACCAACATGTGAAAAGATTAAAATGTTCACAATCCAGTTTTTGACTCTAACTCATAGAGTCCATCAACAGCATAGCCAAGGGGGTAAAATCCAATCATATTGGAATATAATATGCTGTACCACAAACATGTAACATGGAGCAGACTTTTAAGTGGCTGCTTTGTCACTTGTGTCATCTGACGTCTACCCTTGGCAGCATTTCAAGGAATTCTGAAATATGTCAGCTATTCTTACATACCTCTTTCCTTAAATGACCTGGTTTTGACAAATTCTCTGAAGATGGAGCTTTCTTTGGACAGATGCACACACGGATGTAGAACAAGCAGAACAGATACTAGGCATCCTTTGTGATAACTCAGAGTTCTTCCATTGACATTATGGCTGATTTTCTGAGGTGCCAGATGAGTATCAGAAGGGTGTCAGTCAACTCATAGTGTGAAAAAATATAAATGTCAAGAAAAGTGACAGATTTCTTCAGTTGCATGCATTGCCTGGATATAAGAAACACACCCAGAACACCGATTTCGCATTGTTCAGTAAGGGATCTGGTGAGATTCCATTCTAACCTTCACAGGTTGACTAGGGCTGATATCGCACAACCACTAAAAACCACTTCAAACTGCTTGAAGATGCGGTTAATAAAATTGTGTCCCCATGATCAGTGGACTTCAAAGGGGGGAAATGTGACCACGCCCACTTAAGTGCCACCCAGTGAGTTTTACAAGTACCTGATCTCGAGGTGGTACAAAGCTTGTCTCAATTCTGATGCAGATTTTAAACCGGTACTTGTGTCCGTGGGGACTTGGAAAATCCGCATAAAAACCTCTTCATTCTGCTGTGTTGAGGTTCCCATTCGTGGGGACACACCGCAATTCTTTAAACTGCACCCGTGGGGGACACAGGGACCATGTTTTCAAGCACTTGACCGTTCCAGGGGGAAGTCTGCATTTTATTGACTTGTACCAATAGTTTCCCTCAGTCTTGATTTACAAGATGGTTCTTATTGATTACATAGAATTCAGAATGTTACTGCTTTGTGAGCACTAGTCTTCCTGTCCCCTCCCTTGTTTATTTTTAATTATCTTGAGAAGCAGATTATGAATTATAAAATTTGATTGCAAGCTTTCTGGCTGGTGAGGGTGGGATGCATAATGAAATGTAATCTTTTCATTCGACAGTTAGTGATCGCTTAGGAACCAGCAGTCTCACTGGTGTAGAAAGTTAGAAGGAGTGCGAAAGGGAGTTTCTTCCATTTAAATTGCCTGCCATTTCTTTTTTAAAAAGCCTTTGGACCTTTTCCTAGCTCTAAACCATGTTTACTCTCCATTTATTACAACCAAACAAGAGTTGTAAAAAGTGGGGGGTAATTCATCCTACTCAATGTTGTTCTTTTTACTACATGATGCTTACCGCTAAAAGCCCCTGTTTCCAGCATAATTATTAAGCCTCCTGAGATTACCAGCCTTTTAAAACACCATAGGGGGAAACTTGTAATTAGAGAATTCTAAAATTAGCCATTAGTCCTGTACTAAATTGTTAGTGTGACTACATCTGTTTCGGTACTTTCTCCTCACAAGCTACAAGCAAATGGGATAAATTATCTGACCATTTGCTCTTCCATCCCAGGAAGCATTGTCCACCTGTGGTGCATTTGCAGATATCATAAATTGTTTCCCAATGTACTAGAGAAAAAGCAATCTAGCAACCCCAAACTCATAATTCACATAATTATTAGGCACAACTTATAATTAAATCAGCTGCCTAGATGCCCTAAGCACATCCTATCTTGCCTGATTTCGGAAGCTAAGCAGGGTCGGCCCTAGTTAGTACTTGGATGGGAGACCACCAGGGAATACCAGGTGCTGTAGACGCCTGGAGTAGGAACTGGCAAACCACTCCAGTATTCCTGCCAAGAAAACTCCATGGACATGGAGTCACAAAGAGTCGGTCATGACTGTAATGACACAACACACATAATTAAATCACCTTCTTCCCAAGTTCTAGTGAAATTCATTTGCATTGTAGGTTTTGTGAAGGGCAGTCAACAATGGGTTCCCCACACAGTATATTCCTGGGACAGTTTATTGTTTGCAGGTTGGAAGTCAGTGATATGGAGAAGTGGTCCTTCTATGACATGGGAGCAATGAAGAGTCTCTTGGCTCTTTAAAGATTAACTGGCGTATTATGACATAAGCCCAAATGAGCCAGTGTTTATTCAGATGCAAGGAGTGTTGTCCTGACTGACAGGCACATATATTCATGTCACTTGAGAGGCACAATTGAGAAGCATCAAGTGGAACTGATGCCTATAATGTAAAAAAACATGAAAATGGCCACACTCCCATTGTGTGTTTCTATATCAATCCCCAGCATGTCTAATATTTCCCCTCTCCTTTGCTACTTTGGTGTGATTCCTGGGCCTCTATAGGATATCTTGCTTCACAGGGTTTGGCATGCATTCATAGATGTTTGTCAAGTCCACAAGGCATTGTTGTGGTGGGAACATTACTGATTCTTATAAAAGCAGCAGGATTCAGCAAAAGTGCTGGATTCTGGCTCGTACCTTTATTTATCATGGCCAATCATAAAAGAAGTGTTGGTGGTAATGAGAGATCTTGGCATTAGTAAGCAAATTAAAACATACAGTGTGAATTTAAAGATGCACTTTCTACTGATTCAGTAACAACAACAGAAACAAAGCAAAAACAAAAGAACTGTGAGACATTTAAGACTTCACACATTTTTTTTCAATATGTGTGTTTGTGGATTGAAAGTCACATGTTCAGACAGATGGAGTGCAGTATCTGGGCCACAGTTTTTTTACACAGTATACATGGTGTGAGGACGAGAGATGGACCAAATACGTGGATGGGAACTACATAGAATCACACTTGCATAGTAGCACCTGGTCTTCAGCTTGCAGAGTGAAAATCAGATTATTAACATGAGTCCTGAGTCCTAACAATGTGGAAATCAAATCATAGAGGTTTCACGCAGAAGGTGTTTTGTTAAAATCAGGGTTTCCTCAAAAAATAAATGTTTGGTTAAACCAAAGTCATTAGGGAGAGCCAGCTTATTTATACAGTATCTTCTTCTTCCTAGCATTTCCCCACAGGTGCAGGATCCACTATCAAATGTCCACATGGCTGCTGGTAATTGATTTTCATGTCGTACACAATTTGGGTGATGGTGGAAGGTGCTGCTCTGAGGACATGTCCATACCAGCAGAACCAGCTTTTTCTCATCTTCTCTGTTATTGATACAACACCTAGTTGGGTAGTGTCATTTGTGATGTGGTTGAGAAGGAAGATACCTGAAATTCAACAGAGCATATGCATTTCTATGGCATGGAGGTGGCTCTCTACACCCGATGTTACTGCCTCTGTACAGTGTAACAGACTGGAAAATCATCTTGTAAATCTTGGATTTGAGTCAGATTGACATTCATCTGCTGTACACACACGGGGGGGGGGGGTTGCCATCACAACCAGGCTGCGCACCGCCACTGATACCACCTTCACCTTGGAGGTAGAAGCCAAGATGGAGTTGTGACAGTGCAGAGCCTCCAACTGTCGCTACAAAACCTTAGAGAAGCCAGCTGTGCATGGCACATGGCTGCTGGTATTCTTCTATGACATTTTTATCCAGCCGATGAGTGGTTCTGGCACCCTGTGGTTACAGAGAGCACACCAGATTAATCCATCTGGGGAATGGTCAAATGTCTTCTACAGGTCTAGCAATGCCATGTGTGATGGTTGGATAATCTCTCGATGTTTCTCTATGAGGTGACAAGTTGCAAAGATGGCATTGGTAGTTCCACATCCTTTGGCAAAGTCATATTGGTTGGTGGAGAGTTGGACAATTATGCAAATATGCTTGTCCAGAATTTTCTCAAAGATCTTCATGGTGTAGGACGGGAGGCACGTTGAGAGAAAGTTGATGCAGTTGGCTGGATCACCCTTGTTTTTGAATATGAGGACTGTTATGCTCACTGACCAATCAGTCAGTACATGGTTGATACTCTATCAGCCAAAGTATCTCCATGTCTTGGAGTTCCTGTCATTTCTGGAAATCCGTGGGCAGATCGTTGAGTCCGGGGGTTTTCATATTATTCATACTGTCTATTACATTGGTGACTTCTGTGGTAGTAATAGGCAGAGTTGGTCCATAGGCTGGCTTGCCTTCAAGGATTGGTAGGTGTGGAAATTCACTGTTGGAGATCTTGTTAAAATGATCTCAACATCATTGCAGGATTTCTTGTTTGCCTTGGAGCCTTTTGCCATCATTGTCCTTTATACACATATTGCCTTCCATGTCTTGGGTGACTTTCTTTCATGCTTTGGATAACCAGTAAATGTCCTTCTCCCCTTCTCACATTTCCAAGTGATTGTGTAGATATTGGTAGTGCTCCACCTTGGCTTTGGCAATGGCCCTCTTGGTTGCTTGTTTGGCAGCCATAGTTCAGTCGATTTTCATCAGTCTTATCTGGTTGCAATTTCTTAAAGGCTCTCTTCTTCTCTTGCACTTTCTCCTGCACTTGTTCAGTTTGCAGCCATGTCTGCTTGTCAATGAAATGGCAGCCTGATTTCGTGGTACCAAAGATTTCACTGGTGGTGGTAGCAACAATCAGAAAATGCTATCCAATAGATACAAATCGAGGCACTGTTGATGGGCAGGAATATGATTTCTCTGATCACTGTTTCTTTGTGGTTCTGTAGCTTCCACCATTTGATCTTCTCTACTGCCTGTGGTGCCTCCACACGTATTTTATCTTTAGACCTGTGATGAGCGCCCTGTGTTGTGGGGCTATGTTGTTGTATCCACAACATGAAGGGGATAACCTTCATGTTGTGGATACAATTGTAAAATCATGACTTCTCAAAAGAATAATTAATCTGGCTAATATTTCCACCACTGGTGTAGGTGATGAAATGGTCTATATGTTTCTTGTATATACAGTGGTACCTTGTATAAAGGAATTAATTCGTTCCAAATAAAATTATGTTAAGCAAATTTTCCTTTATACAAATTTCCCATTGGAATGCATTGAAAATGAGTAATCTCATTTTTATGTTGTACGGATTCGCCCCATAGGTGATTATGTTAAGCAAATTTCCCCTATCTCCGGAATTTTTTATGTTGTACAGATTTTATGTTATACAAACTGTTTGTTATACAATGGTCCACTGTACTGTGCAAAACCCTGTTGACGTTTTTCATGTGCACTTGTTACATGTGTTGTTGATGTTTTAGTCCACAACAGTGTTAGTAGCTTACCTATTATTGTTTATAAGGCTTGTATAGTTTTCTGCCAGTGGGCAATAATAAACTTTTTTCAAATAAGTTGGGGAGAACTATGCTGGTAGAAAGAAAGTAGTTATGTCAGTTGGACAGATTAAGAAATAAAGCTTTAAAAAAGCCTCTTCGGTGATACTGGGAATGTAAACAACAGAAATATAATTACTGCTGCAGGGAAAAAAATACTGTACCTGATTGTGGTATACTGAGATATTATATTGTCTATGAAGATATTTGTTTTGTAACATATTATCTAGCTTCACTTTTCAAACAAGGTATATTTTTTTAAAATATGTGATTATTAACTTTAATTGTAACTATCATTTAAGTGCACATATAATTCATCCAACGTATATTAGTGGTTTCTGTTCGGTATTTTAAATACGAAATAGTAGACCTAAGCTGTATTTCTTCCAGGCAATAATCATTAGTCACAACAAATGCCGTTTAGGTTGCAGGGATTACTTAGTTCTATAACTTTAGCACAGTCCTTTGTAGTGATATTGTACTTATGTACAATGAAGTCTCATTGTTTTTCCCATAGCTGCCTGTTCTCATAACTAATATTGATTTATTGAACGAGCAAAATATTTTCTTAATAAGACCTTCATCCCATATATAATATAATTTATGATACTATGTGCCTGATTTGTTTCTGTCTTCTTTAGAAATGCTCTCTATTTTTTAGTTTCTGGTGTTCTTGACCTATACGTACCTGCGTCTGCAGATGTGTTCCTGTATCTGCTGCGCTTGTCACCTCCTTGCTATCCCCCTTTTCCTCTTTCCTTCCAGTCACCTAGCTTGTAGACATCTGGTGTGGAGTACTGCCATGGCAATTACAACACCAGCTGTTTGGGTCGCTTTACAAGGTGACTATGTGAGTATCTAACCCACTGTTGGGCCTCAAGTGGGTACCGTCTGGTTTGATCACTTTTTGCTGGTGATCACACAACATAATTGCTCAGCCAAACCAGCCTTCCCATAGAGCATTCCTGTTTACACTTTTCTAGATCCCTGTCAGGGGCTTCTACTTTTCTCGTGCAGGTAAGATTGCCCCCTTTTCATTTATTTCAGTGACTGCAGTCCCTGGGACTGAACGAAAATAAACTTCTCGCTACAGTTTCCAATATCATTCGTGGTTAACAGACATGGCTTCACCATTTAATGATATGAAGTAATCAGAAAATTAAAAACTTCTCTTTTTTTCCTGCACTGTGGAGTAAAGGGAAGAAGGTTTTTTTTTAAAAAAAACCATACCCATTACTGGGAAAGAACATTGGCTGTATAGAAAAGGGGGGGGGGAAATCACACCCCTGTCTCATCCCACTTCTGGGTGGAAGTCTTTAGTTTTTTAAAATTTAGTTTAAATGGGAGAGAGGGAGGATCCTCGGATGGTGTGTGGTTGATTTCTGGGAAATCTCCCTGGGATTCCACGTCTTGAGGGAATTTTGAGGGCTTGAGATAACCCTAATCTGCCTCCAGAAGAGGGGTGCAGATTCCGAAAAGGAGGTGCACCTGGGTCAGGCATAAGAGTGCATCCTGGACTCTAGGATATTGCATACTCCGGTGGCAGAGTTCCCCGTGGAGCCAGAGAAAATGCCGTCATCCTATGGAGCCTGTAGTCACCCACTTCAAATGAGCCGTGTAACCCTTGGTTAAGTGATTTATACCTAGAATTACACAGGGGAATGTGTCCCTGTTTGTTCCTTGGGACACCCTGGTGGGATAAGTTGCATCTGAAAATAAGGACAAGGACTAGGGACTCAGTTGGTGGTAGATGGAGGTTCCTAACTCCCAGGACATGGGTCTGCTGTTTGGTTGAATTCCTCGATTCAGCTGTGGATGACTTAGTTTTGGTGGTGCCAAAATGGAGAGCATTTGTGTGGTCCAGAACAGTATACAAACTGCAGCTATTCCTGAAGATGCCAGTTGTGGTTACATCCCTCTTAGTGACATCTCAACTAGAATACTGTAATGTACTGTGTAGAGAAGCTGTTTTCAGAAGCTTAGGAAACCTCAGTCACTCTAGATCACTGTGGGAAAACAGGTCAGTGAAATTAACTCAAGGGACTGTGTAAATATCTTTCAATAGTGGCTGCACTGGTGTGTGGCCTGTTAACCAGCTGCAATTTAGACTTCTGGCTATGAGGTCTACACAATTTAAGGCTGGACTGTTTGAAATTTCCTTTTCTTCCATACAAGCCTTGATGGATGTTAAAGAATGAAAACAGACAAACATAATGAGCAAGAGAAACCCAGCCTGTTCTTGCCAGCAAAGCAATGGAAAAGACTGCAAACAGGAACAAAAGAAAGCAGCAAGACTACCCCAACCTGTTCCCACCAAAAACGCAATGGGGGAAAATGCAAACAGACAAACATAACGAGCAAGAGAAACCCAAAGATGAATAAAACCTAGCTCCAAGATAAACACCCGGTCATTCCTACCAAAGGTGCAATTGAAACCAATGCAAAAATACAAAAGAAAGCAAGGAAACCTCAGCTCCCTACCGTTCCAAATCCCTCAGCAAAAAAATGTCCAGAATGGCTCCAAAACACCATGAAAAATTGCTCCAACTCCTCCCCCCACCCCCCACAAACTACAGGGGGTGGGGCGAAGCAATGCATCCTGGGTACACTTTTTTGCAAGGCATTATTAAAAATTCATTATCCGAGGCAGCCCTATTCCCAGAAATTTCAATTTGCTATCTGAATTATTTGTTAACAGAGTTTCAGAGAGGGTAGATGTGTTAGTCTTTTCAAAAATTTCAGGCAAAAATCAAAGAAAAACAAAACAAAAGACACAAACATGTGGCACCTTAACAGAGGCATTTGTTATCTGAGGTATTGCTGTATTTTTAATCTACCATTAGATTTTAAAAGTGTTTGGTTTTGTTTGAATGTCCATGTTTAATTGTGGGGAGGGGTTAGAGGGGAGAAATGAATTATTAATTTAATGAACCAACACACACACACACACACACACACACACACACACACCATTATTTTATGATTTTGTGTTCTGCCTCTTTTTGTAAACACATTTCCAGGGAAGTGTACAAAAATCAGATTGACAAAAACTAAGCGATTAAGAAACATGCCAAGGATAATAAAAACAGATTATTAGGAGCAGCTGGGAATTTGATTCCCCACTATGTGTCCCTGACAGGGGTTGGACCCAGTGATCCATAGAGTTCCATCCTGCCCTGCAGCTCTAAGCTGCTAGTGGTGGCACCAGTCTTCCACCAGTGGGACACTTCAGGAATTAAGATTAAAATTTTGGGAATAGTCCGTAGCTTAATGTTGCATGCTGGTCAGACTGGTGTTAGGCTGGCCTGCTTGGGGAGAGCATGGTGTAAACAGGACATCTCAAGTGGGAAAGATCTTTTTCCCATTGCCCCACCCCTTTCCCCAGCCAACAGTATCCATTATTAACGTGCACTTCTTTGTTTTTATATGATGTGGTTTGATTTTCTATTTAGAGTAGTTCACACTGGGAATTTATGACAAAATTATACATTTTTAGAGTAATAATGACACGAAAGAAAAATAACCGAAAAACATTATTTGAAAGAAAAATAAAGCCTTACATATTTCTGTAGTATAGAAGATTTTTTTTTCATATGACAGTGCTAATCCACAATGGATTGTATCCTCTGTGTGTATGAGTGTATCCTCTGTGATTTGACTATGTACAAAATACCTTGTGGAACAGGTAAAGTATTGGTGAAGTGATAAGAGTGTGGAAGAGAGGAAGTGATGGAACTGTTATAAGTCATAAACAAATTGAGCAAACTGAAAAGAATTCAGAGCTCCAGAGGGCTAACAGGATAAATGTCTTCAGTTTTTCACTGAAGTTAGAGTATATGCTTTTATAATTTGATGACAAGGGACTAATAAATATCTTTTAACAAATAAATGGATATCAACAGATTCGGTTATATATTGGTTCACCTGGAGAGTTACTTTTTGCAGAGCACTGCACAGAGAAAGTGCTGTCTACTTTAATCCTCATGTGTGTGTATCTTATGGATCTTTAGTCCTTATAATGCATTAACAGGTTTTAGAAATGGGAAACACATCAGACATATTACACCCACACCGGTCAGTTTCATATCATGTCCTTATCCAATGAACTGTTTGACTTCATCAAGATGTGGCCAATCTCATAAAATCAAGAGATTTTGATTCATCAGCCAAATTCTTGAAAGTATGGTTTATCACTGCAGTTTCCTATTGTAGGAAATCTTAAAAGACGTTTTTGTTCATCAGAGTAATTACACTTATATGTGCTGTCTAGAAGCCCATGTTTAGGGCAGACCAGCATTAAGCAGATGGTTTTGACACTTGTTATTAGCTGTCAACATTGTTACATTCATTTTTAGCTTAATTTGACTTTAATGAAAATTAAAGACAAACAAACATCAGGGTCTCCTAATGTTTTACATCTAATTACTTTTTATTTGTGTGCTGGGTATATCACCTTTATTTCCACATTCTTAGTAGAGAGGGGCTGCTAAAGTGCTATGTAACCCCTTTGAAGACAGTATTAAATATGGCCATTCAGATGGGCTGCTCTGGTTCCTTATATGCCATGAAATGAAGATGGATTTTGCAGCTCTTTCTAGAAGAACAGAGATAGGCCATCTAGAGCAGACTTCCCGAAATGGATATGCACCAGATGTGTAGAGCAACAACTTCTATCATCCTCACCCAGTGTGTGCCACAGGCACAGTGGATAGAAATTATGGGAGTTGAATTCTGCCCAAGGTTCAAGAATGCTGATCAAAAAGAGTGCCTTTGAAATGAGATATTGGATAGGCATTTAAGAAATTTCAAATAAATGTAAATTTTAGTATTAAACAAAGTTTGAGCATTGAAACATGAAATGCAAGCTTGTTCCTCAACAAATATTTGATTCTTAAATAATATTCTATTTCACTACTACCTAATCTAGCATTGTTTACATGATTACAGAGGAATGCCTAGTACATGCAAGTAGTAATACATTTGAAGTGGACAGGGTTCACTCTCTTTCCTGAGAAACTCAGAAGAAAGACAGTAGAACCAAATGGAGAAGATCTGCGAACTTGATTCTAATTTGAATGAAAAAATGGGATTCAGGTTATAGAGAGGTTATAACTATTCTGCAGTTATTCTGTATATCCAGGAACTGGATTTTAAACCATCAGGTGCCACCATATAGTACCAGACGGCTATTGTACATGCCATTCAAGTTTTCAAGGGTAAATTAAATAACATCGATGATTCTTCTAAATAAATCTATATTCTGGAAATGTTTGATAAATGTAGGAAATATAGCATTATTGGCCCCACCCATGATTTTGGCTCTATGGATGTGAGCATGATTTTAATTATGGTATCTCTATGTATCTGGATGTGGTGGCTCAGCGGGCTGGAGCACTGAAACTATCGGCTGCAAAGTCAGCAGCTCAGCGGTTCAAATCCTGGGCGTCACACAGTGGAGAGAGATCCTGCTGTTAACCCCAGCTCCTACCAACCTAGCAGTTTAAAAGCATGTAAATGCAAGTAGATAAATAGGTACCACCCCCCCAAAAGCAGGAAGATAAACAGTGCTTCATGTGCAGAAATGCATTCAGCCATGCTGGCCACATGGCCACAGACTTGCACAACACTGGCTCTTTCGCTTGAAAACAGAGATGAGCACCGCCCCTAGAGTCAGACACAACTAGCACATATGTGCAGGGAATCTTTACCTATCTGAGCTTGAGAAAGGTAATACTTATCGTTACAGTGTTTCTCATTGCACATATACTGTCTTTGTTAGAAATGCCATTTGAAACCACAAATCTAGCAGGACCTGAATTCCAGTAAAGAGTCCATAAATGCTCAGAGCCTTACAGGCCAGAATTATGTTAGTGCAATTTATGGTGATCTCTTGTAATTATACTTTAATTCACCATAGTATACTAGGGGTTCCACTGCATTACCTGCTATGGCCATGACTTCTAAGGTTCAAGAAGCATGTTTATGATGGAGAAAAAGCTTACTTGTTTTTATTTGTTTATTTCTCGGTGTATTCAATTCTTTTAAAAACCTCCAGTCTTCAAGTGTGGGATATTGTGCTCCTGTATCCATGATTTAAAATGCCAGGAAATGGCAGAACATTGTGTCTGCATTGCCAGCAGGAAAAAGGATGCAGTAGGCACCATGCCATGTTGACACCGATGGCAGAAATCAAGATCTCCTTTTGTGTTCTTTTCCATTCAGAATGTGACAACAGGCAAAGGAAAGCCCAAGAAACTCACTCCTTTTTTCAACAATTAATGATGTGTCACCAAATACGATGCTGCTTTTCAGACAATTGTGAATATTAGAGAGCAGAAGAGGGTTACTCCACTAACCTCGAGTGAGACCATCTCTGGCCACAGAGCAAAAAACAGTAAGTTCACATATTAAACAAGTGAGCTTCTGGATATTTATTCTCTATTCCTTTTGAAATATCTTTTAAAATATTTTACAACCAGAAATGGAATGTCTGTTTGGCCAAGAAAGAGTTTAAAAGTTTTCCTCTTGGGAGTCATTTAATTTGGTCCTGGCTAACAAGGAGTTTAGATCTCCCTTCCCATCCTACAAGCTGCAATAATGTCTCTAATATTGGAACAGTCATGCTACTGTATTGATACTGTTCCACATAGTTTACTAGAAAGTTACAGTGCTAATCATTTTAGAAGCCCTTTTTGTGTATCAATATTTCACCCACTGTAGCCTAGATTCTCTCCATATTTTTTTAAAAAATGTGGCTAGGACCACCCATTCTCTTTCAATATAAGCATGGTGGTCTTTTCACTTTTTTGATCTGTTTTAAATCTGCAGACACAAGGTCACTTGTTACTGCAGTGGGCAGTGTTTTTAAAAATCCTAACTTGAAATAAATGTATAGTTACATTGTTTTGTCTAGGCTGCCCCCACTTTTAGAATTGCCTTGTAGAATGTTAATTTGCTGTGCTGCACAATAATATAACTCCACTACCACGTAGCAACATTTAATCAATACTCCCTGGTTATGTACCAAATAATTTCAGAACTAACTTGTGAGTTTTACATCAGACAGTGGAAAATGCATTAAAAATTAACATGATAGCTCACAACGTCTCTTGATGGTTGTTTACCATTAAATAGGCATCTGTTCAGTCTATTTACCTCTTCAAAGGCATTTACTATTTCTTATATCCTGTACATACAACACAGGACTGAGGAAAACAGCCTCACTGTGTTGAGCTGATTGTGCAATTCTTTTCTCTTCTGGAAGCCTGGAGGTACCCTGAGATGTTCCCAACTTTAGTTTTGCAGCCATGTTAACACTGTCCTGCCGGATTGTCTTCTGAGTTGATATTCACTGAAGTACGCTTTAGTTCATTGGCTACAATCAGGCAGATTATAAAAACACAGACTATAGTCCAAGAGTTAATTTAGATGCAGTATACTTGCTCTTGTCTTTTCCCCAGCACAGCCTCAAGACAGAGAACAGAAGTGTTTGCTTCCATTTTCAATTAAATTATGTTTGATATGATAGAAGCACTGTTCAACTTTTGTCTAGACTCTATATGAACAAACCATAAGCCACAGTTTAAAGGTAGCTTGTTTGATAGTCCATAAATAAAACTAAATATAGTTTTCCATGGCTCAGATGCAGGTGACCACAGATCCTAGTACTCCCAAGAGCCTCACAGCAGCACAGAAGGAGAAATAAGGGAGGAGTGTGTGTGAGTCCAAGATCCATTAATATGTCCCTAAACAGTAGTTTAGGGACATATTAGCGCGTGGTGGCTCAGAGGACATAGGCTCCGAAAACTGTCAGCAACTCAGCAGTTCGAATCCTGGGCGCCACGCAGCAGAGCGACCTCCCACTGATAACCCCAGCTCCTGCCAACCTAGCAGTTAGAAAGCATGTAAATGCAAGTACAGTTCTCCCCCGCCCATTCACGGTTCATATACTGTGGTCCTGCTATATCACGGGACCACTGTATATGAAAAAAAAACCTGGGGTAAGGAGGGAAAGGCCTGAGGTAAGGGGGGAGGGCCTGTCGGAGGCCTCAAAATGACTTCCAGTTCACAGGGAAGCCCTTTTGGGGCCTCCAAAAGACCTGGAAAGGCCCTTACAGGCCCGTTCGGGGCAGTGCCAGGCTGCGGGTAAGTACAAGAGCCCCCAGCTAAGCACCCCAGGCCCAACCCAACCTGCATCTGCATATTGTGGATTTTCAACTATCTTGGGTCGGGTCAGGTCTCTATCCCCCGCAATAGGCGGGGGGTTCCTTTACATAAATAGGTACCACCATAAAAAGCGGGAAGGTAAAACAGTATTTCCTTGCAGCCAAGTCCACATGGCCATGGACTTGCACAACACTGGCTCTTCGGCTTGAAAATGGAGACGAGCACTGCCCCTAGAGTCAGACATGACTAGCACACATGTGTGGGGGGAACCTTTGCCTTTTTAAACAGTAATGTAATGTTACATAAAGACAGTCACCATCTAAAGTTCTAAACAGCTGGGCACTGTGCTAATCTCATTCAGCAGGGCAAACATGTTCCTTTACCCTTGTTTTAACAGATTACAACAATGACATTTAGCAGACTTTATTCTTTATAATGGCCAGTGTTCATTTTCAGTTATAAGTCTTGAAAGGAAAACTCGACTGTGTGCCAAAACAGATTGGGATACTGTATGTTGCTGTATTCATAAATGTTTCTAAGCAAAATGTCCCCTCTTGTGAGATGTTTTTTCTCACACAAAAGAGGATACTGTCATAACATGCACACTACAGTTCTTTGATGACTTTGTTTTACAATCTTAACAGATGCAATTCAAACTCAAGCTGTACAATCTGTTAAAGGCTTGCTTACTAGCAATTAAACTTTCTAAATGAGGATTCCAATTCTATTAGAAACTGTGCTGTTCCTTTAACAGCCTGCTTACCTACAATTTTACCAATGATTACTTCCTCCAGCAAGGTTAAGGATAATGTTTAAGAAAATCCTTTTGGTTCCTATGCTGTCCAGGGAGAGTGTGATTATCTCTAAAATCGCCACTCAATCAGTCCTGTAGTCCCAATTACTATCACATCTTACCATGTGCTTTAAACATGAAAATTGGAGTTCTGCTCATAGGTCTGGTTGAGTTAGAGGCCAAATAATCTGAACTCTGCTTGCCCAGAGAGACAGTCATAATTTCTTCCTTGCTTTCAGTTTGGCATGAGGTCATTTTGTTGTTTCACATCAAACATGGGCTGCAGTCAATTAAAATTTATGGAAATAAAACTAGTTTTAAACCACAAAGTGCCATGAGACTATCCATTCCTGTTGGTGCCATAGACTATGGGTCAAATGATAGGTTACAAAAGGATATAATTAGAAGCTGAAAGTCATTTGTGTGAAAGAGACATGATATGGCAGAGGTTTGCATTGGAACAATCATAATTGCAAATGAAACTTGACTCTACTTCCCAGTGGCCAGTCATAAAATAAGGCAAGTTAATTTGCAAATTACAGGAGGTATAAGAAGCTTTGCTGTCACAGTCAGTTGTCATTTAGCACTCAGGGAATCCTTCATCTAATTACGTGTTATTTATAAATATGCAGCTTAATGATCACATTGATTTTTTTGGGCAAAGGGATAGAAATTTACTGCACAGATAATCATGGAAATGAGTACACAAGTAAATTAATATGAGAGCTAAGTTTTAAGTAATAAAAATTTAAAAAGAAAAAAATAGTAGCAAAAATGAACAAAAAACCCCTTAAACAGCAGGAAAAATGAGCTTTCTACATTTTAGTTTCACATAATTGTTATAGTAATATACCTGTTTGGATACTGCTATGGTAAACCAGCTGTTATGTATGACATAACGTAGGGTCTTGGCGTATCTTAATCTGTCTTTGTGTATGAGAGAGTGACTTGGTTGGTTGTGGTGGTGGCTACTAATAAGGCTAGAGTTACTCAGCTGAAATTCTATCCTTGATAGTGACATATATAGGTGACACTCTAAAATAGAAACAAACCTGCTATTATCCCAGTGAGTTGGTCATCCCAGGTATGGAGTGCTTGAGGCAGCACTAGGACCTTTCACTCGCTGCTATCTGGTCTCCGGCTGTCCATGGCTGCTGATGTGAACATTTGCAGGAAAGGGAAGGATGGGCACACTTGCAGGAAAGAGAGGATCCAATGATGACGATGACAATGATGATAGCAGCAGGTTGTTTTGAATCTATTTGCATAGCTGGACACCTTCAGAGCACAGATCCTACGTGGCTGGCTGTTTGCTAGGGCTTGAGTCTTTGGGGCCAAGCCATTGGAAGTAGCTTAGCAACAACCATACTTTGAAGGCAACTAGGAGCCAGCAATTATTCAAAACTATCTGCATCCACTTCTTTCTCTTCCTCCCCTGTTCCTGTTCCTGTGTATCACTAGCATGGGCACATGGGCATCAGGCAGCTGAGGTTGGCAATTCTTTGCATCAAACAGTGAGAGAGATTGCATGAGCACTACTTTGACTGGAAATCTACAGCTCTACCATTTGTGATGAAGTAGGATGATTTCTGGTCACATCCCATTTTAATCTCCATTAATCTCCATTGTAAATCTCCGAGTGACAAAAAACTACCCAGTTATCACTCATAAGCGTTGTTAGGTCAATTAAAATAAAATATGTTAAAATGTTAAAGATTTTTACCCATCCATTTACAGTATGCACTTCTTTAAAACAAAATAAAAATGAGCAAATGGGTAAAAAAGTTATACCAGAGCAGAACTTACTCTTTTAAATGTTATATGAAGGAAAGTATTTCATGTAACATTAATTTATAGCCATGGTTAATTTCAGAAGAGAGAGACATACTGCTCAGTGAATAACTTATTCTATCTCCTCTTGAGACATTTGCAAACAACATTCTTATCATCAGCACGTCTTTAACGTTCGAGCATAAAAGAACAAACCAATGAGGGTTGTCAAAATTCCCCTGAGGACAATAATGGAGAAACAAGTATGTTGCAAATTATTATCTGCCATTGGATATTTAAACCGCAGCACCAGAAACACATCACAAATTTGCCATAGATTGTAAGATAGTAGATTTAATGTGTTTACATTTCAAATTCACCACATTTTTCTTTCAAGGGTGTCGTGAATTTAACCTCAGCATTATTGCTTAATGGTAGAGAATTTAGTACTGAATATTGCTGAAAGGCACTATTAAAGTTAAGTGTTTGAAAAACTGTAGCAGCTGGTGCAGAGGAAAAAAAAATAGAAATGCTTCTTTTGTGGTAATACGGTTCATTACAGCCAGCTCTGTGTACATACTATGGAATTCAGGGCTATTTGCATGGCCAGGAATAAATCTACACTTCTTTCTGAATTGTTATTTTCAATATGATCTTAGTGTGTCTAGTCATGGAGTGCGGAGACATATCCCATTAATCAAGCCTTAATAAAGCAGATGTGATGTTGGTTTAATTAACCTGCTGACCAGAACAGTTGATGGAATTCTACAAAATGTGTCAATACTTGAAGTTTGTTAACTAATAACTGTGCCGTGCTTTCCGCTGTTTTCTTTCTAGTTCAGGATGAATCTTTATTTTTTCTCTCTCTTGTAGTGGGTATGACATGTAAAAACAAATACAGACCCTAGGAAATACTTCAAGAGATTAAAAAGTGATCTGGATACTCCTTATTAAAATGAGCCATTTAGAAACAGTAATTTTTTTTTCTTACGACTTTAAAGCATGACTTCCAGAAGCTGGCATATGAGCAGTCAGAATGCAAACTAATCCAACTCCTGATGACCAGAAATAATACAAAGTAAATTAGTCTGCAAGCTATGGGAGATCAGAAAGCCATGCAGCTCAGTTTAAGTGCCTCACAATTTAATTGCTTACAATTAAACTAAGATTTGAAGTGGGACCCCAGGTGACCTCCTGATTGGTGAGATCTATGAGTCCCTGTTCAGAGATGACTTTAATTGTGGGAGTCAGAAGCATGAGGCATTTGAGCTTTTGGAGGCTGTGCGGTTAAAATAATATATGACCCAACATTCAGAACAGACATCTAAACACTTGTGCTGTCCATAATGTTTAAAGAAATTGCTGTAACTAGGTTGACAGCTGTTCTTTTGTTCTTTGATAAATGCAGGTTATGTGCATGCATGCATTTTCACAGAGAGTGAGTGGTCCTTGGCTTCTGCATAGTTGGGAGATACTGGTGGTGAAGAGGGTGGTAATGTCCCCTCTGTTTCTAATTTCTAATTGGCTTCTCTTCCTTGTGACTCTCAACCACAGTCCAGGGTGAAGGACAGATCAGTCTAGATTCTGTAGCAAGCTCTTTCCAAGGAGTGGCAATTCCTTAAAATATTTTAGAAACTACTTTTTAAAAATAGATAATATACAGCAGCTCACTCATTCAAACTATGAAATTACAGAGGTACCCTAAATTACGACGTGCCCAATGTACGAGAAAACTGACTTACAAGTGGTTTTCCTTGGTGTATTACGAGCAAAAGATAGGGTTCCTTCAACTTACGGAGGAACCCTATCTTAATGTTTTTGAGCAACCGAGGCAAGCAGTGGTGGCTATGACCACTGCCTCTCCCTGTTGCTCAAGGAGATTTTTAAAAACCCGCTCCTTCCCCCACAACCCACTGGATTTGGGAAGGAGCGGGTTTTTAAAAATGTCTTCAAGGCAACCAGTGGTGTCGTAGCCATTCCGTGACCACTGCTTTCCTTGAAGACATTTTAAATGACCCACACTTTCCCCCTCAACGTGCCCGATTGTGGGAAGGAAGCAGCGGGTCATTTAAAATGACCACAGAGGAAGTGCTTGGTGGCAAAAATACCCAATTGGGTGAGAAGTGGCAGATCGTTTAAAATGTCTCTGAGCCACTGAGGAAGCACTTCTTTGGTGGCTCAAAGTCATTAACAAGCTGCACTTTTCCCCTCAATCGGGTGTGTTGCAGTGAAAAGCACGGCTTGTTTAAAATGTCTTTTAGCCACCGAGACAGGCGCTTATTTAAAATGTCTTCGAGACACCGAGCCAAGCTGTTATCTTTATTTCTGTACTTGGCTCAGTGGCTCGAAGACATTTTAAACAAGCCTCTGCTTCTCCCACGCAATCACGCGTGTTGCAGGAGAAAGCGTGGCTTGTTTAAAATATCTTTGAGCCACAGAGCCAAGCGTTTGGCTCAGTGGCTTGAAGACATTTTAAACAAGCTGTTGCTTCTCCCCCACCCCCCAACCAGGTGGATTGGGGGGAAACACGGCGGGTTGTTTAAAGTGGTTTCCCATAATAAAGCACCAAAATTCATTCCTCTGGAACAGATTAATTAATTTTCCAATGCATTCCTATGGGAAACTGCCCCCTGACTTTCGAGACTAGTGATTTATGAGCTTGCTTTTGGAAGGAATTAATCTCTTAAATCGGGGTTACACTGTACTGGACTTTCCTGGTGCTGAATGATTTCAAAGCATGTTTTACTCAGTTTACTTGCTGTGCTCACAACCTGGGGTTCAATCCCAGGTAGCAAGCTCATGGTTGACTCAGCCTTCCATCCTTCTGAGGTTGGCAAAATGAATACCAAGCTTGTTGGGTGTGTGTGCAATGTGTAGCCTTCATACTGTAATTAAAAACTGTACATTGCCCAGAGACTACTTGAAGTGATATGGGGCGGTATATAAGCAAAACACTTTACTTTTGCTTTGCTTTTTAACCACTCCTCACCCAAACACAAAGCAATTGTTAAGGCTGTCTTTCAAGACATGTGAAAGTAGTGAGCAGAAGAGGGTATCCTGTAGACAATTTCGACGGCTACCATTGGGGATGTCAACATTCTATCTGCCTTTTGTTGTGTACAACTTGGCAACCTTTTCCTACTGGCAAACCAAGCACGAACATATGCAGCAGTATTGGGCCATTTTCTGTTTTTTTGAAGCACAATATCCCACATGCTTAAACTGGAGAATTTTTGATACCATAATCTAATGTTAGGGAAATGAGTTCAGCTTCCTCCTGATCTCACACATCCCTTCCTCTGTCTGCAGTGTAGCTGGGTAGGATTCTGAAGCTTCCATTTCTGTATCAAATTAACTGAGTTCAACACTTCATCCAAAATATAGATTGCTCTTAATGTCAAATATTGTTAGGGTAAATTAGTCACGTTCATGAAGTACAGTTTGATGTTGACTTGTTTTTCAGTAACTTTAATTAAAGAAACACCACAGTTTGTCCACTTTCAAATGGCATGAAAAGCTCTAACTAATCAAGAAAAGAAATCGAGGCTTCTTCATGACAGATCTGGAGAAAGGAAGGAGAACAAAAGAATCTGGAGGGAGGCCATGCTATGCTTTAGAATTACTTCTGACTCGGCCCTGTGTCTCTAATGTTTTTCACCAATTAGCAACTGTCAGGCAGCACACAGCAGTTAATGTTCACTATTCTCAAAACTATTGCATGAATTATCAGAATGCCAGGATGCAACAACTCATTAGCTGCTCTCTTAATGATCTGTGTACACTACAATCTGCCACATCTCCTGGTGTCATCACCTCTGATGGGAATTCCTTTGTGAGAGTAAAACACACATCTCGAAAGTGGAAATTGTTTCAGAATAGTAATCAATTTATGTGTCCTTTTGGATGCAGAAATGTTATCATTGGGCTTTTCATACACCAGCTGTTCTTCTGAAATGCCTTGTCCCTTCAGAAAACTGCCAGTAATGGTGGCACACTTATACATTCATAGCACTGATGGCTCTCTTAAGCTGTGTCTTTTCCCTGAGGAAATGCAAAAAGCCATTATATCACTGTTACTGTTTTTAAAACATAGCCAAAATTATAGCATTTTTTAAGTGTCTGTCCAATTGGTGTGCGAACCGAATAGAGGAGATTTATGAGTGAACAGTGGTGTTATTATGCCACCCTGCAGGAGACTGAAACGCCAGTGGAGGCTGAGATGGATAGGTAGAAATGCGGGGGAGGATGCAATAGGAAACTGCACCATTTCACAAAGCCGCTTCACAACCAATACGAGAAGAAAGAGGTGGTGGTTTCTGGGTAACAGCTTTTCCTTTTCCTTCCCACTGATCTACAGTATGCCTTCCTCTAGCACTCTTAATTGCAGCTAAATCATAATTTGGAGTATGTTAGTATATGTGTCTGTATGCTTAGTAAGAAAAGTGTGTGTGAGAGAGATGAGGGAAGGCACTCTCAACTTTTGATAAGTGAATAGGTGAACACAAACCAAAATGAGAAAGACTAGAGACAGGATGATGTGTCCATTTCCAATTCTGAATTGGAACCTTTTGTTTCCTATCTGCTTGTCTACTATGATCAAGAAGCACATTGGCTCAGTCATAAGCATTCACCCAGGAGCAAGCCTTTCCATATGAAATGGTGTTTTCTCTCACAGAGTGCTGCCTTGCTATCTTGCATTTTCCAGGACATTCTTGAGACCAAGATAAAACTCGTTGTTGTTGTTTTGTTGCCGTTGTTGCTCAAAATACGAGCTCTAGCATGATAGCAGAAATTCTCAGGGGGCAACCATGTTAGTATGTTGCAGCTGAGTCAATGGCCTTGCGGCACCATGAAAACTAAAATATTGTATTTGGCAGAAGCTTTCATGAACTATAGCCAAATAACATTTGTTCATCTGCGGTGCTACAGCCATGACCAAAAGAGGGGAAAGCTGCCTGTTTGATACATACACTCTACTACAGTGAGTGTACAGTGACTTTTTTTCTGTTCCAGCAAAACAGTTCTTATATACTTATTTAGATTTGCATTGCATATCTTGCATTGTATCATCTTACAGTCCCACTCTGCTCTCATTTCCAGCCTGTTTGGATGGTTTTGTTGAAAGCATAGTCTGGAGATCCAGAAACAACTTAGCAGTCATGAATGTTAGAACTCAATGCTTGTGACTTAATGAGCAAACACAAAAATAACCAACAAGGACTCAGACAGAATGGCTTTTCATGGTTGTCAGAAATCATAAACACTGGCAGGAGTATTATAAGTAGCACCCCTGCTCCTTGGAGGAATAAAAGCTTATGCCACTATTTTAAACCACAAGCCATACCCTTAGTTAGGGTTATTGCTCCAAATGAAATGTTTTCGTATGTAAAACAGTGTAATAGAGATATGTTACTCTGTTTATTAAAAATGCTGGTCAATGACTGTAATAAAATTTTATTATTATTATTATTATTATTATTATTATTATTATTATTATTATTATTATTATTATTATTATTATTATTATTACTAAAACTTACCTCAATACAATACTGGCTCAGAAAAAATAACATTGCATATAAAATAAACTGTTCTACTCATACGTCTGTGAAGATTCTCAGTCATCCAGGTTCGTTTAACTGGGAGTTGAGTCATGGCTACTGGACTTCTTTTTTGAGAGATAGAAACGTTTCGCTGTTCATCCAAACAGCTTCATCGGTCTGAATACAGCTAGTGCAAGAGACCTTCTTATAGTCAGCTTGACCTCTTGTCCCCTGGTCTGATTGCCTCATAAGATGAACAAAGCCTGAATAGGCTCGTTAGGGAGACATTAGTGTCCATGGCCTTAAGGTAAACAATGGCCTAAGGTGCTGAAACCCATCAAGAATGGGTCGTTAGCTGTGACCTGGTGGTGAAGGCTCCTTGATTTGCCTGGGTACTTTGGAAAGTACAGCCTGATAAGTAGCAGATAGACTATGCCGGAGCCCACCACCTCTGTTGAGGGAGGGATTTTCAATGCTAACATGAATGGCTTCCCTTACTCCTCTCTCAAACCACCTCTCTTCTTTGTCTAATATGTGTACATCCTCATCTTTGAAAGAGTGGCCTTTTTCCTTCAAATGGAGGTGTACTGCTGATTCTGGTCCTGAGCTGTTACCCCTCCTATGTTGGGCCATTCTTCTGTTTAATGGCTGTTTAGTTTCTCCAATGTAGAGGTCTGAACACTCTTCACTGCATTGGACTGCATATACTATATTGCTCCTTTTATGGTTTGGTATCAGATCCTTTGGGTGGACAAGTCTCTGCCTTAGTGTGTTCATGGGTTTGAAATAAACAGGGATGTGGTGTTTGCCAAAAATCCTTTTAAACTTCTCCGACACTCCCGCCATGTAGGGAATGACCAGGTTCTTCCATCGGGTCTGGGTCTCAGACTGATCCCTTGTTCTTCTGGGTCGGCACACTGCTTTGTTGAAGGCCCACCTTGGATATCCACAGGCCTTAAGTGCTGTCTTCAGGTGCCTGTCTTCCTTCTTCTTGGCTTCTGAGGAGGTGGGGATGCTCTCTGCTCTGTGGCTTAGGGTCCTGATGACTCCTAGTTTGTGTTGTAATGGATGGTGGGAGTCAAACAGCAAGTATTGATCTGTGTGGGTGGGTTTCCTGTAAACTTCTACTCCTAGGCCACGGTCAGGTCTGATGATGACTGCACAATCCAGGAAAGCTAGCCTGTTGTCTTGGGTGTCTTCCCTAGTGAACCTAATATTAGGATCCACTGCATTGATGTGGTCTGTAAAGGCCTGTACTTCCTGCGTCTTTATTTTAACCCAGGTATCATCTACATACCTGAACCAGTGGGATGGTGTTGTCCCTGGGAAGGTGTTGAGTGCCTTCTTCTCCACTTCTTCCATGTATAGGTTTGCTACAATTGGTGACACTGGGGAACCCATGGCACAGCCATGCTTCTGTCTGTAGAAGTCCCCTCTGTACATGAAATATGTGGTGTTCAGACACAGGTCCAGGAGCAGGCCTATCTGGTCTGGGTTGAGGCGGCTTCTGGAGGTGAGGGTGCTGTCTTCTCTTAATCTTCTCTTTACCATTATTAGCGCATCAGTGGTGGGTATGCTGGTAAAGAGTGATGTAACATCAAAGGATACCATGGTTTCCTCTGTATCCAGTTTGAGCTCCCTGACTTTAGAAACAAACTCTTCTGAGTTGTGTACGTGGTGGTCCGTGTGTCCAACCAGTGGGGCTAGGATAGTTGCCAGGTATTTTGCGATGTTGTAAGTCACTGAATTTATACTGCTGACAATAGGTCTGAGGGGGATTCCTTGCTTGTGGATCTTGGGAAGTCCATAAAAGCAGGGGACTGTCTCTCCGGGATATAACTGGTGGTAGGTCACCCTGTCAATTGCGTTTTCCTGCTCCAAGAGTTTTAAGCATTCTATTACTTTCTTCCTGTAATTGCTGGTGGGGTCTCTTCTTAGTTTTTCATATGTGTTTTGATCATCTAAAAGTGTGATAACCTTCTCGTGGTAGTCCACAGTATTGAGGAAGACAGTGCACCTTCCTTTGTCCGCGGGCAGAATTGTGATGCTCTCATCCCTGCTGAGGGATGTCACAGCACTTCTCTCTTGGCTGGTGAGGTTGGATGGTGGTGGTTGAGCACTGGACAGTGCAGCAGAGACTTTTATCCTGAGTAGTTCTGCTTCTGCTGCTGGCAGATTGTTGCTGTGAATGGCTGATTCTGTCGCTGTGATGAAATCCACAACAGGAACGTGTTTGGGTGTGATGGCAAAATTTAGGCCTTTGGATAGGACCTCTCTCTCTGTCTGGGTGAGTTCCCTGTTTGAGAGGTTCTTCACCCATTTGTCCTTTACATCTCCTGTCATGGTCCCTTCATCCTTCTTCCTCCTGCCAAACTCTTTGACTGACTCTTTCCGGCAGAGGAGAAGATCGAACTTCTTTATTTGCCTCTCTTTGCCTTTGCAATGCTGAGCCAGTTGTGCTTTCTCTACAAATTCTATGACTGCATCCACTGCTGGTTTGGATAGGGTGGAGAGTAGTTCAGTCCAGTAGCCATGACTCAACTCCCAGTTAAACGAACCTGGATGACTGAGAATCTTCACAGACGTATTGCTATGCAATTTGGGGCAGATGCCCTGAAGTTGGTGCGAGAATATGAAAGAACAGCAAGAAAAGTAGCAGACTACAAGAACCACTTACGCTTCAACTTGAGATGCAGACAACAAAGTCTCACCCCAACAAGCCTCCGCCTACAATCTACATTTAGAAGCCATCGGGCTAACAATATCCTCCAGAGAGCTCAAGAACAACTTCTCAATGAGAGGATCAGACAAGTCCACTTTACCTTAAACACACTGCAACACAGAAAAGACCACATTCACCAAGAACTACTCTCCACCCTATCCAAACCAGCAGTGGATGCAGTCATAGAATTTGTCCAGAAAGCACAACTGGCTCAGCATTGCAAAGGCAAAGAGAGGCAAATAAAGAAGTTCGATCTTCTCCTCTGCCGGAAAGAGTCAGTCAAAGAATTTGGCAGGAGGAAGAAGGATGAAGGGACCATGACAGGAGATGCAAAGGACAAATGGGTGAAGAACCTCTCAAACAGGGAACTCACCCAGACAGAGAGAGAGGTCCTATCCAAAGGCCTAAATTTTGCCATCACACCCAAACAGGTTCCTGTTGTGGATTTCATCACAGCGACAGAATCAGCCATTCACAGCAACAATCTGCCAGCAGCAGAAGCAGAACTACTCAGGATAAAAGTCTCTGCTGCACTGTCCAGTGCTCAACCACCACCATCCAACCTCACCAGCCAAGAGAGAAGTGCTGTGACATCCCTCAGCAGGGATGAGAGCATCACAATTCTGCCTGCGGACAAAGGAAGGTGCACTGTCTTCCTCAATACTGTGGACTACCACGAGAAGGTTATCACACTTTTAGATGATCAAAACACATATGAAAAACTAAGAAGAGACCCCACCAGCAATTACAGGAAGAAAGTAATAGAATGCTTAAAACTCTTGGAGCAGGAAAACGCAATTGACAGGGTGACCTACCACCAGTTATATCCCGGAGAGACAGTCCCCTGCTTTTATGGACTTCCCAAGATCCACAAGCAAGGAATCCCCCTCAGACCTATTGTCAGCAGTATAAATTCAGTGACTTACAACATCGCAAAATACCTGGCAACTATCCTAGCCCCACTGGTTGGACACACGGACCACCACGTACACAACTCAGAAGAGTTTGTTTCTAAAGTCAGGGAGCTCAAACTGGATACAGAGGAAACCATGGTATCCTTTGATGTTACATCACTCTTTACCAGCATACCCACCACTGATGCGCTAATAATGGTAAAGAGAAGATTAAGAGAAGACGGCACCCTCACTTCCAGAAGCCGCCTCAACCCAGACCAGATAGGCCTGCTCCTGGACCTGTGTCTGAACACCACATATTTCATGTACAGAGGGGACTTCTACAGACAGAAGCATGGCAGACAGAAACATGGGTTCCCCAGTGTCACCAATTGTAGCAAACCTATACATGGAAGAAGTGGAGAAGAAGGCACTCAACACCTTCCCAGGGACAACACCATCCCACTGGTTCAGGTAGGTAGATGATACCTGGGTTAAAATAAAGACGCAGGAAGTACAGGCCTTTACAGACCACATCAATGCAGTGGATCCTAATATTAAGTTCACTAGGGAAGACACCCAAGACAACAGGCTGGCTTTCCTGGATTGTGCAGTCATCATCAGACCTGACCGTGGCCTAGGAGTAGAAGTTTACAGGAAACCCACCCACACAGATCAATACTTACTGTTTGACTCCCACCATCCATTACAACACAAACTAGGAGTCATCAGGACCCTAAGCCACAGAGCAGAGAGCATCCCCACCTCCTCAGAAGCCAAGAAGAAGGAAGACAGGCACCTGAAGACAGCACTTAAGGCCTGTGGATATCCAAGGTGGGCCTTCAACAAAGCAGTGGGCCATCCCAGAAGAACAAGGGATCAGTCTGAGACCCAGACCCGATGGAAGAACCTGGTCATTCCCTACATGGCGGGAGTGTCGGAGAAGTTTAAAAGGATTTTTGGCAAACACCACATCCCTGTTTATTTCAAACCCATGAACATACTAAGGCAGAGACTTGTCCACCCAAAGGATCCGATACCAAACCATAAAAGGAGCAATAGAGTATATGCAGTCCAATGCAGTGAAGAGTGTTCAGACCTCTACATTGGAGAAACTAAACAGCCATTAAACAGAAGAATGGCCCAACATAGGAGAGGTAACAGCTCAGGACCAGAATCAGCAGTATACCTCCATTTGAAGGAAAAAGGCCACTCTTTCAAAGATGAGGATGTACACATATTAGACAAAGAAGAGAGGTGGTTTGAGAGAGGAGTAAGGGAAGCCATTCATGTTAGCATTGAAAATCCCTCCCTCAACAGAGGTGGTGGGCTCCGGCATAGTCTATCTGCTACTTATCAGGCTGTACTTTCCAAAGTACCCAGGCAAATCAAGGAGCCTTCACCACCAGGTCACAGCTAACGACCCATTCTTGATGGGTTTCAGCACCTTAGGCCATTGTTTACCTTAAGGCCATGGACACTAATGTCTCCCTAACGAGCCTATTCAGGCTTTGTTCATCTTATGAGCCAATCAGACCAGGGGACAAGAGGTCAAGCTGACTATAAGAAGGTCTCTTGCACTAGCTGTATTCAGACCGATGAAGTTGTTTGGATGAACAGCGAAATGTTTCTATCCTCTCAAAAAAGAAGTCCAGTAGCCATGACTCAACTCCCAGTTGTTCTACTCATAAGATATACTAGAATGTTTTCTTTTTTCATTTCAGTACAAAACAAGCATTGCTGCATATGACTAACCTGAATTTCAATGGCATGTACTATAAAGCTGTTTTTTCTCTTCGTATACGTAACTCATTACATTAGTTTGGCAGTTTTGTCTGCATATATTTTGATCAGTTAACAAGTGCGGCTGGAATACCAATCTTTTTTAAAAAAAATATTTATTTGAAAGAACATGGAAAAAACAAAAGCAACAACATAGTACAGGTCTGTTACTATACATGTATAATATCTTATAGTACCTTCACACCATTGTTGTCTGCATTAGATGAGAATGTTGTCCCTAAAATTTACATGGGAGGCATAATAATGTCAATCTTTTTAAAATGTCAGTCTTAAATACATAAAGCTCTGCATGCTTCTACTAACGATCTCACATGAAGCCCAACGTATTGTTGACTATCCTTCTCATTGAATGTAAGAATGTAAGTGATCGAGGAACGATTAACGAAACTGAACGTTAAACTGACCAAGAATTGCATTAAGTTCTCCTTGATTGCAACAATTAAAAGTCATGCAGCCACAAAGAGAGGGATGCTAATTAGAAACATGGATGCATCAATAAAATTCCAATGACACCAGTTTAGCACTTGTGGACACACTACTGTTTTGAACAGAGATAAATACATACTCATTTTTAATCCAATTAACTTGTTCTTAATTGGTTGTTAATTGAGCCTTAGATATTTACTTGTGTTGGGGGGTGAGTGAACATGTTACTACTGTTCACTACAAGATCGGATGTAAAAAGCCATTGTAGTAAGTAACAAATAGGGTTTTTTCTTTTAAATATTTTTTCTTTTAAATATGACCTGCATTCAGCATGACAGTAAAAGAGTGGAAATCACTGCTAGTGACCTGCGTTCATTACACATGTACGTTTGCAAGTAGTAAAAGGTGGCTTGTATAGTACAAGTTGAATTGGATTCCACCATGGTGATAATTCTGAAACTGCACTATTGCTAGTATAATAGATCTTGTGCTTGCATAGTGGTGAAATTGGATACAGGACATAAAACCTGACAGTGTTGAAATATGAGGGGATAAGTTACCTGTGCAACACACAGGAGAGACTGAATGAGAAGCTTGAAAAGTAACTTAGGTGTACACTTTTCCCTTCAACAACACAGGGGTTAGGGGCGCTTCACCCTTGTGTAGTTCAAAATCTGTGTGTAACTCTTATGTCCTCCAAATGTAAACAGTTCTTTAGCCTCCCACCCTCCACACACATACATCTCTATACACAGGGGAAATGGAGGCACATATACACCCCTTCAACAGAGCATTGGACTGCCGTGACCTTCCCCAACCCATGTCAACCTCCAGAAGGCCCAGGCACCCTCCCTGGCAACTACATGAAGCTGAGATGACCGGTCAGCTGAGCTGCTTGTGTGGGGCTACTGAAGTGCCAACAACAGGGGCCTCTTTAGGTCACTTCTTGGAGATGAATAGCACTGCAGTGTTTGTTTGTTTGTTTGTTTGGGGAGGACCAAAAACCATGCTGCTTAAACCCATGCAACTCAAAGTGTATTTCTTATTACTTGGATTATTCATACTGTTGTTCTTGAGAAAAGATAGAATAGAAAGTGATTGTCACAATATTTGGATAACCAAATAGTGTAGATTGAGTGACAAACCTAGAAATATCCCTGGCAGATTAATTCATAACAGCTGAAATCCTGTTAATAGCTAGAATCAGGTTTATAATAGCTGGAATTCAATTTATATTTGTGTAATAACTTGTGATAGCTAGTTGTCCCTAAAGCTGCCTTGCGTCCTTTCTAAGGTGAAAGGTGGAATAAAAATATTTTAAATTAAATAAAATAAATAATTTTGGTTCAATAGTTGGATGCATTCCCAGCCTGTCACCTAGATGAACTCCTTATGCAAATCATATAGTAACACCAATAGGTTTCTTTTCAGTTAATCATTAATTCGAAGAAATATTAATACAATTTATTGAATCTTTATTTATGTATAGTCAGAAAGATGGCTTTGCCTGTAAAAACAGCCGGTCCAATTATTAGATACATAATGTAGATGACTGGCATGGTAAAAAGTTGCTTCCAATATCCTTATGCCTACCAAATTCATACTAATGAAATTCAGAAAAGATATCTATGGGCTTCACACATTCTTTATCTTTTATAGGTTCTATAAAGAGATATGATAACCTGAAAGCCCTAGAGCCATATCCAGTGACCCCCCTATGTCCAACATAACCTATGCTTTCACTGCCAGTCAAAAGGCAATATATGGTTATAAAAATATGCTGGTGAGCCATATTGGAAATCGCAAGCCAGTCCTCCCAAAAGTGACCTCCTCCAACAAGAGTTGGTAACCAAAACCTTAAAGCTGCAGAATTGTTGACCAGTTTCTGTTCCTTTTAAGAACTGCTCAAAGGGCTGAAACCTTTAGGAGTTGGTACACAGAAAGACGTCTTGCTGTAGTGACTCCATATTCGTTATGCACATATTTTATTCATATAATAACTGGTGTGTTTATATTAATAACTCTGTAGTTCCTGAAATTTATTTATTTATTTTATTTATTTTTGAACGTATATCCCGCCCATCTTCCCGAGGGAACTCTGGGCGTCTTACAACGAGCTGACCAGTGCAGCGATAATCTTATACAAATTCAGTAAACAACTAAGACAAAATTACTATATATAGGCAAATAAGTAAAGATTAAAAACAGAGACACAAACGGCACCCTTGGCGTAGGAGCGATATGGCTCGCAGGCAACATCTTGCTAATTAAAATAGGCAACAGATGGCGGCAGATGGCGGGAAAGAAAGAAAAAAAAAGTATGTTGGATTGAGTTAAGCTTGGTCACCAAAGGCCTCGCAGTAGAGCAGAGCTTTCAAGACTCTGCGGAAGGCCAGCAGGGACTCTGCGGAGCGCACTTCGCTAGGGAGGCTGTTCCACAGTGTAGGGGCTGCCACCGAGAAGGCCCGGTTACGGGTGGTAGTTTTCCGGGCCTCTCTAGGGGGAACGACCCGGAGCGAGTGCGCTCGCAACTGCCGGACTGGACGGGCCGAGGTTGATCGCTGGGCGATCCGCTCTGTCAGGTAGTCCGGGCCCACGTCATGTAGGGTTTTATAAACTAAAACCAAGACCTTGAATCTGATCCGGTATGCAACGGGCAACCAATGCAGGCGAGCCAGGACTGGGGTGATGTGGTCGTAACAATGCACACCAGCCACCAGCCTGGCTACCGCATTTTGTACCCACTGCAAACGCCGGAGGAGAGTCAAGGGCAGCCCCATGTAAAGAGCGTTGCAGTAGTCCAACCTCGAGATCACCAGCGCTTGCACTACTGTTCTCAGGGAGTCGCCGTCTAGGTAGGGGCAGATCTGGGCTATTTGGCGTAGATGGTAAAAGGCGGTTTGGGTCACGGCAGCCACCTGGGCATCCAAGGATAGTGCCGGATCCAGAACCACGCCCAGATTCCTGACCCTCTCCCGCAGTTGGAGGGAAACACCCTCCAAACAGGGGAGAGGGCCTCCATAGCCAGACGGCGAGCTTCCGAAGAACATAACCTCGGTCTTCTCGGGGTTGAGCTTAAGCCTGTTGGCCCTGGTCCATGCCATGACCGCCTCCAGACACTGGTCGAGAGTCCTGACAGCTTCCACTGCAGAGGTGGAAAAGGAGAGATAGAGCTGTGTGCCAGGAAATAAAATGTATATGTTTATAACTGGCACTGGAAATAAACAAGTCAAGTTGATATAAATCAGACAGATGATATTAATGTTTCTGGAGCATCATTTGGTTTTTATGTAAAAGTAGCAAAAGAAAATCAGGTTTTGCCTTTCAGATGGCATGCAGTTTACTTTTCCTGAATAGAGGTGGCATCATGGTAATTCATGCAACATGCTCAGAATTCTGTTTATTTAAATACTTTGCCTTTGGAACATACTGTATCAAAGAAATATTCAAGTTTAGTATGCAGCACTTCCTTTGAACTGAATCTGAAGAAATAGATACTTTCTTTGAATTTATTTATTTTTTTAAAAAATCTAGCTGATAGTGTGTGTTTGTGTGCATGCATGCTGTGCCATCAAGTCATAACCAAGTTATAGTGACCCTAATAGAGCACTAAAGTATCATAGAGTGAGAGTTTGAATCCTGCAACGCCTTTAATCAGAATGGGCGGTGTAAAGCTGTCAATGAAGGTACAAGAAATGCAGTAATAATCCTGGCTAGATATTGAATCTTAAGGATCTGTGGTTAAACTGATGTTCAGAGTTGTAGACTGAAAACTTCTCAAACAATTAGCTTGAGATATGGTGGTAATATCTGATTTCATGTAGGCATACACTATATAGTCAGTTGTCTTTCTTCATCTCAGTAGACAAAGGAGTGCTAGCCACTCAATGAATTTTCCATTTTCATATGTCAAAGTGCTTTGCTAGGAAACAGAACCATCCAGAAACTTGGTAAACCTCTTACTAGAGATGGGCACGACCAGGAAAAATGATGTTTCGAGTTGTCGTGTGTCGGAGCCGGCCCGTTTCGGCTCGTTTCCGTTTGTTGCGAAATTTTTCAAAAATTTGTCGTTTTGTTTGTCGTTTGTCATTAGTACTGGTTTGGGGGGGGTAGGGTAGCAGGCTCCTGGAGGCACCTCTCTGGGGTGGATGCCTCCTCTGGCCCCCTACAAAGGGAAAAGGAAGGGTACATGACCGTGTAGCCATTGCGTACCAAGTGGCACTGGCAGAGGCACCTCTCTTTTGGGTGCCTCTAGCTCACCAAGAAGGACAGCATACTGGCGTACAGGTTTGCAGTTTTTTGGAACTTTGGACTGTGAGCGAGGTGAGAGAAGAATGCCTCTGCTGGGCGCCCTCTGACTCACTAAGAAGGACAGTGTACTTGCATGTAGTGCAATGCGAGTACAGATCTGGCTTAGGGTTGGGGTTAGGGCAAGGGCTAGGCTTAGGGTTATTACGGGTATGGTTAGGGTGAGTTAGTGGGCTGCACCTCTGGGTGCCTCTGACCCACTAAGAAGGACAGTGTACTGGCGTATGGGTTAGGGTTAGGGCTAGGGCTAGGGCTAGGGCTAGGGTTATAGTGGGCTTTTTATGCCCGACTGGCACATCCCAGAAGTCTCAGTCAAAACCTGGCCAAGTGGCCATGTGATTGGTGGAATGGCTCCAAAAAATTGCATGGTGCCATCCCATGGCCAGCCCATCATTGCGCAGGTGTAAAAAAATAAAAATAAAAATAAAATAAAATAAAATCAATGGAGACGTTTTATTGCTAGAAAAACCCACTGCTGCTACTGTAAAAATTCAAGCATTTAAAATAGCTAATTTTTGCATGTTTCTGTTGTGCTTTGGTGGGTTTTTGGACCACGATTTCAAAAAAAATATTGCGGTCGCCATTTTGCATCCCCCGCACCGCATGGCAAATGGAGACGACGAGACTGATGCCCCCCCAGCCTGGTACCAGGTCCAGCAGCCCAGGACAGGAGAGGGGGGGAGGCCGGGGGACCCCCCCCCCAGAAACCACCCCTCTGGTAGGTGTCCTCAGACAGGCATAGTTTTGCCTGCTTTTTTTTGGCCGGAAAGCGTGATTTTTTTTTATTTTTAAAACTTTTTTTCTGTGCCGCTTGGCATCGCGCGATCGCCGCACGATGCCATGAACGACAACGACAAATCAGACCCAATTTATTGTTTATCGGTTCGAGTTCGAGTTCTGACGGCTTAATTGTCGTTTCCGTTTCCGTTGCGTAACGGAAACGAGGAACGAAAATGGAAACGAGAATTTCGCCAAGTCGTGCCCATGTCTACCTCTTACTGAAAATGCAAGAGATCACGATGGGGGGAGGAGGGAGGGCACAACAAAAATCAGTTGAACTCATATTTAAAAGTATTACCTAGTAGGTGAAAGAAGGTACAGCGTTATTATGGTGTATCCCTTTTTGTTTGTAAACCCTGTCCTGGATAGTCATTTTGCATATTTTTCACAGTCAAAAAAAGAAAGAAAGAAAGAAAGAAAGAAAGAGAAAGAAAGAAAGAAAGAAATCCAAAACCAGATGAATATAATATTATATTATTATCCCACAAAAATATCATAAAGTTTCAAGTTTTCAAGTTCTTCAAGGTTATTCATCAGGCTGGCGTTATACAGCATGAGCAGGACAGAAGGATTTAGAGACTTTTCTGCCTCCTTCACCTCTGCAGTTCCTAGTCTGATGACATGTCCTGTCTGTTTATGCAATTTTCATAGTTCAGTAAAGGTGTTAACCACTTGTCTTTGGATTTTGCCCTTGGACCACAAAGGCTGTGTAAAGGATTAACTTTTATTACTATGAATTACAAAATACTGGTACTTCGATGAAAAATTAGTTCCCATGTAATGTAGAAAAAGTATTCTCTCTCACTCTCTTACACATATGGGAAGATTATCCTCATGGCAACTGCAGGAGAGACAAATAAGACTATAAGAGTAAGGAAGAAACATTTCTCATCTACAGTATATACCTCTGTCTTAACAAATTCCCTTAGGAACTCAGAAGATGCTGGATAAACGGCTACTGTTGATATTATTTAATATCACTCTGTAGGGACAAGGGTAATGCTGATTCATGAGGCATTTTTATTCTTGTAGTGAATCAAATACTCTGGCCATTTTTGTGGGATACTTGTTTACTAGGAGCTAATGAAGCAGTCAATTTGAGTTAATTCATATGAATAACTACAATGATAATTATGCTTATATGGAATTCGTGTGATAAATGATCATCCATATAGCACCATAAAATATATATCAACACATGCATTTATAAAGTCAATATGGAGTTGCTTATAAAACAAAGACTTTTTATTATTTATTACAAGGTGTCCCACAGACAAGGAATTCTGGGAGATGTCTGATTATAGAAGCATTAAGTAAATGTTTTATACCCAGTTAAATGACCTGCATCGTTGATTTATGTAGCATAGTGCTCCCTGCACAGATGGGCAACTGTGGGGAAAATGAAAGGAAAACAAGCCTTTATAGGAGTGAGTTTTTAAGAAAGTGGAAGAAGAAAATCTTTTTACCCTCTCTGGGGCATGTGAACAGCAGTTGAATGTGGATGTTTCATTTTTGTAGCCAGCCAACAGAAAATAAACAATGATGCCTTTCTAGTTTTTAAGGAACATAAAGGGAGGTGGGAAACAACAGACACAACTTCCATTGGAAGAAGCAACACTTTGTTTAAGAAATCATGGTGAAAACAAATTATATTTGGGTGTTAAAGCTGAACACACCTAGCTGGATGACATAGACTAGTGGAAGCTCTTCTTATTTTATTTCTTCAAGTGTTTCCTCTGCGGTGGATTGTAGCAGTGTCTTCATTCCAAAATCCATTATTTACAATGAGGTTTCCACTCATGAAATTCTTATGGAAGTGGGTGAGAAACCTATACTTGCTGAATTCCTTTCTCCCTTCTGACTTCTTTCAATACCTTCAATTTGCTTCAGAGAGATCCACTAATTCTCCAAAGGAAATTGTCAGGAGGCAAAGAAAACTGGGTGGGAGAGGGGGGTGAGCAGAAAGAAGAACTAGTCTTCCCTTCATGAAATGGTTTCTCTGACTACAAGAAATTCTTGTCAGTTTCCCAAATCTAGTACAGTACTCAGTTTCAAGTACATACTGATTTTAATTCCATTTTATTTTATGTTATTCAAAGATGTATGTTACGTATACACAGTATGGGCGAGAGTACAGGCAATAATAAAATCCAAGACAGTTGAGAGAAGGTCAAGAAGCTAAATCAGTGAATAGAAATACCATCAGAAACAATGATCAATGCCATGTTTGTGAGGCCAAAACGTGAGACTGCAAGAATAGGGTATTCCTGTGTAATGTAGGGCTTTCCTCCTGTTGGCATTGCTATAACCAAGGAGGTACATAGGGAGGTTCCCCTCCAAACCTCCCAGTCCCCTGACAAATTATACTCTGGAGATGTTTTTGATTTTTGAAAATGTTGTGCCATTTATATGTTGCCTTTCTGCCAGTGAGCAGCTCACAATATTAAAGCATGTCATCCTAATAACATAAGAAAGTACAGTTTAAAGTACAGTAGTTGAATTCTGCATAATAATGATAAAGTCCATTAAGTACAGTATATAAAAACATGTAAGAAATGTTACTTGGAAACATGAACACCATAATCCAAAGAAGCAGTAATCATTATGAAAAGGTGGGTCTTCAGTTATCAGAAAGATAAAAGATAAAAGGGAGGGGGGTAACTTAACGTTCAACAGGATTGATGGGAATTGAATAGTGTCCAGTGCAGCCCATCATCTATTAGAATTTGTACCACCCTGGGTTTGATTGCAGATTTTGTTGTTGCAAATTGGTAATTAACTTTTGGTTGGCAGAGTTTAAAAAACCAAACAACAACTGCACAGAGAAAATGTAGGAGAATAGAGAAATGCATCTTTTGGTTGTGATCATTAGTTAGAAACAGACGAATAAAAAGAAGGTTGTAATATCTATGTGGGGGAGAAGCCGCCCCTATGACTGTACGGTGGAAAAGGTCCGAGGAAGAGAGCGCAAACAAAAGAAGCAAAATAAACAGGAAGAGGAAGAGCAAACCAGACACAGGGAAAAGAACTTGAGCAATAGGTTAGTGACAAGAGACCATCACTTTAGGTTGTGAGGAGCACCCTACCACTGAGACCCAGTGTTAGTGCATGCAAGATTGTTTTGTTTCCCCAACAAATTTATTACTTAAGCACCTGGCTGCAGAGTCCAAATTCAGGAGTTCAATTGCCCACTCTCCTCTGAAGAAGAGCCAGTACTGCACACGGTTCACTTGAAGGAGAACCTGGAATATCACTTCCAAGTATTTAAATACTGTACTTGAAAGACCATGGAAGGATTGCTATAAGTCAAAACTGACTCCGCAGCACTTAATTACTAAATTAAATGAGCAGATAGAAGAGTACACTAAGTTTAGGCAGAATTTATAATAATAAACCCTGACAAATAGTTTGGGGTGGGTTGCAGTGGATACTCACTGCTTATTCCTTCTAATGCATGAAATTCATGTTCACTGTGAATGACTCTCCACACTAACTTCTGAAACATGTATCTGGAGTGAAATAATAACAAAAAGTGGACAAAATATTGCTTGGTTTTGTTTTGTTTTTGTTTTTTTGGACAGCAACTACAAGAATATCAAAGTCAGCAAACTTCTAGCACTGGAGACATTCAAGAGAAAGCTAGATAGCCATCTGTCAGATATGGATTCCTGCACTGATCAGGGAGTTGACTTTATCACCTTGTAGAACCTTTCCAAATCCATTATTTTACAACTCTATGATATTGCAATGATTTTTTTCTTTATGTATATTGAAGTTCAAGAAAGAGGCAAATTCAATTATTTTATTCTTCCCATGGATGGAAATATATCCTGGAGACTAGCTCACATACCTGCATTATACTTACAACAGAGCAATCTTTGTTTCATGCGAATCAAGTTGAAGTGCACTGTGATCTGGATTGGCTTGATCAAATGTACTCTAACAGAACTGCTACACTTGTTCTTGGAATAAGATTTTTTTTTCCTGGAAGAACCAATCATGTCAATACAAATTGACATAGATACCATAATAATTTTCTATATATGGTATAGGTTTGAGACTTGGTCCTCATTTGTGGGCTCTTTTTGTTTTAATTATTGTTAATGGTACTGGCCCTCCTTATTGTTTAAGTTGAGATATAATCATTTCATTGTAGCTATGCAAGTTCACTTTTGGGTAGGAATCTGAATTTGTAGCTGACAAAAATCAGTGCTCAGCCAAAACCAATAATGGTTTTCTGTTTGAACCTGTGGTAAAATTGTAAAATACTGGATGGCTGTCAACCTGTAGGTAAAAGGTGTCTGCAATCAACACATAGGTTTGCAACTCAATAAAATTTGAAGTATGGGCTGTAATTGAAGGGACAGAGGTATTAGACTGCCCAATTCCTCCAGCTGTGAGGCAAACTTCCTACCAAGGAATGGAATAGGCAGGCTCTTCAGGGAGTAGCAGAAATACACTATGACAGCAGGAATGGCTAGAGGCCTCAGAGGCCTAAGGTAGGGACATTGTATTTAACTTTAACAGTTTCACAACTTATACTCGAATCCTTTTGTGTATCAAACTAAGCGCTAGTTCAATCTATGTTGAAGCCAGGGCCTTTCAGTAGTTTTTAAATAAGACGACAGAATGAGGCAGAGTGATGCATAAAGTACTATATATAATATACCAGATGTCTTCGTTGTTTATCGTTTTTCACTGTTTGTCAAAAGTCCATTATCCGATGATTGATTAATTCCAATGAACAAAGCTCTTGTGCTGGTTTGTATAACTCCTCGGGCACTGATTCTGAAACACTAAAATCATATGGTTATTCTTCCTTTATGAGCAAACAAACAAATGAAGAAGTGCCTACATTTCAGAATATAATGTCTCTTGTCTTGTACAAATATTATAAATATTGTATAAATACATCATTATATTAGAGATGGGCACAAAAAACCGCATTAGCTAGTTTTTTTTGTTTGTTTTTCCACCATCTTGCCCTCCACTACTCGGTGGTGTTTTTACTTATTCTATGTGTTTTTACATTGTTAGCCGCCCAGAGTTCCCGCCAGGGAAGATGGGCGGGATATAAGCTTATAAATAAATAAATAAATATAAAACGGAAAAATTGTGCTTTGCTTCTTTTCGTGTCTTTAGTAGTTTCATTTCATTTCGTTTGTAATGAATTTTTAAAGTAGTTTTGTTATGAAATGAAACACTACGCTCCCCTGAGTCTTAAAGGACCGAAATGACAGGGGAGCTTCCTCAAGCAATTCTAGGTAAGCCCCCCAAAATTGGAGAGGTTTGGAGTTCAGGGGGCTGAGTTATGAAGCTCCAAAGGGGGGGGTGCCCCTAGGAAAAAAATCTTTCTAATTGGAATCTGAAGCCAAGCCATGGTGGTGCTAATAGCTCACCTGCAGCTTGGCTTCCAAAGTTCTGATTCCAATTAGAAAGAGTTTTTTTCCTAGGGGGGCACCCCCTTTGGAGCTTCATATCTCAAACCTTTCCAAATTTAGGAGGCTTACAGGGAAGAGCTTGAGGAAGCTCCCCTGCCATTTCCTCTAAGATGAATTGTTTCATTCTAGGGAGGGGGATGGTGTTTTGTTATGAAATGAAACATGCCCTACCATTTCGTTACCTAATGAAATAATTTGTTATTTAAAGAAACAATGAAACAGCATTTCGTTTTCATTTCGTGCCCATCTCTACATTATATATATGAATGTGCATAAGGCAGCATTACTAAGGACACAAAAATGTTCTGCCCATTCTGGGCAAAGGAAGGGGGAGGTGTGGGAAATGAGAAAATAAGGTTTTCATTTCATTAGGTTTTCTTGTTTTTTTCTCTTGCTAAAGTATATTTTCTGTTATTTCCCTTTTGCTGTTAAATTATATTTTCCAGCAAACTACAACACATCCCTTCCCCCATGCTGATATACCTACTTTGTTAGCCATCCTTTTCATCCACCAGCGGGTACAGTCATGATAACAGGTAGATAATGAGTGAAGGAAAATACTCTTGCAAGGGCTAATTTTAGCCCTCTGCTCAAAAAGATTGTACCATAGAGTTGGCATAAGTCATAGAACAGAGTGGTTACTGCACGTCAAGTCCTCTGAGTGCAGATGTTCCTTCTTGTCTTACTGGAAGCTCATGAAAAAGTAGTGGTAGTGAAAGAAGTTCTGGGAAGGCTGGCTTGCAGTGTATTTAGATTGATGCTTGAACTGGTATCAGTAGTTCGTACAAATTCAAACATTATTGCAGAAACATGACTGCAAATGGAAAATGTTGCCATTAAAAAAAAATAAAGTCAGGAAGCAGCTACCCACACAGGTTAGTTGAGTCACACAGTATGTGTGGGCAGGTGTAAGTTAAAAACATGCAGCTTTGATCACAAGCAAAAGATCGCTGACAGCAGTCAGAAAAGTGGTAACATTTATATTAGGCCTGCTGTCCTATTGCCATTGTTGATGGATGGCAGATGGGCCCTTTCAGGAAAAGAAATATATGTCTCAAAATACTGAATTTTAATCTCAGCACATTATTTTCCTCCTTTCAATATAAATACAAAGCTAGGACTGCTGGCAGATTCATAATCTAGTGTGCCAGTGACTTAATAAAGGGATTCAATCTCAGACAAGGCGAAATTCACCTCATTACTTGTTGTTAGATGAGCAGGAGAAGCATGCTTATTCTGGCTGGCTTTTAGTGTTTTCAAATATACAATTGAAGGTTTCAACTCTGCTTCTTTTGACTTTAAGCTTTAGCTTAATGGAATGATTCCATTTCTTCTGGTTTTGTGAATGCAGAGTAAAATACTTTGTAATTATCTAAAAGAAAATTTCCTAAGGCATACCTCGGTTTAAGAATTTAATGTGTTCTCCAGGACGTTTCATATTGCAAAAAATTCGTAAACCGGGAAAACTTGCTTCAAAGAAAAATTGTAAACCGAGGTATTGCGGGGGGAAATTCATAAACTGAGGCATTATTTTCAATGGATTTCCTTTCAAAAACTGAAAATGATGTGAATGGAGGCGTTCATAAACCGAGGTATGCCTGTATTCCTAACCACATTAGTTCTCTCACAGCAAGTATTGCAATGCTTAAATAGTCTGTTTCTTTATTTTTTCTAGTTCATCTTGACTCTCGCTTTTCACATTCCATGCTGTAATTGTTGTGCACCATTATATTACACCCCTGGGCATATTGGCCAGTAAGCACCCTTTTGTCCTTAATCTAGTTGTTTTATTACTGACAACACCTTCCCTACATGTCCTATGCTCTTCCCTAATAGCTAATTGACTCCCTTCTAACCTGTTCAGTTTCATCTTCCAGCACTATCTCTTCTTTAATTTTGGATTGCCTTCTCATAGGTTTTTTTTTTGTGATAAGAAAGCATTCAGCAATTTACAATTGGCTTCTTCTACGCACTTCTAAAAACGTTATCTTCAGTTTACCTTCCACTGCTACTGCTGCCTCCTAGCCACCCTCAAAATGTTCCTCAGTCACTATCACAATTGCAGCTGTCCATTTTCTTCTCTTGATATGACCATTAAGCTAGGAGAAGAAGGACTCATTCTGGTGTCTCATCTTTAACTATTCTGGCTTGAGTGACCTAACAGTTCATACTGGAATGGAGTCTAGCCTACTGATGTCATTGCTCTCAGTTTCTCTAATAAACTCAAACCCTTGAATGCCAGAATGCCCAGAGAACACCCTTTAAGGATAATCAGGATGGTATGGGAGTGGGTATTCATTTGGAAATCCAGGTCCTAGTACAAGAATTTAAGATGTGCTCAGAAATGTACTCTAAACTTTGGGGAGTATTCTTTGTAATATTTTCTGATCCCAGTAGCAGAGGAATTTTGTTACAACATAAGATGTTTTCAATGGGTTATAATACACGTGAGACACATGACAGGGAGACAATGATTTGGGGGAGAAACATTACCAATAGTTTATCACATGCTGAAAGTTAAATAACTCTCTACTGGATATCCTGTTTTGTTTTCGACTTGGAGTTAATAAAAGTTCTGTTGGTCTATCTGTGTCTCCAGTGTTTGTCTGGAAATTCTTGGATAATATTCCGTATGACAGTTTCAAGGCTAGTAATGTACAAACTACCTTTGTTTGAAAAAATGGTTCATACAAATCTGAAGGGACCAGTCTGAAAGAGAAGCCAGTTTTGTTTCACTCTCCTTGTTGGTTGTTCAGTCAAAGGCCATGAAAAGAGTGCCTTGTTGTATCCTGCCACTTCCAGACTCCAAATCTTCAAAGGTAGAGACAGCATGTCCTGCAGTTCCTTATGTTTGTTGGGTTGCCTGTATATTAATTTCCCTGAAAATGAGAACATGGACATGTTTACCTGTCATGTAATAGAAGGTAGCCGCCATATTCAGAAACAAGACGATATAGAGGTGATCAGTGCAGGAACAGAAGTGCTATTAAATCATCATTCTAAGAACAGAAGTGCTTTTGGTTAGTCACGCAGGAAAAATCAGTTTTGCTTGAGCCTCTGTTCTCAAATGTACTAATATGACAGCAAATTGCGTCTCAGCTATCCATCTGTGTTACAGTCAGGGCAGCCTGCGTGTCTTGAATCTCAATACATTTGCAAAACAGGTTAAATGGAGAGGCAAGTGACTTGCCCCAAATAATGTCATTAACTTCAAAGCAGAAAGAGTTTGAATCCAGTACTGGGCAGGTTTAAGGGTGAAACTATTTGTTACAGATAGCTCACTGAAGTGGAGCATGTGGCTATAGAGCCAGAGGCTGGGAGTTGGATTCCCCCCACTGTGCATTGTGGAACAGCCCCCTGGTGTGGTATTGGGCAAGCTGCACAGCCCCAGCAGTGACCCCAGAAGAAAGGAATGGTAAACCACTTCTGAGCACTTGATACCTATAAAACTGTGGAAAGGGTCACTACAGGTCCAAGTCAATTATTTCTTAATTAACATATTAGAAAAAAAGAAATCAGAGCATTCTGGGAACATGATTCAGGTAAACCTTCCTGTTTGAGAAGTCAGACCTTTAAGTGAAGCCTATGAATGCCTCCCAAACAATCATAAAACAAAGAAGGCTAATTTGTAAAGCATGGAGTCTATGAAAAGCTCCAGCCACTATCAGCACTTGAGGAAATTTCCTTTTATGATGCACTATCTCTAAGGTACAGTTTAGCCCTAATACTATCTTCTTCTTAATATACGTTCCAATCTTCTCATGTTTGCCAGGTGGCATCGCAAACATCTTTGACAGGAAGATGACTAGGCCTGAAATAAAGCCAAAGTACCACATTGTGCCTTAAAACTCTTAACATTACCTGTTTACTTCACCAAACGATGTACAATAAATTTTGCTTTGACTGTAGTCACTGCTAGAGTCCAATTTTATTTTTCCTGAAAGCAAAAGGGAATGTGTGACCCTCCAGCGTCATCCATCCGTTGCAGTTGCTTTTGGACTCTGTCTAGAGAAACTCCATCTGGAGAAACCTGGAAACGATGCTAGGTTGCTTTAATAAGGATGTTTGGTAGGATGGCATTCAAAGCTGAGCTGTAGTCAATACTACAGCTCAGCTTTGAATGCCATCCTACCAAACATCCTTATTAAAAAGCTGACTCACTTGGACCTTTCTTCTACCATCTATGACTTGATCAAAGACTTTCTGAGGAACTGGTCACGAACAGTGAGGGTTGGGCCTGTTACATCTACCTCCCTGAAGCTAAGCACTAGCTCTCCACAGAGCTATGTGTTTAGTCCCCACCTGTATTCATTGTACACATATGACTGTGTCTGACCAATCTACTGTGATTATTAAGTTTGCAGGCAATACCAATGTAATGGATCTTATTACAGGTGGCAACGAATCAGTATATGGGGGGATGTTCAAAAATCATCTTCATAGTGCCTAGAAAACAACTTGCACCTAAATATTAGCAAGACAAAGGAGATGATGCTGGACTTCTGGGATAAGAGAGAGGAACCTGCCCCATTTTACTTCAAGGGGCTGTGTGGAGAGAGTTTGCTCCTTTAAATTCCTGGGAGTTTACCTTAGTGAAGACCTCACCTGGAAAATCAACACAACCCAAGTGGCCAGGAAGGCTCAACAGAGACTCCATTTCCTTAGGGTCGTGCAAAAGAACAAAATGGAACAACAATTGATGACCTTCTTTTACCGGTCCACAATAGAAAGAGTCCTCTCATATTATATTACAGTTCGGTATGCTGGCTTGACAGCCGCAGACAGAAAGACTCTACAGAGGGTGGTAAGCACAGCACAAAACATCACGGGCTGTCCCCTGAATGTACTGGACAACATCACTAGAGATCATTGCCTCAGGAGAGTAAGGAAAATTCTCAGGGATGATTCACACCCCAGTCAGCATTTCTTTATTGGGCAGGAGATATAGTAGCATAGCCAGCCACACCAACCGGCTAAAGAATAGTTTTTACCTGTAGGCTGTCAGACTGTTGAATGGAAAATAATTTTAAGGTAATTATAGCATGATACAGCGGTCCCCCGCCATTTTGCGATTCATATACTGCAGTCCCGGTATATCGCAAGGCCCCCTAGGGTAAGATGGATGGGCCTGTTTGAGGCTTCCTGCACTTACCCCAGGCCTGGTGCTGCCCTGAACGGACTTCCAACGGGCTTCCCGGGCCTGTCGGATGCCCCAGAAGTGGTTTCCAGTGAAACCACTTCTGGGGCCTCTGTTAGGCCCTGGAAGACCATCAGAAGTCTGTCCGGGGCAGCACCAGGCCTCAGGTAAGTATAGGAGGCCCCAGAGAGGCCCCGCAGTCCCAACCCGACCCAGCATCCACATATCACGCATTTTCCATTATCGCGGGTCAGGTTGGATCCCTAACTCCCGCTATAGGCGGGGGATTACTGTAGACTTGTGGGCCGGCATGTTGTGCGACAAGTGCACAGGGTATAATAAGACACTGGTTGTTAGTGGGATGGTGTCGGTAGTGGGGAGGGAGGCTCAGCCAATTTCATTGTACACATGTTGTACTTTGACAATAAAGTTATTTATTATTATTATCTCCCATGATGTCAAACTGTTGGCTAGGCTCGTCAGCTTGAGCTAAAACCCAACATCATCTTTGCTTTTCTGTCCCAAATGCATTTTTCATAGAGACTTAAAAATTAAGATACAAATAATATAATGACTTTCACTTAATTGGAGCAGATTATTGTGTTCTTATTCTGAAATGAAATGAAAATCAGTTATTGTGGTATATGCAAAAAGTGTGACAACAGGGATAATGCTTTATGGCTTAAACATAGGACGCTAACATGTTTTATGATCTGAACAGGAGAATTTTTATCCTGGCTTTCCCAGTAGCTTTGGATAAGTTATCCATGCTCAGTGTTCTCATTTCCGGAGGAGGTAGAAGGCTTTCTGTTTCAGAGACAATCTTCATAATCAATTCATTTGTTCAAATTTATTTATTCAAATTTAGGAAGTAGTCTAAGATTTTTTCATTGAATTTCAGAATACTTTATATCTTTCAGATTACTATTCGCAGTAATCGAGTTAACTCAGTGGTCCCCAACCTTCCTAATGCCATGGCCCTTTAATAGAGTTCCTCATGTTGTGGTGCCCCCGGCCCTGCTTGGCAGAGGCCACAAGCCCCCTTTGGCAGGCCACTGCTGCAGGTGCCATAGAGAACTTCCCTCTACAGGCACCCTCAGCCAATCGCAGCCTCCAGTGCCATTGACTGACATCCCCTCCAACCTATCAAGCTGTAACTCACTCCTTTCCCCCCTTCCTCCCCCCTCCTCCAGGCCCGAGCCGTTTGTGCCTTTTTCTTCACTGGCTCATGGCAACCCCTGTGAAATGGTCGTTCGACTCCCAAAGGGGTCCCGATTGGGAACCACTGGGTTAACCAGATAATTTTTAAGTCTCAACGTCAAGAAGGTTAAATAGATTGTACAGTATGTTGAATTATTACTTAACCTATATGATGGTGATGTAATCAGTCACAGTATTTTTATTGATTTGGATGGATACTGGTTGTATGCAAATCAGTTCAGTCCAGCATAAATTGTAACATATATAATTCATTCGCTATGGAGTTTCTCCTCTGAAATAATTTATAGTCTATTTTCATGCTGCAGGTTCCCATACAGTCCTCAGCATTTTCCTCTTGCCTTTTATTGGAAGTAAAGTCCAGGTAAACATTTTTCACTGAGAGGAATAAGAATCGGCTGAAACAGAAGATTTCCCATATGATGTACTCTAGTGGGTTTAGAGAATGATAGAAAAAGGTGGGTAGGTGGAAGGTCTAGGAACAACAAAAAGTGATTAACTTTCCTGAATAGTGAAAGACTAGATTTCCGTCACTGTTAGACGAATCAGAGAGAACTGTCTTAATCCAGTCTCTGTATTTTTTCCCATATTTTGTTGGTATATTTGTTCCATCCCATTTCTGTGCAGATTTAATAAATAATAATCTCTTGATATTTATTAATAAAGACAGATGAGTATTTATCTCTTCTCTTAATACAATGCCTTGAGCAGATTCATTATGTATAATTTCAGGGAAAATTTGCATCATAATTCCAACATGTGCATCAGGAGCTCACCTTTCTCAGTGCTCAAGCCAGCTCCTTTCTTGGAAAAGTGATGGTGGGATGTCAGCATTCGGACCATCTTATTTGCATAATTTGTGAATAGTCCATATACTGACACAGAACAAATATGCTCCACAGTCCACACATTCCTCAGTCTAGTGTGGATCAATTAAGTCCCCATTTGAAATGTTAGTCCTTGAATTCTTCCATTACTTACCTAGCTGGATTCTTTAAAATCTATTTTACCCTTCTCCCACAAAGTCTTTTCAGGTTGCCTCGTGGGTTTGCTCACAAATTCAAATGAACATTTTATATGCTGCGCCAATATGGGTGTTTGGAGGGTTCAAAGTACTCTTTAATGAAAAATGCATAGTGTGCAATTGCCAATATCTTTATACTCAATGCAGAAACTAGCACAGATAAAGGTCCAGATTTAAATCACAGTGGGAATAGAGGGGAGACATACTGATTCTGTCCCTCACAGCCCTCCCACCCTCTGCACCGGAACTAGACTTAATAAAACTGATGGGAATTGTTGAGTATCTCCAACTGCTCTCTGTTGTTGTTTTGTACTGTGTTACTGTTTTATTCTTTTATATTGTTAAAATTGTTTCAGTTCTTGACCAAAAATAAAACATTTACTTATTAGTGTCGGTGAGAGTGCCAGGGAGATGGAGACTGAAACAGCATTTCTCTCCCAGCCTCAGAAGGCAGGAGAACCTGTACCAGCAGTATATTTAGAGCAAGAGGGATACTCCCCATCCAGAAGCTCAGGCACAGATGTTTTGCAGTCACTTTTAAGGAGCCATTTTAAAGGCAAAATGTCATCACTTAATGTTGCATTGAATATATTTGCTCTGATGTGAATGAACCTTTAGGAACCGCTCCCATAGGTAGAGGTGTGTTTCTTGGCATGGATATGTCATGCTGCATTATGTGAGGATCCCCAGTTTTACTTGACTGAAACTCCCATCCATCTGCACAAAACTGATGCAACTTTCATTTGTGAGCTGGTTTTTATGTCTGTATATTAAATATGCTCCCTGTGAGATGCAAACTGCTTCCATAGTACTTCCCTCTCTGAAAATCAGAAGTGATTTGGTCTCAATGGGCTTCACAATTGCATTGTGTGCTTAATCCTGTTGGCAGCTTTTTTTAGTGTTTAATTACATTTCCAACTATCTTAATGTGAAGAGTATTCTTAACATATACATTTTAAATGAACCAGAAAAAAATCAAGCCCATTCTATTTGTACAATATAGATAGGGTTTATCAGCTTGAACAATTTATACCTCTACTAATTAAAGTTGTTTTCATTCTCGCACATATGAAAGTGAATGGTGTAATGAATGTACGCCTTGGGGCTTAGTACTGATAGTAGTGATCCCTCTTTCTTCTGAAGGCCAAAACTAGGTAAGTAATCTGGTCTTGATATAAATTTTGCTGGTGGAAAATGGGGAATCATACCTTATTGTGTATGAATAGTAATGAATATAATGGCAGATGCCAAGAGGAAACAAAGTAAAGTAACAATAGTAAAATTGGATATTAAACAAGCTTTTGATTCTGTAGAAAGAGAGTACTTATTAAAGTTATTAAAACAGATGGATATTGTAGGTCCCTGTGCAAATGCAGTAAAGGAAATTTATAAAGAAAATTTTGCAAGGGTAAGACTAAATGGATCATTATTTATTTATTTATTTATTTTTAGCTTTTGTATACCGCCCTATTCCCACAATGGGGACTCAGGGCGGTTAACAACATAGAGATAAAAACAGATAAAATCAGGCACAGACAATAAGTAACAAATTTGCTAAAAACAATTAGATCCAAGATTAAAAAGGCGGGGAGGAGAAAAAAAAAAAAAGACCAGAGTCCCTAACCCTCGCCATAGGCCTCTCGGAAGAGCATGGTCTTAAGGCTCTTCTTAAACGCCGCCAGCGAAGGGGCCAGCCGTAGTTCACCTGGGAGTTTGTTCCAAATTGCCGGTGCCACCACCGAGAATGCCCGACTGCGAGTACGCGCTTTTCGGGCTTCCCTCGGGGGGACCGTCCGCAGGGAAAGGGCCACCGAGGCACGGGTGGGTCGGGCCAGGTCTAATTGTCTGGGAAGACGCTCCGCCAAATAAGCCGGGGCCAAGCCATGGAGGGTTTTGTAAACCAAAACCAACACCTTGAACCTTATTCGGGAGGCAACGGGTAACCAGTGTAGGCGAGCCAGGATGGGGGGTGGCGCGGTCATAACGACGCGCACCAACCACCAGCCTGGCCGCCGTATTCTGGACCCGCTGCAATCGCCGAACAAGGTTCAAGGGGAGCCCCATGTAGAGAGCGTTGCAATAGTCCAGCCTCGACACAACCAGCGCCTGTACCACTGTCCTCAAGGAGCCCTCATCGAGGTACGGGCGAATCTGGGCGATAAGCCTTAGATGGTAAAAGGCCGACCTGACCACGGCTGACACCTGAGAATCCAGGGTCAGATCCGGGTCCAGGACGACGCCCAGATTCCGCACTCTTTGCGCCAGCTGGAGGGCGAACCCACCCAGACTGGGAAGAGGGCCACAATACCCCTCCGACGAGCCCCCCGAAGAACATAACCTCGGTCTTGCCTGGGTTGAGCCTGAGCCTGTGGGTCCTGGTCCAATCCAAGACCGCGGCCAGACAACAATCAAGGGTACGGACGGCCTCCACTGCACCGGTGGAAAAGGAGAGATAGAGCTGCGTGTCATCAGCGTACTGATGACAGCAGACTCCATAACTCCGGATGATCTCAGCCAGCGGCTTCATATAGATGTTAAAGAGCATTGGGGAGAGCGACGACCCCTGAGGCACCCCACAAGAGAGTGTCCAGGGAGCCGACAACTCACCACCCAAGCTCACTCGCTGGGTACGGCCCCCAAGGAAGGACCGGAACCAGGCCAAGGCCTGGCCCCCGATCCCAACCTCCGAGAGCCGTTCCAGCAGGATACCGTGGTCGACGGTATCGAAGGCCGCTGACAGGTCGAGAAGGACCAGCAGGGTAGAGCAACCCCTGTCGGCCCTCCTCAACAGATCATCATGCAGCGCGACCAGGGCCGTCTCCGTCCCATGATGCGGCCTGAACCCGGACTGGAAAGGATCCAGGACATGGTTCTCCTCCAGGAACGACTGGAGACGCAGGGCGGCGACTCGCTCAATCACCTTGCCCAAAAAGGGAACATTGGCTATGGGACGATAGTTGGACAAATCGTCCACCGCCAAGCCGGATCTCTTAATAATGGGCTTCACCACCGTCTCCTTCAGAAGACTAGGAAAAATCCCGTCTCTGAAGGAGGCCGAAGCAATCAGTGAAGCCCATTTCGGCATGCTCCCCCCTGCGCTCTTAATCAACCAGGAAGGGCAAGGGTCGAACGGAGAGGCCGCAGGCCTGCAATGTCCCAGGGCCCTGGAGGCATCCACAGTTGTAACAGGCCCCAACTCAACAAACCGAGGCGACCGAGGCGGCCCGACGCTGGCCACGACAGAGGCTGGGCTAGGGCAACCGGAGTCCAGCTCGGAGCGGATGGCAACTATCTTAGATTTAAAATAGGCTGCGAATGACTCACTAGTGAAATCACTAGGAGGAGGCCCCGGCGGACCGGGATTGGTGAGGTCTCGAACCACACGGAATAACTCCGCTTGCCGATTCGAGGCCTCACCAATTCTCAGGGCGGCAAAAGATCTCCTAGCAGCCCTTATCGCATGAGAATAGCGACCGGTCGACGCCTTAACCGCAGCCCAATTCTGTGCCGTCCGAGCCTTCCGCCATCTGCTCTCTAGCCTTCTCCGCTCTTGCTTCATCGCCCGCAGCTCCTCAGTAAACCAAGGAGACGAGCGGGCTCGGCATCGGATCAGGCGCTTGGGGGCAATCCGATCGACAACCCCCGCCACCTCCTCAAACCACCGTTGGGCAAGGGAGTCGGCCGGATCGTCATCCAACCCGTCTGGAACATCCCCGAGGGCCTCCGAAAACCGCGCTGGGTCAAGGAGCCCCCGGGGACGGGCCCAGATGGAAGGGCCCAGCTCCCCGCGGGGCGGGGTGGCTACGTCAAGAGAGAAGGTCAGCAGATAATGATCTGACCATGACACGGGCCGGGTCAGCAACCTCCCGACCCCCAGATCCGAACCCCGCAATGTGGAGGCAAAAACCAGGTCCAGCGTGTGTCCACCCTTATGAGTAGGTCCGATGACTAATTGGGACAGGTTCATGGAGGCCATGGACTCCATGAATTCCAGAGCTACTCCCGACAGTCCACCCTCGGCGTGCACGTTGACGTCCCCTACCACCAATAGGCGAGGGGACCTCAACAGTGCCGCCGAGATGAACTCGGAGAGCTCTGGAAGGGAGAGTGCAGGGTCACGGGGAGCACGGTACACCAGCACTACCCCGAACCTGTCCCTCTGGCCCACCATAAGGTGGAGACATTCCAAGCCTGGACTCACCAACATCGCGGATCTACTGACATAAAAAGATTCCCTAAAGATCATAGCCACCCCACCCCACCCCCCGCCCCTCTGACCTGCCCAGCTGCTGCACACGGTAGCCCTGGGGGCAGAGGAGGGTGAGAGAAGCCCCACCCCCTCACCCACCCAGGTCTCCGTGAGAAAGGCCAGGTCGGCACGCTCATCCACGATTAAATCGTGGATGAGAGGGATTTTATTATGTACCGACCTGGCATTAGCGGAAAAGTTTAAAGTCGAAAGAGGTACAAAGCAGGGATGCCCTTTATCCCTCCCCCCCCATTATTTGCATTAGCGATGGAACCATTGGCCCAAAATTTGAGAGAATGTGCTCAAATAAAAGGGTATAAAATAGGAAAAGAGGAAATAAAGTTAAATATGTTTGCGGATGATTTAATTTTAATATTGACTAACCCTTTAGAAGCGGCAGGCCCCCTGATTAATATATTAAAGAAATTTGAAAAAATATCAGGATTAGAAGTAAACTTACAAAAACCAGAAATCATGTTTCTAAACGTTCCTAGGAAGGAGCAAGATCAGTTAAGATTACAAATGAAAATGGGGAATGGAGTTTTAAAAATGATTTATTTAGGAGTGGTATTAACAAAAAATTGGGAGAAACTAGGGGAGGAAAATTATAACAAAACTTGGAGAAAGATCCAGAAAATAATAAAGGGCTGGAAAGATAAAAAAAATGGGAATACTGTCAAAGATTAGGGCTTTGAAAATTTTTATAGTTTCAAAACTGTTATATTTATTTCAGGTACTCCCAATATTACTTTCAGAAAAGATATTAAAGAAATGGGACACATCATTAAGGTAATGGGTTTTTGGCAAGAAAAATCAAAGAATGAAGCATAAAATCCTATATGCAGTAAAAGAAGGAGGATGGAATATGCCCTCTTTGGAAAAGTATTATATAGCCTTCCAATTAAAATGGGCAATGAAGGTGGAGGAATATCCCACACCCAAATGGAAAAGAGTAGAAGATGCAATAAATAACTCAGCAGGTTATTTAGGGATATTTGATAGAGATAAAAGAATATTGAAAGAAGTTAAGGGACCAAGGCAAGTAACAATGGAGATTTTAATAAAGAGGACGAAAATAGGTGGAGTATCGAAGTGGGGCCCTTTAGAACAGTTTAATAAAGAGGGGAAGATTTTGTCACAAAAAGATATAAAGAATCTAAAAGAGAAAGGGTATTATAAAATCAAAGACATGCATGAATTAATGTCAACAGGAGGGGGGAGAAATAAATTAAAAGGGATATTAGGGAATCAAAAATGGATGGTGGCAGAAAGTATGAAAAGGAGATATGAACAATGGTTCCATTCTCTTAAGGGAAAAGAAGATAGACAATGGGAAGTGGTGTATAAGAAATATGAAGAAAAAAAGGTCGGAGCAGGAGAGATTTATAGATATTTGGTCAGATTGGGAAATCAGAATGAAAATTTAATTAAATATAATTGGGAAGGAGATATGGATTTAAATACAGAAAAGATTCAGGCTATATTACGGAGGATAAGAGAGGTAAAATTGGAAAAAATGAAGGATATGCAACTGAAGGTATTGTATAAATGGTATTATACCCCACAGAAATTAAATAGAATAAATAATAACATATCACAATATTGTTGGCATTGTAAAAAAGAAAAAGGTACTTTTGCACACATGATATGGAAATGCGAGAAAATACGAACATATTGGAAGAAAGTAGAAAATTGGTTATCAGAAATTACAAAGAAAAGGATTGAGCTAAAAATAGATCATATTTTCTTAGGGTTAGTAGATAGAGAAAAACAATGGAGAAGCGTAAAAAAGATTGTGTACTACGGAATAGCAGCAGCTATAATGGTATTAACGGGTGGATGGAAGGACCAAGAAAAATGGAATTATGATAAATGGAAAGATTATATACATCATTTTTTTCAAAATAATTGGATACAAATTATGCAAGAAGGAAACACAGAAGGGAAACATAGAATTTTAAAGGAGTGGGAGAAATATATAAATTGGATAAAAGGGAAGCCTGAGAATGAGAAATGGGCTAGACTATTCCATCATGCCTTAATAATGTTCAACATGAAAGGGTAGTGAATTTCTGCTTGCTGGGGGGGGGGAGAGGGAGGGTTAATGAGGAAGCGACCAAAGGATGATGTAATGTTTTGGAAACTTGTAAAGACTGGAAATATATGCTGTTACTTCCTCAATAAAATAAAAAAACCCCAAAAAAACCCTTATTGTGTATGTTGTGTCGTTACAGTCGTGGCCGACTCTTCGTGACTCCATGTCCATGGAGTTTTCTTGGCAGGAGTACTGGAGTGGCTTGTCAGTTCCTACTCCAGGCGCCTACAGCACCTGGTATTCCCTTGTGGTCTCCCATCCAAGTACTAACCAGGGCCGACCCTGCTTAGCTTCCGAAAACAGGCGAGATCGGATGTGCTTAGGGCATCTAGGCACTCATACCTTATTATGTTATCCAAATTTGGAGGGGGGGATTTACATTGTCTACTGAGTTCCAATAGACAATTATTCGCTGGTTTCCTAAAAGTAATATATGGCAGAATAAATATGAAAGAAAAGGAAACAAACACAGAAGTTGAATCTAGAGGACAGTTTGGAAGGAAGGAAGCACTCGTGGCGCAGTGGTTAAATGCCTGTACTGCAGGTAAAACTGTGCTCACGACCTGGGTTCAATCCCTGGTAGCAGGCTCAAGGTTCACTCAGCCTTCCATCCTTCCGAGGTCGGTAAAATGAGTACCCAGCTTGCTGGGGGGGCAGTGTGTAGCCTGCACACTGTAATTAAAATTGTAAACCGCCCAGAGACTACTTGTAGTGGTATGGGGCGGTATATAAGCAGAACACTTTGCTTTTTGCTTTATTCTGCAGACATGTATTTGGAGATGGTTACTGTGGCATGAATGTGAATGGGTATATTTGCTTTATTAACTACAAGAAAATTTTTTGCAGAGAATAAGATATGAAGTTGATGGAACTGTTGATAGCAAATTGTCTTGATTCAGTAATATATTTGGCAATCTTCACTGGTAACAAAAAAGTAGAAGCATTGAAAGCAGAAGGTCATTTTTACAGAGAACTTAGAAATGTGTTTTTCAGTTTATTCAGTTCTTCTACTTTTTAATTTAAACCCTGAGGACATTTTCAGGGAACTAGTTGCTGATTTAAATTGCGAGAAATTACCAATGATGTCTGCTATGCAGGTGATATAAAACTACTAGCTGACTTGCAAATGGCCTGATAAGATTACTCGGTAAAGTCAATAATGTAAGCAATGAACAAAATCTAAAGATGAATGATAAAAAAAATAAGTTCGTGATAAACAATAAAAAGCTAATGGACGAGTCATAGATCCCAAATGCAAATGTGCAACCAATTGACATGTATAGATGTCTTGGAATTTGGTTGAGTGAACAGAGGGATTATAACCACACAATGAAGGTCAAAAAGAGGTTGCCTTTGAAGATGCACATTTTGTAGTGCTGTTTATTCTCCTGTCGAGCACAGACTCGTGGAGTTTAACACTGGCTACTATAAACAAATTTGGAAGTATTTGGAATGTGAATTTATCACGGTATACAAACAATTATATGGACTGAGAGAGCAATCTACAAGTATTGAGGCAAATGAATAAAAACCAAGAAATCATAAAGCATACAAAATGCAGGGAACCAGAAGGCTCTCGTTGCATAATGAGAAATAAAAATTATAATTTTAAAAAAGGTTGATCATTCAGGAAGAATTAGCGGCTGAAAAGCTTTGGAGGCTGATTTGGATGCAACACAAGATTACTGTTTGAACTGTTCCATCCAGAATCAAATAGTCATGATGACATCCACCTCCTGTGGTAGATGAATAACAAGAAGGGGGGGGAGCTATTTATAATCTTCTGATTTTATTTTCACAACCATTATTTTAATATTAAACTTTTATAGGCAACAATAAACTTTGTTCATTAAAAACATGGCTTTTAAACATGGTTTTCAGCTTTTTCAAGTTTTTTTAATTCAACATCTGATGAATTGCAGTTGCAATTGTGTGTGTGTGTGTGTGTTGTTACATATGCAGTTGCAACATAACAACTTCAGGAGGATTGTCAAAAAAGGAAGCAATTAGACTCCACACAAAATGATGCCTTGACATTGTACAGAATGACCTCTTTTTTTCTTTTTTTTTCTTTCTTTTTTTTGATAAGCAAAAGGTGACAAATAGGTTCAGAATCCTAAATTTCAGAGACTTGTAGATAAGGTTAAAGAGAATATTATAATACAGTGGAACCTTGACTTACGTCATTAATCCGTTCCAGTGGTCTAGACTTAAGTCAAACATGACTTAAGTCAAACAAACGTTTCCCATAGAAAGTAATGGGAAAGCGGATTAATCCGTTCCAGATTATGAAAAAGACCCCCGAAAACAGCAATTTAACACAAATTTGACTGGGATAGGAGATTCCTTCTGGGGATGTAAATGAAATGTCTCTTCAAAGAGAGGAGGAGGTAGTGGAATTATAGTCCATAAGTTATATGACTCCACTTTTTAATGTTCATAGCAACAATGTCTATCATTTAAGTTTTACTGATTTTTAACCTGATGTTCCAAGTTCTGAACAACTCTATGCTTACCATTAGAGTCCCACAACTGTACAGCTCCCCAACTAAAATGCTTCCATTGTGGACCAGACTTCTGCAGCCAGATTTTTTACAAGACTGAGCCGACTGTCTAACCAGCGAGGCCAGCCCCGAGCTCCCGGCCGTTCTTCTCCTCCGGCAGCAGCGGCGGCTTTGGTGAGGCCGAGGACCAGCTCCGGGTGCTCTGAGCTGGCCTCGCCGAAGCCGCCGCTGCCGGAGGAGGGGAAGAAGGCAGGAGCAGTTTGGAGGCAGCAGCTGCAATGCTGGGTTGTGGCTGCCGCCCAACTCGGGGATCCGAGATGTAAGTCAAAGCCTGCGACTCAAGTCAAACGGGCCCCTTCTTGCTGCAAGTCAAATATGATGCAAGTCAAGCAGTATGTAAGTCAAGGTTCCACTGTAATTGATACAAAGAAACCAGGGAAGACAACCAGAAATTATAAACAAGAGACTTCTTCCATAGCCTCCAAAACCCAAAACGGAAATTTAAACTAAGAATAGGGTTGTGGGAAATTCAATAAATGAACAGGATAAGATAAAGGCAAAATGGAAATGTTATGCTGAATTATTCAGAAAAGATGCAAAGGTGGAGAATTCTTTGATAACTAACTGCAGTTTTAAAATGGCTCATGGTTGACTGAGGCTTCCATCCTTCTGAGGTCAGTAAAATGCGTGCCCAGCTTGCTAGCGGGTGGGGGGGGCAATGTGTAGCATACATACTGTAATTAAAATGTAAACCGCCCAGAGACTACTTGAATTGGTATGAGGCAGTATATAAGCAGAACACTTTTAAAATTGAAGTGAAAACTGCTCTCAAAACATTTGGAATAACTAAAAGCAACACTAATACAGATATTTCTACCTAAAATTATAACAATGTCAGTAAATGTTGAAAATCCCTTTCTACATCTCACACACTGGAGTCTGCAGTGAAGTGCTTTGAGCAGCAGCCACTACCATACATAATACTCCCAAATGCCTCTTCACCTGATGCTTGGCTCCAGAACCATTCTGAGAGAATGTGAATGGTATCTACTGCTGTTACTGTTCTTTCATTTGGTCTGTCCCTGCTGAACACCATTTCTTCTTCCCATTTCAGGGTGAGTGGCAGCAGCCCTCAGAGAACTATCAGGAGAAGTCACCAGTAGTCTTTATTTCCCCAAGGAGGGTCTGGGAACCAGAAAGCTTGCTCAGGGTTTTGTCAAACCTGGTGCAGCTGGCACTATTATTAAAAAAAATTCTTCCCTCGGGATGCTTTTTGGGGGAAGCATAGGTAACTGCAGGTAGTATTAGACATGAAGCTTTCTTCCACAAAATCATTAAGTTAGTTCATTGCATTATGTCTATGAAGATTCTCAGTCATCCAGGTGAGTTTATCTGGAAACGGGATTTCTTTTCTTGAGAGAGCTGCTCATCCAAACAGCTTTGTCAGTCTGAGGAAAGCTAGTTGCGAGCCCTCCAGTTTATAGTTCACTTTGACCTCATGTCACCCTGGTCTGAAAAAGGCTCATAAGATGAACAACGACCTGAATAGGCTTGTTAGGTGGACAGTAGTCTGAACAATGGCCTAAGGTGCTGAAACCCATAAAGTATGGATCGTTAGCTATGGCCTTGTTGGTGGAGGTGTGAGGTATTTTTATTTGTATGGGGATTGTTGAAATCACAGCCTGATATATGGCAGATAGGCTGTGTCTGTTGAGAGAGGGGTTTTAAATACTCACATGAATGGCTTCCCTTGTTTTGTGTGGGGGTGGGTGGGTGTAGTGCTTGTGCAACTTTTTCTCCTATCAGGTGGGGGAAATGTGGGCTTTTAAATGTTTTCCCCCACCAAAGCCAGCACTAATCAGCTGTCGTGCGGTGCTTTGGGGGGGGGTTAAAAAGTTTAAAAAGCCAAAGGCTTTTACAAACCCCGTGCGCCAGCTGATCAGGTCTCAAGTGGGGAGGTTTTTTCCTACCCCGAGGCTTGGGGGGGTTTCAAAAGCCCTGGACTTTTAAAACTTTTTTCCCTCTCCCAAGCGATGCATGCCAGCTGATTGGAGCTCGGGTGGGGGGACTTTTTATGTGCCCCAGCACCAAACAGCTGTCATGCAGGGCTTGAGGGGCAGTAAAAAGCACAGGGCTTTTAAAAATTTTTCCCTTCCCCAAGCCCCGCACGCCAGCTGATTGGGGCTTGGGTAGGAAAAACCCCTTTCCCCCTGCCCCAGTGCCGATCAGCTGACGCATAGGGGTTGAGGGTAATTTTATAAAGTCCTGGGCCCTAGCTGATTGACACTCGGGTGTGCCCGATTGAGTGGGGGAAACTGGGCTTTTAAAAAAAATTCCCCACCCCAGCGCTGATCAGCTGTTGTGTGGGGCTTCAGGTGTGGAAAAAAGTGTAAAAAGCCTGCGGTTTCCCCATGCCCAATCGGTTTCCTACAGGAATGCATTGCTTCAATGCAGTCCTATATGAAAATGAAAAATGAAACAAAACAAATTGAAATTTTCTGTTTTGTTTCATTTTGTTTTACTTTGATGGGTCATTTTGTTTTTTGTTTTGTTAGGGAATGAAACGAAAAACAAAAAATGAAATAAAAAATTGTTTCATGCCCATCTCTAACCAATATAAAATAATGAATTGTAAGAAATATCCCTGAAAGAAATCAAAATTCTCATATCTGTTAGAAAACTGTACAGGCATAAATAAAATTCTCTGCATTCATTTATTGATAGCTTTTATTTAATTTATTTATTTATTTATTTATTTATTTATTAACAGGATTTTTTAGCCGCCCCACTACCAAGAGGTCTCTGGGCAGCATACAACAAATATTAAAAACTATAAAACAATAAAATTATTAAAACTATAAAATACAATACAATTAAAACAACATACAATACCAATTCTAAATTATACAACTCTGCTGCTCATGTGTCCAACTGAGTAATCTATTTAAAATGCTGGACAAACAGGAAGATCTTTGCCTGGCGCCGAAAAGCCAAAAGTGTTGGTGCCAGGCCGATCTCTGTAGGGAGGGCATTCCAGAGTTGGGGGGCAACCGCCGAGAAGGCCCTGCTTCGACATGCCACCCCCCTTATCTCTTTGAGGGATGGTACCTTCAGCAGGGCCTCCTGGCCTGATCTTAAAGTACGGGCAGGCTCATATTTTGAAATAAAAAGTTATCTGCTATTATTATTCTTGCAATGTTTCTTGAAGCCATATAACTTAGAACTAAAATAAAGCAACTTTTGCATAAACCTTTCCCCAAAAAGTCTCAGGGTATACATATTATGAGAGATGGCTGTTGTGGGAGATAGATGTGGTGGAAATCGATCAACACTGAGTTAGAAAGAAGCAAATTCAAGTTGAAATTAATATAAAGTGGAGTGTGGAACTCAAGGTTGGGAATGGCTTGCAAACAGTAGATACAGCAAGCAGTTTCTGCAAGCATTTAACTGTGAATTAACCTAACCAACAACAGAGAGATGTAAGATTATAGAGCTTAAGAATTATTATCGGAGCAAAATTAATAGGGGGATAAGGAAAAAACAGCCTTTGGAGAACAGCCTTCAGAGGAGTCCAGTGAGATAAGATATTCTTGAGTAAAACAGAAAAAGGAAGGAAAGAATTAAAGTAATGGCATATAAGGAGCAAGGGGGAGGATCTGGAGCAATAGCAGGGCTTCCCAACATTCTTGGCTGGAACTATGGAAAATGGATAATAAAGAATATATTTTTCTTGAGTGCAGAACATAATCTTCTGCCAGCTTTGCTTCACTCTTGGGGTGGGAGATAGTTGCAGTTTGTGTGCAGACATACACCAAGCAGCACATTCTTCAAATTGCAGCATGGCGCCAAGCCAAAAGATTTGGCATCAGAATAAATATAGAGTGCGGAATGGTACTACTGTCAGGTAGCCTTCATTACTGTAGCCTCCATTATATTCTTACTGAAATGTACTACTGGAAACTCCCCAGAACTAGAACACAACACATCTAGAAATAAAAGGTTGCTCCCAAATAAACCATTTGGCCATGAATTGCCATCTGTCATTCACTTAATTTTTATAGAAAAGTGACTTTACATTGTTGCCAACAAATTGCATTGCAAAACTTTATTCTAGTTGTCCTCCCATCCCTTTTTACACTATATTGCAATATATTCAAATTAAAAATGCAATTATAGCACCAGCAAAGTTGAAAAATGCTATTGGAGCTTTTCGGACTACTGCACTTTTAATTTGAAAATTCCCTCTTGCCGTTTCTGTCTTTTATTGGTTCCTGCTCAAAGTGGCTAGGATGTCACTGATGAATCTCCATGAGCTGCAGAAATGGTTCAATTGCTGGTTCTCCCATAGTTCAGATATCCAAAGCGGCTATTTACAAGTTAAAGAGTCTTTTCTCAGATAAGTAGAATGATTGCTGGGTATTGTTCATTTGTCTTCTGTACAATAGCTTTATGAAAATAAAGTCAGCATAATTATGTAGCTTGCCTGCAAAGGACTGGAAGAATGTTGTATATAATTAATCACACTGTTTGACCATCTAACTTATTCTTGTAATAGGGGTAGCCATGTTACTCTGCCCAACAATAAATTTGTTCTTGTTTATTTTGACTTGCAGAAGGTTCCTGGGACTAAGACAGTGGTCTTTTGCATCACCTCACCGTTTGGGAGATTCTAGATGGAATCTCACCATTTGGGAGATTCTACCCTGTTTCCCCAAAAATAAGACCTACCCAAAAAATAAGCCCTAACAGGATTTTAATGTATTTGTTAAATATAAGCCCTACCCTGATAATAAGACCTAGTGATGGGCGTGGCAAACTTCCCTGTCGCTCGCTCCTTCGCCGCTGCCCCCTCGCTCACCCCTTGAACCCAAGACAGCGTGTTGCCTGCCTTGCTGCCCCTCTCTCTCTCTCTTGCCATCCTCCTGTCTCCGTCGGGCGCACACACATGTTGCACCTCCTGTCCCAGGCAGTGACGGATAAAGCTTGACACCTATGCTCCACCTCCCGACCGGGGGGGGGGGAGATGGAGGGAAGTTTGCCCAAAAATAAAACATCCCCTGATAATAAGCGCTAGTGTATTTTCTTGAGAAAAAATAAATATAAGACAGTGTCTTATTTTCAGGGAAACACAGTAGATGCAACCTCCCCCACCCCCATGCCTAGTATCTTAGCTGCTATATTATCCACAGTATCTGCTTCAAAGTTTGGAAAAGCTGTTTTTCTCCAGAAAATCATCCAGAACCTTTCAGCTAGCATGGCCAGTGGGATTCTGGAATATGGTTGTGGGGTTCTGGGAACCTTAGAAGGTAATTTTCTACCACTCTGCTCTTAGAGCTTGCTATATGAAGAAAACTGCAAAGTGGGCCAAATATTGAAGGGGGAAGACTAAGATTTAGGGTGGTTGTTTTTAAATGCTGCAGTGGAGGTTGACTGTGGAAACGTCTAGTTTCCTAACATTAATGCTGTGCAGACCATCCATTCAAATGAACGGAATGTAAGAAGACTGTTTTGTATATACCTAGCCACAAACCTCAGTAGATTTGAGTGATACACAATTCATGGTTATATAATCTCCACTTGAAGTGGTTAAGTCTAGTTCTTCATCTTAATGTAGCACAAAGAGCTGCACTCTCAGATAAATTACAGTCAAATGATCCTCACAGAAAAAGCCTTCGTTTGTGGTGTTTCATATTGTTGCCATGCTGTTCCTTTGATCATTTATCTGGTAAGCTCAGCTAAGCCCACTTCCCTTCATTATGTCTCGACTCAATGGTATGTAATGATATTACTTGCTCGATCCAAATTTCTTAATGAAATCTAAGCTTCACATTATATCCCTTTTTATCTCCTTCATTTCAATTCCCCCCCCCAAAAAAAGAAAGGATTGCCGTGTAAGACCTCCCGAAGCTTAGCAACCCCCTCCACTCTCTTTCCATTGCTGTCGCTTTCTGTAGCCAACTAGAATTAATATACCTGTAGTCTAGCTGCCAGGCTGAATCAGTTTTGAACAAAGACATGCTGGGATCTACCTGAGTCACACGCGCGGTGTCCTGTCATCCTGCTGGCCTAGGTATGCACACCTGCTTGGCACAGAGTATTTGTTTCACTGGCTTGCTTTGACAGGCCACTGGGCTGGGATGGTCTTCAAGTCCAAGAGAAAGCAAGTGGCCACAGCAGCATACAGATGAATTATTACTGTATTGTTACATACTGAATCTACCTATACCCATCTGTCATGCCTTCTGGTGCTAGTCCTATTTTCTGTTTATGAGAAATCTGCAAGTGCTACTCTTGACTATCAAAATTTGACTTTCCCCCTCAGTATTGCCTCCTGCTCTGTCTTGGCATGCTTCTGTGATTTGTCCAAGCATATACTTATGAATGTATCTCTAGATAAGATTGTGGCCTTCTCTTGAACTCATACTCTCTAATTATGATGAAAAATTATCCTGGGAAATCCTAATGCCCTAAAGACATCGGGCTCCAAATTAAGAAGAAAGCATATCTTGTCTAAGATTGCTAGTACCATTTCATTTAGGAAGTCTGATTCATCTTCAGGAAGTACAGGATGCATTCCTTCCCTAAGCTACTCTGATATTTCTACTTCCTTAAATTTTTACTTTGTCAATTCAGTGTGGTGCATTGTGACCAAAGGTTACATGAGTAGCATATAAACCACACCAGGGTTGCCCCCACTAGTAACCAGAGACAGCCCATTGGACAGTGGACTATATGACTGTGGAGATCCTCAGTCATCCTGGTGAGTTTATCCAGGAGCTGAGTCATGGGAACTGGACTTCTTTTCTTGTGGGATTGAAACATTTCACTACTCATCCAAGCAGCTTCCACAGTTGCCCGGACTCAGCTCCCAGATTGAACAGTGGAGGATTGCTGCCATCCTCCCCACCACTACATTGCTTACACAAACAGGCAACAGACAAACTTCTAGCCAACCCTACTGTGCCACAGAGGGAACCACCTCCCTCCACTGTAGAGTGGCAAGAGGAAGAAGAAGAGAAAGAGGTGGTGATGATGGGGAAAAAGAACCCCTCGCCATCTCTGAATGTCACCAGAGCAGCCTGAAAAGACAACAGGGACAGAGGGAAGTGAACCAGCCACACTCCTCTCAGCAATTCCACAACCCAGGCTTCTGTGGAGGTGGCTATTTCAGTCAAGCTGAACTCGGAGAGAGACTCAGAGCTATGGCAGTGTGGGCAGAGGTAGCAAAGAAACTATCCTGTGTCGTTTCTTTGGTGCTATGGATTCCATGGAAGAAGGTGTTGTTGAAATACCTTGCTCTGTGCAGAGTTAGCTTCTGGAAGTGGTTTGCTGAGTCTCCCCTACTATCTTTTGGGACTGTTTTGGCAGGTGGCAAAGTAGTGGCCCCAGCAGCTTGCACAGTCCCTGCCCGCCTTCAAAAAGGCTTTGAAAACTCTGCTTTTTGTGAAGGTATATGGCGACCTACTTTAATCTTTTTTTTGTTCGCCGCCGATGTATCTTGCCTGGGGTTTTGTCCTTAATTGTTTTTGTTTTTGTAAACCTTTTTTAAACCTGTTAACCGCCCAGAGTTGTGACTCGGAAGATGGCGCGATATAGAAATGCTACAAATAAATAAATAATAAATAATAAATTTGGCTTTGTCATCCTTCTGACAGAAACAGCCAGTTCTAGAGAGCTTGACCAACCAATGTAATGACTTTTGTTGGACTCCCCACTGCCACTGCCTTCTAAAGCCACTCCAGGCTTTAAAGGGTGCCATGTGGCTTCCTCTCAGCAGACCGGGAAATATTTGGCTATTGTGGCTTTAACGCAGCCTCTCTCCTGCACTGGCCTGCTCCTTGAAAGCTACATTTGGGAGACGTGTCACCGCTGGGATAACTGGTGTTGATAGATTTCCATCTGTAGGTCTTTTAAGAGCAGTCACAAGCTGCTGGAGTGAACAGCAACATCCTTGGAGGACTTCCTGTCTGCTGAGGAGGCTGTGCCACCCCCAAATCTAAATGCACTGTGAAAAGTAGTCTTCTGGCAATGAAAATTGCACTGAAAATAGATGACTCCTGGTTTTTTACAGTGTGCAAAACCAGTACACTTTTTAACAGTTCCCACAGAAGGTGTGCCATGAAAAACATCCTGTTTTCATATCTATTGTTTCCTCCCAGGTATTTTGTGGAGTCAAAAGAGGAGTAGCTACATCTTTTCTTTATTAAAACTTATTTAAATTTGTTTGTTTTTCTTCGGTGATTTGGCACTCTTTCCCTATTAAAATTATAGTATATCTCTGGCAATTTTACTGCAGGCCTTTGAGTTTTAAGTGAATTATTCTTTTCCTTGTGATTTTTGACTGCATGCAATCAATCTTGCTTTTAATACTTTACAGCAGCAAACAAAATATGCAAGCAATCTAATTACTTAATTGGGGTGTGTGCAAAGATATGACAAGGTAAATAACCAGTTTGGCATTTATAGAACCATTTACCATCTCCGTAACTTTTATTATTAGAAAGTAGGTATATTGCCTAACATTTTAATTAGATTACTGTCTGCATCATTCCAAAAATAAGACTGTAAAATGGAAGAATCCTCTAGCCCCAGATTGCAAGCCAGTACTGCCTGCAGCATAACTTTGCCAATGGAAAATCAAGAGGCCATCTCCTGAAAATGATTAATTTCAGTGAAGGTGTATCATCAGCATTTCTGAACCCATCTCCTTCCTCCCCCCACTCATGTTTTTTTAAAAGCATGATTATATTGGAGATTGTGAGAGCCAGCATAATGTTGGAGGCAGAGTGTTGGTTTTGGACTCAAGAGACATGGGTTCGAATAATCACTGGACAGTGGCAACTGTGAACCACCCCTTGTATGTTTCACACAACTTAAAACCCCTATTTAAGGGTCACAGTAACCCTGAAGTACCTAATAAGAAAGAACAATACATTGGAAATATCCACACACATATTCTCCTGTAACTTTTAAAACATGTTCAAACCACTAGACAAAACCTAGTGTTGGATAGTGTTTCTATGGTCTACTACAGGGCTGCCCAACAGGTCGACCGCGGATTACCAGTAGCCCGCAAAGGGTTAAAAAGTAGCCCGCCTTCTCCCCCGCCCACGCCAGCCAGATGATCCGCCCGGTTAGGTTCTTCCGCCTCTCCCATCTTTGGAAAGGCTCTGAGAAGGGTGGGAAGAAGGTAGTTGCGCTGTGGACAGCTCCGCCTGGCCCCTCCCCACTGCACCCGGCCAAGGAAGAGCCATGGAAGAGGCTGAGAAGGCTGGCACTGGGCCCCACAGGCGGCGTCACCGTCGCTCCAGCAGCCACAGCAGCTCCGAGCAGTCGTCGCCCAGCTCTGCAGTATGCTTTGACCCGCTGCTAGTGCAGTATTCAGAGCGCACACCTCTGTCCGAGTACAAGAGAGAGAGAGATGAGAGAGAGAGAGAAAGCGCTTTGAGGGAGAGAGCGAGAGAGAGTGTGTGCTTAAAGAGAGAGAGAGAGCTGAGGGAGAGAGAAAGAAAAAAGCGCTTCATGAGAGAGAGGGGGAGAACTGAGGGAGAGAGAGAGAGAAAGCACTTTGAGAAAGTGTGCTTAAAGAGAGGGAGAGAGAAGGGGGAGAGAAAAAGTGCTTTGAGAGAGAGAGAGAGAGAGAGAGAGAGAGAGAGAGAGAGCACTTAAAGAGAGAGGAGAGAGAGTGCTTAAAGAAAGAGAGAGAGAGCTACAAGGGAGGGAGAGCTTTGAGAGAGAAAGAGAGACGTTAGGGGCGAGATCGGGCGGTGCACTATGGGTAGCTCCGCCTGGCCCCTCCCCACTGCGCCTGGGCAAGGAAGAGCCGCAAAGGAGGCTGACAGCAGCCCCACAGCGCAGCATCGCTGTCGTTTCAGCAGCCACAGCAGCTCCGAGTGGTCACCCAGCCCTGCAGCATGCTTTGACCCACTGCTGGAGTTGTATTTGGAGCACACACCGCTGTCCAAGTACGAGAGAGAGAGAGAGAGAGAGAGAGAGAGAGAGAGAGAGAGAGAGAATGAGAGAGAGAAGTGCTTTGAGAGAGAAAGAGAGAGACCCACTGCTGCCGTTGTATTTGGAGTACACTGCTGTCTGCTTAACAACCTGTCTGAGTATGAGCTTAGAGAGAGAGAGAGAGAGAGAGAGAGAGAGAGAGAGAGAGAGAGAGAAATGGCATGTGGAAGGAGTGGGGTATAAAAATCAGAACATGGGGGACTGACCACTCTGGTGAATGAGGGAAGGGTAGCCTGTTTTGAGGCAAGAGATGATGGGATGTTCACAAGTAACGGCAACAATGGGCTAAAAGGGAATTGATATGCAAGAGCTAGGAAGAGCAAGAGAATGCCAGTAGACTCTTTGAGTCTTAATTTTGCCTTCAACTCATGATGCGTCCTTGTCAAAAAAAGACCAAAGCCTTGGCTGCCTTGCCAATCCTCAAATTCAGAGGGACGCACCCTTTCTGGCAACTTTATTGGGTTAAAATTTAATTTGAAACAATTTTGAACCTTAGTTTTCATGTAGTAGCCCTCAGGCACTTTGGGCTGAAAAAAGTAGACCTCGGCCTGTTCAAAGTTGGACAGCCCTGGTCTACTACAACTTAAGAACTGTAAAGGTAATCACATAGATCAACCACTGTCATTTGGGGGCATATGGCCTCCTGGGAGGCTCTGGAATATTTGAAGGGGGGGCACAGACTGAAACTTTTCCTACTCTTTGTCTCTCTTCATCTCTGTGTTGTATACTTGTTTGGTAGGGGGCTGAAAAGAACTCCTAAAAGCTCCCCCCAAAAAAGATTGAGAATGACTGAGATAGAGGAAGATTTCAAAAATGTCTAGTTCTTCTAACCTACAATATGTTTCTAATCTATATGAATTCACTGTACAAGGTTTCAGAAGCACAGCAAAGTGTCTAAAGAAGTCCTGAAATCCAGGTGAAATATTTTCACAAGAGATAAAGTGTTAGGAGTCAAGAAAGTTGTCACCTTAGTAACCTTGTGTATCAAATAAACAATGTCTGTTTAATGCTGTGTTTTTTTCTGAAGGCGGTTTTTACAAAAATTTCATTCTGTTATAAACCCTTCATTGTTGGCATCAGCTTTGTTTTGTTTTGTTTTTGCAATAATCTGCAGATATTAATTATCTGCAGATTTTATGACCCTAACATTCGATTGTACTATTTGCAAACGCAGATAAGATGCCATCTTCCTTTCCATTCCACTATTGTAGAACATAAATCCATCTTGAAATTTTAATTGATTTTATTTCTCTCTCTCTCTCTCTCTCTCTCTCTCTCTCTCTCTCACACACACACACACACACACACACACACACACACACACACACACACACACACACACACACACACACACACAAATCATCAGTTTATGAATCTCTCAAAACCAAGCAGCAACACACGTTTTACTATGTTTTTAAAGAAGTACTACTCCCACCCTGTGTGCTTCCTAGGCCAATATTCCCTCTTTTTATGGGATCTATGGTAGACTGGCGTTTTGGATTTTAAGAGCATGGGTTTTTTGCAAACAATTTGTAAACTGGAATACTTTTTTTAAAGCTGTGTGGAAAAACATTTGGTACGTAGTCATCTAAACAGTGAGGGCAACTTTCATTCAGCCACTTTTTTATATTTGTTCTGATTCATCTCTATGGAGGGAAACATGTTTTACTTGCCTTTTTCCACTGGTAGGTATTTTTATTTCAAGGAACACCGTTTATTTTTTGTAAAGAAAAAAATATTAATGTAGAAATTAAAACTGGAGAAGTTGTTGTGGACATCTTTGTGGGAGAAAATTTATCAATGCCTTAGTACATTGTGGTGCTTGTAGTCACGGGGGGGGGGGACTGCACAACTTGAACAATAACATTTTTTTGCTGCTTTAATGTTTCAGATATCTTGGGCTGGAATCCGATAGAAATTCTTATGCATTCTTGTTTAGACATATGAGTGTAAGGAAAGTTTGTAGCAAATGTCTTATTGATGTACGGTACTAGAGTCACCCCCCACCACATTGCGCTTCATATATTGTGGTCCCGGTATATCACAGATTTACCAGGACTGCAAGTGCAAGCAGGCAGCAGGGCAGTGGGCAGGCTGTGCTGTGCTCGAGGCAAGCCCCAGAGGCCCAGTGAAGGCCTACCACATGGCCTGGAACTCACTTCCAGTCCACCAGAAGCCACTTCTGGGCCCTGTGCAGGCTCCAGAGGCCCAGTAAAGATCCTGGAAGTCACTTCTGGTCCACCAGAAGTCACTTTCAATTTGCCAGAGGCCACTTCCAGTTTACCAAAAGCCTGGGAAGACAGCTAAAGGCCCATTCTGGGCAGCACCAGGCCTGGGGTAAGTACAGGAGGCTCCACACAGGTCTGCCTATCCCAGCCCAACCTGCAGATAAAGGCGTCCACATATCTTGAATTTTCCTTTATCATTGGAGGGTCAGGAATCTTAACTCCTGAGATAAACAGGGGAGTAGTGTAATAACTTTGGTTGCGGCTGAACTCCAAATTGCCCAATGTCTTTCCTTATTTATTATGTTTGCTATGGTATATTTGGAAACTATTTAGTTAAATATATTGGTCAAATTATAGTTATATCATGTATTAGCAGCAGCTCTGGACCGATCTATTATTTCTCCATACATAAAGAGTTACTTCTAGCCTGAATACTAAAACATGCTCTAACTCAGTGTTTTTCAACCACTGTTCCACGGCACACTAGTGTGCCGCGAGATGTTGCCTGGTGTGCCGTTGGAAAAGCTGAAGAATATCAGCTTTGTGTTCAGCCAAACAGGCCCAGGTTGCGCACTGAATAAAGTATTTTATAATTTTTCATATTTCTGTTTACTATTTCATAATAAAGTAATTATAAAATACTTTCTTTGTGTTTATTTGATTCCTATTCAAGAGAATTACTTTATATATAGTCAATATAGACACAGAGTTAAATTTTTTAACATTTTCTAATGGTGGTGTGCCTCGTGATTTTTTTCATGAAACAAGTGTGCCTTTGCCCAAAAAAGGTTGAAAAACACTGCTCTAACTTAGCCATCCCCTAAAGATGATTCAGTAGCTTCAACTGGTTCAAGATGGCTGAAATCTTGTTGCCCATTGTGATAGGTTGCAACTGACATAGGCCTATAGCAGGGATGGCGAACCTTTTTGGCACTGAGTGCCCAAACTCAGTGATGGACACAGTGGCGGCAGCGGCGGGGGAGCGGGATCGGTGGCAGTGGGGGGCGGGGGTGAAGGCAGCAAGGGTGATGGGGTCAGGGTAATCGGCGGCAGTGGTGGGAGGGGCAGGGATGGTGGCAGTGGGGGGTTAGTGGCGGCGGCAGCAGGGGCGGCAAGGGTGATGGCGATGGGGATGGCAGTGGGGGGTCAGGATTGGCAGCAGTGGGGGGCAAGGGTGGAGCAAGGGCAGCAAGGGCGATGGGGGCAGCAGGGTCAGGGTCATCGGTGGCAGCGGCGGGGGGCAGGGATGGTGGAGGTGGGGTTGGCAGCGGTGGCGGCAGCAGGGGCGGCAAGGGTAATGGCAGTGGGGTTGGTGGCGGTGGGGGGGTCGGGATCAGTGGCAGCGGGAGGCAGGGATGGGGGCGAGGGTGAGGGCAGCGGGGGTGACGGGGTGGCAGAATCAGGGTCATTGGCAGTGGCGGTGGGAGGGGCAGGGGTGGCGTCAGTGATGGTGGCGGGGGTGGCGGAGGTCAGGTTGGCGGCAGCAGGGGCCGGGGCGATGGCGACAATGGCAATGGCGATGGGGACGGTGACAGCAGGGTTGGCCTGGCACCCAACATGCTCCCTGCCCCCCCACTTCCCCCTCCACAAATTCCTCATGGCTGGTCCAGCGGAGGGGCAAGTGGGGGGGACAGGGAGCATGTCATGTGCCTGGCAAAAGCTCTTTGTGTGACACCTTTGGCAAGCATGCCATAGATTCACCATCCCTGGCTTATAGAATTCAGGAGGACATTATGAGTTAGCTTCTCCAGAAATTTCACTCATTCAACGGATCTGCTCTGGTTGTGACATACAGTACTAAGCAACAGGATTTTAGCCAGTATGATTTCCATCTATTTGACTAGCATTACTAACAAATTTCTTAGTTCTGCATCCTTAAGGAAAGCTTTTTCTCTTACCATTTTCCCAGGGCTCCAGGACAGCCTATATAGTAACTCCTTAGAGGTCTCTCCTCTCATGAGATAAGGTTGTCATACATTAGGAGCAGGACCTTTGGAAGCTGATTTGTCTTACTCCCTGGCTTCATTTCTGGGAATAGATTAAGACATACTCAACTGCACATTTAAAAAGTAGTTAAGATAGCATTCCTACTGCTTTTGTTCTACAGTTTATATTCATTTGATTAATAGTATAGCTTGACATTGTTTTAATTGGATTTACTGTGCATTTTGTATTTACAGCTTGTGTGTTATCTTGGGAGCATTAGCTGAAAGTTGGTTTATAAATATTGTTACAATACGTAAATAATATTTTGGGCCCCGAGAGGCTCTTCTGTGAACTAAGGACCTCCTTGAACCAATGCTTCCTTTGGCAAAGGGGAATAATCTATTTTCCCCACTACCCTGCAAGTCTCAGGGTAACCTCCCGTCATGTTTCCCAGTATTCCAGACAGTTTCTGGGAGCACAAAAGGGGAAGGGGGAATTGGAGAAAGCTACCTTTCTCATTTGCAAACACAAATTCTCCTGCAGCCAGAATTCTTCTTAAGGGTCAAAACCAATTATTTTCCAAATTCATTTGATAACTGAGAACTCATATCATGGTTGGTAGATGAGAAGATTGATACTGGTGTCTATCTGCTGCCTCATAAATCACTCTATTGTTGTTTGAGCGGACAGTGAAATAGGCCAAGTACCTGTGGCCTTCACTGTTGTTTGCTTGTTTGTTTGCTTGTTTGCTTGCTTGTTTATTATTGGACTTCTATACCACGCCATCTATCAAAAAGGCCACTCTGGGCGGTGTTACTTCACGGGGAGGAGCCTGGAAGAAAAGAAATTAAGAAGGTGGTAATTCTTACAAAGGCCTTGATTACTCAAAGACTTGCATGCTTTCCTGCCATGGTCTTTTCAGTACTTCCTGGACAGTGATGTGGAGAAACAAAAAGTTTAAAAATTGGTGGAACTGTTTGGAAGGGAAACGTTATATCATTTGTGGTTACTTGTGACAGTGCAAATGACTGGGTTATACTCTAGATCAGTGATGGCGAACCTTTTAGAGACCGAGTGCCCAAACTGCAATTCAAAACCCACTGATTTTTCACATAGTGCCAATACAGCAAATTAACCTGAATCCAGGGGGCTGTGAAGGGGCGATGTCGGGTGCCCACAGAAAGGGCTCCGAGTGCCATCTTTGGCACCCCTGCCATAGATTCGCCAACACTGCTCTAGATGCAACAGGAGCTTCTTGTGCAGGACCTATATAGGAAGGACCTCTACTATGGTGCATCATATTACATAACATTAGAAGCACTCATATGAGGCAGGTATTTTTGCATTGATGTAAAGGTTTGCATGGTGGTTGAAATGCTTTGTGATGCTATTCATAATTCTGTCTCTGTCCCTCAAGCCATTCCAGATTTCTGTCAAGAATACTGAAAGGTTTTGATATTAGGTCTCAATAGTATGATTGTACCAGCATACCACATCACAGCTTATTTTATTATATAATTGTGGTATCTCTGTCAGCTACTCCATGTTAATCCCAAATTGCAGCTGCTTTTACTGAACTGTTGTCTTAGCATGGCTGGCAGCAACCCCAAAGGACTGTGCTTAAAGGATAAAAAAATAACAAGCTGTCCTTTCAGGCTGTGAAATAAATAGGTACAGTAAACCCCCACCTATCGCAGGGGTTAGGGACCCGACCCAACCCCCAATAATTGAAAATCCGCAATATGTGGATGCTGGGTCAGGTCGGGATTTGGGGGGCTCTCTGGGGGCTCTTGTACTTACCCCAGGCTGGTGATGCCCCAAACGGGCCTGCAAGGGGCTTTCCAGTCCCCCAGAAGCCCCCAAAGTGCTTTCTAGTGATCTGGAGTTCATTTCTGGTTTACCGGAAGTCTCTTCTGGTTTGCGGGGAAGCACTTTTGGGGCCTCCGATGGGCCTGGGAAGGCCTTTCCTCCTTACCCCGGCTTTTTTCATATACTGCGGACCTGCTATATACCAGGACTGCAGTATATGAACCGCGAAAGGGTGGGGGGGACAACTGTCTATCCTTTTAAAATACTTTCTAAGCAGTGACCTTTTGAGCTGAGGGTAGGGACTCATACATTCTTTCTTAAAAAATAAAAATTTCTATATATAACACAAGGTGTCAAGGAAAAGATTCTGGTAATAATTATGCCATTGTGATGAATGTGCTTTTACACATTGTCCTCCTTCAGTTCCTTAATTCATTGAGAGTGGGAGTGGGAGCAGCATTGTGGCAAAGGTTTTGCTCCAACGTACAGTTATGAAATTGAATTACAGAATTGAACTGACATACATGCTCCTTTGACATTCAGTTGAATATATGTGGACCACAGATGGAGTTTGCTGCTATAGTGTGGTTCAACATTTGTCACTCACACCTATGCGCCTTGCACCTATGCAGAATCCCTTCTGGACTGTTATATTGGTAGACTTTTTGTAGGCATCCTGCCCACTTGCATATGGCATAGAGTAAGGTACATCCTAGTGCCTCTCTTCCATTTCTTCTTTGCCAGCACAAAAGAAGCAACACTTTGGTTGTTCTGCTTCTCAATTTTGATGAGTAAATTAACCAATCTCTTTAATGAATGGTTCATAAATAACTAAAAATAAATAAATAAAAGTTTGTGTTTGTACTTTGTTTTTGTCATCCCTTTTCCCGTATAAATACATTTTAAAAAAAATAAAAATATCCTTCGTTGTCTATTTCCTGCCATCTTTGTCATCTTCTCCCATATTTCACCTTCTTTGCTTCTTTATTGTTCCTGTTCCACGGCCTTTAATGCACCTCTTCCTTAAGAAGAATTGCACGTACTGATGGACATTAAGAGTGGATTTTCAGTCTAGATGAAGGTTACCGGGCCCATTCCTGTTACAGTATATTTATTGGAGTTTTATCAGTCGTTGCACACCATCAGGATCCTTTCCCACCAAATGTGCTCCAATCCGTGTAGGAGCTCTTCTGGGCTGTCCATGCCACCACCTGAACTTGGGCCACAACCTACCACCAGCATGGTGAGAATCCCTGTCCTGCTTCCTTGCTGGAAAGGTCAGCTGCCAGCACAGGTGGGGATCGGCCAGTCACGTTCTTGCCCAGACTGGAGTAACACCAGGAAAGAAGGATTTGTGATGACTGGTAAATGGTCTAGCTAACCTGGGGGAGAAGGGTGGTGGATCTGGAGTGCCATGTGGTGCACTTCATATGAAGCAGTTCATGGGCTTTGTGCCCATGTCTTCTCAGTACAGTAACCTCCGCCCTTTCGCAGTTCATACACTGCAGTCCCGGTATATCATGGAACCACAGTACCTGTCGGAGCGTATCTCCCAGAGGTCAACTGGGGTCATGCCCACGAGAATGGCACCGGTGCACTCACTTAGGGTGGCCACACCCAGGGAGGCGCGGAAATCACGCATAACCGCGCCATCTCTGTGGTGGGCCCCTCACTGTGGAATCATCTCCCTAGTGAGCTGTGCCTAGCACAGTCCCTGCTCGCCTTTAAAAAAGCCCTGAAAACCCATCTTTTCAAAGAGGCATATGGCGACCTTTTTACTTAATTTAATTTAATTTAATTTAATTTAATTTTTCTCCTTTTTTTTGGCAGCCCGCACCATCTTTTGCGGAGGGTCTTGTCCCTCCTTACTTTATTACTATTTTTTTGCCCTTTTGTATTTCTGTTGCCTTGTCTTAATTGTAAACCGCCCAGAGTTCCGTTCAGAAGATGGGTGGTCTAGAAATATAACAAATAACAAATAAATAATAAATAATATGAAAAAAGGCCCCTGGGATAAGCTGGAGAGGCCTGTATCAGGCTTCCTGTACTTACTGCAGGCTTGGTGCTGCCCCGAATGGGCCTCCGACGGCCTTCCTGGGCCTGTCGGAGGCCCCAAAAGTGCTTCTCACTGAATCGGAAGTTACTTCCAGAAAACAGAAATGCTTTTTGGCGAACAAGGTGTGACTTTCTGGTCACTTCCGGTTCACCGAAAGGCATGTTTTTCAGGCCTCCAACACACCTAGAAAGGCCCCCAGAGGCCCCCAAAGTTTCTAGCAATCTTGAGGTCATTTCTGGTTAGGTGAAAAGCACTTTTGGGGCCTCCGATGGGCCCGGGAAGGCCGTTGGAGGCCCGTTTGGGGCAGCACGAGACCTGGGGTAAGTACAAGAGGCACCAGATAGGCCCCTCAGTCCCAACCTGATCCTGCATCCATATATCACAGGTTTTCAATTATCGCAGGTCGGGTCGGGTCCCTAACCCCCATGAGGCGAGGGGTTACTGTATACATGGGAGACAAAGCTCCTTAGAGAACACTAGAATGTTCTAAAACTATACCTGTACAAGTGCAATAATCGTACCTGTGAATTCACAGACAACCATTCAAAGAACCACAGTTGCAGGCAACCAAGCTGTCCATGTTTCAGTCTTCATGCACATTAATTCTTCTCAAATGGAATGTCTTTAACATTTTCTCCTAAATCAAATAGGAAAGAACAGGTCATGTAGTTTCACAGGAGAAGTAGGCTACAGATGTAGTCTGGTTAAATTTTCATGACTGGAGGAGCCTCGTGGCACAGTGGTTAAATGCCTGTACTGCAGGTAAAACTGTACTCATGACCCCCCCATGCCGGCTCATGGTTGATTCAGCCTTCCATCCTTCCGAGGTCGGTAAATTAAGTACCCAGCTTTTTGGGAGGGGGGCAATATGTAGCCTGCATAATTAAACTGTAAACTGCCCAGAGACTACTTGAAGTGGTATGGGGCGGTATATAAGCAGAACACTTTGCTTTTTGCTTTGCTTTTCTCCTGAATGAAGTTATGTATGGGTGGTAGATATGATCCCACAGGGAGTTCTAAGTCAGGTATCAAGCTCTTTACTGTGGAACATTTTCTCTGCATGATCTGACTGTACAATAAAACAACCCAAGACGCTCTACAACCATAAGATTTGCAGAGATCGAAGCACCCAGGAGAAGGAGGAGCAATCTCCCTTAATCAACAGCGGCCAAAGGCTGCTCTCCACAGCCCCACCAGACAGCTGATTTCGATAGATCTGACCTGTCAAAATCAGCTGTCTGGCAGGCGCTGTGGAGAGCAGCCTTTGGCTGCTGTTGATTGAGGGAGGTTGGGACAGCCTTCCAACGAGAATGCACTGAAAACCAATCAATCTTTTGCCTTTTTTCAAACCTCCAGAACAGATTAATTGATTTTCAAAGCATTCCTATGGGAAACAGCAATTCGACTTTCAAAAAAATTGACTTTCGAAAATACATTCAAAAGGGATACCACTGTACCTTGAAAGTTTGAAAACCAGATGTTTCAAAATATAATTTTGGTATTGATAATTGTGCTGTGATGCCATGGAACAGGAAGGCAGAAAATTTCTTTTGCTTTTTCAGACCTTGATGGAGGCAAACTTTCTAAACACTGTGTACTGTGTTTAAGGATGTGTGCAACACCTGTATGTAATGTCCTCAAATCATCTGTTTTATTTAACAATCATCAGAGTTATTCAGGCATTCTCCCAGGGATCTTGACATGTAGTTTCCTTTTGATGCGTAGTATCAGTCTGCTTGTGTCAGTATTCTGAAATAAGTCATAGCCTCAAAATTGGTCCTGGTCTGAATTTGTTAATTTATTTTGAAAATAATTTTTTTATCTGTTTGCATCTGTGATTTTTATCATTTACATTTTCAAAATATATTGTTTCTTTAAAGGTAGCTAAAATGTATATGATTATATGATTGGATAGTTTCCAACATCACATAGTATTATTCTTCATAAAAGCTTTTAAATAACTCATGAGAGCATTTATCTTAGTTTTATCATACACATTTACAATCCTTTTATCTAACATTCTTATCTTTGCACTGAAGGCAGCCAGAGAATATCCAAGGGAGATTGAAACAAGACCTCCTTATCTCTAGAGAGTAATTAGCCAATATAACTTTCACATAAACGTTTTTTTTCTCTTTTACAAATGTGTAGGAGGATGAATTACAGGCAGAATTCAATAAAGCAGAATTCAATAAATAAGTAAAACAGCATATGTTGGCTCAGCATAGCCCTAACAGAGGCTATTCACATAAGCCATTGTATGAAGCTGATTGATCTTATTGCTTGATATGACAGTCTAAAACATTTGTTAGTTGACTTTAATGGAATATCATGAAGTTTTGTTCCAGAGGAGCTAAGGAGGGCCTTTTGTCTGCCTTAGGCAAGCTGCACAGTCCTAGAGCACCCCCAGAAGAAGGGAATGGTAAATGACTCTGAATGCCTAGAAAACTCTGGGAAGAATCAGCATAAATCAGAACTGACTTAATTAGAATTAAGGACTGTCTCAAATTTTTTGCATAGCATACTCCCGCAGTAAAGCCATCCAGAAATAGTTGTCTGACCAAAAGGTTGAACAAAAATGTTTTACTCCCTAAGACAGAGCAAACATCACACCTTGCCTTCTAAGACAATGTGTATAATATGCAAAGTCATGCAGATTATTTTGACAGATGAGCTAGAGAATTCCTCAAGCACCTCTTATCTATATGCAACCAATATCAATTAAATATCGAAGAATTTACTGCTATAGCAAGACAATCAAAATCTGCTGTCAGGTAACCCCCCCCCCCGCCGCCGCTGCCTAATGGTAGGGTGGGCTCTATCTGACATGGCTGAAGCATAATCCTTTTTATTTATTACTCTCACAGTAATAAATGTTAATTACTTCTAGATTTGAGTATTTTATTTATTTATAGTGTTTTATTTATGAAACTCCTTGAAGTTTTATAAAAGAAAGGTGGGTAGCTGTATTCTGCATAAATTAATCAATAAATGATATAACTCATCATTGAAAGGTAACAATCATGGCTGTTACATAGATATTTTCTCCTTGGTAGAAGGTCTGCATGTCATGCTTACTGTAATTCACACAGATACGCTAATGAGTGATATGCCATAGGGTAATAGAGTTTCTTACAAAAAAAGGTAAACATGCATTATTTCCTATTCCCTTATATGTAGATTTTGTGTGTGTGTGTATGTGTGAATGATTAGGTGAACTGTAAATGTGATTAGAAAATGGTAGCAGTTGGAACTAAAAGGAGAAAAAGATACATATGTACTCTATGTATGTCAAGAACTGTGGAGTTTTTCATTGTATTAGAAGTGGAGAATCAATGTCCTTTCTAATGTTGTTGGACAGCAGTGGTTGAGAATGACCTCTGGAAATGACACCACCCATAGATAGGTGTCACCAGAAGGCCTATACGGTAGTAGACTTCCTAATATTTACTTTTTTGTTGTTTGTTTCTAGAAAACACCTGCATTATTTAACATAAAAGACCAAACCTACTAAAATTAAAAAGTACTGTGCAGTGTAAGCACTGTGTACTCTCACAACTGAAAACTTTATGTTTAGCTTCGGTAGCTCCTAATTACAAAGTTGGGTACTATTTTCACTTAGGGTGAAAACAGAAGATATTAGAGAAGAAATAAGAACCTGCAATATACAAATCACAACACAATGAGAAGGACATAACAGATTTGCTTGCCTCTAAAATTTCTTGTTAGAGAATTGAAACCTCTTCACTCCAGGTGAGCAACAAAGGCCAGGATTCAGTAGAGAACATGATGCTTCCACTAGAAATGATGGTGTCATCTCCTTCTGGAGACCCACTTCTAAAACCTGGTCCAGAAAGCTGAGAAACTATCTAAGCAGTTATTTGGTACCATAGAGGGCTAAAACAGGAAGGGAAGGTCACAATGCTGCCAGTATTGGATGTTATTGTTGGATTGTGGCCAAAGACCAATTTACAAAATCCAGCTTGATTACCATTCTAAAGAGCAAAAAGCTTGACTGCCATATACACAGAAAGAACTATAAAGGCCAAAATCGGATGAGTTACACCCTCTGGCAAATCTTGTTGGCAAATTGTTGCAAATGATTAAATTAGAGTGGGCAGTCTCTGTTGTGCACCGAGGCACATGAGTCAGCATGCAAGAGCAAATGTCTATGCTAACAGCTTACCTTTCAGCAGTTTGCCCATGAGATCTGCAGTCATTGCATTACACCAATGTAAAAATTCAGCTTTTGGCCAAAGACATTTTAATTTCGATAGTGTATGGACAAATTATGCTATGTCCTATTCTAATACGGTAGCTCATATAGAGGATTCAGAGAAGGTATTTTTCTGGAGGGACAGATTTTTTTTTTAAAAAAATGAATACTATAATGAGTGCCGCTACAATAATTAGTTACCGTTGGGGGCTAGAAAGCAGGTGTTGTGCCAACTTGTAAAATTTCTCTACCAATAAAAATAGGTAAATAAAAATATTAGCGTTGCATTTTTCTATTAAATGGCTTTCTCCATCCTTCCCTCAAGAAGCTTTGAACAGAATATAACACCTATATTCGTCCCACAGTATAAAACAAAGTCTGCAAAATAAGGTAGGTATCCTATGTTGACAAAGGGATAAAAAAAGAGATTGGTTCTTGGTTTTTCATGTTCTAATCAGATACTCCAGCCATGACTGTATAACAGACTGGCTTTCTCAAAGAAGGAAGTCACAGGAAGTTGACCTTTTCAACTATATTTCATAGATATACAGTAGCCTTTTTCCTCTTATAAGCTATAATGCAACAGAATGTAACTACTTATTTATTTGTTTTTTATTAGAGTTGCTATGCTCAAATCCAGAGCTTAAAAGTTATGTCTGCCGGCTACAACTTCCAGAATACTCCATCCTGCATGGTCAGCTGTAGTTGTAATTTTAAAAAAAATTAAAAATCTTTCCAAAGATCTCTGTAAATCTTATTGAAATTGGTGAAACCAAAGAATCAGTGGTGTTATGCCTTGTCACCCAAAGTCTATGGAAGAGCTTGCACATGCAGAGTAGAGCAAACATTGGCAATTTATAAGCCTAATGTTCAAACTGTTAACTCAAAAAAGACACTGTCAAATTGGTAGGGTTGGTCTATAGCTTAGGTTCAGCATTGCAGGTTATATTTATTCCCCCATTTTTGTGTTATTGATTTTAATGGGCTGTATGAACTCACAAGTCCTACATCATTGTAATCTGGGCAGATTTCTTTAGAACTACATTTTTTTCCTTTTATAGAGGCAAAAGCCTGCTTATCTATTGTTTCCCTAGAACTTTAAAACAAAAAGAATATGACAAGGGCAAACATCCCCATTCTGTTCTAAACCCTAACATTAATCTTTGCTGTAGTTGTCAAACATGGTGTCAAAACATTAATATTAATGTCTTAGCTTGTAATATACTTATTTTCCAGTATTCATTCCAAAAATCATTTAAAACAATGTCTTTTCAGAATTGTTTCTTTGTATTATATAAAGAATATTCTTAAAAATCTTGACTGTATTCATCCACTCCATATTGCATCTTTTTACATAGGTGTCTTTAAACAAAACCTGTAATTCTGTTGTCATTTTCTATTTCTATTTTCTCAGTAGAATCTTGTAAAAACGTTTTAATTTTATTTATTTATTTATTTATTTATTTATTTATTTATTTATTTATTTATTTATTTATTAGGCTTATATACCGCCCGTCTTCCCGAAGGAACTCCAGGCGGTTCACAACAAAACAATATGACAATAATAGCAATTAAAATAAAACAGTTAACTAGGCAACCAAAAATAACAGATGGCGGGGGGGGCACTTTTATTTAATCACCGAACGCCTCCCGGAAGAGGAGAGTTTTTAAGGTCTTCCGGAAGGCTGACAGGGACTCTGCTAGGCGCACTTCTGTGGGGAGATAGTTCCACATAGTGGGGCCAGCCACAGAGAAGGGTCGGGTATGGGTGGATGTTCTCTGAGCCTCTCTGGGCGTGGCCACCCGCAGCATGTGCGCCCGCGACACCCTGGTCGGCCGGGCCAATATTAACCGCTGGTTGATCCGCTCTGCCAGGTAGTCAGGTCCTAGGCCATGGAGGGTTTTATAAATCAAAACCAAGACCTTGAATCTGATTCGGGACGCAACGGGCAACCAATGCAGGCGAGCCAGGACCTGGGTGATGTGGTCGAACCGACGCACACCCGCCACCAGCCTGGCCGCAGCATTTTGAACCCGCTGCAGTCGCCGAAGGAGAGTCAAGGGCAGCCCCATGTAGAGCGCATTACAGTAGCCTAGTCTCGAGACCACCAGCGCCTGTACCACAGTCCTAAGGGAGTTTTAAAAATGTTTCTCAGGCATAAAATGTTTTAAAAATGTTTCTCAGGTATATAAGTCAGTAGCAAGGCAAAACTATAATATATTATGTTTCAGAGAAGTGGCCGTGTTAATTTGGTTCAGCATGTATGAAAAATAAAATAAAAACAGAAGAGTTCTGGAACTTTACAAATTGTAAACAGGATATTAGTGTGAGCTTTTACAGATTATAGTCCATTGCGTCAGACACAATTAGACTGTACTCTTAAGAAAGGTCACAATCAAGTGGATCTATTAGTTTTTCAGGCGCACAATTCTTGGTTTTCTGTTTTTTTATATTAGTATATGAGCATAATGAGCATAGTACAAGTTTTAACACTAGAATGTCCCCTATATAATTGAAATAGGATGCAACAACCAGTTTTTGCATTCTCTTTAGTGTAAAAAGAGAAGCTGCTGATGAATTTTCATAAGAAGTGCAAATAACAGTACAACTCAAATGCATAAGATTCCTTTGGTGCAGTGTCAAAAATACAACTCACCTCTCTATGTTGAGCCAAAATAGATTGTAGACAAAATATTTACAATACAATGTCTGCATCAATAACTGTTTTATCATTCAGTGAAATATGCTTCACATGACACTTTGAAATGCAGTAATCTGGTTTAGCCATGACACATATACAAAAGGATGTAGCTTTAAAATGTAAAATACAGCAAATGCAAGTTAAGGAGGACATTCTAAATCATAAGCATTATGAGATTCAGCAACTTTGCAACAGGAGGTGCATCTCCTTGCAGAGATGCATCATCAAACACATATATATGTTGCTAAACACATGTCTTCAGAGTTATTTCTGCAATATCAATATGAAGAGAGAGCCCTTTGTTTTGTCCTGATGACCATTCACAAGACCGTTTGATCACACACACTTTACAGTGTGGACCTTTGCAACTTCTAGTTGCAAAGATTTTGTTGTTTTTCTTTTGTCCATCCTGAGCTTTTAGGAGCTTTAGGTTTATCTGCTCTCCTGTTTTTTCTTCTCATATATGCGGAGATTAAAGCCTCTGCTTTTATATTATAACTGCAGTTTTCTGTTACAGCTGGACTGTGATTCGTTTGAATTGCAAATAAATCAATTACATTCACAGTTTGTTAATTACCCACTGTTTTTGTTCTCAAAGAATTTTATTTGCATTAGCCATGGCCTTAGCACAATAGATATAACATTTACAAAGATATAAAATCATATATTAAAAACCAAACTAATAAATATGTATACATCCACTAAATACATAAATAGTTTCAGTTAGTTAGGGCTCCCGAATCTTGTCTGTCTGTCTATTCATGCTTTATGGAGAGCCTTTATTAATCATGCTCAAAGTTACCCTATGTACTGCTGACAAGAATAACATTGAAATGGCAAAGAACTATTTTAGATTTTTGTATTGAAAGGATTGACTAGTAAGTAGTCTTAGCTGTGGATGCCAGTAATTTGTAACTTGTACAAATTTGTTAAACTGAGAGCATCATTTTATTAGCCACGGAAGAGGCATTTTACAAAGCAGAAAAGGTTCCCCACTCTTGTGCTTCCATCATTATTCAGTTCAAGAGCACATGCTCTTAATTAGGGGCCTTTATACACGACCCCTAAGCTCCGCAGGAAATGGCTGCAAGGTCCGGACCTTACAAGTGTTTTCCCACCAGCTCCGGACTTTGCAGACAATTAAGTGTGACCCCGCCCACCTAAGCGTGACCCAGCTGCACTTTCTTGTACCTGCTTGAGGTGGGTGAAAATCCCCAGGTCCGGATTTAATCTGGTCAGTGCGGGGCTCTCCTGGCTTCTGCTTGTGTTTTTTTTGCCTCCTGCCCCTTTAAGAGAAGAGGTGGGAGGGAAAAAAGCAAGCAGAAGAGAAACGGAAGAGAAACGGAGCTCCGGGAAGCTCCTCCAGGTGAGCTGCATTTCCCCCCCTCTTTCTCTGGTGGGGAGGAAGGAAGGGCAACGAACCCCTAAGATCTTTGGTCCGAATTTAAGGGACCAGCGGATCTTAGGGGTCGTGTGAAAAGGCCCAAAGACATGCTGAATAGGAAAGAGCAGTCTGACTTAGCTTACAATAATGAATTCACTGAAAGAAAAGAAATCATATTTTTCGAAGAACTATAATCTGTGGAGAACTTGAGATGTCTTCCTGTTCTTTTAATTAAACAAGAAAAATGAGAACTGTGGGCATTCATACTTTCTTCTTCACTTTGGGGCATTTATATTAAAATTACAATGGTTTTTAAGGTAACCATTATTGTGTTTGCAAGTGTCTATAATGGAATTCTGAGTAATTTTTATTTATTTATTTGACTTATTTATTTGATTTATATACGGCAGCTATCTAGCAGAAAACTACTCTGGGCAGTTATTTTAGATAGTTCAGGTCTAGAATTTTACCTTGGTGTGTACCGCAAAATGCATCTTATTTCATTTTCTATCTACTAATACAAAATACTTCCATTAAGATGGCTTTGATTGGCTCCACTATTGAACTAAAAGTGTTTCTGGCATAAGTTTAAAATAACAGTATATAGTGTCTGTAAATGACCAACATTGGAAGCCACCAGTCAGTACAGTGTGTGTTGATATGTTTATGAAACTCTGTAGTTGTTGCTTAGTCAGGGTGATGTGGTGGATAGCGTGATAGAATTGGAGCAAGGTGAACTGGGCTTAAATCCCTGCTTGGCCTGGGAAACTCACTGGGTGTTTGGTACCCATAAAGTCACTCCTTAGGCAGTTACTTCACGTCCGTTTTGTCTCTGTTAGTGTTGCGCTTTAGGAGCAGTACAAAAAAAGTTACCTCACATCCGTCACGCAACTACTGAAATTTGTCTCGACCAGAATGGGTGCTAAGTGCGACAATACTGTACCTGGTGCTGCGGTAGGGTTTTCCTTTGTCATTCTTTGTCCCCGCTTTCTGTTCCGAGACAAGACACTGTGTAGTAACGACTGTCACGCAACAAAACATTCATTTCTCTCAGAAAACTGTGTCTGGGTTGTTGTTGTTTACTTTTCAGAAGTAAAATATCAAAAGAGAATTTTAAGCCCCCCCCCCGCCCCAAAACAGGGAAAAGGAAGCTAGACAAAGTCAGTGTTTGTCATGGTACAAGACCGTGAGGTAACACTTGTCATGAGACAAGTTATTATGACCATGGGAACACTGAAACAGGGACAAAACCACGTAATTGCGACCAACGCTGTCACGGTACAAAACTAGTTGCAGAACAAAGAAGGACGTGAAGTAACCGCCTTAAATATCTTACCTTATCTTGAAGAAACCCTGTTGCAGTTGGATGGGACTTAATGGCAACATAACAATGATTGTGGTTGTTTTTATTCTGAACTATTTTAAATCAAGATATGTATTCAACTCATAGAAACGAGCTAGCTTTCAGATATAAAAAGAAACTTGGGTCGTACTTTCAGAAGCAGCTGAGGTCAGTTGCATCATGGAAATTTGGCCAAGGCTTTAGCCCAGAGGCAGCTATTTAAAATAAAAATTTTAAAAGATTCATAGACATAATAACATTGGATGCCGTAATAGTCTATTATCCTCTGATCATATGCTCATTTATTAACTTTTTGTGCACCTTAGCCAATACATATAGTCAAAACAATATTTAGCTACAGTTTTGAAATCCAGTGAAGGCATTGATTGGATCAGAGTATTTGAAAATATCAGCCCTGGAATAAATAGAAACAGACTGATAATCCAAACTGTCATACGCCATCCAGTGCAATAACACTATCAGCTTTACTGAAGGTTCCTTTTTAAAAACCTTTCTCATAACCTTCCATCTCTATTTATATTAAAGGACTACTTGCTTTGGAAAAAGATCCCTGTGAAATGCAGCTTTAAAGTAACTAGTTTCATGCAATAATTATATGTGACTACTTGCATTTGGGGTGGCAAGTAATGTAATAAATACTTCCTAAGTTAACTTTTGGTATAATTCCCAATTTTCTTGAGAAGAATTTGAAAGGCAGCAAAGCAAACAGAGGGTTGCTATATTCCAGTTCTTCAAACCTGAAATAAACATTTCTGAGAAACTGGAACAAGTTCAGATGAAGGCAACGAGGATAATCAGGGGAAACCAAGCCCTGTGAGGGAAGACTGTAAGAATTGGACATGTCTAGCCTTGAAAAAAGAAGACTTGGGGGTGATTTGATAGTTCTTTTCAAATATTTGAAGGGCTGTCATATAGCAGACAGGCAGGATCTGTTCTCCCTCATCCCAGAGTGCAGGACACATAAGAATGGGCTCAAGTTTCAGCTGAATATCAGGAAAAACTTCCTAGCGGTTAGAACAGGTACCTCAAAAGGGGGTGAGTACTCCAACACTGGAGGCATTTCATGAGAAATTGGGACAACCACCTGGCAGATCTACTTTGATTTGTGTTCCTGCATTGAGCAGGGAATTGAACTTGATGGCCTTATAGGCCTCTTCCAGCTTCACTATTCTATGAATCCACAATTCTGTGATTTTGAGGCAGGACCTTGTGATACAAAGCAGCCTCTAGCACTATTATGTAAGCACTATTTGCACGTTCAGGAGTCAGGACTGCAATCATGTTTAGCAGGTGGAGATGAGGGGTTGCATGTAAGCCTCACCACTAGGCTCACTAGAGATGGGCACAAACTAGAAAAGCAGTGATTTGTGATTTCTGGTTAACCAGGAACCAAAAACCACCACAACCCCCCCCCATGTAAAAGAACCAGTTTGTGGTTTGGTTTTCTGGTTCATGCCTGGGGACCCCCTACCTGATCCTGCTCTCAGTGTCACTGCCATGGGTGCATGCTTGTTCAGAGGCAGCCGGAGGCTGCTGCAGGAAAGCTAGGAGCTTCCTCTGAACATCTGCCTGCCTGTCAGCTGGCCAAGAACATTCATCTGCCAATGCTCGCAGCTGGCCAAGAACATTCATCTGCCAAAGCCCGACCTGCTGCCTCTGGGGACGGAACCTGTAGCAGCAGTGGCAGCAGTAGGAGTAGGTAGGCAGAGGTGAAAGAGGCAGTGGGAAGGGGACAGGCAAGCAGAAGCAAATGAAACACCAAAAGGGAAAAAGTTCAGTGTTTCATTTTGCTTTGGCAAAATGGCATGTCCAACTGGGTCATGAAACGAACCATGAACCAGCCTGGTTCATTGGGGTTTTTTATTTGTGGTTCATTTCCTTCCCATTTCCAACCACTCACTCTTCAGCAGGAAGAGTTGCATAGGATCTGTAACTGTAAATTCTGTTTATATTATTTCATACCATGGGCTAGTGGAATTTCCACACCTGCTCAGTAGATAGGTGAAGTAATGGAGTATCTACCGTTATGAAAAGGAGGGGACAAAGACTGAAAAAGAGAGAAGTATCCAGCCACAGTTTTCCAAGGAGTAGCTGTGTTAATATGTGCAAGAATTTTTATTTTTTATTTTTTAGAGGACTTTTACCCCACCTTTCTCCTTGGAAAAAAACCCAAGGCGGCTTATAGTAATGAGGAATAATATACAGTCCAGTACAATTAAGACATGTTCAAGTATTTGAGAACAAGGACTTGAGGGACATCTTACAGCATTAAAAGACAACATTACACTAAAGCTACAAGGTTATAAGTAGTTATAAACACAGAGTCTATCTGAACCTATAGATTCATATAAAAGACACATAATGGTAGTCCATCATTCAGGGAAAGCTTGTCTGAAGAGAAAGATTTTTGCCTGTTTCCGGAACGACAAGAGATGAGGCAGTCCTGGCCTCTAGTGGAGGGAGTTCCAGTGTCTGCATGCAACAGCTGAGAAGGCCCTTTCATGGGTTCCTTCCCTGGTGTCCTTAACACTAGAGTTGGTTCATACTGTGAGATTCGATCTTTGAGGTAGCTAGGACTCAGGCCGTACAGTATTTTATAGGTCAAGGTCAGCACCTTGAATTGTGCCCGATAGCTGATTGGCAGTGAGTGGAGCTATTTTGATAGGGGTGTAATGTGATCTCTATACCCCACCCCAGTCAGCAGTCTGGCTGCTGCATTTTTGACCCGTTGAAGTCTCCTGAGGCTTTTCATCAGTAGTCCCGCATAGAATGCATTACAGTACTCTAGCCGGGATGTCACTAGGGCATGTGTCACCATGGACAGAGCTGGTTTCTCAAGAAAAAATGCGCTCCTGGCCACAGTGTGACCTGGGCATCCAAGCTCAAACATGAGTCCAAGAGCACCCCCAAGCTGCGTGCCTGATTTTTCAATTGGAGGGTGACCCCATCCAGTACACTTTGTATTCCTATCCATTGTTCTCCCTTTCGACTGACCAGGAGCACCTCTGTCTTGTCTGTCTTGTCTGGGTTTAGTTATCAAATCATAACAAAATAAAACAAAAGACAAAAATGTTGTGCCCCCTTAGATCAACTGTTTTATTTTAACGTGAACGTTTGTAGCTCAAGTCAACTTCCTCAGACATACGAGTGAAAAAAATATATGACTCTCATATTTGGACAGGGTCCCAGAATACCATTCAAAATAAGGAAACAGCCCACCTGGCTACTACCTTATGTGACTTTGTCACCCTCCTCTGTGACATTGGGTGTTTATACACGACCCCTAAGCTGCGCTGCAAATGGCTCCCAGCTCCGGAGCTTAGAAATGTTTCCCCACCAGCTCTGGAGTTTGCAGACAATTAAGTGCGACCCCGCCCACTTTAGCGCAACCCAGTGCACTTTTCTTGTACCTTCTCTCTGGAGGTGAAAAATATTTGATGCGGATAAGAGTGCCGGGCTCTCCTCGCTTGTCTGTTGTTTTTTTGCCTCCCGCCCCTTTAAGAGCCCCTTGAGAAGGAACCAGGAAGTAAGGGGGCTCGTGGCAACTTCGACCGGCACCGGCAGGTTAGTAAAGGCTTCTTTTGTCCTTTTTTTCCCTCCCTCCCCTCACGCCGACAGGAGCAGGAAGTGCTGAGGGGTGGGGACGCAGGAACAGAAATGAACCCCCAAGATCTCTGGTCCGAATTTAAGGGACCAGTGGATCTTAGAGGTCGTGTGAAAAGGCCCTTTGTGTTCACATACAGCTATTTCACCTGTGACAGCAAAACTTGCCTTCAGATCAACACAACTGCCATCAATATTGGGATGGGACCACAATATGCAAATATATTATATTAATGGCTGGCCTGGAACAGTGCTTTCTTAACTGTTGTATTCGAAACCTTTATTTGATATATCTGTATATACTCAAGTATGTTGAGGCCCCAAATTTAACCCCCCAAAACTGGGGAAACTTATTGACTCGAGTATAGGTTTAGGGTGGGAAATGCAGCAGGGCTTGGCAGCTCCTCCTTTGTGAGCTGGGGGAGTGGTGTGTGATGTTTAAAATGACTTTTAGCAACTGAGGCAAGCGCTTGCCGCGGTGGCTAAAAGTCATTTTAAACATCGCACGCCGCTCCCCCATGATGCAGAGGGGGTTCAGGAGAAGCGGCATGCAATGTTTAAAATGACTTTTAGCCACCGACCAAAGCACTGGCCTCAGTGGCTAAAAGTATTGACCCAAATATGTCGAGGGCCTCTTTTTTCAGCCCAAAATTAGGGCTGAAAAACTAGATTTATATTCGAGTATATACAGTAGATTTTCTGGACCCACAGAAAAGAAGCCTGGAGCGAATCCATCAGGACTTCAGCAATTTTATTCAGAGATATAGACTGAATACTTTATTATGCCTACAATTCTAGCTTGAGGTGTTGTTGTTTTTTGCTACATTTGAGTCTCTCCCAATCTCTCTCTCTCTCACCCCCTACACACCCACACAGAAACACATCCACCCACCCACATGCTTACAAAGCATGAGTCAGTCCAATGCACCACATCCTTCTAAAATCCCTACCCCCCCCCCAATTTCATTTTCTTTTGTTTCACGGCTATGTTGTAGTAAGACAAGAAGTTCATGGCAGCATTTCAGAATTTACTTTATAGACTACACTTTCCAGAATTCAGACTTACCACAAAAACAAGTGGGTTTTTTTTTTCAAAACCACCTAATGAATGCAATACCAAAATCACCTAATCTATCAATACCTTTGATATTGAAGAAGAGAAAGGAGACATGAGACGCGATGGTTTTGAAAACTCAGAGAATTTAAAAAAACCCTCCTAACTGGCTTCTCAACTTGCCAGCCAGTTCCTAGTGCTTTTTCACTCATCTTCATGAGATTGTCCAGTTGCAGTAAAAGTGTATGCTGCCCTTCTCTACCTTGTCCAGCAGCTGCCCACCAAGGTTCATACCCATCTCTAGAATATGGCCAGACACAAGGGTATTACACAGCAATACTCACCAAAAATAAAACAAAATAAAAGCACAACAAACAAACCCAGAATGATCTGGAAAATAGAATACACCTGCCACATAGGGGAATCTTCTGCTTAAAAACAAAGGTCTTCTTCACAACAATCTTTAACCTTCTAAAAACAAAAATCAAGAAAAAAAAGCTTGTCAGGAACATGTTCCTTGGAAAAGAGTGACAAACACAAAAAGAACAGGTTTTTACTGATATACACACAACACTGACAACAAAGAGCAGCACACTAAAATAATTTCCGATTCATCTTTAGCACTTTAATACAAGTGGCATTCAGCCACCAAAGACTATTGAGTACTCAGCATGATAGCCCATGATTATGCTATGGAATTCAAAACAATATCACAGACTGGCATAAAAGATTTTCAAGGAGGAAAATGCAAACCTTGTGGAGAAGAATGCAATTATAGAACTCCCACAGAAATATATAAAATATATATATAAAATATATAAAAATGGGGTCTACTACTGTTAATTCTTTGCAATGGAAAAAGATGGGTGGTTTACATGTGATTTTGGACTTACAGAATATGGCTCTTACATCACCATGAAAAACCACCACTTATTTCCATGGAAGTAAAAGGTTCCCCCCGCACATGCGTGCTAGTCGAGTCCGTAGGGGCGGTGCTCATCTCTGCATTCAAGCCGAAGAGCCAATGTTGTGCAAGTCCATGGCCATGTGGCCAGCATGGCTGCAAGGAAACACTGTTTTACCTTCCCGCTTTTTTATGGCGGTACCTATTTATCTACTTGCATTTTCATGCTTTCAGACTGCTAGGTTTGCAAGAGCTGGGGTTTACAGCGGGAGCTTGCTCCGCTGCATGGCACCCGGGATTCAAACCACTGAGCTGCTGACCTTGCAGCTGGCAGTTTTCAGTGCTCTAGCCTGCTGAGCCACCACACCTCTATATTTCCAGGGAGCTATAGTACCAAATCAACATTTCCTCCCATTTACAATGGGTCATCGAATTTATAAGCTCCAAGTGCTTCCTCTTGGCCCTTCAATAGCATCCAGTTTTTTTTTTTACAAAGTGTACAATCCCCTGTTACAGTATATCTCAGAGTGAGAGGAATACAGTTATGCCTTGAATTATGAATGCCTTCAACAATAAAAAAATGGATTAGAAAAGGAAATCTGCCATTATAGGCAAATTTCCAATTACGAAAAAAACATGGGGAGTTTTTTGGAATTTTGAAAAATATTAATTAATAGTTACTCAAGACATTCGTAGGGGAAGCCTGCCCCAATCCAGCAAAGCAAGGAAAGAGCTTCCCCCCTTTGCTGGGTTGGCAGGAAACCCCTTCAGTAAAGCTGTCAACATCAGCTGTCTGTCGGCCGCCCCCCAGCCAGGTGTTTTTGACAGATCAGCAGCCACAGTGCTTTTTCCTTCAGGGTGTCCCGGAAAGCGGGGATCGAAAGCACGCTGAAGGAAAAAGCACAGCCTGCTCCTTGCATTGCATGTGGGGGTCTTTAAAAAGCAGATCCTTGCTGCTACGATCTAGCGGGGTGTGGGGGGAGAGATGGCAGGGGTGAATCGCCCACTTCCACCATCACCCCTTCATAGCAGCAAGGACCTGCTTTTAAAAGATCCCTGCCAGCAATGCAAGCAGACCTCGCGGTGTGGCGGGTATTTTAAAAAGCCGAGTAGCTCGGAGTGGGGGGGGGGAGAGGGAGGAGAGGAAGTCTCTGGTGGAAGGGAGCAGAAACACAGGCAGAATGTAACTGTGGGGCTCTTGGGTTATGGAACCCCCAGGGGCAGCCCTCTCCCCTTGTGTGTGCAAATGGAGGAGGGAGTGAGGGTGGTGCTGGTGGTGGGTAAGCATGTTTCGGCTCCCTTCCACCTGAGGCTTCCTCTCTTCCCTTCCCCCCTCTGCTCGATAAAGGGCACCAGCCCACCAAGCCTGCCTGGGCACTTCTCTTTTCTCCAACCCCACCACCACCACTGCTAGCTGCTTGGCGGGCTGGTGTCAGAGGCGCTGCGATCCTGCCTCCCCCACCGCCTTCATCACCTGCTTTTCGGGTGTCTTCAAGCAGCGCCTCCGTCACCCGCTTCCTCCTCCTCTTCCCTGGCTAAGGCTTGGCGATTCTCAACCCTTGGCATGATGAAGGAAAAAGCACAGGCTGCCCTTTGCATTGTGCATGGGGATCTTTTAAAAGCAGAGCAGTGGGTTTTTGCAATGCAATTCCAGCTCCCCAAACCAGCTTTTCCCCTGTAGCTCTGGGCACCCTCTGGGAGCTGGACTTGCATGGCAAAAACTGACCACCAAGAAAGCAAGAAAAGCCTTTTCCACTTTGGGCTCCTATCCCTGCCTCCGTCTCCTCGCCCTCCTCCTCTTCCTCCTCCCTCCCCCACTGCCTAGATCACTTGGCCGTGCTACATTGTGCCACCCAGGCAGCGGCTTCTGGGGTTCCACACCCCCAATTGCCTGGGTTGTGTGGAGGCAGCGAGGGCATCCCAATCCCTGCCTCAGTCGCCTTGCCCCCCCCCCCCCCGCCTGAATCTCTTGGCTGGAGAGCGATGATGAGGCTGTGAAGTGGCGGGTGACCATCTGGATCAGCCATGAAATTTGCCCCTGCTGCAGCGCATCATGGCCCCAATATCACTCACTCAGCGGCTGCCAGCTAGAAATGCTCCATTGCTCACCAAGGCAAGGCTTAGGCAGGTGGTGTCTGGCTCAGGACAGGAGAGTGGAGGTTTTTCAATTTCATGTTGCAGCAGTGAGAGTGCTGCTGCGGTGCAAAATGCAAAAACCTGCTCTGCTCTGCTGCACTCAACTGGCTGCCCTTAAGGTTTGGCGGGGAGCAAAGTTGGTGGCTAGTTATGAAGCCTTTCTTGCACTTTAAGGTTTTGTAATTTTGAACTTTATCAATATATTTACCAATAAGTTTGTTCAGTCTGTTAGCAAGAACTGCTGTATTGTAAATATTTTCGCATACTGATTAATTAATGATATTGATCTGTAAAAACTCGTATCTGTAGCTTCTTCCCCCCCCCCCCCAGTCTCCTGAAATCCAGATGTCTGGGTTTCAGACATCTCAGTTATATACCCACAAAGCGACCCCCCTCCCCCGGAAAAATACCCTTTAGCAATTGGCTTGGGAAAACCAAGTCTTCACTAAATGTTGAGTTATTGTTGAGGAGATTCACAGGAATCTCATCTGCAAATTTAGGATCTCTAAGAACTTGGAGGGATCTTTCCTGGGGGCTCTATTTTGGGGGTGCATAAATCTAACAGAAATCTAATCTACAAACTTTGGTGGATTATAGAGAAGCATCAGGGGAAGCTTTCCTGGCTTTTTTGAGTCTCTAGGTTCCTTGGGGGCCATTATATAGCCTAAAATATTAAAAAAATACTATCAGTTCATCAATTTGTATTTGTTGGGAGTATCAATTTGTATGAATGCAAATTGATAAATTAGCGGCTTTTAAACAAATTTTGAAATTCATGTTTTATATTGTGCCCATCTCTAATCAGGACAATCAAATATTGTGCCACACCAATATCTTTTAGAATGATCCATAGTGTTTTAAGATTTATACAGTCAAAACTTAATTTCAAACTGTTAAACACAGATTTTCTTCTGAAAGCAAAATGTGGCCAAATGTGTATCAATATAGGATCAACATGGGGCCTTTTTACACGACCCCTAAGATCCGCTGGTCCCTTAAATTCGGACCAGAGATCTTGAGGGTTTGTCACTCTTCCTTCCTCCCTACCACTCCGCACTTCCTTGCTTCTGTATGCGTGAGGGGAGGGAGGGGAAAAACGCCTTAAAAAGGACAAAAGAATAAAGCCTTACCTCCGGTGCCGGTGGAAGTTGCTCCGAGCGCCGGTTACTTCCTGGTTCCTCTTAAAGGGGCAGGAGGCAAAAACAAACAAACAAAAAGAAGCGAGGAGAGCCCGGCACTCTCCCCATCAAAATTTTTCACTGTCCCAGAGCAGGTACAAGAAAAGTGTGCTGGGACGCGCTAAAGTGGGCGTGGTCACACTTAATTTTCTGTTAGCTCCGGAGCTGGTGGGAAAATATTTTTAAGCTCCGGAGCTGGGAGCCATTTGCAGCGGAGCTTAGGGGTCGTGTATAAACGCCCATGGTTGTTAGGAGCTACTTAGAGTCCGTCCTTTGCATCTGTCTGTAATACTTTGCTAATAAGGACAAAGACACAATAGTCTTTTCATACTGTAAAAAAAACATTGTGATGCACCTCTGATGTTTCAAGAGTCTCACTAAATCTTTAGTTCTTGCTAAACCTTCTTTATGTGACTGTTTCTCACGCTGATGAAGTCTTTGGTCCCTAGCTTCATGCTACTTTATTCATGGTGGGGGAGACTAAATAGTATGTCTTTTCATATTAATGCTTACAGTGTGAATTTACAAGCTACCTTTTATGGAGGCACGCTTATACTCTATAAGATTTGTCAAAACATTTAAAACAAATTATAATAGCCTTTGTCATATCTCATTTTATATGCATAAACAAGTCATGCTGAAACTGTAAATGATGGAAAATCTAATGCACATGGCTTGCATTCATGAAATGGTTCTTCCCCATTGTGTCAACAGAGCACTGTCTTTCGAAGCATTTCTTTTTTGAAAGGAAAATGTCATTGCCAGATCCTGTGCTTAAACTAGCTGGTGTGTTCACATGTTAGGTATTTCTGAGATATTGATCTGTTAGTGATCAGAAGTGAAGCAAAATCTTTCCTGCAGGCCAGGTTTGAGTACCCTGGGCCCTCCAGATGTGGGACTACAACTGCCATAGCTAATGGGTGGGATGATAGGTGTTATAGCCAACAGCATATACTACTACACCAGCTACAGTAGTTTTCTAGGCCACTGGTTGTATCGTTGTGTTTAAAAGCCATGGGGTTCCTTGGGGAGAAAGACTACAAATGGTTTTCTGACTATGGCAGGTATAATGGGTGGGTGTTGAAGGACTCCTGCCCAGATAACTCAGAGCAACAGAAAGACACACACACACCCCAAAGGCATGGTCGTTGCCAGTTCTTCACCTTAAGTGAGTGTGCGCTGTAGAACAAGCCCTAGCCACTCTTCCAGATGATGCTAGAGTTCTGTGGCTGTAACACGGAAGTTCCTTAATGGGAATTATTAAGGAACGGAAATTCCTGAATAATTGTGGGGAGGCAACTCTTCAGAGTGAAAAAGCACAGAAGTAGGTCCGATTACAAATACAGTGGTACCTTGTATAGAGGAATTAATTCGTTCCAAATGAAATTCTGTTAAGCAAAATTTCCTTTATACCAATATCCCATAGGAATGCATTGAAAACAGAGTAATCCCTAATCACGACCATTTTTATGTTGTACGGATTCACCTCATAGGTGATTCTGTTAATCAAATTTCCCCTAGCTCCAGAATTTTTTATGTTGTACAGATTTTATGTTATGCAAACTGTTTGTTATACGAGGGTCCACTGTATTCATACATGCATATATCTTCCTACATTGAAATGATATTGCAGTGAGGAAAACCAAGAGCATGCTTGTTTGCAAAGTACAGTATACTTTTAAAAAAAGCTGTGTGAATCAGTTTTCTGAACTATTGTTTATTTATTTGATTATTTAAAATATTTTTAACCCCACATTTCTCCTTAAAGGGACCCAACATGCATCTAATAACTCAATGTGTTCAATCTATTTTTTCTGCATTTTGACATGAGAAATTTTGTCTCTCTTTTTGTCTTATATGTTGTACAGTAGAAGGTGCTTAAGACAAATACATTGCAATCTGTCAGCTTATTGTAAAGGATAGATTCATATAATAAGGTATTGCATAAGCTATGATACATGTGAGGGAAGTCTGTTGAGAATTCAGTATTTATTTTTTAAAGTAGTTTACAGTCCAGGAAATAATTATTTAGAATGCTTTTTTTGGAGCAACTTTGGGGAGCAATCTCAGAAAAGAAAACAACAAACCCTTTCTCTTCATCTAGTTATAGCATGCATTCGGTTAAACACGGGAGCAGGGAGGGGAAAAAATCACAAAACACTTCGAAAAACAACAAATCTCAAAAAATAATTGTTAACTATCTGTCTATTTCTCTGATCTCTGACCCCATACCCTGTTGCAGAGTTTTGAAATGTTAGTTAAATTCCTTTATCTGCACAGCAGAAAGGCAGGAATTAAGAACAGAATAGCTTCAAGTTCCCCAGATGATTCCACCCCCTTTTCTCACCAACTGGAACTTATAGCCTTAATAACTCACACAGACATTAGTAGAATAAAGAGTTAAAATATCTGATTACTTACAAATGAATAGATCAAACAATAAACTGACAAACATGACTGCTTTCAGTAACAAGCCTTTAGCAGACTCTAGAAAAGGGAAAAGCCACAGAGCATAGTGGTGAGACTCTTTAATTCAGAGGCAAATAAGGAACAATTGGTTACTGCTAGACAGTCACCATAGCCCAGAGAAGTCTGTCCCAGCAAACTGCAGGCCATATACAAGTTTGTAAACACTCCAACAAGTTTTAGTTCTTTACATTTATTGAACATGTAAAAAAACAATTAATTTAAATAGCTGTTGTGAGTTTTTTGGGCTGTGTGGCCGTGTTCTGAATGTTTTTCTTCCTGATGTTTCACCAGACTCTGTGGCTGGCATCTTCAGAGGACAAGGAGCTCAGGGGACTAGGAGTTCTCTCTGTGCTCTGGGGTATAGAGAATATACCCTGGGGTATAGATGCTGGCCACAGAGTCTGGCGAAACGTCAGGCAGTAAAACTTCCAGAATACGGCCAAATAGCCCAAAAAAACGCACAATAGCTATCAGATCCTGGCCATTAAAACCTTCGAGAATACAATTAATTTAAACATTTCTGTACTACAGGGTAAAGTTATAGCCACAGGTATCTTTCTGTCTCATTGCTTTTCTGATTTCCCCCCCCACACACACACACACACATTAACGTCCCCCTTTTGTAAGTGTTTTTGAGTTTCTCTATAGCACCTGCCTCTTTTTGGATACAGCATCCTAATGCTCAGCATTCTGGCTTGATTTCAGCTTTCCTTGTTTTCTCAAGGCACGTGTCATTTAAGTGTGCATGATAGCCTTTAACCATACCTTGCTGAGATAGAAAAACTATTCAGACATTAAAATAATATAAAACCATTTTGTAATTTAGCTCGCTATGTACATACAGAATGCTTTCTTGAAGATAAAATGTGCAATTCTCTACCTTCTGAAGTAAAGAAAAAGAATATTAACTGTTTTCATTTCATGGATTTTACCTGAAGTTCCTCAAATATGATAAATGCATTTTATGTAATCATATTTGGCTACTAAGTAGTGCTTTTATATTGCATATTTAGTGTGGTAGTGATATAATATTAGAAATGCTACCAGTTCAGATTTTTTTCGTAGCTTCAAATATTTAATGTTCTGTTTTCCCCCCAGTATCCTTACAATTTTTATACTTTTTCTGTTTTTCAGTTTTCTCCTTGTGTTTGGTTGCTTGATTTTGTCAGTATTTTCTACTATTCCCGAACATGTATGGCTTGCTAGTTACCTCTTCATTCTGGTAAGTGAATTTTATTGCGTCCTATTTCCCTTTCAGATGCATTGATATTAATGTAAAAGTTAAATTCAAAAACTGGCAGTCTATGCATAAGTGTAACCATCTTGATAAAGGAGCTATCAAGATAGATAGAGGAAGGACACCTCAAACAATATTCAGAATCTATTCAGAGAGGTGAAATTATAAAAAAGATTGAAATTCTATCTCTTTTAAGTTTATAACATACATTTATGAAAAAAGGGCGAGTATACATAACTTTAAGTTACCCATGAGATAAGATAAATCTCCAAAAGCTTTGTTGTGAACAGAAATGTACCCATCTTATCCATGTTCCCCGAAGGTCTGGCAGGTATATTGTTAACTACATGTCCTATTGCTGAGTCTGTGTCCATGTATGCATTCCTTATATATGCCTTAATAAAGCACATGTTGAGACCAACTGAGAGAATCAGAAATGGGCCAAGCATCTCAAGGGAAATATACTGATTATACTATTTAGCATACATGTTTGCATTTGCTGCAGTTAGCACAAACATTATGTGTTATGAAGTGATTGAAATCCTGTTGCTTAGCATAAAGCGTACTGGTTGTACATACCACCCCGTAGCACTTAATGGACTCTTTGGGCAGTTTACAATTTAATTTGCAGGCTACGCATTGTTCCACCAACAAGCTGTGTACTCATTTTACTAGACCTCAGAGGGACAGAAGGAGGAGTCAGTCTTGAGGCAGCTACCTGGAATTGAACCCCTGGGTGTGAGCACAGTTTTGGCTACAGCCTTAATCTGACTTCATGGTGCAGAGTTTTAATCTCTGCACCATGAAGTCTGTAGTACACTGCACCAGAGTAGGTCCACTGACTCACTGGGAATTTATTTATTTATTTATTTATTTATTTATTTATTTATTTATTTATTTATTTATTTATTTTTATATACTGCCCATCTGACCAAAGGTCAATCTGGGCAGTTTACAAAGTAGGAACATAAATAACATAACAACTATATATGTACAAAACACATTAATTAAACAAACCTGACAATAACAATAAATAATCAAAAATCATCGATAAGCATGATACAATCAAAAATAAAATAGAAACCAAGAACCTAAAATAATATAAAGACAACAGAGGCAGAATAAGATATCAAGTCCAGGATCAGCAGGATGATTGTCAGAGGTCAGGGAAAGCTTGTCTAAACAGCCAGGTCTTCAACTGTTTTATAAAAACATACAGGGTAGGTGCCAGACAGATATCAGAGGGCAGCTGGTGCCATAGACATGGCGCAATCACTGAAAAGCCCAATTCCTTGTAGACGTTTTGTGGGCTTCCTTTGAGGTCAGGACCCTCAGGTGGCCTGCCTGAGAGGAGCGAGTATTGGGGGCAGTATTATGTGGTAGAAGCTCTTCTGATAGATAGTGGGGTTTAGGGCTTTGTATGTCATCATAAAAACCTTGAAGTCAATGCGGAACTGGATCGGCAGCCAGTGCAGTACGGCCAGCGCAGGGATAATGTGTTGGTTTCTTTTTATACCCATTATTAATGTTTTTTAAAAATTAGTCCCTGTTTTTTAAAAATAATTGTAATAGTTTTATTGACAATCCACTTCAGATAACACATACCACCTAATATAGCTTGTTATACATATAATAGAGAATAACACAACAAATTAAACATCCAACAGTCCAATCCATATTCTGATTTATCCAATTTAGTTTTCTGTATAAGATGTGAGGTCAGTAGACGTTGCCATATTTTCAGAAATTTATCATGTGTTATCTCTCCCCTGTATAGTTTAAACATACTAGTCAGTTTTTCCATAACTACTACTTCCCATATTCGGTTTACAAATTTTGTGAGTGAGAGATCCTGGGCATATTTCCAATCCCGAGTAATTTCCATTCTAGCCATGCCCATAAGAATTGCTATTAATTCTTTGTTATCTAGTTTCTCATTTACCCCAGTAAATAATGAGAATAATACCTGTTATTAATCTGGCTGCAGTATTCTCCACAAGCTGGGGCCTCCGCATTAACCTCAAGGGCAGCCTCACGTAGAGGGCACTGCGGTAGTCTATAATCTCAAGACTACGAGTTCATGGAGCAGCGTGGTGAGAGCCCCCGGACTGAGGTAGGCATGTAGCTGGGCTATCTGCCACAGATGGTAATGTACGGACCAGATGACCGATGCCACCGGGTCTCCATGGTGAGTGTCAGGTCCAGCCGAACAACCAAACTATTACACACCTCATCCTGGGCAGAGAGAGTCATCCCCCCAAAAACTGAGGGTTTCCCAAACCACCGACAGTGGGGGGCCCTACCCGGAGGACTTCTGTCCTGCCCGGGTTCAGCCTCAGTCTCCTCACTTTTATCCATCTCAGAATAACATCCAGTCAGCGCTCAAGGGACAGAATGGCATCCTCTGCAGCTGGAAAAAAAAGGAGATAATGAATCAACTCTTCCGTAATTTTCACTGATTCAAATAGGCCTACTCTAGTAGGTCACAAGTAGAACAGGCCCATTTGAGCCCATGGAACCTGCAGAGGAGTTGACTCACCAAATCCTCCTGATTCAGTGCACCTACTCAAGTACAGGTTATTACACTAAGCAACAGGATTTCAACCAGTATTAGAAACAGCATATTCTAATGCTTTTAGTTCCTTTTTGCAAGATAATGACCTTTTCTTTCAATGAAATCCCAAAATATTCAAGAAGCCCAAGGACTTGCCTTCATTGGGGATCCTCCTTACTGCCAGCATCAAGGCTGAGAACAGAGGGAAAAGGAGAACTTCCCCTTCTTCCATTGCCACATCTGCTGGAACTAGCAAAATATGACTATGCCTGGGCAAGCAGCCATATGGCTGTCAGGGTAATAAAGGTAGAAACAGATACAGTAGTTGGGATTCCCTGGAGTGTTCTCTCTTGGCCTGTTGTGTTGCTTGCTTGCCTATCGACTGATATAGTCCGGTCTGACCACCTGATCGTTCACTTCTGCTCCTCTTCTCTCATTAATCTTTATCTGATGGTGGAATTAGATAATACAGAAAGTGCTTCATTACAAGCAGAAATTCCTTGGGAGCTGAAAATGACTGTTTATTTATCATAGCATGGGTTTTTAAATGGAACATGTAGCTTGTAAGGCATAATCGTTCGCAGACCCCTTTATGATTTAGTACAGTAAAAATCCATTTAAAAAGGTACAAGAACAAGACAGAGGCAAATTATAATTCCTAAACTGAGATTCTTAAAATATGTACTAAGTAGCATGTTTAGTTAACAAGTCTGGACATAGCTAGATTCCTAGATACATGATGTTGTAAAACTTGGAAGGATGAAACATGATATTCTCAGAGATGACATCCATCCCTTCATGGCCACTGACTTTGATTTTTCAGTATCATGATAAATGAGCTGCTTCAGAATATCAGCAAACACCCCCCTGCTTTTCCACAGAGGGGTGGGAAAAGTGAATTTTTAGATCTGCTAGACTATCATTGATGTGCTGGATCACTTACTGTATATACTCGAGTATAAGCCTAGTTTTTCAGCCCTAATTTTGGGCTGAAAAAAAGGGGTCTTCGGCTTATATGCGGGTCAATACTTTTAGCCACTGAGGCAAGTTTGGGTCAGTGGCTAAAAGTCATTTTAAACATTGTGCGCCACTTCTCCTGACCCCCCCATGTTTAAAATGACTTTGTAAAAGGTCATTTTAAAACAATGTTTAAAATGACTTTTAGCCACCAACTCAAGCACTTGCCTCGGGGGCTAAAAGTCATTTTAAACATCACACACACACAGAGAGAGCTCACAAAGGAAGAGTTGCCAGGCCCTGCTGCATTTCCCACCCTAGGCTTATACTTGAGTCAATAAATTTTCCCAGTTTTGGGGGTCTAAATTAGGGGCCCCGGCTTATACTCAGGTCGACTTATACTCGAGTATATACGGTATATTAAATTTATTTATTTTTCTTTGCCTTTGTGCAGTATGTTGATCAAAACTGGCTATAGGCAGTTTCTCAATAGGCCCTACATATAAGACAAAGAAAAATGTTTAAGTAAATCAGTGCATCAGCAATGGCACAAATCTAGCAAAGGCATAAATAATAATTTCATTTTCCCTGCCTCTCTGTAGAGGGAACAGGGGAAGTTTTTAGTTAACAGTGGAAAGACAGGAGGGGGTTGCTTGAAGTTGATATGTCCTTTGAAACTTGTGCCAAATGGCATATTGCTCTTACCCATAACCTTAGTTGACCATATTTAGACTGCTCTAGCCCACACCAAAAGAGCCAGTGTAGACATGCCACAAGTTTCTTTAGCATCTTATGGACCTGTGTATCACTATTTTCACTTAAAAACAAAACAAAAAACTAGTGCAGATCAGCAATGATTTTCATTGTACAGTGGACCCTTGTATAACAAACAGTTTGTATAACATAAAATCTGTACAATATAAAAAAATTCCGGAGAAAGGGGAAATTTGATTAACAGAATCGCCTATGGGGTGAATCCGTACGACATAAAGATAATCGTGATTAGGGATTACTCTGTTTTCAATGCATTCCTATGGGAAATTTTTATAAAGGAAAATTTGCTTAACATAATTTCATTTGGAACAAATTTATTCCTTTATACAAGGTACCACTGTACTGGGATCTGAAATTGTAAGTCTTTCAAAATAACTAAATTGCCTAAACTACTGATTTTTCTTCTTTTGTCAGCAAATCAATGGAAATTCTCACATGACATACACTTACAGACCTCTGCCAGGACATGAGACCAGGCTATTGCATTTAACATGGTTAATCCAGTATTAGTACAAATTGAGCATTCTGCATTCCTGTGAGCACATGGAAATGCCAATTTCTAACATCAACTTTAATAATCCTGTGCTCGTTGATAGTTTGTCCCTAATGGATGGGGAAGAGGAGCAATGGGATCAGTGAGCTCAGGAAATATGAAATATGCGAAATATGTGAATGCTTGCTTTAACCGTAGCCTTTACTGCAACCAAGGTTCCCTCTAAGATGCTTGCCTGTATGTGCATGCACACGTCTCACCCCCAACACCCTATACAGGGCTTTTCCACTGCCACAAACCCATTGCAAATGTTTTGGTCATGATGGAACCTGGAGAGGGGTAGCCGTGCACATGGGCATCCAAGAAAAAACCCTCACACAACAAGGAAGAAAACTAGAGGACACATTGACTGCCACTCATACCCTGCTGCAAACCTTTTAATATATGGGATAAGAAAAATACTACAAAAGTCACTAGTGCAAGGTTTTTTAAAATCCATGCAGATGAGGGTTGATGTTCGTAGCCAAGATCAATAATACTCAGCTTTATATGTTAAAGTATTGCTACAGTATCAAGAACTAGACGAAAATTCATTCTGATATTTGCACCAACAGCTCTGGAAGTGAGGGTCGTATTTCTCAACCTTTTAAAATTATCCTCTGGCAATTTACTGTAGCCTTGGTGTGGGATAATATTTAAAGAGATTAGTTATCCCCAAACATTCTTCAGGTAACTTGAAAGTAATGAGCTTAAACAGAAGGGAAACATCTGACTTTTCCTTATACGATTACATTACCCTTTACTCTTGCCGCAGCAAATAGATAATAGAATGCTGTTCTTCATGCCAATATATCACAGACAGACAGCAAGAAGTGGCCTACCCCAACCTTAAATACAAAGATTCACACTTCCCAGCCACCCTAGCTGTAACAATAAAATATTATTTTAAATAAATTACCATCTTTCTGGCTCCTTCCCCAGAAAGGAAAAATGTTTCAGTACTTCATTGTGCAAAACAGTCAAAAACTTCATTTTTAAAATGATGACTCTTGTACCTGACTGCCAGATAGAACAAAGGGTTTTAGGGGTACACAGTATAACACTAAGGCTGCAACCTGTTGCCCGTGGACTTGTTAAGTCAGGCATGTTCAAAGTCAGGCCCGGGGGCCAAATGCGGCCCATTTTCAAATTTTGAGTGGCCCACAGCCTCTTCTCCCCACTGGCTCAGCCTATCACGCATCCCCACCAGCTGGTCCCTCCCCATACTGGATGGAAACACCAGCTTGCAGTTGTATGGTTTGCCTGCCCTCCCTGCCTCCGTCTATCCCCCCGCCCCCAGCCGCCTGCCCAGACTCCCTGCCCCTGGCTCAGTTGTTGCGGCGTCTTCCTCGTTTCCTTGCATGTTATAGAGGCTTGTTCAAAGTCCAGTCCAGGGGCCAAATGCAGGTGAATGGTCAGCACCCACACATTTTCACCTCACCAAAACTGGCCCTCCTTGCAAAAAGTTTGGACACCCCTGTGTTTAGTAAACCTCACAGAAATAAATTGGGCTTGCTTGTAAGTAGACATGCATGGGATTTCACTGATGTTATAAGTCCATTGATTCAGGGGCAACAGCTGAATTGAGGGCATCTATTGACATTCCGTGCTGCCTAAATGCCCTAAGAACATCCGATCTCGCCTGATTTTGGAAGCTAAACAGGGTCGGCCCTGGTTAGTACTTGGATGGGAGACCACCAGGGAATACCAGGTGCTGTAGGCGCCTGCAGTAGAAACTGGCAAGCTACTCCAGTATTCCTGCCAGGAAAACTCCATGGACATGGAGTCACAAAGAGTCGGCCATGACTGTAATGACACAATACGCACACATTGACATTCCTACAGTATCTAGCAATGTTTGGGTCGTTGGTGCTCATGTCTATCCTCCACCATTCTGGTAAATTCGGATGTCACAAAGCAGGAGACAGCTTGCCAGTCTTCTTGCTGAAATTACATTTATTTACTGCATTTCTATAAAAACAACCAAAACGGTACACTTTCCTATTAGTAGCGCAGCTGAAAGTTATTAAATTGAAGAACTGAGCAATATCTACTGTGTGTGATTCTTTAAGGACAACAGGAAGGCTTGACTTGGTGCTGTGTAAGCTTCACAAAGAGGCCCAGCTACTGTCAGATAGAGCTGATCTCATTACTGCCTGCAGCATATGGACCATAGGCTAGTGAGATAAGCCAGACCTGCACATTACCTGCCTTGGCTTCCCAGAGGATTGAGCAAAATGTAGTCTTGTAACTGTGTAGAAGATGGATTCTTTAAACACTCTGATAAGTAGACTTCCTTTTGTCTTTCAAAAGATCAAATCAAGAAAATCCTTCAGAAATAGAAAGCTTTCTCAGCAGAAGCAGAAGCAGAAAATAATGATCACATTATTTATTTATTTGTTTGTTTGTTTATTTGTATATAAATATAACCACCCAACTTTCCAAAGGAACTCTGGGCGGATTTCAAAATTAAGAATTTTGAGTGATCCTCCCATTTCAGAAGGGACCCTTAACCTCCCAAAAGAACAAAGATGGTTACAGAGTATATATGGGGCACTTTATGCTTTGTATGAAACCCAAAGTACCTCTGGACAGCTGTTTCTAATCCCCCGCCTCCTTCCTCCAGCTGCCTGGTCCACTTACAGGACTCCGTACACGGCCAGGTCCCGTTTTTGCCATTGGTACAGCAATCAACATTAAAGCCCAGCCAGCACTTCCCAGCCACCTCAGGCAGCTGACCACTCCGGTGAGGAGGTGGGAGGGAGAGCCTCCCTGCACAGCTTCTAAGGGTGAAGGAGAGTTAGGTGCAGCTGAGCAGCAGGACTATGTGCTTTGTGCAAAGCTGAACAGCACTTTGTGCTTTGTGCAAAGCACGAAACATTCATGACTACAGTAGAGTGAATGAAAAGATGAGAAGTTTTCCTGTCAGGCACTAATTTACCTTTAAGTGTCAAGTCATTGTTGCGCCTAAGAGAGGCATGTGTTTGTGGCAGGCTGCACCTCTATCAGAAGGAGGAGGGGAAACATGTATTCTGTGGGTTTTGAATTATTTATAAGTCTCAAATTAGTTAATGGTAAAACTGTAAATAATTTTTAAAATGCTTCTAAATAGATTGGGTTTTATACTTCAAACTTCCAAAAAGATACCATTCTACCTAAGTGTTTATGCTAAATATCAATATGTTAAAATTCGGCTGCCTAAAAACATCTGACATCCAATAGATAGAAACAAAGGCAACTACTATGTCATTCTTGAAATACCAGTTCAAGTTGGTATACGCAGCATTAACTGCTGCATAATACAGTTCAGTCATAGAAAGTTGTGAACCATTTTGAAGCAAAAGCACAGTATAAAATATCAAGAAACAGCGCCACTACTACACTGTGCAAATCAATCTGTCTTCATACACATATGTATATTTCATACACATAGAATATTGAGTACCTCCAATGCTGTGGTCTTATTGAATAAGATTCAGTTTTGCTTTGCATTTAAATATCAAGAGTAAATCAAGCATGGCTGAGTGAAATGAATGAAATTTCCATGGGACAGAAACAAGCCAATTAGCTTCAGATAAATGTGTTTTGTGCAGATTCCAAAAACCTGGAAGGAAGACAACAGGGAGAGCATTATGACAGATGGCATCAGTCACAGAACAGCAGTATCAACAGATTGGGTATACTCTCAAGTTATGGCTGAGAGGAATGAGAGAGAATTCTCAGTTTTTTGCACTGACCCCCAAGGAACTGAAATATTAAAAGGGAACACTACAACTTATCTCCAAGGACTGAGATGATGGCCGAGGTGGCAGGAGAGAAGAAATCTTTTAGACCACATGGATCAGCAGGAACTTGGCACCAAATAAGTTATGCATTTAGATGTATTGCCATTGTTTTTTCTGCCATTTTTCAGCGACACATCTCAAGGAAACAGTTCCCAGGAGTTCTCTAAACCTCTTTATCTTCAGCCTGAGGCAGGTTCATAATTGGAAGCAAAGACAGAGAAAAAGGATTTCTTGGCTGGTAGAAACATCTCCCCTGCCACACTGGGGAAAAAAGTTTGCATTATTATGTTCTGGAGCTAGGCATCCCCTCTGCTTAAATAGTTAGATCACCCTCTTTATAGGTAAATCAAATACAAATAAGTTTTGTAAGGAAGCTAGTCAGTAGGATAGGTTTTATATCTTGCCTGGCTCACAGGCACAATAGCACTGTAACAGGAGGACTTGACCCCACTGAGAACCCTTCAAAACCCCATATACCTTCCAAGCATGTTACAGCAGGATTCCTGAATCTACGGGGATCAATTCCGTGATCTAACATGGAAGCCTGAGGAAACCGTATATACAACATACAAGGACAAAGGACATACAAAGGACAAAAGGGCACTGGACAAAAGCCACAAGGGGGCACCATTGTATGTTGGCTATAGGGCTATGGGAAACCATAGATAAATGAAACCACATATATTGATGTGGGGTCCTACTGTGCTGCCCTCAGCCGCAGACTATAGGGATGACACCCCCATGGCATCTCCTTTTCCTCACTCATATAGGAGTGATGAACCCTTGAAGGGCTGACTATAGCTGGCATCCATGGGGATTAAGTATCTCTGAGCCAGCTAACCTTAAAGCCTGATTTGGCTGCAGTCCCCTGTCAGGACAACAACTGTTCATATAAGGAAGCATTCTACTCGCTTGCCCCTGCTCTGGAAATTGCTTGCAAAATGTTATTCTGCTCTCCTGGATATACTGTAAGCATGTTTTAAAGGGACTTGGTCCCTTTTTGACACAGTGTCTCTATGAGCCTTGTCCTATAGGCTCCCTCCCTATGGCAGCTAGACAAAACAGATTTTTTTATTGAAAATAATATTCCCATTTTTGTGGAGTTAATTCCTCTATTTCTGTATGTCTTCAGGACAAATAAAAATCACAAACATTTCAGTGAGATCCATGTACAGTAACTCATATCTCTGCTACGTACTGCTCTTAGTAGAAATCTGAGTTGATCTTCTACAGTGGCAAATAAGATCCTTTGAATCCAGAAATCATTGTTAAAGCTTCAAAAACAGTTTATTTGAATTTTTGTAAAAGAGTACTGTGTAAAAGTTCTGGTTTTGTTGCAGCCGTTTTGCAATCGTTACAAGCTTAATCTTTCTATGTAATTAAAATGACCAGTAGACATCATTCAGTTAATTGGTCGTGGAACCACTTTATTCTGCATCTGTTATCACAGAATTGCAAGTGGTGTTGACCATCATATATGAGCTGCTACATGGAGGCAATGAAAAAATATTTGAAGGGGAGAAGTACCATCCAGAAGAATTAATTTCGACACAGAGTTTCAGCCCAAATCAGATAAAAAAACACATGATTCAACAGAACAAAATAAAACAACTGTTTAGTTGTAGGGTATGTGGTTTATATAGTTGACGAACAAAGTGGTTAACTGTGGGGGGACTTCCTAGCTTAATTTATCTGGATCAAACATAGCCTTACAACATCTATGATATTAAGAACCCTTTTTGTATTTAAAAACTGATTATTATTTTTTAAAAAGTATGATTTATTCAGTTTCCAGCATTCCTTCTTTGATGGAGTTTTTGTGTACAGCACATATCCCATACCCTCTATAAGCTTAGATTTTGCAGAAGCTTGGTATCTATCTTTGTCTTGAGAGTGGATGGGCTTGTGAATTCCACTTTTATTCATTAAAATCGAAACGCTAAGCCTGCTTATTGGAATCATCACTGAAAGTCCCTAGTCATATGGGATTTTTTATGATAGAATTCTGCTGTAACACTCTTGATTGATTGATTGATTTTCCATTTCTACCATCTCTTCTGGTTTCTTAATTCTTTTAAAATTTATGGCTCCGTTTTTCCTCCTGTTAAAATCCACTTGCATGGAAGTCAAAATTAACTATGTGTTCCTCTATTTTGAAAGAATATTCTGTCAATTCTTGCTTCTTAGATTTGAAATGTGTATATGATTCATCCTCAATTACCCAAGGCATTTTTCTCTTGAAGTGCATATCATACAGCTTATTACTCAACTCCCTAATATAAATCAGAAGGAGATACATTTCATTGCAGCTAATGGAGTGTTTTGAGCTTATTTATTTATGTATTTATTTATTTATTTATTTGACTTTTATTCCGTCCATCTAGACCTAGGGCTACTCTGGGAGGTTTACAACATGAAAGAACATGACAATTAACAAAGGCGCATAATAAAACAAAGTTAAACGTATAGTGCGAACTTCTGGTGAAACTATCCTCTGTGAGAACAATAATTGGTAATAGCGGCCCATGTAAAGCCAACAAAGAGATAAGCACTATATTGATGCAGGACAAAACTACAACCGTGTGGGGGGGATTAACTCATGAGTAATACATTGCATTACTCATCTTGGGAGTATTGCTTCTCTGCTTAATTATGAAGGGTGGCTAGAAGATGCCTTTTCTTTAACTATCCTATAACTTTTAAGTAAGTTAGGGTACTGCTGCTTACTTCTTGAAAATAATCAGCAGCAGAGCAATGAGCTACAGAATGTGTGACTATCTGCCAGCTACCATTTCTGCAGAGTGCTTACAGCAACATATTGCATCCTTGCCATCTGAAAATAAACCCCCACTGTATTCAGGGGTGGTTGCTTGTCATGGTTTGGCCCAAAACTTGGCCAAAGGTTTACCTCCGTAAACCAAGGAGGTGGCAAAATACATATAAAATTAAAACAATATATTACACGAAACCTACCTTTATACCAACAAAAAAGAAGTAAAGCCAGACCCAAGGCTAAAATTCCTGGATGGAAGGTACACAAATTTACCCAGACATCTAAGACTTTGTATTTGTAGTGCAGGGGAGATAGAGGATGTGGCTCACTATCTTTTTAAATGGCCACCTTTATCATAACCCAACAGCCAGTCTTCTAGGAAACACCTTAGCCCCTCTGCAGGTGGGGAGTTCCCTGGGTAAAGTGGGCAGGCAGCTTCCAGTCCGTGACCCACACGTCACCTCTAGAGTTGCTAGGTTTGCCAAAGCCACCAGAAAAATTGTGCCAACTTTCTGGAAACAATTGCAGTAAGCTGTGCAGGGGACTCCCTGATATGAAGTCATATTGTACTGTATTGTTATATTCGCTGACTTGCTCAGCTGTGTTAGCCGCCCAGAGTTCCCCTTGGGAAGATGGGCGGGATATAAATCTAATAATAAATAAATAAATAAATAAATATGTTCTCTTCTACCCCCTCCTCCCTGGCAAGAGAAGTCAATTCCAGAGACCCTCACCAATACGGCTTCTTGCTTCTTTTTTTCTATTTTATTCTATGCCATGATTGTTTTATCTTTTTCCTCCTTGTAATCTTTGATTGTGATGGCTTGTAGCCAAGACAATAAACTTTATATTGATTTGTCTAAAAATAATAATTAAAAAACAAAAGGAAGCTAGAGCATCTCCTGCTCATCAGGCAGGGGTTTGAAACTGTACAGATAGAGAGTTCAGGTGTGAGGGTAGTAGCACTCTTGAATTGCTCTTGAGTAGAGCCGCTTGTTTAGTAGAGGTATCACTATATAAATGCTTGTATGCAAATGCCAGAAGCCTCCAGAACAAAATAGGGGAGCTGGAGTACTTGTGTGTGTGTCGTTAATATTGTGACCAACTCTTTTTGACTCCACGTCCATGGAGTTTTATTGGCATGAATACTGGAGTGGCTTGCCAGTTCCTACTCCAGGTGCCTACAGCACCTGGTATTCCCTGGTGGTCTCCCATCCAAGTACTAGCCAGGGCCAAACCTTCTTAGCTTCCAAAATCAGGCAAGATCAGATGTGCTTGGGCCATCTAGGCAGCGTGCTGGAATACTTAGCAATAGATAAACATATTGATATTATTGGCATCACTGAAACCTGATCGACAAATGATAACCAATGGGATATAATTATCCCAGGCTGCAAACTGTACAGGAAGGACAGGAAGGAGCAAACACGAGGTGGTGCAGCCTTGAATGTCAAACAAAGGATAAAATCGAACAAATTGGAATATCTAGGTGATTTGGAATCACCATTAGAAACTCTGTGGGTAAGAGTATCAGGCCACAAGGATAGCCCAACAGTAGGCAAATGCTATCAGCCTCCAACCCAAGCCCCTGAGAGAAACTGGCAGTTGGAGAATGTTGTAAAGGAGGAATCCAAGAAGGGAAGCCTGGTTATAATGGGGGACTTCAATTACCCTCGCATAGACTGGTTGAACTGTTGTTCAGCACATAAGAGATAAAGTTCCTAGAGATGCTAAATGATTGTTCCCTGGAACAGATGGTCAAAGACCCAACTAGAGGTACAAGAATCCCTGACTTGATCCTGAGTAAGACACAGGATCTGGTGCAAAATGTTAATGTGACTGATCCAATAGGGAACAGTGACCACAACACGATTACTTCTAATTTAATCATAGACTGCCAATCACTGATAAAATCTATCACAGAGACCTTGAATTTTCAAAAAGGAAATTTTCCAAAGATGAAGAAACAAGTAAAAAAAGAAGCTGAAAGGGAAAATTGAGAGAGTCCAAACACTCCAAGACGCATGGAGGCTGTTCACAAAAACAATAACAGAGGCCCAATTGGAATGCATTCCCAAAAGGAAAAAGGGCACTACCAGGTCCAAGAGAACTCCGATGTGACTTACAGGAGCTGTTCGGGAAGTGATCGAAAGTAAGAAAAGCTCATTTAGGAGATGAAAGGCATGTCCAAATGAGGACAACAGGCAGAAACATAAATTCTGGCAGAACAAATGCAAGGCAACAATCAGGAAAGCAGAGCAAGGCAAACATACTGAAGCAAAGAATTCATTGCGTCTCTCTGCAATCTCTGTTTCCTCTTTAATAATCCCTTGCCTTCCATTGTCATCTAATGGTCCAATGGCCTTCCTAGTTGGGTTCTTGCTTCTAATGTACTAAAAGAAATCCTTGTTATTTCTTTGAGGGTTTTTAGCTGTATGCGCCTCAAGGTCTTGCCTCAAGGTGCTGGCTCTGATCCTTTCTTGACAGCCGAGCCCAGATAGTAGAGTTGGGTGTGTGTGTTTTATCGGCTCCATGGACACTCTCCGGAGGGGTGCTCCAGCGGTTGGCAATATCCCCTGAGCTCTTCAACATCTACATGAGGCTGCTGGCTGAGGTCATTCAGAGTTATGGAGTCTGCTGTCATCAGTACACTGATTGAAACACAGCTCTATCTCTCCTTTTCCACCTCTGCAACGGAGGCTGTGCAGACCCTAGACAGCTGCCTTGCAATGGACCAGGACTAACAGGCTCAGACTCCACCCCAGGAAGAACGAGATTCTGTTCCTTGGGTGGGGGAGGGTCCCCGGATGGGTACTGTGGCCCTCTCCCCAGTTTGTTGGGATTGCCCCTCCAGTTGGCGGAGAGTGTGAGGAATCTAGGCGTTGTCTTGGACCCAGGTTTGTCCCTGGAGGCTCAGGTGGCAGCTGTTTCCAGGGTAGCCTTTTACCAATTGAGGCTTATCGCCCAGATCAGCCCATAGCTGAATATGGATTCCCTCAAGACAGCTGTGCAGGCACTGGTGATCTTGAAGACAGATTACTGTAACACTCTCTACATGGGGCTTCCCTTGACCCTTGTTCGGCAACTGCAGTGGATGCAGAATGCAGCAGCCAGGCTGGTGGTTGGTGTGGGCAGGTTTGACCACATCACCCCCATCTTGGCTCGCTTGCATTGGCTACTCGTTGCCTCCCAAATAAGGTTCAAGCTATTGGTTTTAGTTTACAAAACCCTCCATGGTCTGAGACCTGACTATCTGGCAGAGCGGATCTCCCGGAGGTCAGCTTCGTCTCAACCAACCAGAACCTTGCTCTCCCTCTCGCTCCAGGTGGCCACTCCGAGGGAGGCCCAAAGGGTTTCTACCCAGAGTCGGGCCTTCTCAGTGGCCACACGATCACTTTGGAAAAAAACTGCTGTTGGGGATTAGGCTGGCTGAGTATCTGCCGGCCTTCAGGAGAGCTTTAAAGACCTGGCTCTTTAGGAAAAGCTTTGGTGATTGCTGAGTGCATGATGGTATGTTTTTCAGTTGGTTTGTATTGTTTGTCCCAGCCTTTTCTTGCCGGACTTTTGTTTGCTCTATGGTTGTTTGTTGTTTTGTTTTTATCTTCCTGTTTGATTTATTGTTGGGGTTGTTTCTTGGGCAAGTTGATTATTTGGCAATTTGTTGTACACTGCCCAGAGTTCTCACGGGAAAGTCAGGCAGTCAACAAGTATAAAAATAAATTAAATAAATAAATAAATGTTGTAGCAATTGCAGTTTCTAAGCTTTTTGCAAGGGTAACCCGCACATAGAGTGAACTACAGTAGTCTAACCTGAAGGTAACATTTGTGTAGATCAGCATAGCCACATCAGTCTCAAAATAAAGACAAAGATTCCAGACCAGGAACCAAAGATAAATGCTGACCTGGCCACGGTTTCCACATATTTCTCCAAGCAGAGTATTGGGTCCAATAAGGGAGATTATCTGCCTCTCCATCAACCACTAGACAAATGGTAGCTGGATTTTTCAGTGGTTGAGTGGCCAGCATCATCTCCATCTGGTCTGGATTCCATTTCAGTTTGTCGAAACTGTCACTTGACCACAGCCTCTAGCAGTGGTTAAGGAGTGACTTGGTTGCTTCCAGTTGCTTAGGAAATACAAGCTGTGTATCATCAGCATATTGGGGGGAGGGAGCATGAAAACTCGAAAGTCATAGACGATCTCTGTCAGTGGTCTCATGTATATGTTGAAGAACACTATTGCTAAAACTAAGCTGTGTGGATTTCCACAACACAATTCTCAGGGGGCTGATAGTCTTCTACTGTTATTGGTGTCACACTTGTTGAAAAACAGCCCTGACAATTGCTTTGTGTTTGGGTGAGATGTGGTTAACTGATGATAAAAGGAGTTAACTTCTAGAAGTTTCTTTTGTGTGCATCACTTAATGAATAGCAGTGAGAAGAAGCCATCCTATAGACCATCCTGATTGTTGCCATTGGTGTTGTCAACATTCAGGCTGTATAAAGTTCAGCATCCCTTTTCCTGCTGGCTATGTGGAGATAATATTTTACAACAATATATTATTGGACCATTTCTTGGCTTTTTGAATTGTACAAGAGCACAGTAACCAGGGGTCTTCTCCAGGCTAAATATTCATTCTTCATAGGGATTGGTTTCCATATCTTTTACTTAGCTTGGTTACCCATCTCTAATCACATTTCAGCTTGTCAATATATTTCTCAATTGTGGTGTCCAGAACTGAACAGAGTATTGCAGGTAGAATCTGACACAAAAGAATGGCCCTATTAACTACTTTAGCTTGCTGGATTGCTCAGTGGTTTAGGTATTTGGTTGTGGGTTGTGATTCCCCATCGTACCTCTTGTAAGTATAGCCAGCCTGTGTGGTCTTGGATAAGCTGCACAGTCCCAGGGTTGTCCAGAAGAAGGGAAAGGTTAATTACTCCAGAGTTTTCTCTACCTGGAAAGCCCTGGAAAGGGTGGCCATGTGAGAATTGACTGGGTGGCACTTTGTTATCGTTACCTACTTTTTCTGGATCTGGACATTGTACCTTTGTTAATGCAATTTAACCTTCCATGTCACGTTGTTCACTGATGGCTATGGTCTCCCAAGACCATAAATTCTAATCACACATATTACAGCCAAACCAGCTACATTTGTGCCCCTGATTTTTTCCTGGTTAAATGAAAAAGTGCATTTTCCCCATTAAGCATATTTTGTTTGTTTTAGTCCACTTCTCCAATCTGTTAAGATCATCTTGAATGTTGATTCTTTCTTAGAATGTATCAACCATCCCTCCACCTTTTGGGTCATCTGTAAATTTGGTGAGCATCCGTTTCATGGCCACATCAAATTTATTTATAAAGACGCTGAATAACAACTGGCTCAGAAAAGAACCCTGTGGCACCCTGTTTATCACCTCTGCTCAGAAGGATGAGGAACCTTTGGTACATTTTGATGTGTTTAGAATTGCAGCCTAAGGGTATAAGAGCATTTGATCTACATCAAGATGAATCTCACTGGATTTTTTCAAGCATGTTTGCTATCTCTTTTGTCCATGCTTGATGTTGTTGAATAGGTATTTTGTAAACTACATTTGGTAAGCATCTAATGAAGATCTCCAACTGGTGATCAAACCAGAGATGGGAAAGACTGATGTATTTGCACTATAACTTCCTAAATCTCAGAACTGTGAATGCCTCTGGCCATGAAACTCTGGGAATTGTAGTACGGCAAAGTAATGTTTTCTGTCCAAAGCTACTGGACAGAACACACACATCTTCTCACAGAGACTGCCTTTGCCCATTTCCTTTCACAGGCCACTACCTGCATAGCCATGTCATTAGGTCAGGTCTCTAAACATGAGAGGAATTTGGGGGGGGGGACATCTAGGTTGCCTGCTGGACAGAAAGGACAAAAAAGTTCACTCCAATTTGTCCTTATACTGCAAGACTGTCCAACGCTGAACAGCCCACAGTCTACGTTAAACTTTCCATGGTCTACTTGCAAAGTGTGCACACACACGCACGCACGCCTCCTTCTCCGGTGCTTCATCCAATGTTTGTGTGGGGACAAGAGGAAGGGACTACTAGAGGCAGAGGAAGGGAGAAGAGTGCTTTCTATTTGGGGAGTGGGAGAAGGGGCAAGCCCCCCTCCCATCCCCTAAGGAAAGTGGACTTCCCTTTCCCCCTCCCCCAATAGAAGCCCTCAGGAGGGAGAGTGGCAGCGGGACCTGCAGTGGCCCCCTTTGCCCTGCTTCCCTAGACCCCGTCAAGCTTCCAGAGAGGGCCCCTTACCATTGGGGGGGGGGCACAGTGGCAGTGGAGGGGGGAGGCAGCACTGGGTTAGTTTTCCCCACGAACATGTGCTGCTGGCAGTGGATCAGGATGCTGGTGGGGACCTCACGGGCTAATTCAAATGGCCTCGCGGGCTACCAGTCGCCCACGGTCAGTGCGTTATGCAGGCCTGTTATAATGCATGTTTTGATCTCAAGTCAGTTTTATGCTTGTTACAGTTTGAGTTAAATAGAAAATAAAAAAAATATTTATTTTGACCTTTTTGTATCCTGTTCTTAGATTTATTTTGCATAGTTAATTAATCAGGATTATTTTGATATTAGGAAGTAATATGTAGAATTTGTTTGTCTGATTCTCAGGAATAAAGCACCATATCAGGAGTAACATACACAAACCTGAGAATATGGCAGCCATAGCATATTTTGTATGTTGAAAATAAACTAAAGTTGTGTAGTGTCGTATTGGTTTGTGGTATTAGTTAATAAGAAAGTGTAATAAAAATAATTGTAGCAATGTTTATACTTCAATGAGGAAAACTCATTACTGCACATAAAGAAGCAAGGTAATTTAATGTTTTGGTACTCTTGAATACGCAAAAAATAATGAACACTAACCACAAAGAGCACAGTCTAGCAAAAAAAAATGGTACGTTCATGTTCCAGTGATTTCAATGGGAGAGTCAAGTACATTCTTCAATGTGTTAGTTCTACTAGATTTTTGGATCAGCTCTCTGATGTTATTTTTTTCATTATTATGGAGAACTCCCTCACCCCGTTACACGTTATTTTGTGCAGCCTTTGGACTTTCATGAGCACAGGATCTAGGCTTTGGATGTAAAACAACAGTAACTTGCAAGCTCCTTTGAAATTTCCTGAAATCAACAGGTATTTCATATGCATACAATATGATTATTGTTCTAAGATAACAGCTGAGATCAGCATAGCTTTTATATAAAGATAAACCATTTTAAATTTAAAGATCAAATAAGTAAAGTATAAGTATACTGTCAACTTGACTAATTTCCATTCCAGACTTCGCAATATGTACATTATATAAGACTGAAATAATCTATGTTGATCTAAAATTTTTCTCAGATTCTTCCATCACCAGCTCATGCATCACTGGGTTTGTAGTTTTATGCAAAACTTGGAGTGCAAACCTTGGAGTAAACTGTTTTTACTGTATTTTAGTAACGTTTAATTCAAAGAAAACTAAATGTTATTAACACAATGATTCCACTTAATTAGATCCTAATTAATGTAATATTTATCTACCACTTAGTTGCTAAACTAGAACCTTGCAACTTGCAGTTCCAATGTCTGGTCTTCTGAAATTGCTTATGAGCCATATCAAGATATCAGAAATTGAACACTTTCTTTGATCTCCTGTGGAGAGTAAAGAGAAGTGAAATTAATTTTTATTGTGTCTGCTAGATCACTGCAGATGTGATACATCACTTTGATTAATTTTTTTTGGGGGGGAAGTGTGTATTGCTGATTGAAACCATGTTTTTTGCTTTTTTCCCTCCATTTGGGGATAACACTAATTCAGTAGGAAGGGCAACAACAAATTAGACTGCAGTGTTTCCTGAAGCCCAAAATCCTGGAATCCATTAATGGACAAACCTCACATAGTTGAGCACACATACCAGTGTGAGGATGGACAGGCAGAGGACAAAGCCTCAAATGCAACAATTTTAATAGCTGATGTAGCCCCTTTAGTTCCACTCTATTTTACATTGGTTAGGTTTCGTTTTGAGTACTGTAGCCAGTTCTACATCTCACTTCAAGAAGGGTGTTGGCAAATTAGAATAAGCTCAGAGAAACACAATAAGGGATGATTAATTGTTCTTTTGAAAGAGGTAAGTGTGTTGGTCTGTGCAAGTATATCAGGCAAACCATGCCCCATAAGGAAAGTCTAAAAGAACTGGACATGTATAGTCTTCAGAAAAGAAGACTGAGGGGGAACTTTAAAACACGTTTCACATACTTGAAAGGCTGTCATACAGAGAAAGGGCAGGATCTGTTTTCAATATTGAATATTGGGAAAATCTTCCTGTTAGAGCAATACAGCCATACAGTCAGTTACCTTGACAGGTGGTGAGTGCTCCAACACTGGAGGCATTCAAGAGAAAATTTAGACAGCCACCTGACAGATATCCTTTGATTTGTATTTCTGTCTTGAACAGGGGGTTCAACTCGATAGCCTTACAGGTCCCTTCCAAATGTTGTGATTATATTATTCTAAGGGGTTTGAATTTGTCACTGAAACTGAACAAGTGTCATGAGGAAGCCAGACTTCATTATACATTTAGGCTCCTAGCAAGCACGCCCAAGGTTGAATGGACACAGCTGAGACAATACATTACGACACCATCATTTCTCTTCAAGACGGGTTGGGAAATGAAAGTCCAATGCTGCATGGCACATACAACTGGAACATAGAATATAAGAAGTATGCATCAAAATGAACTGGAATCCATAAAAGCAGAAATTGAGTGTATAAGCATTACAGTGCTTGTTGCTCATGAACTAAAGTGGGTTAGAATAAGATATTTTCAGTCAGACACACTAATGATTTCTACTCTGGAAATTACAAGCTCAGAAGAAATGGAGTGGCTTTGGAACAGAAAGATGTATCAAAGGCAGTTAGGGGCTATAATGTAAGATCTGACCAAATAATATCAGTCAGACTTATCAAACATAACCATTATTCAAGTCTATGTTGAATAGACTTGAATAGATGCTGAAGAAGCTGAAATTGAAAGCAGTTATGCTAGTATCCAGGAGGAAACTGATCACACGCCAAAAAGACGTGCTTATAATCAAAAGTTACTACAACCCAGAAGAAGGCAACAAAGCAAACCGAATGTTATTTGAAAATTTGGCCTGGAGACAAAAAACAAAGCAGGAGAATGACTCACAAAGTTCTGTAAAGCCACCATTCTGCAAATACGTAAGCAAGCAGGCATCACCAGATGATTTAATATAGAAATCAAATAGACTATATAAGTACCGTAGAAGCTAGAGATAGAAAAACTATGCTCTGTCTTCCAAAAGCAAGAACAGGAGCAGAGTGTGGTACTTGATCATGAAGTGCTAATATCTAACATTTTGGTGGAAAAAAAAACTCTATAAGAATCATAGTGCCAGAATATATTTTAAACAAGATTCCTTACAAATTTAAAATCTACATAAGGATCAGATTTCTGAACCAGAACTGTGGATTGAAACTGTGGCTGGACTCTACAGCAAAGCCTTTGACCGTGGGGTTCATGAGAAGCAATGGGTTGTTCTGAAAGAAATGGGCATACCTTAGAATGTGACTGCCCTGATGTGTACTATGTATTGTGGACAAGAAGCTACTATCAGGAGAGATTATGGAGGGATAGAATGGTTTCCTATAGGCAAAGGTGTGAGACAAGAATGCATTTTATGCACTTATCTGTTCAATTTGTATGCAGACTTTATCATACAGAAAGCCAGATTATATTAAGATAAAGGAGAAACAAACACTGATGGAAGAAACATTAGTAATTTGAGATATGCAAATGACACCATCTTACTGGCAGAAAGCAGCAATGACTTGAAACGACTTTTAGTGAAAGTGAAAAAAAGCAAATGCCCAAAGGTCTGAAGTTGAACATTAGGTAGACAAAAATCATGATGACAGAAGAACTACAGTATATCACTTTTAAATGTTGAAAATGAGGAATCTGAAATTGTTAAAGATTTTTTATATACCTTGGTGCAGTCATCAATCCAAAGGAAGACTGAAGCCAAGAAATCAGAAGAAGACATGGATTTGAAAGGATAGCAATGGAATAACTAGAAAAACATAAAATGTAAGGATATGTCACTGGAGAGCAAAGACCAAGATCATCACACTCTTGCATATCCAAGCACACCCGATCTCGCCTGATTTTGGAAGCTAAGCAGAGTTGGCCCTGGTTAGTAAATGGATTGGCGACCACCAGGGAATACCAGCCAAGAAAACTCCACTGACATGGGATCACGAAGAGTTGGTCATGACTGTAACCACACACACACACACACACACACACACAACACACACACACACACACACACACGTATAGGTGTGAAAAATAATCATAGAAAATTGACAGAAAATATGGATTTGTTTGAAATATGGTGCTTCACAGGTAACCCTGGAATGGCAGATAAATGTTGGTCCTGAATTATCTCTGGAGGCAAAAATGATGAAACTGAGGTTGATCTACTTTGAACACACTTCATAAGAAGACAGGATTCTTTGGAAAAACAGTACAGTAATACTGAGAAAGTTTGAAGGCAGCAAGAAACGAGGAAGACTTATTTATTTATTTATTTATTTATTTATTTATTGAATTTATATCCCGCCCATCTTCCTGAGGGAACTCTGGGCGGCTTACAAAGAGCTGAACAAGTCAGCGACATAACAACGAAATACAACAAAAACAATAGGACAATTCAATAAAATCATTAAAAAAACTGTAGCACCCTTATCATAAGAACAAATGTAGCTCAGAAAGCAGCTCGTAGTATAGCTTGCTAGAGGCAACAGACTGAATATGAAATGTACTGATTCCCTAAAGGCTTGAGTTTACAGGAGCTCAAGGCTGTTGAGGATAGATTTTGGAGATCACTCATTTATAGGGCAACCATAGGTCGCAGACTGCTTTCGAGCAGACAATAGCAGATTATACCTCAGACGGCAGCCTCCTCATTCTAGTTAATGAGGTGATGGTAGCTTTTCTAATTACTGTATGTCTTTATTTCTGCCATTTCTAGAGTTCTGGAGCATTAGAGAGGCTTGCAGGACCTATTTGATTAGAGGCCATTGTAGAACAGGAATACATTTCACATTGCAAAAAAAATGTCTGCCTGAGT